>CM062818.1:1951696522-1952296522 GCA_031772625.1 Pinus tabuliformis
AAAAATATACATTTTTGGCCCTTTAAAGGAAATAACCAAAAAGAACAGTTAAAACAACAAAATATAGAGTCCGTACACATTTGAGTAAAATGGAAATCCAAATGATAGCCCAATAACTTACAGAACCCATACGGACCTGTTAATCCCCTGGTTGACGAAGATCTCTCCTGTTTGAGGCTTAAACTATTTTCCATTGCCTGCATAAACATTGCAACAAAATACTCCGATACACTACGAATATCACCATGTGTCTCCTTATTGAGGCCTAGTGGATCAAATACTGCATCTTCTAGCTGCTGATTTTTGCTGCCAAAAACTACAATTAGCTATGCTTATAAGAAATCAATTGATAAAACGGCAACGACCATAGCTAGTCATAAAATGATTTATGCATATTTTTTCAAATTTTTCAACTACCGATCCAAGATATGATTTTGTATCTGGCATAAAACAATGAATTGGATTAAGAAAATTCCACCTTTGACTGTTGTCTGATCTGAACCCTGAATAATACTTATTTCAGGACAGGCTCAATTAAATGTCTGATCTTCATATAAAGAGGATAAATAACAAGATAATCAACTGATCTCAATCACAAATCAAAATCAAATCTTCAATAACCATAGCAGACAAAGAGGGATCTTCATAGGACAACAGAAAATATATGCCAAGGGCAGGAGAAGTGATTCTCAAGTCTTAATCTGTAGGCCTTTTCAGCTTATAAATAAGCATATTATCATGCCATATGCATAAGACCAAACATAATTCACCAGCAGTATTCAATGAAGAGAGTCATCGGGAAATAAATTTCAAAGAACAAGCTAGCATATGCATCTTATCAATATATATATAAAAAGTCCAGTACAAAAGTCATCCCACGAGTAAATAAGAAACTGTTGCATAATAGAAGCCTTGATCTCTTTGAGATCAGCTATCATCAAAAACAGGTACAACTTTTGTAGCTTCTTAAAGGGAGAAACAAGTAAAAATGAACACAAAAGAAAGCTATAAATGATAACATCATTAATCACTTTCCAGGTGTTCCTCAAAATTCGTGTGAGCCACGTCCTAGAACAAACATAATGCGTATACATGTTGACCTAATAAAACCAAATACAATTCACCAGGACCATCCAATTAGAGTTCCAGAAGTAGATATCACAGAAACCACTAACCCATATCTTATCCAATTCTACATTTATGAAAAGTCCAATATGGAAATCATCCCAATGGTAAATATGAAGCTGCTTTAAAAAGAGAAATCTTAGCCCACAACATATGTACTTCATGTTTGAGATCTTCTTTTTTAGAGTGTATAACATGGATAGCCTCCCATATCTACTTGTCCCCAACTTGTTCATCAGTGTTATTCCCCAGGGTAGCTTCCCCATTGGGTACTAAAATATTGAACGCCAACTTCTCATTGTCAACAGATGTCTAATTCTGGGAGGACTAGTTGTTAATTTTAGGTATGTTCAATGCTTAGAGCAATTTATTTCAATTTTCACAGTTAGCTCCATATCTTTTCCAGATTAGCAATCACATTAGCATTAAAGTAAACTGCAGATAAAACATAAACATAAATCGCAGAAGACAAGCCAAGACAAGAGGACACAAGATCAATTCTTCTTATATGTTACAACAGAAGTCAACACTTTGACTTATCTAGATAAGAGCATAGATCATCTCTAAGAAGATGATACATGAGATCAGTTGAAGACATGCTGCTTCAACTAATTCTCCAAGGTGACTCCTTCACCTATCATTGTGCTGCATTTCGTCATCACGCTGCACCTCACCGCGCTGCACCATGTTGCACCCATCATCACTATGCTACATCTCATCACGCTTCATTAATCATGACTGTACCCAACAATATACTGCATTATGTGCCATTGTTGCACCATGTTGCCATCCTGACCTATGTGTTGGCTGCACCTTGCTTGCTTGTTGTCCCTTGCTTGTTTGTTGTCCCTAGCATGCTTGTTGTCCTTATCATGCTTGTTGTTGCATGCTAGTTGTCCCTTGATGCTAGCTATAACATTGCATGCTTGGTGTATTTGCTGCTAAGTACCATACAACTGGCCCAATGTTAGTTAGTTGTCCCTTGCATGCTGCTCTCCTTCAGAGATAGATGCTCCAGCTGTTTCGGTAGTTCCCGGCTGTTCTGGCAGTTTCGGCTGTTCCAGGCAATTCCGATAGTTTCGGTTGTTCTCGGCAGTTCCGGCTTTTCCAGCAGTTCCAGCTTTTCCGGTAGTTCCGACAGTTCCGACATTTCAGGGATTTTCAGTTTTTCCGGCTTTTTTGGTTGTTCCGGCTTTTGCGACAGTTCCAGCTTTTCTGGCAGTTCCAACTTTCCGGCAGTTTCGGCTTTCTGCCCTCTGGATCAGGGCACGTTATTCCTTAGGATCTCTCCTCCTACTAAAACCCAAAGACAAGTAGAGAGAGGAGGAGATCCCAAGTGTGTTGAAATGACTTGAAGGCCACCTCTATTTATACCAAAACATTGAGCACATGTGGGGTTTATTTGGTTGCTGGCCAACCTTGACGAATTGTCTTATAACACAAATAAATTCATAACTCCATCAATACTTATCGAAATCGGATGATCTTTAGATCAATCCTACACCTCTCAATGAAAGGGATCCAAGAAAAATATCAGCTGCCATAAATAAGATGACCCACATGGATTTTGGCCCTAGTTGCCAATTTTAACACTCCCTCTCAACTAGGGAGAACTCCATCTGTTGATCCATATGTCCGACTGTACTATCTCTGCCATCAGTGCCCTGCACTGCTCTGCTCTGCTCTGATCTGCTGAGCTCTGCTCTGCTTTGATCTGTTGAGCTCTGCTTTGCTCTGCTGAACCATGAAGAAGAAGAATTGATCGAGAATGTCTCATACCATTTTCTATTGAACAGAAGTCAGTTTCATCTTAAGAGAGTGTCACATCACTCTTATTGACCCGAAGTCAGTTTTATTGATCCCATATCAATATCGCAAGAGAGTGTCTCAATCCACTCATATTGATCCCAGATCAGTTTCATTGATCCCAGATCAATGTCACAAGAGAGTGTCTCAAACCACTCATATTGATCCCAGATCAATTTCACAAGAGAGTGTCTCAAACCACTCATACTAATCCCAGATCAGTTTCATTGATCCCAGATCAATGTCACAAGTGAGTGTCTCAAACAAGGTTGCACGAAACGGGGAAACGGGTACGAGTTTCCGAAACGGGAAGCGATACGAAACGCGACCTCCCCAAATTTTGGAAACGAGGAAACGCGAATATATATATATATATATATATATATTAGGACATTTAAGAAATATGTGCAATCATAAAGCATATATGATACATTCTAATTTATTACATTATGATAAAACTGTCAATTGTCAATGCATAAACTATAAGTATCTAAATTTGCATCACATTTACTCATGAATAATCACATAATGAAAATAGAAATATCCAAAATCAGCCACGAGAAATTTCTAATTTCTTGTCTCGTGCTTGATTGGGAGTCTCCTCCTACATAGTCGAACAACCTTAATGCTCTTGATTAAATACAAGTTTCATACCCTAGTACCCTACATTCTCTTGATTATTGGGAGTCTCCCCTGCATAGAGGGCTTGGTTCTCTTGATTAAATACAAGTTCCATACCCTAGTACACGATAAAATCCAATGGAAACATTGCAATCCCCCCAATCCTGAAATCTTGAAAAACAGATAAGTGTGCTGGATTTTGAGTGAGATCTAAAATTCTACTTTCTCCATATGAAATCCAATGAGGGCGAAACCACTCTCAAACATCCTGAGTCATTTCATGGTAATGTAAAAAATTTAAGTAAAAGGATGAAAATGAAAAATAAAGGAGAATATCACTTTTACTTTAAGAATTTAACATTACCATGAACTGCATATCAACACTAGGGCAAAAGTTCACTTTTATAACTTTAGACAGGCATCTGGAAGCAACTAGAAGTCACTATGCTAACGTAAGAATAGATTAGAAAACAAATAAAATAAAATAAAACACAAGTAAATGCTGAAACGTGGGTCATACGGCCCTGAAACGCGTTTCAGGCCGTACTGGCCACGTTTCAGTTTCGTGAAACGTGGCAGTACGGCCTGAAACGCATTTCAGGGCCGTACCAAACGCGTTTCAGCGTTTCGTACCCGTTTCCCTAGGAAACGCCCTTCTGCCCCACGTTTCCTGCAACATAGGTCTCAAACCACTCATACTGATACCAAATCAATGGAGGTCATCCTACCATAGGGAGTACAGTAGATACAGCGATGTGTCCATCGATAGTACTACTATGGTCCCTATCCTCATTTCCCTACTCATTGATCAGATGAGAGGTACTTCCCATGATTCCCAGACTGCATGGGTAGGATGCCTCGACAGGAGAACTAATCATCCTGTCCACAGGAGAACGAATCATCCTATCAGTGGATGCCATGGAGAACTAATCATCCTGGCCCACAGGAGAACTAATCATCCTGTTCCACAGTCGCCACGAAGAACAAATCATCCTGGCCCACAGGAGAACTAATCATCTTGTTCCATAGTCGCCATGGAGAACAAATCATCCTAGCCCACAGGAGAACTAATCATCCTATTCCACAGTTGCCACGGGAGAACTAATCATCCCGGCCCACAGGAGAACTAATCATCATGTTCCATAGTTGCCACGGGAGAACTAATCATCCCGACCCACAGAAGAACTAATCATCCTGTTCATAGCGCACCACCAGGGGAGGGTGAGTCGCCCTGTGGTCATATGTTGCTCCAGTAAGTACCCCAAGCCCCCCAGAGCTCCCAAAGCTCAATGCATGCAACATGCAGGACCCTTATAAGAAGGTCTCTCAATGACTCCAAGTCGTTCGGGAAAGTCACAGATTTGACCTTTCCCCAGGGCTTTGACAAAATTTCTGCGACCTGTACATCAATCTCAATGCGATGGAGCCTCCTCATTCATCGACTTACCATATCGCAGATAAGGCAGTATCTGATGTCTATCTGCTGGAGCAATCATCAAATACGGGATTCCTCAATAATTGAATCCCCCCTCTGGTTGTCACAGAGAATCACAGTGGTATTCATCATGTGTACAAACAGCTCACTTAAGAGCTTCTGCAACCATGCAGCTTCACACGAGATCATACTCGTAGCTATGTATTCGGTCTCGGTAGTGCTTATAGCAACCGACTTTTGCTTCCTGCTCATCCATGATATCGAAGCAGAATCCAAAGAGAACCAACACTGAGAAGTGCTCTAGTGATCCTCCACACTGCCTGCCCAATCAGCATTCGAATAATCATGCAGTTTCATATTTCCGGCAGTGTATCTCAATCCATGAGAGATTGTGCCCCGAAGATATCTCAGAAGATTATTGGCACCAATCTAGTGAGGCTCAACCAAATATGAGCTCACCATGCTAACTGCAAAACATATGTCCGGACGGAAGTTCACCAAGAACATCAACGCGAATGAGTTTATGAAACTCGAGGCATTTCCCAAATCTAGTCCGACATCACTACCATATAACTTCAGAAAGTTAAGATCCTCGAGGTAATCACAGGCTTGCAGTTTATCATTCCTCATCTGGAATCCAACTCCCTCTTACATCTGCAAATGAGAGGGTCTGCACCTGTCAAAAATAGGTCGTCCTCATAAGGTGTCGGTATGAGAGGTCTATCATCCACAACCTTCGGGTAATGGTTTGGATCGGTTTCACTCCTAGTGAATCTCAGCTTCATCAAACAGCTATCAATCCTCTCATACTACGCCCGGGGTGTTTTGCTTCAAGGCATAGAGGGATTTCTTCCACCTGTATACATGAGGTTCCCGATCATGAATCTCAAACTCCTCGGGTTGTTCCAAACCTGTGGACCTGCTGCATGAGGGGAATGGTCCCCTTATAAAATTTTCCTTCGGTACATCTCAGACATGTACCTTCATGCTCTACTTGAATTCAGCATCCCATCACCATTTGACTCACATTAGGTAGGGCCCCATAGGTAGACCTCCGGTGTTATAGATGCGATATGTCAATTGACATGATCCCCAATGGACCATCCTGCAACTTGATACAAATTGCCAACCTTGATCCCATGAGAAAAAGCATCTTTGAAAATTATATTTTTTTAACACGTACCTTTCCATCGATGAATGCCAACCTAAAACCTTTGACTTCCATTTCCGAGAGGGACACCAGGTTCTTCTTACAATCAGGTACATAAAAGAGATTCTGTAAATGAATCGAGTTACCCTTATTCAATTGAGAGTTAACATTCCCTACACCCTTTCCGGGATAGGTGGCATCGGCTCCAAGTATAATCCCACAATTGTTTCCATCTCTACCAAATTAGAGAGTGCACCCATCTATTCGATGAAGTGCCTTGAAGAACTACAATCTATAACCCATATTCCCAAAGAATCTGAAGGAGAGGGCCAATACAAGATAACGCTTCTTTATCTTATCAGAAACAACATTTGATTCTTCATACCTGGGGTTCCTTGCTTTCTATGAAGAGTTAGCCATTTCCTTGATGACCTGCATTACCTGTCATTCCTTTGATCATTGAAGATGTCCCTAGAATGATTGTTATCATCATCAAGTGATGTGTCCCTGCCATTCGGACACTCCTTCGCATAATGGCCGAACTAGTTATCTGCCTTTCCTTCCACCCTGAGATCCGGTCTTCCAATGAAGTGATCTTTAGGTAGGCCATATTCCGCTGCGCCATTCTGATAATATTCCCTGCTTTGACTTCACCCTTGGTGAATTTTAAGAGGGATGAGGAATCCACTGATCCTTTTGTCCTTTCCCAACTGTCTTCGGTGATTGCTCTTTCACTCTTGCTTAGGCATTGTCTTCACCTCAGCTCCGATACCATGTTAATTTTAGGTATGTTCTATGCTTAGAGCAATTTATTTCAATTTTCACAGTTAGCTCCATACCTTCTCCAGATTAGCAATCACATTAGCATTAAAGTAAACTGCAGATAGAACATAAACATAAATTGCAGAAGACAAGCCAAGACAAGAGGACACAAGATGTGGCGCTAGCTAGGGACAAACCCCAATGTGGGGAAACCCTTGATCAATTCTTCTTATATGTTCTTCAATAGTTCAGCAGAGAGAGAGAGAGATAGTACGTTTACAACAGAATTCAACACTTTGACTTATCTAGATAAGAGCATAGATCATCTCTAAGAAGATGATACATGAGATCAGTTGAAGACATGCTGCTTCAACTAATTCTCCAAGGTGACTCCTTCACCTATCGTTGTGTTGCATTTCGTCATCATACTGCACCTCACCGCGCTGCACCATGCTGCACCCATCATCACTATGCTGCATCTCATCACGCTTCATTAATCATGACTGTACCCATCACTGTACTGCATTATGTGCAATTGTTGCACCATGTTGCCATCCTAACCTATGTGATGGTTGCACCTTGCTTGCTTGTTGTCCCTTGCTTGCTTGTTGTCCCTAGCATGCTTGTTGTTACATGCTAGTTGTCCCTTGCATGCTAACTATAACATTGCACGCTTGGTGTATTTGCTGCTAAGTACCATACAACTGTCCCAATGTTAGTTAGTTGTCCCTTGCATGTTGCTCTCCTTCGGAGATAGATGCTCCAGTTGCTTCGGCGGTTCCTGGCAGTTCTGGTTGTTCCGGCTGTTCCCGGCAGTTTACGCAGTTTCAGTTGTTCCCTGCAATTCCAGCTGTTCCCGACAGTTCTAGCAATTCCGATTGTTCCCGGCAGTTCCGGCTTTTCCAGCAGTTCTGGCATTTCCGATTTTTTCGGCTTTTTCGGCTTTTCTGGCTGTTCCGACTTTTCTGGTATTTCCGGCTTTTCCGACATTTCCGGCAGTTCCGGCTTTTCCAGCATTTCCGTCTTTTCTGCCAATTCTAGCTTTTCCGGCTTTTCTGACAGTTCTGGCTTTCCAGCAGTTCCGGCTTTTCCAGCTTTTCCGACAGTTCCGGCTTTCTGCCCTCTGGATCAGGGCAACGTTATTCCCTAGGATCTCTCCTCCTACTAAAACACAAAGACAAGTAGAAAGAGGAAAAGATCCCAAGTGTGTTGAAATGACTTGAAGGCCACCTCTATTTATACTAAAACATTGAACACATGTGGGGTTTATTTGGTCGCTGGCCGACCTTGACGAATTGTCTTATAACACAAATAAATTCATAACTCCATGAATACTTATTGATATCGGATGATCTTTAGATCAATCCTACACCTCTCGATGAGAGGGATCCAATAAAAATATCAGCTGCCATAAATAAGATGACCCACATGGAGTTTGGCCCTAGTCGCCAATTTTAACACTGGTGCATCTTCTTGAGCACCTACGACAACATGGCATTGTCATCAACGGTCCTCCATTTAAGGCAGCAATGAACTACCTCCATAGTTCATTCCAGTGTTTTGTCTTGTGCATCTTTTCCTTATAGTAACAATTGTATTTGAAACCAGCAATGTAAGTGAGAAGCATGTGTTGAATTTTCTACAATGATGAATAGTGGAAACTGATCTTCTCATCTGATAATTACTTCCTAATGATTTTCAGTCAACTTATCTTATGCCACTTATATCATTGAACAATTATACATAGAAAATCTGAACAGTAATGCAATGGAAACAGTAAGATCATAAAGAGACAGCCATGCACAATAGAGACAACAAATTTGCCTTGGGAAACCCAACCTTGGGAAAAACCCAGCAACTTTCCTTCTTACGAGAAATTATTCTTCAGTAAGGTTCACAATTACAAAAATTGTCTAGAAATTTGTGCCAAAATCCAAGTCCAAGATACCAGTCAAACCTGGTCAAATACCAGCCAGTCAATGCTGGTCAAACCACCCAAGAACAGAATAGTCAATGCTGGTCAACTGTCAAAATTTCGTCCCTGCAGTCAACTTGGCCTGCTGTCAATGATCTGCAGTCCAATCCCTATTGCAGTCAACAGTCAACTCGGTCAAAGTCAAGCTCGGTCAAACTTCTGAAAAATAGGTCAACTTTGTCCTCTTATCTGTTCCTTTCTATAGCTTCTTTAGAAGATGTTGTGTTGTGGTTGGTCGAAATGAGAATGTCATATGTATATATATACTTGCCAAATGTGGAGGATTTGACCAAGGGTCACGCCCTTTCATGGTGGAGCCGATTCGACAATTTGGAGCCTATATGAACCTCAAAAATTAAAATTTTCATAATTTCCTTGGCTGACTTGGGAGGCCTCTTAGCATGCGGGAATACCTCCCAATGATGCACAAAATATCAGCAGTATGCTAGTAACTATCTGCTCTATTGTCCCAAGTTGTTCAATCTACTGCTGCTTAATATGCATTAATTGTTGCAGATGCCACAGTCTTTCCACTCCATAAAAGCCACAATGTTTTTTTTCCCTTGATCTTATTGGACACGGATAAGAATAATGCCTTTATCTTATCTCGTGACAATTCCGAGTTGGGTATGAAGTGTGCCATCCACCATTGGTACGGTATCATTCCCAGTTTTAGTGGGAAATCCTTTATCTTTTGTTCTTTGGTGAAGAATCTCAATCTATTTTCAATTCACTAAATGTGTTTCATTGGGCCTTGATCTTTGAACTGCATCATTGGCCATGTGCATATGCTTTCTCACATTTGTTTTATACTTTTTTCACATTTTCTTTTTTGGTTTGTCTACTTCTATATTTAAAAATTCAAAAGAAAATCATTTAACTAAAACAGGAATATGCATTTAAAAGCATATCTAGGGTTCTTTCAAGTCCTTTTGTTAAAACTCACATAATCCAAAAGCATCTCATAATGGCCTTACTTTTAATTAGCTCCTACTTAAGTATCCATGAACAAACCTATTTGATAGGAATTCCCTTAAATTATGGCGTGGCAGATGTGGGAGGTTGGATTGTGTTGGGGGGAAATGTGGGAGGGCAGGTGGGAGAATCAGAGCAACAACTGAGACTTCCTTCACATGGGGACTTGATATTATGTCCAACAATGAAGCAGAAGCCTATGCACCATGGCAAGGATAGAAAATAGCTAAAGGTTCTTGCGCTCAATCGTTGGTGTGGTTGGAGATGACAATCATCAACCATATGGTCTTCAACTCTGTGCTGGTTGATCATTCCTTCGCATCTATTATTGCATGAAGCAAACAAGAGGCGAGCAACTTCAGCAAAATCTCATGCTTTCATGTTATGTGGCAGAACAATAGTAAAGTAGATTGGTGTGCAAATTAAGCCTCGTCATTAAAAGAGGGGGTTCTTATGGTTAATGGGCATCATTAATTAACATTTCATCCCTTAATTCATTACAGGTACAAGGACACGTATCAAGCATTCAATCCTTCACATGGTTCGCAGCCTAGAACTTCACACTACGCATCGAGATAGTAATGAGAAGGGACATAAGTACCTCCTTCACCTGTTTGAAGCCATGAATGCACATGATTATCAGCTCTGGGAGGTCTGGTAACAACCCATGCCAAATTAACTTGGTTCGTGTTTGTTTTGTTTCTGGTTTGCTATAAGTTTTCAGGGAAGCCCCCTCGTTGAAATCTTGTTTGCTAAGAGGGTCTCTTGAGCACTCAAGTCACCTCTGGTGTAACCACCAAGGAATCAGGACTCTCCTTCGCATCTTCTTCTGATAGTTTGCAGTCTTTTAACTTGCCATTTGGGAAGCATACTCTGCTTTGGAAGACAAGGACTATAGTCTCTTCCATAGACCTGAAACTTGAAAGTGTGGCATGAAATTTAGACTTTCAACAGAGTAGTGTATCAGGAATTGGTAGGGGGTATTAGTCTGTGTATTCCTGATAGACCTTAGAGAGATTCAGGAAATTTAGAGTTCTCAAAAGCCATGAGGAGCATATCCATTACAACAGAGCCTCCATACTATCACTTCAAAAATTCAAGAGATAGAAGAACAAATCACTTCCCAAATCATCTTTTGATATATATAGTATATATTTGCTCTCTGCGAAGAGCATGACATCAAATTTTGCTTCTTTTTTTGACTGTTATAACATGCTCCCTGCGTGGAGATATAAACAGCAATAGTGAACTCGACAGGCACACTGCCTGCATTTGAATATGCCTCGGCATCTGCAGAATGTAATTTTCTTAATCACTAATGGAAATTACGACTTTTTCCCAGGGGAAAAAAATCACTTCCCAAATAGCAAAAATTACAGGCCCTCTGGTGGAACTGAAGCAGCAGCTGGCTGTACTAGAAGCAGAATTTAATCTTTGCAGAAAACTGGCCCTCAATCTGAGTAAAGGAGTGTAATGTCCCTAGGTAAAATTTTCCCTTGGGGTTTATTTTTGACTGGAATTTTTCCAATAAATCAGAAAAGATTACGTAACAGATGCACATTCATACAACAGTAGGTATTCTTCTATGTATGCACGAATATAAAGATTTCCACAGCAATATGATTCTTCAACCAAATCACAATAAATTAAGGTTGACTACCCAATGAACAGTGAATGTATCCAACCAATAATTCACCAGCACAACACTGGTTTGTAATGTCAACAATTTAGTAAACCAGCATTCAACTGTAACTATGCTAATACTATCCAATCCAAGTGTTACTATACTAATTAATTCACTGTCAACTGTGCTGTTCTGAGCTTACTGCAACAAAAGTCCGAGTCTTCTCCCTGTGGGTGGCTGCAGAGAAAATTATTTTGCAGTAAGCTCAGAACATCATTTGAAGGTGATCCATTTCCATTTGTTAAGGTACCATATTCTATGTCATTTACTAACTTCATCCTTGTGCAAGTGAAGGGCCAATCAACCTTTGAAGGATCAACTGAAGTCTTCGAAGCCATTGAGTCAATACATCTTCCTACAGCCTTGAGATCATCTGACCAAGGCAAGAATGATTTGGCGGTTTGCAACACAATAATGGAACTTTCCAGCTTCGAAATAAACTTGGGCTGAGAAACACCTCCATCTTATAGGCCAGATTTCCTCTTCCCATAACTTTTGTCATCTCAAAATATTTTGCAGCACAGCAGGTTGTAGCAACATTGTAGGTATTGAGTGCAACAATGATTTCATAACAGAATTTGGTACATAGCTCAAAGGCATGAGGTCCTCCTAGAAAATCAGCATATTTTGCTACCAAACTCATTTCTGTTGCCACATATCCTTTTTCACATTCTTTAAGGTGCTCCTTCTAGCCAATTTGTCTCATGCCTCCTCCCTTTATAGAACCACCCAGATCTTCGGGAGAATCTGCTTCTACAATCTGATTTTCCTTGTGGTCCTTGTCATTAGTCTTGACCCTGCTTTCACCAAAACTTTGTCCCCTATTCATTGTTGTGCAACCCTTAGATTGAGGGTTAGACTCCAATGTGACTTCAGTTGTTTTGCCGTGCGAGGACCTAAGGAGTTTTTCCCTGAGTGTAGATTTGTGGACAAAATATATCTGGTCTTCATAGAAAATGAACTCATCTTCTACCTTGTGCCTATCATCATGGATGAGAATTTCAGAGTACTCTACTAAGAGATGGGCCGCCAATTTCTCAGGAGCATGCACATGCCAAGTCCAATGTCCTTTTTGTATTCCAGCTTATAACCTTGTAAGTTGCTTCTTGACGACCTAGGTTTTGCACTCATACAAGTTGCCATGCAAGTTACCTTGTCCTGCTTATGTGATACAATTTGTTGAGCTGATTGAACTTCATTCTTGGCAAACTGTTCAATTTGTTCCTCATTTTCAACTACGGAGTCTCGATACCCTTCAGTGATTTTCAAATTATTCAATTCTAGACCTTCATCATTAGCAAGTGATATGGGAATTTTCTGAACATTGTATGAAGCTAAGATATACTTTTTACTGCATTCTTCATCAACTTGAGCTTCATTGTTTGATGTTTGCTACACTAGGAGTTTTTCATTCATTTGGATGGTACCCATTTCATGAGCTCTGCTACCCACCATTTGTGGGTGACCCTTATAGGAGAAATTTTCTCTTTGATTTGTCTTCAGCCTGTAGCCCCTTGCAGCCACCAGATAGCTCAATGTGCCACCATTCTCTACCACCTAAGCCAGCCATTGTGTGCCCCCACCCATTTGTTATGATCGTGTGTTTGAAGGTGGGCCTTCCAACCCTGAAGGTATGACTTTTCATTATGTAATTGGGTGTTTATGCCTGTTTTTCTTGGACACATTTGGACATGGATTAGTTGCGAGATTCGGCGGAAAGAATGGGCTTGGATTGTATTCTTGTTTCTTTGTCCCAACATGGTGGTTAATCTTGTATCCTAGTCCCATGGGATCTCCCCTATTGGCTGCTAGCTTTAGAAGTGGCACTACATGGGCAACCCTAATTTTGGTTGCGTGGTCCCGTTTCCCAATACCATATCTCTAACTCCCCTCCACTTATTATAACCCCTTTTCACACTTTTCCCATTTGGGTCCACATTTTCCCATTAGGTCCATAAGGTGTTAGCCTCCCCTTCCCCTTTTCCACACTTCGGGTCAAGTTTGGAACGATGCCCTAGAGTTTGATGCAACTAAAAAGAAAATTAAAAGCATAATTTGGCCACTTACAACAGGAAATGTACCACAAAATGCAAAAGACAATCGGGATATAAAAATTTAGTGCATGGGCAAAAGGCAAACATGATCTCTACCCCTTATCACTATGACCATCACCCTGTTTCTCAGGGCTCCTATGAGTGCCCCCTGCACCATTTAGGAACTCATGATTGTCCCAACCCCTGGTAGGCGATGAATTGCCCAACCTGAGGGGGGTAATCACTGCTTAATCATACACATCATACTCTCATCCCCTAGAGGCCCGAGCAGTTAAAAGAAAGAAAAATCAAAAAAAGGAAAAAGGCATATGAAGAAGGGTGGAAAAACAAAGGCCATGGTAACTAATGTACCACAATTTATCCCTCTTACATCCATACACCCCATGTGTTGGCTTCCCTCATTATAGTTACCCTTGTACCATGGCATGTGGCTTGAAGCCTTCCCTGTTGCCCCACTTTGTTCCACCATCATTTCACATGACACCTGCCACTTGATGGATGTAAAATGGACTTGTCACTCCCTTAGAGGTTGAAACCACTTAATAGGGTCCTTTATTAACCTCTCTTGTTGAGCAAGGTAACACTTATACTTTCTAAAGCCAATTTGGAAGGGCATGCCACTATGAAGTGTCCACTTTTGCCCCTGATTCAAGCTTATTTACTCAATTACACTAATGGATTGTTGTACTAGAAGGTGAGGAGACGCATTTGATCTTATACGGGATTGCAAGTGGGTCTCCATCTTGGGTTTGGCCTCCCTATATGGGATCTGAGCCCTTCAAAGGGTCATAATGGCACTTGTAGGGTGAGCATTCAGAGCCATGGGTCTTCACCACAACAGAGCATTGATTGCCATGCCATGGGTTTCTTCAGCACCACATATCGCTTGTTTGTGCCCCAACCATATAGAGATGGTGATGTACTTGGACCACGTTGCTCAGCTAACCACACACTTGAACCCAACACTTGGCAATTGATATAGGGCCCATATGGGGTTTTGTCTCATCCGAAGATACATGGGAGGGCATGCATCATCTTTAATCCCTCACTTATGCAGCATCGATTTGTTGTTGAGACGTTGGAGACCCATGAGACCATTGATTGTGCCCCACAGCCACTTGGGAGGACCACAAGATGTTTTTCTTGGAAATCAAGGGGCCACCCCCTTGATCATCATTTTTGGAGCCCTCCTCTTCATCATGGCACATTAAGGACTCATCTTGGTCGTCCAACGGCCCTTTGCATCATTATTTTATCATTTCAGCCTCATTAGGAAGGCTTATTTTACACATTTGAGCTATTTGGTGAGCTTGTCACCAATAGGATTGTTATTTGCACATTAAAATATTGATTAGGGGCTTAATTAGGCTAATTAGACCAAATCGAACATGTGAAGGCTCATATAAAAAAGGAGAGCCTCATTTTGTAACTCATCATCATTTGGATTGGGATTTCTCTTGTAAAAATAATTCAGACCTGCAATTGATGGACAAAATTGGATGTTTTTGATGCATTTTGATGTATGGGATTTTCGTTATCTTGTTTTGGAGCTTCCACTTACAAGTTTGATGGATGGATATACTCGCATTATCTTGTAAGTGCCATTTAATGCTATTGATTTACATTGTTGCATGTCTAATGTATGGAATATCTTGTCATGATCTTATATGTGCCCTAATTTAATGTGAATTCATGAAAACACTGGGATTATTGAAGTATTGAATGCATTACTCGTTAGATAATGTGAATGAATGTTCCTAGAGGCTCGTTTTGCACCTTGCATCCTCGAATCTCCATCAATCCTTGCCAAGCGAAGTATAAATATCCATTGTGGCCGAGTTGCTGCCTCCTTAGAGTTAGCGAAAGCTGCATAGATCTCCTTGATATAACGAAGTTCTTAAATCAAAGGGAATCTCGACTCCATTTCTCCCAATTAATAAGGCACTGGGTCTTAATCCTAGGTGATCAACCTTTAGTCCTTTTCTTTTCACCCTTTGTGAATTTTGCCCTAGCCCTAGAAGGTCAACTAGGGCCTAGTGCAAATTGCTTTAGGAGGGGTATTTTTGAGAGCGAGTTGGTAGGCTATTGCATTATTGTGTCCTCTATTAGCCCTCCAAATTTGAGGCAATTCCCATGGCTAGTTTGAGAGAAATCTCAAGTCCTAGCTCTCATCCTAAAATTGGTTTAGAACCTCTCGGGTTAGTGACTTTCCAAAGGTCATTTGCTCTTAAAAACTCAAAGGAAGTTAATCATTTTTTTGGCCTTTCTCATCCTTGCTTGACCTAGTAATCACATTGAAGATCATCCTCTTGCAATCATTGCAAGCCCTAGGCCTTGCTTGGATTTTCCCCTAGGTCTCTCTATTGGTGTCAAACCCTTATATGGTAATCATCTTACAAACCCTTTAGAGAGGTCTTGCCTCCTTACGAAACCTTAGGTCTAGGAATATCCATTGTAATTGAATAATCTTTCTATTGAGAAATCAATGCAAGTAGATTAGGGTTTGATTCCTCTTTCTTGATAATTACTAGCGAGTTATGTTGGCTTCTTTTACTTCTTTATTATCTTATCTTTCATCAATCAATTACCATATTATGTGTGTATGAAGATCACAAAACAAGAGACACAAGATGTAGGCACTATGCCAGGGCAAAACCCCCCTCGAGGGAAAACCCAGTCAAAAATTCTCTTCCTTCAATAGTATTCTTTGAGACTCTTCAACCTAGACAAAGACCAAACCTTCCCTCCACGCCAAGTCAACCTTCCAAATCTTCGACCGCTTTGTAGCAACACTTTCACCCCAGCAACTTCGACTATGTAGCGACTTACGGCATCAGGCCACAACGCTAGGAAGACTTCGATCTGCCAAACTAGTGCACGAAACAGAGAGAGAGTAGCTCCAAAATTTTGATTTTATTCTCTTTCCTTAGACTTGACCCAACTCGCACTTCCTTTAACTTCTTGTTACCCACTTCGCACTTCTTCAGCTTCCTTAGAGATATCGAACTAGATTGAGATGAGATCCTCCAAATGAATTCGACTTCCTTCTATTTATAGGTTCCAAGTGAGGTCGAATTGGTGTCCTTAGGCCGACTTGATCTCTTCTAGGCCGACTTGGTGTGGAGGTTACATAAATTATATTTGACTCAATAGTAAACCTTTTTACATGATTCAAAAGCCCAAGAAGGGTCTCTTTAAATGTACAATGACTCTATAGACTGAATATTAATCCTATAAGTCCACAATGGGGACTTTGACTGATATAATGATGACCCAAGAATGAAACCCGTGCTTTAATAAGTCATTGATACAATAATAAAAATTATTTTCTTCATTCTCTTGACAAGTACATTTCATGATGACTCAAATACATTAATGAAGACCAAACCTAGTTACATTTTCCAACACTCCCTCTTAACTAGGGAGGTATCTATAATATCCAAATACAATGGAAGATCTCAAACTATATGAACAGTGAAGAGTTTAGGCGCCACAATGCCATGGACTAGATTCCTAACCAAGGCAATCTAACCATTGGTCTCTTGTCAATTTAGGCACTGCAATGCCATGGACTAGATTCCTAACCATGACAATCTATCCAAGTGGGAATAAGGTGGAATCAAGCTTTCAGCCTCTCTAGGTACCATCAAGCTTACTTGCTAACCACCAACCAAGGGACTTAGGTGCATATCCACAGTCAGAGCTCTACGACCCATGCCACCCTCCCTACTTTGGTACCTAGACATCAACACAAACTGTCGGCCAAATGTCCTCTCAGGCAATGATTCACTCGCAAAGCCTCAACAAATCTCTTCCAATCTCTTAACATCAATACAATCAACAATATCTACTAAACCAAGCATGTTCCTTATATATTCAAACTTCTTATTAGGAAAAGCCTTTTTAGTATGTCTGTTACCTGTTCATTTGTCGAGACATACTCCAACTTCACTATCCCATCCTGCACCAGGTTCCTAATAAAATGGAACTTATTGTTGATATGTTTCATTCTAGCATGAAATACGAGATCTCCATACATCTTGATACAACTTTGATTGTCACAATTAATCACAGTAGGACTCAGAGACTTCTCGAACAAATTTGTTAGAAGCTTCCTTAACCAAACAACCTCGTTCCTACTTCACATGCAGCCACATATTCTGCCTCAGCACTACTTAAAGCAACGAGATATTGCTTCCTACTCATCCATGAGATCATAGCAATGCCCAGACTAAAACATCCTCCAGTAGTGCTCCTTCCATCGGTCTCACTGCCACCCCAATTAGAATCTGTGAAGCCAATTAGCTTGACTTCCTTACTATCATAATTTAGGCATTGATGTATAGTGCCATGAAGATATCTCAATATGTGTTTGGCAACTATGCAGTGATCATGACGAGGCTCCAACTAAAACTGACTAAGAATATTTATTGCAAAACATATATCTGGCCTAGTATTTACTAGATACATTAGGGAACCCACCAACTAACGATAGGAGGTAGGATCCACGAGACTAGAGTCAGAGCCCCTCAACTTCTTGAGATTGGTGATCATACGAGTAGTCATCGGCTTGGAAACCATCATCCCGAATTTCCGCAACGACTTGATGATGTACTTTCCTTGCCCCAAATATATCTCCCCAGGTCTCTGGCATACTTCTAAAACCAGCTAATAGTGCATCAATCCTAGATCCTTCATTTCAAATTCAGCGGCCAACTTCTTCTTACGTTCTTGAATTCTTCGCTCCACACCTGTGATGAATAGATCATCCACATATAGTAGAATAATGACGGGCTCATTATTCACAACCTTGATGTAGAGATTTGAATCAACAAAACTCTTTATGAACCCAATTCTAAGTAGATATGCATCCATCCTTGCATACCATGCCCTAGGTGCTTGCTTCAAACCATATAGGGCCTTCTTAAGTCTGCAAACATGAGAGTCCCTGCTATTAACTTCAAAGCCTTCGAGTTGTTCGATATACACTTCCTCATCAATGGTCCCATTCAAAAATGTGGTCTTCACATCCATTTGATGGATATTCCAACCCATTGTAGCAGCCAATGAAACCAAAGATCTAATGGTAGTGTACCTTGTTGTGGGTGCAAAGGTTTCTTCATAATCAATGCCTTCCTTTTGAGAGAAACCCCTTGCAACGAATCTAGCTTTGTACTTGTCTATACTTCCATCAACAGCATGTTTGATCTTATAGATCCATTTGGAGGTGACAACCAATTTGTCACTAGGTCTAGGAACGATTTCCCAAACCCCATTCTTCATGATGGATTGATATTCTTCCTGCATCACTTTCTTCCAAACCTCTTGATGAGCAGCTTCCTTGAATGTAGATGGTTCAGCTTCAATTAACTTTGTCATGTATGCAGCATAACTAGAATATCTTTTCGGTCTCTTACTTTCCCTGAAGGTTCCTTTCACAACTTCATGTCCTTTAGCATCTTCTAATGTAGCTTTTAACCAATTTGGCCTTTTCCTTGTGGTTGGGATGACCACCGATTGAATAGGCTCACTTGGTCCTTCTTCTTCTTCTTGATTTGTAGTAGGGTTTTCATGATGATCTTCTTCTTCTTCAAATATTGGAACTTCTTCGTCATCAGAATCAATAGAAATATCCTTTGATTTCTTGTAGGCTTCATTTTCATCGAGTATGATATCCCTGCTTGCTTCGATATGTCTTCCTTTCTTAATGTAGATTCTATATGCTTTTGAGGAGAGACTATATCCAATGAATATTCCCTTGATACTTGTAGAATCCAACTTCTTTCGCTTGTCCTTTGGAACATAAATGTATGTTGGACTTCCAAAGATTCGAATTTGATCCACACTTGGCTTCTTTCCTGTGAATACTACTTCGGGTGCTATATTATTAAGACTTCTATGAGGACTTCTATTTTGAATGTACACGATTGTCATTGTTGCTTCTCCCCATAAGAATTTTGGTGGGTCTTAACCAAGGAGCATTGTTCGAATGCCTTCTTCAATTGGCCCATTCTTCCTTTCAGCCACTCCTTTTTGTTCGGGATAATAGGGAACAATGAGCTCCCTCTTAATTCCTACTTCCTTACAATATGCAATCAATTCCTTAGAAGTGTATTCCCCACCATTGTCGGACCTTAGAGTTTTTATCTTTCTTTCGGTTAGGGTTTCCACTTCGGACCTAAACTCCTTGAACTTTTCAAATACTTCATCTTTTGTTTTGAGAAGGTAGATCCATGTCTTTCTAGAATGGTCACTGTTACATAGTAGAGATGACCTCCAAGTGATTTGTCAAACATGGGCCCACACACATCAGAATGGATGAGGTCTAATATCTCTTTAGACCTAGTTTCACTATTCAGAAATGGCTTTCTTGTATGTTTTCTCAAAGATAATCCCTTGCACGCACCTTCATGATCTAGCTTCATATTGGGGATGCCATGAACCAATTGACTATGAGTAGGGATGACCTTATAATGTAGATGACAATACCTCCTATGCCATAGCTCAATGGGATTGATTTCCAGGTGAACCAAAGCTTGACAGGGTGGTGTAATAAGTAATAACCCTATAAAGGCTTCCTTCACGAACTCCAATAACCCTAACTTTATCAATGCTAGAGTTTTTCCCCAAACCAATACTTTTCCATAAACAAAAGAAACTCTATCCCCTTTATCTTCTAAACAAGAAATAAAAAGCAAATTCTTTTTCAAACCTGGGACATATAGAATGTTGTTGAGGTGCAGCGTTGATCCATTTTCCTGCGTCAACGATGTTGATCCTAGGCCTCTAACAGCATAGCTTTTGTTGTCACCCAATTCCACTGCATGAGAAGATGGCTCCTTTGATAGTGTATGGAGTTGTTTACTTTCTCCTATCATGTGTACTGATACTCCACTATCAATGATCCATGCATTGTCATCACTAAGAGAACTTGTAAGAGCAGCCAAGAACCCTTGACTTTTGACTTTGTTGAATAAGTAGTAGATGACCTTCTTGATGCAGCTTCCAGCAATGTTGATAGACATCTTCATGTAGTTTATCAAAGAGGGAGAATCCATGCCAACAAAGTGATCTTCAACTTTTCTTTACCTTAGCTCTGAAACCATGTTGAGAAATCAACGCAAGTAGATTAGGGTTTGATTCCTCTTTCTTGATAATTACTTGTGATTTATGTTCGCTGCTTTTACTTCTTTATTATCTTATCTTTCATCAAGAAATTACCATATTATGTGTGTATGAAGATCACAAAACAAAAGACACAAGATGTAGGCACTATGCCAGGGCAAAACCCCCCTCGAGGGGAAAACCCAGTCAAAATTTATCTTCCTTCAATAGTATTCTTTGAGACTCTTCAACCTAGACAAAGACCAAACCTTCTCTCCACACCAAGTCAGCCTTCCAGATCTTCAACCCCTTTGTAGCAGCACTTTCACCCCAGCAACTTCGACTATGCAGCAACTTACGGCATCAGGAAACACTTCGAAGACTTCGATCTGCCAAACTAGTGCATGAAACCATAGTTTTAAAAACCGGTGGAAAAAACCGGTAACCGGCCTAACCGGCCGGTTGGAGGCCTGGCCGGTCCGAACCGGCCCATCTAACCCGGTTTGCACGAGGATTCGCCCAAAAAACGGCCCTAACCGGTAAAAACCGGCCGGTTTAGGGCGGAACCGGCCGGTTCCGTCCTAAACCGGCCGGTTTATGGACAGGCCGCCGATTAAAAGAAAAAGCGCTGCGGTTTTGGCTTTTAGTGGTGGTTTAGGGGTTTTGGGGGGCAGGGAAAGGTGTTTTCCCTCCAAAAACACCCTCACACTTGCTATAAGACACCCCTCTCACTCTCATTTGTCTCACACAACTGATTTGGAGTGTTTGTGAGTGTTTGTGAGTTTGTTTGTGAGCTTGGAGAGTGTGGAGTTTTTGCTGAAGTAGTCATCTTGGAGTTGGAGTTGGAGCTATTTTGGAGATAGTGTGTAGCTGTGAGTGGAGTTGCCATCTTCAAGAGGAGGCTAAGGGAGCTACTTTGCATTTCCAGGTAAGGATTTGCACTTGATAATTCCTCATTTGAGTCTGCTGTCCATGAATTATTTTTTTTATGTGCTATAAACTTCTCACTTCAATGATCTATCATCTATGCTATGAACTCTCTAGCTCTATGCTATCAAATTTTGTAGCTTGCATGTGCATTTTTTTTCCTACATTTATCATTGGTTTTCCATGTTCCTTAGCTGCAATTTTTTTTTTAAATGGCAGATTTCTTTGCAAATTGTTATTATTTCAAGCAAACATGGTTCCAAAAGGAAAGGACAGTGCATGGGTTCATTGTGATGTAATTGAGGGAAAAATGATATGCAAATTATGCCATAAATCTATTGGAGGTGGGGGTATTCTTAGGTTGAAACAACACTTGGCTGGGGTAAGAGGCCAAGTAAAGCCATGTGATGCACCAAAAGAACTGTTAGGTCCTATTAGGGCAGAATACATTGCCAAGCTTGAAAAATTTTATGAGGAAAAGGCTAGGGAGAAGGCCATCCAAGATGAAATTGCAAGGAAGAGGGAATTAATGGAAGCCATGAATCTTATGAAAGAGAGTGGGTATGATGATTATGAGATTCAAGACTCCACTTCTATCCCTTCCACCAATGACCCCTTTCACTATGTTCATCCTTCTGTTGGAGTTGGCCAACCATCAAAAGGAACAAAGAGACCAAACATCCAAAGTTATTTCTCATCTTCTGCCAACATTGCCTGTTCTAAATCTAATCCCACTTCCTCCCAGCCAAGTTCTCAACCCACTTTGGATCAGCATTGGAAAAAACAATGCAAAGAAACTTCTCACCAATACATTGCTAGATGGTGGTATGATTCAGATATCCCATTTAATGCTGCTCGCTCACCTTATTACCAAGCTATGTGGGACTCTGTTATAGCTGCAGGAAAGGGCTTCAAAGGCCCTAGTATGCATGACTTGAGGGGAGCTCTTTTGCAAAAAGAGATATCTTCCATTGATGAGTATTTGGTTGAGTTTAAAGAGTCATGGCTCAAAACAGGTTGTTCCATTATGTCAGATGGATGGACCGATGGAAAGAACCGCACTATCATTAATTTCCTTGTTTCTTGCCCTCAAGGAACCATGTTTTTGAAATCAGTTGATGCATCTGATAGGGTAAAGGATGCAAGCCTTCTGTTTGAGCTTTTGGATAACATTATTCAGGAAGTTGGGGAGCATCATGTTGTGCAGGTCATCACTGATAATGCCTCAAACTATGTTCTTGCTGGAAAGATGCTTGAGGCCAAATATAAGACCATATTTTGGACTCCATGTGCTGCACATTGCATAGACCTCATGCTTGAGGATATAGGCAAGGTGGAGTGGGTAAAAAACACTGTAGAGCATGCCAAGTGCATTACAAAATACATTTACAACCACTCATGGGTATTGAGCCTAATGAGGAAACACACTGGAGGCAAAGAGCTTGTTAGGCCTGCAATTACGAGATTTGCAACTCACTTCCTCATGTTGCAATGTCTCAATGGTCAACATAGAAACTTGCAGAAAATGTTTTCCTCTGAAGAATGGTCTGAATCTCGGTGGGCTCGTAGACCAGATGGAAAAGACACCAAAAAGAAAGTGTTAGACACTTATTTTTGGAAAAGGTCTGTAGAGCTTGTGAAAATTACCGAGCCCCTTGTTAAGGTGCTAAGGTTGGTGGATGGGGAAAGATTGGCCATGGGCTACATTTATGAAGCTATGGATCAGGCAAAGGAGCAGATACGGGCAGCTTACAATGACAGGTTAGCTAAATATGGCCGTATATGGGAGATCATTGATAACAGATGGAACAATCAACTCCATCGTCCTATACATGCAGCCGGGTATTTTTTGAACCCAAGGTATCACTATAAAAATCGGCTAGGAGATCAGCATGATGGGGAGGTCAGAGCTGGATTGATTGATTGCTTGGAGCGCATGGTCCCTAACCATGTAGACCAGTTGGAAATACATAGACAGCTTACTATTTTCAATCAAGCAAGTGGTACTTTTGGCAAAAACTTCGCAAAGATGGCAAGAGATGTGGACCAACCAGGTAAGCAATTCCAATTTCCATTTTGTTTTTCATTTCAAGTTAAAATTGTTTACGTTCTTTACAATTCAAATTATAAACTAAGTTACTAATTATTGTCTTTTTCTTTGCAGCACATTGGTGGGAGTCATTTGGTGGCCAGTGTCCTCAATTGCAAAGGTTTGCAATTAGAGTCCTCAGTCAAACTTGCAGTGCTTCAGGTTGTGAGCGCAATTGGTCTGTTTTTGAGCGCATACACACGAAGAAGAGAAACCGTTTGGAACAAAAACGGTTAAATGATCTTGTTTTTGTGCAATACAACCTTCGACTGAGGAGGAACCAAATGATGAGCAAGTCACCTGATCTAGATCCCATTGTGTTGGACGATATTGATCCAACATCAGAATGGGTGGAGGAGACTGAAGATCCTGTGTTTGAGGCTGATTTTGATATCGACATGGCTTTAGCGGAGGATGAGGCAGATTATGTGGCGGCATCAGAACCAGGATCAGTAGCGGCATCAAGGAAAGGCAAGGAACCAATGGAAGGCACTAGTCGTGCAGGTCGAAAAACTCGTGCTTCCATTAGGTCCACTTCTATTGTCATTGGTGGCATTGATACTGATGTTGCAGATGAGGCAGAGGCATCCTCAGACTCTGAACCAGATGATGTCTATGTAGCTCCTGATGATGATCCTGTGTCTAGTAGTGGTGATGGACTTGATGATTGATCATGTGTACACTGTAGACTTGTAGTAGACTGTAGGCCAATGGCTTCATAGCTTGCAGCATTGTTTTTGGACTTTATAGGCCATTTAGAGCCTCATTTCTTATGTATTTTGCTATTTTGTCGATGATATGTATTGCACTCGGTGCCATTTTGATATATTCACCTTTGCATGGTATATAAATGAGCAAACTTTGCATACTTTGTCTCTATTGGCTTGGAATCATGGTTTTACATCTTAAAAATAGTTTTGTTTCATTAAAAATTAATTATTTAATGTATTTTTTAAAAACCGGTTCGTTTAGACCAAACCAGTCCCGGTTAGACCGGTTCCGGTCGGTAAACCGGTTCATTAGGTGGACCGGTCCGGTCACCGGTTCCGGTTTTAAAAACACTGCATGAAACAGAGAGAGAGTAGCTCCAAAATTTCGATTTTATTCTCTTCCTTAGACTTGAACCAACTCGCACTTCCTTTAGCTTCCTTTTACCCACTTCGCACTTCTCCAGCGCCCTTAGAGATATCGAACTAGCGTGAGATGAGATACACCAAATGAATTCAACTTGCTTCTATTTATAGGCTCCAAGTGAAGTCGAATTGGTGTCCTTAGGCCGACTTGGTGTGGAGGTTACATAAATTATATTTGACTCAATAGTAAATCTTTTTACATGATTCAAAAGCCCAAGAAGGGTCTCATTAAATGTATAATGACTCTATACACTCAATATTAACCCTAAAAGTCCACAATGGTGACTTTGACTAATATAATGATGACCCAAGCATGAAACCCATGCTTTAATAAACCATTGATACAATAATAAAAATTATTTTCTTTATTCTTTTGACAAGTACATTTCATGATGACTCAAATACATTAATGAAGACCGAACCTAGTAACATTTTCCAACACTCCCTCTTAACTAGGGAGGTATTCATAATATACAAATACAATGGAAGATCTCAAACCATATGAACAATGAAGAGTTTAGGCACTGCAATGTCATGGACTAGATTCCTGACCAGGGCAATCTATCCATTGGTCTCTCATCAATTTAGGCACCACAATGCCATGGACTAGATTCCTGACCAGCGCAATCTATCCAAGTGGGAATAAGGTGGACTCAATCTTTCAGCCTCTCTAGGTACCATTAGGCTTACTCGCTAACCACCAACCCAGGGGCCTCGATGTGTATCCACGGTCAGAGCTCTACGACCCACGCCACCCTCCCTACTTTGGGACCTAGACATCAACACAAATTTTCAGCCAAATGTCCTCCCAGGCAATGCTTCACTCGCAAAACCTCAACAAATCTCTTCCAATCTCTTAACATCAATACAATCAACAATATCTATTAAACCAAGCATGTTCCTTAGATATTCAAACTTCTTATTAGGAAGAGCCTTTGTCAATATGTATGCTACTTGTCCATCTGTTGAGACATACTCCAACTTCACGATCCCATCCTGTACCAAGTTCCTAATAAAGTGGAACTTATTGTTGATATGTTTCGTTCTAGCATGAAACACAGGATCTCCATACATCTTGATACAACTTTGATTGTCACAATTAATCAAAGTAGGAACCAGAGACTTCTTGAAGCTTCCTTAACCAAACAGCGTCATTTCCTACTTCACATGCAGCCACATATTCTGCCTCAGCACTACTTAAAGCAACGGGATCTTGCTTCCTACTCATCCATGAGATCATAGCAGCTCCCAAACTAAAACATCCTCCGGTAGTGCTCCTTCCATCGGTCTCACTGCCACCCCAATCAGAATCTGTGAAGCCAATTAGCTTGACTTCCTTACTATCATAATTTAGGCAGTGATGTATAGTGCCACAAAGATATCTCAATATGTGTTTGGCAACTATCCAATGATCATGACGAGGCTCCAACTGAAACTGACTAAGAATGTTTACTGCAAAACATATATCTAGCCTAGTATTTACCAAATACATTAGGGAACCCACCAACTGATGATAGGAGGTAGGATCCACGAGACTAGAGTCAAAGCCGCTCAACTTCTTAAGATTGGTGATCATAGGAGTCGTCATTGACTTGGAATCCATCATCTCGAATTTCTGCAACAACTTGATGATGTACTTTCCTTGCCCCAAATATATCTCCCCAGGTCTCTGCCATACTTCTAAACCCAGCTAAAGTGCATCAGTCCTAGATCCTTCACTTCAAATTTAGTTGCCCACATTTTCTCGCATTCTTGAGTTCCTCGCTCCACACCTGTGATGAATAGATCATCCACATATAGTAGAATAAGGACAAGCTCATTATTCACGATCTTTATGTAGAGATTCGAAAAAGCAAAACTCTTTACGAACCCAATTCTAAATAGATATGCATCCATCCTTGCATACCATGCCCTAGGTGCTTGCTTCAAACCATATAGGGCCATCTTAAGTTTGCAAACATGAAAGTCCCTGCTATTAATTTCAAAGCCTTCAGGTTGTTCGATATACACTTGCTCATCAATGGTCCCTGTTCTCACCCAAAGTGTACACCTAAGGCGCAACGCTCAAAGTAGGGGTTGTCACCCTGATCCCTACTCACTCCGTTTAGACTCTCTCCTAGCTAAGTCAGGGGGGTAGTCCCTAAGGGTAGATGAAAAGGAAAACTTGTTGGAAAAACAAGTTCGAGGAGACTTGAGGCAAGGCAATCACCTTTCTAAGTGGCTTGAATGAGATTAGAAGGCAAGTTACATTATTAAACTGAGCAAGGTGAGATAGATAACTTTACTTGGATCAAAGATCAAACAATAAGAGACCAATGCCTTGATACAATGCCCAAATAAATTAAAGATACTTGCGCAATAATATATGATATATCAAGCTACTCAAACAAGTAATGCTGCAAAGAAAGATGTTAGTACAAGAAAATGACACAATATTAAAATATGAGTAATGATATATAACTTGCAAGAAACAAAAGGAAGTTTGTGCTCATTTTTTAAGAGAAATGCTCAAATCAAGACAACATTATCAGAGACAATGAGCAATATGGTTAAAAGATAAGTACAAGAGCAATATTATAGCTTTGCAAGTGAAATAAATATGCTCAAAATTTAACAATATGCTGAAGATAGATGCAAGTTAGGAGAATGAAATGCAAGCCTAACTAGGTAAAATGCAAACTTAGTTCTAGGATGCAAATGCAATTGCTTCACGAGAGACAATGATAACAATGATTTCCAATTACTTATGGTGCCTATTAGAATTTCTCCTCTACCCTCATGATATATGGAAACTAGGAAACAAAGAGAGAGATCTCAACACATCCAAACAATAAGATTGCTGAAAGTGAACTGCAATGTCAATTAGAACAAGTAAAGCTTGAAACAAGCACAACTGACAAATAGTTGAGACTGCTAACAGTGATTTTTTGATGTGAAAATAACCCAAAATCTAACCATGCTATGCAATTGGAAAGCAAAATGGTTAGTATCCAATAAGGAAAAGACACTTTGAGATCACAAGAGAAACGTCAATGGAGCTCTCAAACTGATATCCCTATAATTGCAAGAATGCACAAAAGGGATCAATGAAAAACATTATAATGAGTGCACCAGACCCTGCTGTAAATATATATCAGCCTACAGCAGTCACTGTCAGACAAGATAAGTCATAATATTGCCCACAAATGAACAACAAATACAAGGAAGAGAAAACAATGACCAAGATTAATGCAAAGATGTTACTTGTAATGCCACTGTAGGATGAAAACAGACCTCTGCAAGTTGAGATCAGCCAACTGAAAAATGAAATCAGACTTCTGAAACAATGAAATCAGTTAGCAAATAAGCAAGTGAGGAGATCCAGAACACAATTGCTGCAATTCTTATAATTATTATGTGAAGAGCCAGGATTAATTTCAAATGTATTTAGACTGTAAATGCTTATTAAGGATGGATTTGCTCTTGTGATGTACAGGTGACCAAGGAAGAACTTGGTTAGACATAGGTGAAATCTTAGTGCTGCAAACACAAATAACTATGAGACTACCAACAGTAGTAAATTATGCTATGAAAATCCCAGTGAAAGCAGAGAGAGAGTGTCTAAGCTAGGAAAGAGAAGAAAACAGAGGCTCCTTGTAATGCCTTGATTAGATTGCAATGAAGATAAGCAATTCTACTCTTAATCCACCATTTTTCTAACAATCAAATACCACAGATTCAATGAACAATTTTGCACCAGACTTTCAGAAATGAATCAGACCTCTGTCAGGTTAGCTCACAGCTAAACCAGTACTGCTAGATCAAAAAAAAAAAAAAATGTAATCAAGCCTTCCTAAGAATGAGAAGAAAATTATGTAAAACAGTGAAGTTTAGATGCTCCTAGAGCTAGGCTTCCAGTTATGCTTTCTTATGAAATATTATCAATCAATTTTAAATCAGCCTACTGCAAATATGAAACTTCAGCACCAGATCTCAAGAAACCACTTGTACGCTCAGAAAACACCACTGGAATAGTGC
Organism: Pinus tabuliformis; assembly: GCA_031772625.1. Taxonomy (NCBI): domain Eukaryota; kingdom Viridiplantae; phylum Streptophyta; class Pinopsida; order Pinales; family Pinaceae; genus Pinus; species Pinus tabuliformis. The sequence continues at coordinate 1,951,725,380 of CM062818.1, forward strand.
AACCAATCACTGTAGTAATGTTACCAGTCACCCAATATCAAGACCTGTCACTGTGATGAATGTTGCCTCATATCTGAAGTGCAGGTACCCAAATTTCAATAGACAGGGCTGCCGTGAGGGAGATAGGAAGAACAACAGGGAGTTGGGACTGTGGCAGGCCTAGATTAGGCTGCTATAGCAGTGGAAGAGAGCTGCGAAAGAGGCTGCTACAGCAGGCTAAGGAGCAGGAGGGAGCAGGAAAAAAGGGCCAACACATGGGTTCTAAAGGAACAACGTTAAGTAGAGGGCTAATAAGGCAGGCCGCACCAAGGAAAGAGCTGGATTGAAGGATAGGAAAATGCAGAGAAGAAGGAAGTTGGGCTGAGAGGGCTTGGGGATCTCCAGCCTAAAAAAAAATTAAACTTTGACCTTAGAATCTTGCCTTTAAATCGATCTTCAGAATTTATTCTATGAAACCCCAGATCTGAAATCTTTGTCGAATGATCTTTATCGTTTCTTCCCTGCACACAAATTTTGAGCTCAGATCTTGCCCTCCAAGGTCTAGATCTAGCTCAAATTTGAAGATCTCCTTAGCTGATTTCTCATATCTATCCCTGCAAACAATCTTTGAGGCCAAATCTTGCCCTCCAGGATCTAGATCTGACTCAGATCTGAAGATTTCCTTACTTGATTTCTCAGATCAATTCTTGCACAAGTGAAAAGAGAAAAACCCAATACCCAATATATATAAAAATAGAGAAAATCCCGAAAACCCAAGTGTTAAAATTCAAAATTATGTTACAAAATTTCAGATCTACACAAGTAATAAATCTATACAAATAATTTACAAATCTATCAGATCTTAGAAGTATGAGTCCAACTCCGCTCATAGATTTGTAGATCTAAGGCTCTTTCTAGCCAGATCTAGCTATTTAGCACATTTTTTTCAGAGAAATAATTTTAAAAGAGTACTAACTCAGAAAACCCTGCAAGAGAAGCTTCGTTAGATAAATCCCGAGGTTTCAATCAAGCAGGCTCTTCAGATCTTTTGCTTTAGGAGTTGACTGGTCCAACAGAGGACTTCCCCAAACACCCAAATTTTAAATCCGAAATATTTTTGCACACTTAAAGTTAAATTGTTAAATCAATAGAGAAATAAAATAAAAATAAAAAATTTCAAAGAAGTAGAGATACCTGCCAATTCAATCCAATTAAAATTCTTATCCTAAATCCAGTAACCTAAGCAAGCTACCTGTGCAATAGATTACTCTACAAGAGCTATTAATCAACAATTTATTGAAATAACTACCAGCAAAATAATAAGAACAAGATTACCATAAAACACTGAAAAGGAACATCACCATCAAGTAAAACCCCAAAGACTTTGTTTGTATTATTCCAAAATAGTGTACAAGAGAGCTTCGAGAGCTAGTACACGATCTAAAAGATCGGATGAAAAATAGACTAACACTGACCTCTAATTTATAGATAAATTCTCCAACAGCTAGTTCGCTTGATCCCCGTCAAAGTAATCTCGACCATTGAAAAATATTTGATTATCTTTTAATCTCGATCCGTCGAAATTATTTATTTTTTGAGGAATTTCGAATTTTTCATTTAATTCCTTTTTAATTAACTCAAAAATAATAATTTTGAGTTAATTACCTCAAAAAATTGACTTTGACTTAACTACCAAGGTCCAAGGGTCCAAGATTTCTTAAAATTTTCAATATTCCCTTGGCCCAAGACCTTTAAAAATTTATTTTTTAAGACCCACGAATTTTTCCTTTGGAGAATTTAAATTTACCTAGGACATAAAATTAATTAAATTTTTGGCTTAGGATTTTTAATTTAATTTGGCCAAAAATTTTAATTAATTGACTTATGAGGGGATTAATTATTTTTCCAACCCTCTAATACTTAGCCATGGTGTCTAATTATGAGGGACCATGCACTAAATATTTTTTACATCAAGATTTTACATTTTAATTCATGAAGGGGGAAAACCCGTTCATTATAGACCCTCAAAAAAAATACCAATTTTTGCGACACAAAATATAATCCAATAGACCAAGTGACCTGTAATAAAATAATCTAGTCAAATAGCTAGGATTATTCTGTTGAATTTTCTAAGTCTATCCGTTAGAAAATTAATTTGTATTCTACTGGTTTATTTCTTCTACTTGTTTAAATTCGAACAAGTTATTTAATACATTTAAATACCAAAATAAACACAATACAGTCACAACATCTACATATCATCAACTAAAAGAAAACAAGCACACAAGTGACACTGTTATTTTTGGACAAATGTCTCCGGAAAAACCCAATGCAGGAAAAACAGTGCAGCTATTCAGAGGGTTATATTATTATGCACTTTATCTTAGTACAACTGGGTGCCTAACCAGCTCACCCGACAGAGAAAAATACACGGCAACAATACCTCTATATCCGGAAACATGTATTCAGAAAACCTGTCCCACGAAACCCTCTCCGACACAACTAAAGCTCAGCGTTGGCCCTTCTGGCCTCTATGTCAGCCTCCTGCTGACCTGCATCAGCCCTCTGACCCTCTGAGGCACTGCACAGCCTCTGGGACCCTCTCCGTCACTCTAGCAGCCTCTACGTGCATGACACAGTCCCTCTAGCATCTGCACTATCTCTGCTAGACTCTGTGTAGCCTGGACTGGCTGCTGCTCTCGCTCTCTCTGCTTCTACGCTGGTCTCTCAGTATTGTCTCTGCCTCTCTGCCTTGTACTCACTGCCCCTCGCTGTTGATCACTAATTCAACTTTCCTTAGCAACCCCGCTCTAGCAAAATGAATGATGGATCACTCTGGTGTATTCTCCAACTGACCCTCAAGCCTCTTCTTCTACTTTTCTCGTTGGTCCTTCAACGACCGAGATTAAATCTCTAATCAATGGCTAAGATTAGATTTGGTTTGATCCATGACTTTTGGAACTTTCTAACCCAGTTTTATATTAATACCCATTAATATTTTATTTTTCCTAAGTTTAGACTTAAGAACTCCATTAAAAATATTAATTATTTTAATATCTCCCAAACCGGGTGCAATCTATCCAAACCATTTCTGGGTCTTGGAGATCTCATGTGCTTTGCCTCTCCACCAATTTTCATAGCTAGAGCACATCTGATGCTACCCCAAATTAACATATTCTCAAATCACTTTTACATAGACTCAATCTAAAACACTAGGACTCGCCTAAAATCTTAGCGACAAAATCCATTCTAGCTTTGGGGTAAGAGTGGAGGGAAAATCTCTGTCAATCATTTGTGTCTAGAGACACAGATGAATCAGTGAAACAAAAAACCTCCTAGAATGGAAATCATCACCAAAACCATAGGTTTACCTAGGCCGTCACATACATAGATGGTCATACTAGGATTATTTACATTATACATATGCAGAATGGGTTGACATCTTTACAAAATTGCCGACTGATGATGAAATCTGAAAGGCGTGAACACTCTAACATGATAGATCTCTTTTGCGAAAAAAGGGGTGTACTGCTATGGGGTCGTTGACACAGAGTGGTCAACATCTGGCTCTACTTGGGGACACGTTGCTTCATCAAAGGAATGTGAGAATCCAGAATCTGCATCCAAGCAACACACAAGATTATATAAGTAGCGTCCATCCAAAATTCATCATATAATATTAAGCACATGAAAATAGAAGCTCTTCATTTATTAACTATTCTACTAACATGAAATGTAAATCTAATCTAACTAGAAAATGAGATACTTAATTAATAGGGTTTAGGGTTAGAGATTCAATACAAATGATACCTTGTGGCATCAGATGTGTTCAATATAGTGTATACTGAGCATTTTCTTGCTTTCTGGCAAATCTGTGAGTTGTTTTTCGGATGTGCCATGTCCAATCCTGCATATAGTAAGACTTTGTCTTATTCGAAAATCAAGTTGCTTGTGGCCATCAGATGCATCAAACCGCTTCTTTATTCTTTTTATTTTTTGCTTCGGGCTTTTCTTCGTGGCAAGTTGCATCGTTGATGATGTGGAACATTCTGCTTGAGAACTTTCGGACGAAGTATTTAAGATATTTGTGACATGCCTCTCTTCATTCTGCATTTGTTCTATGATAAATGATGGATCAGTTTCACAAGTGTTATGAGTTATAACTTGATCCTTTCCAATTCCTTCTCTGATCATGTCATCCTCAGCTAAATCTTCGTTAATGGGGTCAGCCACTTTCTCAAGATATTCACAACAAGACGAGACTTGCTTTAATGGATTAGGAGAGTTATGATCTGTTGAAAGCTCCTTGATTTCTGACATCTATCATCTGGATCAGATTGAAACTTTTGTACCTGTGATTTCCTTTCTTCCAACCTCTTATGTATGGAACTCATTTCTCTGGCATGCCTTACTATTAATTTCGCTTGATTGAGCTCAGTTTTCACGAATCTGTCTTGCAGAGTGATATGATTGGCCTCCATAGTTTTCATTTCCTGAGTGTGCTTTGCTTCCATTGCAATCATATGATTTTGAATAATGGACATCTGATTAGAATGATTAACTTCCATTATCTTTAATCTGTTCTGAAGAGATATTTGACTAACTTCCATGTCCTTTATAATTTTATCATTCTTCGCTTTCATGCCCATGAAGCAATTTTGCATATAGTTTATCTCTTTCTCATGATGATTCTGCATGTCGGTCCTCATAGCCTCCATCTTCTGAACACACTTTTCTACTACGGTGGCTATGTGATCGGATTGATTAATTTCCATGATCTTCATTTCCTTAATGTGTTTTTCTTCTATAGCCAACAACTTATTTTGCATAGAACTCATTTCCCTAGCATGATCTTTTGTTAATCTAGCTTGGTTAAGTTCCATGTTCTTGATTAGTCGAGCTTGGTTGTCTTCCATATTCTTGATTACCTGCGCTTGATTTAGTTGCATATCCTTCTCATGGCCAAAGTTATTGATACTATAGGAAGATGTAAAAGGTCTAATTTCTTGACTATGCTCTTTAACTTCTGCCCAATTTTCCTGAGACAAATGATATTCTTTACCAACAACATTGACTTGATTACTTGTCCCTGCCATTCTACTATCTATGATTCTTTTGACAACATGGAAAGTAGCCTCTTCATGAAAAGCATTGCATGACCTGCAATGAGGCGGAGCCTCATTTGCTTGATTTGCAGATCCAAACGGATTGGGAGGTCTCTGCTCACTAGATTGACCTGTTCTCTGCCAAGTATTATTGCTTTGATCATTATTGTTAATCCTAGGTTGAAAATTTTGTGCCTGAGCTCTTTCCATTTGGATCAACCTAGATTGCAAAGTACTTATTTCCTTAGCATGCTTAGAGATTAATTTCGCTTGGCTAAGCTCCATGCTTTCAAGTTTTTGCAGTAATTTTTGCACAGGGTCGTCTTCAAATTCTTTAACCTCTTTTCCTTTAGATTCTTTCAATTTGGTCGAAGCCCTATCAAAACCTGGGATTTCAGACTTCCCAGATGCCTTCTTATCTTTTTCAAGCTCTATAGCTAAAGTCTGAGCAACTTTATAATCACAATTCTTAGCTCGTCTCAATTCATAAGATGTATCAGGATTAAAAGCATCGATATAAAAATCTAGAAGAGATTTATCAGGAGGCTTATAATCTGTAGATATTTCTTTAATAATATCATTAAATCTCTTGTTGAACTCTTCAACTGTCTCGTTTTATCTTTTTTTTATGGTATTGATAGCTTTTACAAGATGTCCCTCTTCTCTCTTATCTCCATATTTTTCCTTAAAGACATTAATAATTGATTGCAAAGAATCAAATGAATTATTAGGCTTTTTCGTAAACCAATCCAAAGCATCTTTCTCCAAGGTAAGAACAAAGAGGCTCATTTTAACATCTTCATGATTATAATCAACAACCCTTGCATACTTACCTACCCAAGAACCAAAAGCTTTCAGATGAGCATCAACACTAATTGCATTATTGCCCTGAAAAGAAGGCAATTTATCAATCCCATTCTCTGGAAGATCATTAGGATAACCTTGAATATTAGCAAAGTTACAAGGGGCGAACACATCCATGATGACTTGCTTAAAGGGAAACAAAGGGGCCAAATAGATGTTAGAGAGAGAGATCCTTGCTCAAGAAAAACAAGAGATCCACAAGAAGTGAGCTTCTAGCAGAAATTCTTGTAAGAAATGAAAGAAGTGGAGTCGCCACTTGAACATGAATCTATCTCCAAGATCCAAAAGGCAAAAACTGAAAGGTTAGTCAGGGAGAAGCAAGATGGATATCAGGGAGGGCTTCTTGTCTGAGGAATAATGGATGAATAAGTGGAGTCACCACCCAAACAGGAAACCAACCAAAATGTCCAGGTGCTAAAAGTGTAGATGAAAGGATTAACGAGATGACGAAACATAAGGTGATGAAAAGATGAAGAAATATAATAGCACTAGAAAATATGGCGTTGATGGGATAAGAAATGATTAAAAGACTGAAAAGATGAAGATGAATGTCGTAAATCCAAGGTCCAATAAATTGGTCCCCGGCAACGGCACCAAAAAATGTTGGCGTTGCCGGCTAAAATGAAAGATGAAGATAAAATGTCGTTGAAGCGGCGAGAATAAAATATCCCCGACAACGGTGCCAAAAATTGTTGTCACCCAAAATGTACATCTAAGGCGCAACGCTCAGAGTAGGGGTTGTCAACCTGATCCTTACTCACTCTGTTTAGACTCTCTCTTAGCTAAGTCAAGGTGGGTAGTCCCTAAGGGTGGATGAAAAGGGAAACTTGTTGGAAAAACAAGTTCTAGGAGACTTGAGGTAGGGCAATCACCTTTCTAAGTGGCTTGAATGAGATTAGAAGGCAAGTTATGTTATTAAACTAAGCAAGGTGATAGAAAACTTTACTTAGATCAAAGATGAAACAATAAGAGACCAGTGCCTTGATACAATGCCCAAATAAATTAAAGATACTTGCAATAATATATGATATCTCAAGCTACTCAGACAAGTAATGCTGCGAAGAAAGATGTTAGTATAAGAAAATGACACAATAATTAAATATGAGTAATGATATATAACTTGCAAGAACCAAAAGGAAGTTTGTACTCGTTTTTTAAGAGAAATGCTCAAATAAAGACAACACTATCAAAGACAATGAGCAATATGATTAAAAGATAACTACAAGAGCATTATTATAGCTTTGCAAGTGAAATAAATATGCTCACAATTTAACAATATGCCCAAAATAGATGCAAGTTAGGAGAATGAAATGCAAGCCTAACTAGGTGAAATGCAAACTTAGTTCTAGGATGCAAATGCAATCGCTTCACGAGAGATAATGATAACAATGATTTCCAATTACTTATGGTGCTTATTAGAATTTCTCCTCTACACTCGTAATGTGTAGCAACTAGGAAACAAAGAGAGAGATCTCAACATATCCAAACAATAAGATTGCTAAAAGTGCACTGCAATGTCAATTAGAACAAGCAAAGCTTGAAACAAGCACAACTGACAAATAGTTGAGACTGCTAACAGTGATTTTTTGATGTGAAAAGAATACAAAATCTAACCATGCTATGCAATTGGAAAGCAAAATGGTTAGTATCCAATAAGGAAAAGACACTTTGAGATCACAAGAGAAACGTCAATGGAGCTCTCAAACTGATAACCCTCTAATTGCAAGAATGCACAAAAGGAATCAATAAAGAACGTTAGAATGAGTGCATCAGACCCTGCTGTAAATATATATCAGCCTACAGCAGTCACTGTCAGACAAGATGAGTCATAAGATTGCCCACAAATGAACACCAAATACAAGGAAGAGAAAACAATGACCAAGATTAATGCAAAGATGTTACTTGTAATGCCACTGTAGGATGAAAACAGACCTCTGCAAGGTGAGATCAGCCAACTGAAAAATGAAATCAGACTTCTGAAACAATGAAATCAGTTAGCAAATGAGCAAGTGAGGAGATCCAGAACACAATTGCTGCAATTCTTATAATTATTATGTGATGAGCCAGGATTAATTTCGAATGTCTTTAGACTGTAAATGCTTATTAAGGATGAATTTGCTCTTGTGATGTACAGGTGACCAATGAAGAACTCAGTTAGACATAGGTGAAATCTTAGTGCTGCAAACACAAATAACTATGAGACCACCAACAGTAGTAAATTATGCCATGAAAATCCCAGTGAAAGCAGGGAGAGACAGTGTCTAAGCTAGGAAAGAGAAGAAAGCAGAGGCTCCTTGTAATGCCTTGATTAGATTGCAATGAAGATAAGCAATTCTACTCTTAATCCATCATTCTTCTAACAATCAAATACCACATATTCAATGAACAATTCTGCATATGTAAAATGTAAATAATCTCAATATGACTACGTTTGTATGTAACAGCCTAGGTAAACCTATGGTTTTGGTGACGATCTCCATTCTAGGAGGTTTTTTGTCTCACTGATTCATCTGTCTCTAGACACAAATGATCGGCAGAGTTTTTCCCTCCAACCTCACCCCAAAGCTAGGGTGGATTTTGTCGCTAAGATCTTAGGCAAGTCCTAGTGTTTTAGATCAAGTCTATGTAAAAATAATTTGGGAATAATCCTAGCTAAATGGCTAGATTATTTTATTACAAGTCACTTGGTCTATTGGATTATATTATGTCGCAGAAATGGGTAAATGTTGAGGGCTATGTTGCACGGGTTCGCAAACCTGAGGGTGGGGTTCTCGAACCCGTCCCGGGTTCTCGTCCTGAAGTACTAGATTCAGGTACGGGTGCTTCTGAAAAGAACCCATAAGAACCAGGTTCTTCTATGAAGAACCGGGTTCTCCATTAAAAAATATTCGTTTCTTTTGTCTTGATGGGTACGGAGAACCCTGATGATGGGTACTTGGAACCCAAAAATCGGGTTCTTTAGGGTTCATTTTAGTTTTTATTTTTAAATTTTTAATTAATTTAATAGGTTTCCCCTATTATTCTAAGTAACTAGTTCTTCATCTTGTGAGAGGAATTTGAGTACTTATGCCTTTATCCATCCAGTAAAGAAAAATAGTTTGGGCTCAAAGAAGGCAGAGAACTTAGTGTACATTCATAGCACATTTCATCTCATATCTCTAAAAAACCCTAGGTATAAGGAGGGTCCTTTCAAGAGATGGGACCAATAAATAGATGATGTTATGTGTGGATGAGGAGATACAACCAAATGCCCTTTTTGAGCTACCTCCAGTTGCTATGGATGAGCAGATGAGAGTGATTCCTACTTGGAGAGCATGCTAACTGAAGATCTAAGTGATGCTGATGACATGGCTTGAGGAAGCCATTGTTCACTATTAGCTATTTTTATTTTAGTATTTTAAAATTTCCTAGTTCTTGTTTGGAGATACCTCAAGGCAAATTTTGAATGTAGTATGACAATGGACATATATCATGATCCTTATTAATATGTAAACTCCAATTTGCACTTGATATCAAACTAGAAATTTTGAAATTTCATTGTGAAAGTGGAATGTTCAATGATGTGCATGTGTAAATATTTAAAGTTTAAATCATAAATATTTTAGTTTTCTTGTTTAAAGTTGAAAAATATACAAATTCATATATATTATAATTTATACAATATAATATTTATTTATTATATATATAAATTATAATATACCCTCGACGAACCGATGCTTCCAGTTTCAAAAAATGGCATACCCGTCCCCGAACCCACGTTCCCTGGGAACATAGGTTGAGAGTCTATAATGAACGGGTTTTCCCCCTTCATGTATTAAAATATAAAATATTCATGTAAAAAAATATTTGGTGCATGGTCCCTCATAGTTAGACACCATGGCTAAATATTAGAGGGTTGGAAAAATTATTTTTTTTTTCTCAATCTGTCTACTTCTATTATTATACAAAAAGATTCAAAATGTTACAGCAAGGCCATGGCCTTGAAAATCTTGCCATGAGATTGACAATTAGCACAGCTGAACACCTTCCAAAAATGGTGGACTTCCATCTGTTACATCTTCTCCTAAGACTCTAAGTCTTGCGAAACATACAAGCTGAAACAAACAACTATTGCACTGTTGGGCAGCGCTGAACATGGACAAATAGACATAGATCCATACTGTCGACACAGAGACATATAGACACATACTATGACCTGACACAGGCAGAATTGCAAGTTCCAAAAACAGAGTAATGCGCCTACTTCTTAGGCTGCCGAGAGCAGAGTGCCATCCAAGATCAGTCGTCATCCGTAGTGTAGGGTTCCTCCACTACCCTGCACCCAAATTGCAAAGAGTCTTCCGAGTCTGAGCGAAGGACCACCGAGCCGGTTGGGACTCCCGGAGCAGGCTCGCTTGGACCATCAGGGGCGGCTTGAGTCGCCAAGGAGGAACTTCCCGTGACCGGGCGTTGAGTGTCAATTGGAGGCGCTGTCCCTTGTTCTGGCAGAATTGCCTGATGAGCTGCTGCCTGGCCGCTGAGATTTGCACAATTTTCTATAGTAACTGAGACTAAGAAAGTGGAATTGGCAAGAGTGCAGGGGATACGATAGCGGACTGTTGGATGCGCCGCATGCTCACAGTCAACCAGCCTTCCACGCCCATGACCTCTGCCTGGGCGATTTTGCTCAGGTGCCAACTCGACCGAGGAGGAGGGAGAGATGGGGGCAGACCTCTGTGAGGTGGTGCGCCCACGGGAGCCTCCGCGTCTGCTACCCATTCTTGGACGCTCTCTCGGCATTGCAGTATACAATGTATTAACCAGCGCACAAATGCATGGAGGGGAGCAACTAACCAGCACGTGAGCGCGTTGAACTAGAGCTAAAATCCTGTGAAACACTCTCAAGCCTGAGACGGAGACGGACTTGGGCACAGAGAGTGAATGCCCTTGAGCTACCAACAGCGCCTCAGAGGAGTGCGAAGTGGCAGCAAAGGGATGCGAGGAGGCCGCCGAGGAATGCCAAGAAACCGCAGAGGAATGCGAGGAGGTCGCTGGAGCACAGACATTATGAAGCGCCATTGCACAATTTACCAGGAGGTAGATGGATGAATTAACGAACCACATTAATAACCCTGCGTGAGACCAGCTCACTTGATCTGCACGGTTCCTCGTGGCGCGCATGGGCTGACACCTGCCCATGTGAAGCGCCACCTTCGTACCCTTACTCTGATTGAACACCCGCATCCGGGAGAGAGAGATCTTTCTGTGCCAAAGAAGCGCAATCATGTTTGAGTTGTTCATCGGCTGCCATTTCAAGAGATCCAGAGAAGTAGGGAAGTTGCTGAGTGGCGCCCTGGTTGGCCAGTCTATCTGCAACTTGATTCGCTGTTCTTCTAACATGCTGAAAGGTTATGCTTTGGGGATTCCTTAGCTTTTCCTCCAGTGATTCCAATCTACTGAGCAATCTCCAGCTGGATGCTATTTTGACTGCTGTAGTACCGGCTTGTATTCTGTTGGCTGCGGCTATTAGGATGGATGAGTCTCCTTCAACCTCTAGAGGGAAGAAGTGCTTTTGTTCTGCAATGCAGATCCCTTTCCAAAGTCCTTCCAACTCAGCAGCATTGTTAGTGTCCTTGCCAATCGATCCATAATATATATGCAATATAGCTCCCGTATGGCTTCTGAAGATTCCTCCAAATCCCGTCGGCCCAGGATTACCTTTGGCTGCCCCATCAAAATTCAGCTTGTAAGAGTTGATTGCTGGAGGGGACCAGGATAGCGGAGAGGTTGTGCATGTTGGAGAACGAGCTGTAACATTTGCTAAAAAGGAGAGGTCCAGATTCCAGTCCTTCAGAACGATGCATTCCTGCGGAGAGTCTGGCAAATATGTGTCATACCAGGTTCTGATAGCTAGAGTTTCTTGAAGATTTTGTTTTAGGAGGAGCCACATAGCTTCTATTGGCCGGTGAGTGTTGTTGAAGATTCTGTAGTTTCTTTCCTTCCAGAGAATCCAATAAAGAAAGCCTGGTATTAGACTCCATAGAGAGTTAAGAAGCTGGCTTTTAAAAGGGTTCTTGGTCCATTTCCTTATGGTTTCTGTAACGTCCTCCATCCGAGCTTCCGATCTCCTGTTGCATTTTTCAATTCTCTCCCAAAGTTGCGTTGCTAGCGGACAAGTTTCCATTAGGTGTCTGATTGTTTCAGAGTGGAGATTGCAGTTTGGGCATCTTGATGGGCCAATGAATCCACGCTTTTGCAAATTGTCCCAAGTGAGTATGCGCCTTTTACTTAAGAGCCATAAAAAAGTAGAGACTTTAGGCCAAACTCCTGGTTGCCAGACTTGTTCCCAGATTTGGTCCTTGTCTGTCTGGATCAGTGTTGCGGGGGAGCGCCCCCCCCCCTCGCTCCCGCTCCCGATCCGCGCTCCGGGCGGGAGCGGGTCGGGAGCGCGCTCCCGAAATCGGGAGCTCCGGGCGGGAGCGGGTCGGGAGCGCGCTCCCGAAATCGCTCCCGATTTCGGGAGCGCGCTCCCTAAAAAAAAATTTCGCTCCCTGCCTTTTCGGGAGCGTTTTCGGGAGCGTTTTGCCTTTTTTGCATTTTTTTTTTTGTAGTAATGTTCGAAATGCAATTTTTTTTAAAGAAACAAATAGTTTTTGAGTGGGGCAACTTAATGATCAAGTCTAGGCCCTAGTATTGATATGCTATTCATGGTAATGTTAAATTCTTAAAGTAAAAGTGACATTTTCTTTAATTTTCATTTTCATCCTTTTACTTAAATTTTTAACATTACCATGAAATGACTCAGGATGTTTGAGAGTGGTTTCGTCCTCATTGGATTTCATATGGAGAAAGTAGAATTTTAGATTTCATTCAAAATCCAGCAGACTTATCAGTTTTTCAGGATTTCAGGATTGGGGGATTGCAATGTTTCCATTGAATTTTGTCATGTATTAGGGTATGGAACTCATATTTAATCAAGAGTACCAATCCCTCTATGTACCTTGATGTTAGTGACATTGGTTGTCGAACTCCTCTATCATGACCCTTCTAAAAATGTACGCATCACTCAAACAAAATCTTGACTTGACATGCTATGGTTTTTCTATCTTATGTTAATGCTTAGAGGGTGATATTAATGACAAAGATCCCTATACAGATACAAAGGTAATGACAAAGATACCTCTGGATATTAATGCTTGGAGGGTGATATTAATGACAAAGATCCTGATTTTGCAACAAGACTAAAAAATTAGACATTTCTCGTGGTGCAAGAGGCCCAAGCATAAGAAATAGATAATAGATTTACTTCTCTTCTCTAGTTTCTAGTAGCTTTTATAACTATTGACTCTTTCATATTTATTATGATATTTTTTTAAACAATATATGACAATTTAAGTTTGAAGTTGGCAATTATAACTCATTAGTAATGAATTATGAATATGATGCTTCATGAAAGTTGAAAGTTGTTTCATTTCGTTTCATTTTATAACATTTCATTTCATGTTAGATATTATTTGTTGTAATGGTTACACTTAGCTTACAAGTACAACTTTGGTGATCAATGATGATAAATGTTATATATTGAATTTTGAAAGCTTGAAACTTTAAGATTGATGAATCATGAGACTCAATATGTTGTATGTTACTATGTTACTAACTTGCGGACGTGGTTGATGAAGATTATAACTTCTAGATGATTGTTGTTATATGGTTCAATCTATGCTTTTTTATGTTTTTTATATCTAATTCATCATTCTACATGTTTTTGTTGACATATATGTATCAAAAATTAAAAAATATAAAAAATATATATATTTTTAAAAAATCGCTCCGGGATTCGCTCCCAAACCGGGAGCTTCTGAAAATGGTCGCTCCCGCTCCCGCTTCCGCTCCCGCTCCCCGCTTCCGCTCCCGCTCCCAAGTAACATTGGTCTGGATAGCTGAGTAGCGCAATTGGTGTGCTTCTTTGGTGGTGAATGTTCCTTTTGGCATATGTCCCCATCTTAGTTTGTCCTGCTGGTTGGAGAGTCGAATTCTTCTGTAGTTGAGTTCTTGATCTATGTCAGTATGCGTTTCTCCTTGCCAGTCAATCTGCCAGAGGCTAGCGGGTTTCCAGATTTGGAAGTCATGGTGCGTGGGCTGTTGCCAGAATTGATGAACAAATGTGAGGTTCGCCTGCTGCATGTGGGTTTGCCATAGTGGCTTTTGGAATAAAGTTGCCAGTTTCGGGAGTTGTTGCCATGAATCTTCCCAGAACCTTGCCGTTGTGCCTGAGTGAATTTCCCAAAAACTATGCTCTTGTATGAAAGCACTGTGGAGCTTTGCGGCATTCCATATTAGTGACCCCTGGGTTGTTGTACTGATTCTGATAAGATCATTACAATGGCTGCCTGGGGCATATTTTGCTTGCCAGAGTCTTGCCCATGGTGAGTGTGGCTTGGAGATCCAGTTCCACCATATTCTAGCTCCCATTGTGTTGTTACTTTGGAGAGGATCTCTTAAGCCCAGGCCACCTTCAGATTTGATTTTGCATACTTCTTTCCAGTTGACAAGAGCCCATTTTCTGTTCAGGCCTGAGGAGCCCCATAGGAAGTTGCGCTGAAGGTTGCGGATTGCTTTGAGAACCCATTTTGGTGCTGCCATGATGGAAAAAAGATACAAAGGCATTGCCTGGAGAACCGATTTGATCAAGACAAGTCTTCCGGCCATGTTTAGAGAGCGGAAAGTCCAAGACGAAAGCCTTGATTCTAATTTGTCTAGGAGAGTCCTCCAAGAAGCATGCTTGATGGCGGAATCAGCTAAAGGAGCCCCCAGATATTTAGATGGAAGCTTGGCAATGGTGAATCCCAGAATACGAGCAATATTCCTTTGAGTAGAAGGGGGAGTATTGAAAAAGAAGAGCTGAGATTTAGAAGCATTAATAGAGGTGCCTGAGGCGTCAGAGAAGAGGGAGAGCAGGGATTTGAAAACAGAGGCCTCTTGAGAGGATGGATGACCAAATAACATTGTGTCGTCTACAAACTGTTGATGGGAAAGAGGATTAAGTCCATGGAGGGAAATTCCTTTTAGAGCCTGAGTGGAGACAGCGGATTTGAGCAGTCTGCTGAGTCCTTCTGCCATAAGGACAAAGAGGAATGGGGAAAGAGGATCCCCCTGCCTAATACCACGGGATGGGCGGAAGGGCAGGGAGGGGGAACCATTCAGCAAGACAGAGATGCTGGGAGAGGAAATTAGATTCATAATCCATCTGGTCCATGTTGAATTGAAACCAAAAGCTAATAACATCTTGTGAATGTAATTCCAACTGAGTTTATCAAAGGCTTTAGAGAGATCCAGCTTTAGAATCATACCTGGTTTTTTTTGAAGCTTTAGAGAGTGAATAACCTCATTCGATAGTATTATACCGTCCATGATCTGCCGCCCTTCTACATAACCCGTCTGCTCAGGAGAGATGAGTAGAGGAAGGAGAGGTTTGAGCCTGTTCGCTATTACTTTTGAGATGAGCTTATAGATGACATTGCATAGCGCTATTGGCCGGTATTTATCAGGCTTATTTGGTTCTTCACCTTTAGGTACCAGCGCTAAGAAGGTTGCGTTGAGGGAAGGAAGAATCCAATGCATAATTCTTGATTCCTCTACTAGTTCCCATACCTCTGTCTTGATGAGCTCCCAAAACTCATGGAAGAAATTGGCCGTGAAACCGTCAGGCCCAGGTGCCTTGCCATCTTTAAGTTGGGCCATTGCTTCTTCAACCTCCCTGAGTGAAGTGGGCTGGAGCAGTTTGGTGTTGTGGTCCTCCGTTATGATTCTTGGAATGTGCTGCGTGATTGCTCTAATTGCCTGATCTCTGTTACCTATGGGCTCCCTGAGAATGTCCTGAAAATAATCTTTGAACTCCTTCTCCATATCTTCGTGTGCTTCTAATCTTGTTCCTTGTTGATTGTTTATAAATGCAATGTTATTATACATTCTCCTTTGGATGGCAGTTTTGTGGAAGAATTTGGTATTCTTCTCCCCCTCCTTGAGCCACCTAATTCTGGATTTTTGACGCCAGAGAATTTCCTCTTGTTGCCTGCGAGCTTCTATTTGGTTCCAGAGGATCTGCTCCTGATGTGTCTGCTCCTCTGTCCTACCTTCCAGGATGAGAGTTTGTTGAAGCGCGTTCATTTGCTGTTCCAACCTCTTGCGATTCTCCTGGATGTTGCCAAATTGTGTTCGATTCCAGCCTTTGAGGATTTGTTTTAAATTTTTAAATTTTTGTTGGAATTGATACATTTTGGCACCCTCTGGCGGGATGAAAGATTGCCATGCTTCACTTACCACTGTCTTAAAGTTCGGATTTGTGAGCCAGAAGGCTTCAAATCGGAAAGGTCTATTGCTGCGAGTACCTGGCCGAGACCATTGTAGCATTATAGGCCAATGATCGGATCCTCCTTGGGGTATGATAGAAGCGTGAAAGTCCCCTCCCAGATGTATTGCATTATCCGAAATGAGGAACCTATCGAGCCTAGAGGCTATATGATGTATGCCCTTGCGCTTATTGGTCCAAGTAAAGACTCCATTGGAGGTTGGGATATCCATGAGTTGATTGTTGTGAATGAATTCTCTGAGGCCATTGCTGTCACTTTCTAGCCTGATTCTGCCTCCTTTTTTCTCCTCCATTGATTTTATGATATTGAAGTCGCCGCCACCTATCCAGAGGGGGAACCGCCTGTTTTCATTGAGAATAGTAAGAGTTTCCAGAAGATCTAGTTTTTGCTGAAGGATCTGCGGAAAATACACATTTGAGAGATGCCCATGGATGTTGGTACCAATGAGATGGAATGATGCTTGGATGAGATGATGGGTGGCATGAAAATCATATAGAGTGAGGATCTGCGGATTCCACAAAATGGCTAATCCCCCTGAAGCCCCAGAGGAATCGACTGAAACTGAGCAGCTGCCTACCCAGATTTTGTTACAAATTCTTTCTATAGCAGTGTTGTTGCTTTTTGTTTCTTGAAGAAAAACTATTGACGGTTTTTCTTGTTGAATCAGGTTTTTTATCATACGGTGTTTTGAGGGGCTATTAAGTCCTCTCACATTCCAGGAGATGAGCTTCATGGACAATGGGGTTTGGGTTTATAGAACTTTGTCAACTTAGGGAATCTCCCTGATTCCATAAGTATTTCTCCTACTATGATAGTCCTTTGAAGGTCTGTCTTGCGCCCCCTTTTCTTAGTTTCTTTGAGAATTTTTTTTCCGTCCCAAGGGCTTCCTGCTTGTATACCAAGACTTTTGTTGTGCTGCGCTTTGGTTAAGACTCCTTCAAGCCTGTCGATTTGCCAAGGGGGTATTGAGTTATATTCTTTCTGTTTGCAAGCCGTTTCAAGTTTGAAGATATCTAGACCATCTAGGCTGACATGCTCCGGATCTTCCTCCATGATGATAGGGGAACTCTGGTCTTCCACATCTGCGACTTCCTGTAGACTGAGAGCAAGAGCTGCATCTAGATCCATAGCCGAGGGCTGCTGGTTGAAATCTAGAACAGATTTCCCCTGGGTAGAGGGGAAAGGGCCGAGGTCCGAAACCATTTTATTATCCAAAAGGGGACTGGTTGAAGGGCGAGAAGCGACTGGAATGGAGGACTGCATGGGGGCAGAGGGAGAATGGGAGGAGGGCAAGGAGGTGTTCTCCTGAGGTTCCGAGCTTGGTTTGTCCTGAGGATCAGGAGAGGAAAGCGAGATGAATCTGTTCTGGGTAACTGTTTTGATGGAGATGTCAGGGACAGCCTGGTTTTTCTTGGCATGCCTACGGCGGTTTGGAACTTTAGTGAATCCTTCCGAGTCTTTATTGGATTCATTGGTTGAAGATTTGGACTGTGAGTTCAGAGGGCAATCTCTGAAGAGATGGCCATGTTCATGGCATTTACGGCAACGAAAGGGGATATGCTCGTAATCTAAAGGCTGAGTCCATTCAAAATCATCGTGAAAGAGACTTACCGAGTCGGCTAGAGCTTTGGTCAGGTGCATCTGGACACAGATCCTGGCATACGAGGTATATTTGCGGGTTTTTGTTTCCTCTGCAACTTTGATGAAGGTCCCTAGTTTGTTGCCAATATCTGCTAGCGTATCTTCTTTCCAATATTCCACTGGGAGGGAATACATACGTATCCATACTGGAGCCCAGCTGAAATCTTCTTTGTCAGGATTGAACCTTGGCTTCCATTCCGTGAGATAAAGTCCTGAAGAGTTGAAGAAATACGGGCCGCCTTCAAATATGCGCGATTTGTCTTCCACACAATGGAAAATGGCTGTGAAGAAGCCTTTCGGTCCAAGCTGCAGGGTAACCTGTCCTTTGGGCTTCCATTTTGAAGCTATCCATCCCTGCAGCGCCTTTTCAGTGGGCCAAAACCCAAGAAACTTTCCTATTAGCGCATGATCCTGCATGTACTGGATCTCACCGTTAATGCGATGACTTGGAAGATCGACTTTGATTCTTTCTGCAGCCTTCGGGATGCAGGTAGCCGAGGTCGCCTTTGGCTGTGACGAAGAGGCTTTTTGTTGCGCATCTTGTTCTTTGTCAGCCGCATCGCTTTGTGCTGATGGGATCGCTTTGTCGTTCGTCCTTTGTCCTCCCTGATCTGTTTCAGGGAAACCGCCAGGAGGGGTCAGAGGAATTGCATTCTGTTCAGTGTCAGAGGCTGGAGTTGAAAAAGGAGGGGGGGAGGATCCCACCCCTCCTGCAGGCGCAGCCATTGAAGGCCGTCAGAAGGAGCCCGGCGGTGCGAGCTCGGAGGATCAGGGGAGTGCAACAGTTAGGGTTAACAGAGTGCTTGCGGGCGGGGCGTTTTTCATCAGAGCTAACTTTTGTCCATCAGTTCATTTTATCTTATGATGCAGAGTCTTCTATATTTCTTTATAGGCTGAGAATACACATGAAGATGTCAAGCTTCCGAGCCATAACATTGGGCTGAGTTGATGAGCTAAACAATACGTTTTGAGGCCATGTTATCTCCTCTGCTAGCCAAGTCTCATATTGTTGGAAGGGTCGAGTTCTTTTTAGGGTTGGAAAAATTATTAATCCTCTCATCAGTCAATTAATTAAATTTTCTGACAAAATTAAACTAAATCTTGAACCAGAAATTTAATTAATTTTGTGTCCTAGGTAAAATTAATTTCTCCAAAAGTGAAATTTGTGGGTTTTAAAGAAGTTAATTTTTGGAGGTCCCCATCCAAAGAAATATTGAGGAAATCAAGAAATTTTGGACCATTGGGCCTTGGTGGTTAAAATCAAAGTCAATGTTTTGAGGAAATTGACTCCAAATAATTATTTTTTAGTTAATTAAAAATCAATTATATGATAAATCCGATTTTTCCTCAAAAATTAAATAATTTCAACGATGATGATTAAAGATTAATTAAACTTTATGAACGGTTGAGATTAATTTGACAGGGATCAAGCCAACTAGTCGTTGGAGATTTTTACCTATAAATAAGAGATCAATGTCAGTCTGCGTTTTCATCCGATCTCTAAATCGCGTACTAAGCTCTCAAGCTCTCTTGTATACTTTTTGAATTAATGCAAAAGTCTTTGGGGTTTCAACGTGTTGTGGTGTTCATCTTCATGAATGTATGGTAACATTGTTTTAATTTCTACCAAATGTTATGTGAAAACTATCAATCAATAGCTCTTTTAGAATAATTTGAATACAGGTATCTTATTCAATTTGTTGGATCTAGGGTAACATTCTTAATTTTGATCGAAGTAGCAGGTATCTCTATTTCTTCAAAATTTCATTGTTGTTCTATTTCTCTACTTGGTTTGATGGTTGATCTAGTGTTTGCAGGAGATCTTTCAAGTTTTCGTTGAGCATTTGGGGATAGTTCTCGGTTGGACCAGCCAACTCTCAGCGTATATTTTCTGAAGAGCCTACTTCACATAAGCTCCGGGACTTATCTTAAGATTAAATTATTTTTCCTGCAGGGTGTTTTTGGGCTAGTACCTCTCCAAAATTTTCAAAATTTATTTTTTTAATATTTTGTGGAAAATTGGTAGATTTGGTTATTGAGAATCTTAGATTATCAAATCTAAGAGCGGAGTTGGACTCATACTCTTCAGATCTGATAGATCTACCATCTTTGTGCATAGATCTATAATTTTTTTTTGTTTTATGACTTGGATTTCTGGGGGTTTTATTTATTTTTGTATATCTGGGTTCTAGGTGTTTTGTTTTCGTTTTTGCAGGTGCAGATCTGAAGGAAAATTTTTATTTGAAGTCAGATCTAGGCCTTGGGGGGTAAAATCTAGCCTCAATATCACTTTGCAGGGACATTATTCAAAATTATTTTCAGTTTGATGGTTTCAAATTTAGATCTAAGAATTTTATGAGCTTTTCGAGGTAAAATCTGAAGCAGAGGCATATCATTTAAAAAAAAAAAAAAAAAAAATCTAGGAATTTTTTTAGTTTTTGGGCTACCATTTTCTGCGGCTTTTTTCTCCTCTAAAAAAATTCGAATTTTTCTTTGCTTCCTGCGTTTTTGTTTTCCTTCTCTTCATCTCTGCATCCTCCCTCTTACTTTCCTACAAAAAACCCTCGTTCTTCTATCTCCCGCCGTCCTCTTTTTCCTTGCGTTTTTTTTGCTCCGAGTTCCCTAGCTCCTCCCTTTTTCCTTGTTGCCCATCAGCTCTCTTCCTCCAATTTCTCGAGCTATATCTTCTCCTCGCTCAATCCTTCTTTTGCGTCCTCCATCCCTCATCCTTTCGTTGCCCCTTGTTCCTTGCTCATCAAACCTGTGCGCAGCTTTCTCCCTCATCGCAGCTCGAAGCTCCTCGTTGCTACCTTCTCTCCCCCGTCACCGTCAACCTGTGAAAACAAATAACATTCAATTTCCTTCCTTTTTGTGTTTCTTATGTTTTAATTATTCGCTTAGGTTAGGTTTTGGTTTTTCATATAATTCGATTTCTTTTTGTTTTATTGCTTTTCATTTTAATTTTTGTTGCGACTTTCCATTATATTATTTTTTTTAATTAAAAAGGGAAAACTTAAAACATTTTGATTTTAATTTATTTTTTTTGTGAATTTGATTTCTTTTTTTTAGAAATCGAATTTCATTTTTGTAATTTTTGCCTTTGCTTTTGGTTTTGATTTTTATTTGTTTTATGGCGCTTTGATTTTGTTTGAAACAAATAAACAAAAACTTGAAAAAAAAAAAAATCATTTCCATTTTATGTGACTTTAATGTTTCTAAAGATTTAAATCAAAAGAGGACTTTGTGCTTTCACATTAAAAATTTTTAATTTTTTATGTGGCCTTTGGCCTATTACAAAATAATTTATTAACCCTTTTGATTTTTTACTTTTGTCACATTAAGAAACTTAATTAATCATTTGCCACATTAAATTTGCTTCATAAAACTTAGCACATTAAAAATTGCCTAAGGAATAATTAATTTTTTTCCTTCTTGGTGTCCTTTTGTGTTATGGGTAAAATTTAAAGGGAAAATTTTGTGGTACTAAAATTTTAAATTTCCCTATAGTCAACCCTGTTTAAATCATTTTTAATAATTGACTATAAGCAAGCAATAAATTTTTCTAGATTTGGGTCACATAAGAGAAATCATTTTTTATTCTGGAATTATTTGAATTGCATAGCATTTAAAATTCATGGTTCTTCATGGTAATTAAATTTAATTGCTAGAGTATTTTGCATGCTAAAGTTTTGAGCATTTTTGACATCTATCGAAATTGCTCATCGTTAAATAACTTTAAATGTGGTGTTAATTGCTTGCATTATTTGATGTTTATTGCATGTTAAATATTTTGCGAATATTTTGAGTAATTATTGAAGTACTCTATCATGGAATTGTGATAAATTACATATGAGTATTTTTTGAGCATTTGATATTAAATTGTGAAGAAGCTTTTGTTCTCTTTGAGCTATAATTTTATTAAAAAGATTTGAAGTAAATTTGTGGCTTCATTGTGATATTGCTAAAAGGTTTATCTTTCAGCCTTTGTCTAGTGAAGTGAAAATTTCATTTTGATGATTAAGGGCTTTTGTGACATAAGCGTTTATAATCCTCGAGTCTATCTTCATCTCCTCATCTCATGCATTTGCATATCAAGTTAGTTCTGCATAATTAAAATTTACTTCCAACCATAAGCTTGGTCGATAGAGAGATAGTTACCCATCCATCTTTACATGAAAAGCCTGCTTTTAATAGTACTTAAAACGGTGACCTTGCAGTCGTCAGAGCCACAGCTCTCTACAACGCCGGAGGCACCAGGTATGTTAGATTTTCAGAAGAGGTATCGTTAATTAAACCTTAGTGTGCTTCACCTTATCTTCTCTTTGACAATTAGTACGAAGTCAGGGTCAATATAGAAAAGATCAAAGGGTTAAAACTTAAATAGGCATTTAACTAAAATTAACCAAGATTCTTGCATCTCACATTAGTTTTAGGATCTGCATTTCTTATAAGATAGTCACTCATCCAAGCAGCAATTGGAAACCAATTCGTTGGTCCTAAATTTCCTAGCAAGATTGTTGACTTTATAAGGCACTGGTATCAATCGTTTGAATCTAATTAAATCTTATAAGTCTTGCTAAATCTTAATCAAGTACTTGGTCACTTCACTGTGTCTCCCGAACTGGTTGGTTCCCAACTAGTTCTCCTTCATTCCATTTCCATAGGGTTTACCCCCCTTAGCCTATTGTACGGAGACAGTTTAAATGGAGAGATTGGGGATCAGGGTGACAGCCCCCGATTTGAGCCATTGTCGCGATGCCTAGACATTCTGTGCGACAATAATCCCATTCAAAAATGTGGTCTTCACATCCATTTGATGGATATTCCAACCCATTGTAGAAAGCAATGAAACCAAAGATCTAATGGTAGTGTACCTTGCTGTGGGTGCAAAGGTTTCTTCATAATCAATGCCCTCCTTTTGAGAGAAACCCCTTGCAACGAATCTAGCTTTGTATTTGTCTATACTTCCATCAACAACATGTTTGATCTTATAGATCCATATGGAGGTGACAACTGATTTGTCACTAGGTCTAGGAGTTATTTTCCAAACCCCATTCTTCATGATGGATTGATATTCTGTAAGGACTATACATAATTTGATGTAAGGACTGTACAGAATTTAACAACCATTGTAAACAAAATAAAGGATTTCTTAAAATCATCATGAACCTATGATAAAATTACATAAAATTTTACAGATCTAACTGACAGAATTGATGAGAGTACCTACCTGTATTCCTGCGGTTGATGATGCCTCAAGCTGCTCCTGCTTCTGTTACCAAAAGACCGAAACCACCCAGCCAAACCGAGTACAACCTAGATACTCAATCCAGTATGCTTCTCAATTGGTGCAAACTATTTCCCTCTTGCCCAGAAACTTCAGAACAAGCAAGGCTCAATTGTTCCTGATGATAAAATCTGTGTACAAAGTTTCCTCCTGTTTCTCCTCCCCTGTCTTCAGCTTCGACCTCTCCTTATGTATTGTTCCTTGGCGGTGGTCGCTCTCTCCACCAGCGAGCCCACCGCTTCCTTTCTCAATGACACCTCTTGAATGTAACGTGAGCCTTATCTTTCTTTTAAAGATATATTGACATGTGTGTTTTTGTTTTGATTAAAGATTTTATTTATTAATTAAAATGTCCTAAGTTCATACATAAGAACTTTATTTTGGTTTAATTTATCCTTTTAATAATTTATTAATATACTTTATTAAAATTTTGGGATAGATAATTATATAACCTTTTTTAAGAATTCACTTAATTTTTACATCTATTTCTTTTATAACCCTTTTACTTTATACTTTTTAACTTAATATCATTGGTAATTGCTCATTAATCATGATGCATTAAGTAATATGTGTGCTGATGGGTGAATGCGACTTTTCTATTTGAAGGAGTGTCAGGATATTTAATATTTTAGTTAATTTAGAATATAGTTACTAGTGCAGTGCATGCGATACATGCATATGTAGCTATCATATGCATGCTAATATTCTTGTGCTCTCTATATTAATGATGGGTCATTACATATTCTTCCTGCATCGTTTTCTTCCGAACCTCTTAATGAGCAACTTCCTTGAATGTAGATGGTCTGGCTTCAATTAACTTTGTCATGTATGCAACATAACTAGAATATCTTTCGGTCTCCTACTTTCCCTGAAATTTCCTTTCACAACTTCATGTCCTTCAGCATCTTCTAATGTAGCTTTTAACCAATTTGGCCTTTTCCTTGTGGTTGGGATGACCACCGATTGAATAGGATCACTTGGTCCTTCTTCTTCTTCTTGATTTGTAGTAGGGTTTTCATGATGATCTTCTTCTTCTTCAAATATGGGAACTTCTCCGTCCTCATAATCAATAAGAATCCTTTGATTTCTTGTAGGCTTGATTTTCATCGAATATGACATCCCTGCGTACTTCAATATGTCTTCCTTCCTTAATGTAGATTCTATATGCTTTTGAGGAGAGAGTATATACAACGAATATTCCCTAGATACTTGTAGAATCCAACTTCTTTCGCTTGTCCTTTGGAACATGGATGTATGCTGGACTTCCAAAGATTCGAAGGTGATCCACACTTGGTTTCTTTCCTGTGAATACTTCTTTGGGTGTTATATTATTAAGACTTCTATGAGGACTTCTATTTTGAATGTACACGTCTGTCACTATTGCTTCTCCCCATAAGAATTTTGGTAGGTCTTGATCAAAGAGCATTGTTCGAATGCCTTCTTCAATTGACCTATTCTTCCTTTCAGCCACTCCTTTTTGTTCAGGATAATAGGGTACAATGAGCTCCCTCTTAATTCCTACTTCCTTACAACATGCAATCAATTCCTTCGAAGTGTATTCCCCACCATTGTCGGACCTTAAAGTTTTTATCTTTCTTTTGGTTAGGGTTTCCACTTCGGACCTAAACTCCTTGAACTTTTCAAATACTTTATCTTTTGTTTTGAGAAGGTAGAGCCATGTCCTTCTAGAATGGTCATCAATGAATGTTACATACTAGAGATGACCTCCAAGTGATTTGTCAGACATGGGCCCACACACATTAGAATGAATGAGGTCTAATATCTCTTTAGACCAAGTTTCACTATTCGGAAATGGATTTCTTGTATGTTTTTCCAAAGAGCATCCCTTGCACACTCCTTCATGATCTAACTTCATATTGGGGATGCCATGAACCAATTGACAAAGAGAAGGGATTGTTGATTTGGGGTAGCATCTGATGTGCTCTAGCCACGAAATTTGGTGGAGAGGTTGGGGCACATGAGATCTCCAATACCCAAAAAGAGTTTGGGCAAATTCTAAACAGTTCAGGAGATATTAAAATACTTAATATTTTTAATGGAGTCTCTAAGTCTAAATTTAGGGAAATTAAAATATTAATGTGAATTAATATGAAACTGTGTTAGAATGGTCCAAAAGACATGGATCAAGCCAGATCTAATCTTAGCAGTTGATTGGGGACTTAATCTTGGCCATTGATATGTCGACAAAAAAAGTATAAGAGGAGACTTGAGGGTCACTTGGAAAGTACACTAGAGTGATCAGTCATTCTATTCTTTAGAGCAAGGTTTGCTAAGAGAGATAGAATCAATGATCGGAGTTGCAGCTGAGGGGCATTGAGTACAGAGAGACAGAGAGGCATAGATAGTGCTGGGAGAGCAACGCAGTAGCCGGGGAGAGTGACACAGTAGCAGCTAGAGCTCACGCAGGGCCACGCAAAGGCAGCCAGGAGTTGCGCAGTGCTTCAAAGAGGCCAGCATTACTGACGCAGAGGGCCAGAAGGCTGACGTAGGGCCTCCTGAGGCTGACGCAGACCCATTTAGGGTGACGCAGGGCCAGCGCTGGGCAAAGAGAGGCTGACGCAGTCCAGAAAGGCAGACGCTGGGGTTTCTGGGGCAAATTGGAGCTGAGGAGCTACCGGAAGGTGTTTCCAGGGTTTCAGCCATGATATTTGTCTCAAATTGAGAGGTATTACTGCCAAGAAAATTCTTTGTTGGGTAAGCCGGATTTGGCACCCAAATTGTACTCTAATATTGCTTAATAAGAAAACCCTCAGATAGCTGCACCGATTTTCCCACATTGGGTTTTTCCGGGAACATTGGTCCAAAAATAACGGTGTCTGATGCAGAAGCATGAGGCTTGAAGACAAAAGGCTTCGAATTTATTCCAAAAATACAAAAAAAGTTTACAAGCAAAGGAGTGGGATCCTTTAGCTGTCAATTTACAAAATTTTCTAGATAGGATTTGAGCTAGGATTTAGGATTGAGTGATTTTATAATTAATTCAAGCTATTTAGATTCAGTTGAGATTCTCAAGGAGAATATTAACCAGATTAGATATTGTCTAAGATTAGGTAGATTCGATCCATGGATTAAGAATCTGATTGTTAGAATGAAATGGTATTTAAGTAAGTTCTGAATGATTGTGAAGGGATTTTTGACTGATTTGGATTGATTAGGCCGTGTAAGATTAAGTTACAAAAACTGTATCTCTGTGTATTTGTGTATAGTTGGTCAATCCCGAAGGCGTTGTATTTCTTCGAAATATCTCTAAGTTATGTTGATTTGCAGTTTGGCTTTTGAATTAGAGTGCGAAAAACCTGCATTATATCGCCAATCTAAAAACATCGGAGAATATGGTTTGAGACAAGTTAAATGTAGCGGAGGCGTCAAGTTTGGCAGAACAGAGAAAATAAAACCTGGCAAAATAATGTTAACCCAAAGGAGTCTAGAACCGCCCGATCTATAGATCCAATAGATCTAACGGTCATCGCGCATCAATAAGCTCGTGCATTTAGTCAAGGAAGAAAGGCGGTTTTATCAGTGAAACTGTTTATCGAGTGAAAAAAAAGTGGTAAGCGGTCTTTCGAAATTCCAAGCGATTCCATTTATTGACCAACACGTAGCACTCAGGTGGAAAGAGAAAACCACTTTATTTGGTGGGTAAACATCGTGCAAGATCCCTGTCTGATATCGCTATTAACCGTTGGATCAAGTGTGTTTTGATTAACGGTGGAGGATCACCGATTTGTTTTGTTGATCGGGTGAACCAACAATCGTCGGATTGAAAGGTAAGATCAACGGCGGAGAGTTAGCGCGATAATATTTGTGGAAAAAGCAGACGTGATAAGGAATTAACCAAAAGTTTGAATTCCTTTTGATTCCGTGGAAATTGAAAGGTCATCATATTGTGGCTAAAATTAAGCAGTTCTGCTAATTTTAGCAGAATAGCCAAGTTTGGAGGTAGATGACTGATACTCCAAAGGAAGTCCAAGAAGAAGTTCCACCTGAACTCGCAGAAATCATTTCTGGATTTGAACGATTATCTATTACACCTGCCGATTTAATCCCGACTTCGACTTTTTCCACATTGGTTAAAACATATAACTAGTCAATCAAACAAAGTCGCAGATGCCTTAAGCAGAAAAAGCATTTTTGTTCAAGAAAGTCAAATTCAAATGTTAGGTTTTGATTTTCTTAAAGAGTTATATGAGAAAGATCTAGATTTTAAAGAGGCATTTGAAGCTTGTAGAAATCCTGTTTTGTTAGACAGAAGCAAGTGGCTGGATTATTTCCTGCAAGAGGGATTGTTGTTTAAAAGAAATCAACTGTGCATACCAAGTTGTTCTATGAGGGAGAATTTAATCAAGGAGAAACATAGTGGAGGACTTGGAGGACATTTTGGTGCAAACAAGACTTATGAACAGTTGAACAGGTTTTATTTCTGGCCGAAAATGAGAGCTGAAGTGGAAAAGTATGTGAAAAATTGTAAAATCTGTCAGTATGCAAAGGGAAGGAGCCAAAACACAGGTTTGTATGTTCCATTACCTATTCCAGATAGGCCTTGGGATATGGTAAGTATGGATTTTGTTTTGGGTTTACCAAAAACTCAAAGGCGGCATCATTCAATTTATGTAGTAGTTGACAGATTTTCAAAAATGGCACATTTTATTCCATGTTATAAAACCAGTGATGCTACTCACATTGCTAATCTGTTTTTTAAGGAGATTGTAAGATTACATGGGTTACCTAAGAGCATTGTTTCAGACAAAGACACCAGATTTGTTGGACATTTCTGGAGGACATTGTGGAAGAAGCTTGGAACTAAACTGAGTTTCAGTTCTGCTTATCATCCTCAGATTGATGGACAGACTAAAGTGGTAAACAGAAGCTTGGGTAATCTTCTGAGAAGTCTTGTAGGTGAACATCCAAAATAGTGGGATCAAGTATTGGCACAGGCAGAATATGCTTATAATGATTCTCCTAATAGGAGTACAGGGCAGAGTCCATTCTGTATAGTTTATGGAATGCACCCAAGGGGAGTGTCTGAATTGAGAGACTTGGGAAAAGCTGAAATGAGAAGTGCTAAAGGAGAAGATTTTGCTACAGAAGCTCAAGCAATACATGAACAGGTAAAACAGCAATTACAGGACAGCAACATAAAATACAAGAGCAAAACAGATTTGAAGAAGAGAGAAGTTAATTTTGAAGTTGGAGATTTGGTTTTAGCACACTTGAGGAAGGAAAGATTTCCAAAAAGGGAGTATAACAAGTTAAAGTTTAAGAAAATTGGACCATGCAGAGTCTTGAGGAAATTTTCTGCAAATGCATATGAAATTGAATTACCCCCTGATATTGGAATATCTCCAATTTTCAATGTTGCTGATTTGTATAGGTATGAAAGTGGAAATGCAGATGACACAACAGAGGATCAAGAAGAACAAGAGATTGATTGGGTAAAACAGTTACCTATAGCAAAGGAATTGAAGCCAGAGAGGATTTTGGACAAGAAATTGTTGAAGAAGACAAGAGGACATGAGTATTTTCAGTTTCTGATCAAACGGAAGGATCAACCAATTGCTGAGGCTACTTGTATGACGGATGCCATGCTACAGAAGTTGGGCAGTTCTATAGAAGAGCTCATGGACAGGAGCCCATGAAGAGTTTTGTCCTTAGGAGTCTGATGCAGGAGCATGAGGCTTGAAGACAAAAGGCTTCGAATTTATTCCAAAAATACAAAAAAAGTTTACAAGCAAAGGAGTGGGATCCTTTAGCTGTCAATTTACAAAGTTTTCTAGATAGGATTTGAGCTAGGATTTAGGATTGAGTGATTTTATAATTAATTCAAGCTATTTAGATTCAGTTGAGATTCTCAAGGAGAATATCAACCAGATTAGATATTGTCTAAGATTAGGTAGATTCGATCCATGGATTAAGAATCTGATTGTTAGAATGAAATGGTATTTATGTAAGTTCTGAATGATTGTGAAGGGATTTTTCACTGATTTGGCTTGATTAGGCCGTGTAAGATTAAGTTACAAAAACTGTATCTCTATGTATTTGTGTATAATTGGTCAATCCCGGAGGCATTGTATTCCTTTGAAATATCTCTAAGTTCTGTTGATTTGCAGTTTGGCTTTTGAATTAGAGTGTGAAAAACCTGTATTATATCGCCAATTTAAAAACATCAGAGAATATGGTTTGAGACAAGTTAAATGTAGCAGAGGCGTCAAGTTTGGCAAAACAGAGAAAATAAAACCTGGCAAAATAGTGTTAACCCAAAGGAGTCTAGAACCATCCGATCTACAGATCCAATGGATCTAACGATCATTGCGCATCAATAAGCTCGTGCGTTTAGTCAAGGAAGAAAAGTGATTTTATCAGTGAAGTTGTTTATCAAGTAAAAAGAAGTGGTAAGCGGTCTTTCGAAATTCCAAGCGATTCCATTTATCGACCAGCACATAGCACTTGGGTGGAGAGAGAAAACCACTTTATTTGGTAGGTAAACATCGTGCAAGATCCCCGTCCGGTATTGTTGTTAACCGTTGGATCAAGTGTGTTTTGATTAACGGTGGAGGATCGTCGATTAGCTTTGTTGATCGGGTGAACCAACAACCGTCGGATTGAAAGGTAAGATCAACGGCGGAGAGTTAGCGCGATAATATTTGTGGAAAAAGTAGACACGATAAGGAATTAACCAAAAGTTTGAATTCCTTTTGATTCCGTGGAAATTGGAAGGTCGTCATATTACGGCTAAAATTAAGCAGTTCTGCTAATTTTAGCAGAATAGCCAAGTTGGGAGGTAGATGACTGATACTCCAAAGGAAGTCCAAGAAGAAGTTCCACCTGAACTCGCAGAAATCATTTCTGGATTTGAACGATTATCTATTACACCTGCACCCAAACCACCAGTGTCATTTGGTGTGACTGTTTTTGTTTCCTTCAGTTGTTGATCTGTAATATGATGAGCATGCACTAGTGTTTATTTTCAATATTTACATTGTAAATAACTTGTTAAGTAACGAAACAAGTAGGTAGGAATAAATCAGATAAAGTGCATGGAGGGTTTCTAACTGGTAGACTTAGAAACTTCAACAGGGATGACCTTGATGTTGGAATTTCTAAGTTTAACCCGTTAGAAATTCTTCCTGTACTATCTAGTTTATTTCTTCCTACTTGTTTAATTACTTAACAAGTTATTTACCATGTAAAAACTGAAAATAAACACAAGTACATTATCAACATCTACAGATCATCAACTGAAAGAAAACAAGCACACAAGTGATACCGTTATTTTTGGACCAATGTCCCCAGAAAAACCCAATGTGGGAAAACCGATGCAGCTATTCAGAGGGTTATATTATTACGCAGTTTTCATAATACAACGAGGGTGCTAGAAATGGCTCACCCAACAGAGAATGCCCTCGAAAGTAGTACCTCTCCTCGGAGACAGATATTTCGGCTTATTAATCACCGAATGAACGATCCCACAGCAACAATTGCAACTTCCACTGCTATGTGTCACTCTGATAGGGACTGTGTCACTCTTCCCAACTCACCAGCACCCAGTCTGCCCCACAAAAACCTCTCAGCGTTGCCTCTTGGCCCTGCGTCAGCGCTGCTAGCCTCTATGTCAGCCCTTAGACCCTCTGCGTCACACACGCTGGCCTCTCCTAGCTCTGCGCAACTCCTAGCTGCCTCTGCGTAGCACCCAGCTGCCTCTGTGTCAACCTCTTCTGGCTCTGTGATGTCTCTCTGGTACCAACTCTACCTCTCTGTTGTGTATTCACTACCCCTCGCTGCTAATCACTGACTTTATCTCTCTTAGCAAACCCTGCTCTAGAGAATAGAATGACTGATCACTCTGGTGTGTTCTCCAACTGACCCTCAAGCCTTCTCTTGTACTTTTCTCATTGGTCCATCAACGGCCAAGATTAAATCTCTAATCAACGGCTAAGATTAGATTTGGCTTGATCCATGACTTTTGGAACCTTCTAACCCAATTTTATATTAATACCCATTAATATTTTATTTTTCCTAAGTTTGGACTTAGGAACATTAAAAATATTAATTATTTTCATATCTCCCAAACTGGTTAGAATCTGCCCAAACCATTTCTGGGTCTTGGAGATCTCGTGTGCTTTAGACTCTCCACCAATTTTCATGGCTAGAGCACATCTGAAGCTACCCCAAATCAACACTTGATGAAGGAGCATTATTCGAATGCCTTCTTCAATTGATCTATTCTTCCTTTCGGCCACTCCTTTTTGTTCAGGATAATAGGGAACAATGAGCTCCCTCTCAATTCCTACTTCCTTACAATATGCAATCAATTCCTTAGAAGTATATTCCCCACCATTGTCGGACCTTAGAGTTTTTATCTTTCTTTCGATTAGGGTTTCCACTTCAAACCTAAACTCCTTGAACTTTTCAAATACTTCATCTTTTGTTTTGAGAAGGTCAAGCCATGTCTTTCTAGAACGGTCATCAATGAATGTTACATAGTAGAGATGACCTCCAAGTGATTTGTCAGACATGGGCCCACACACATTAGAATGGATGAGGTCTAATATCTCTTTAGACCTAGTTTCACTATTCGGAAATGGCTTTCTTGTATGTTTTCCCAAAGAGCATTCCATGCACACTCCTTCATGATCTAACTTCATATTAGGAATGCCATGAACCAATTAACTAAGAGTAGGGATGACCTTACAATGTAGATGACCATACCTCCTATGCCATAGCTAAATGGGATTGATTTCCATGTGAACCAAAGCTTGAGGAGGTCATGTAATAACCCTATAAAGGCTTTCTTCACAAACTCCAATAACCCTAGCTTTATCAATGCTAGAGTCTTTTCCCCAAACCAATACCTTTCCATCAACAAAAGCAATGCTATCCCCTTTATCTTCTAAACAAGAAATAGAAAGCACATTCTTTTTCAAACCTGGAACATATAGAATGTTGTTGAGGTGCAGCTTCGATCCATTTTCCAGCTTCAACGATGTTGATCCCAGGTCTCTAGCAGCATAGCTTTTGTTGTCACCCAATTCCACTACATGAGAATATGGCTCCTTTGATAATGTATGGAGTTGTTTACTTTCACCTGTCATATGCGTTGATGCTCCACTATCAATGATCCATGCATTTTCATCATTAAGAGAACCTGTAAGAGCAGCCAAGAACCCTTGACTTTTGACTTTGTTGAATAAGTAGTAATATGACCTTCTTGATCCAACTTCCAGCAATGTTGATACCCATCTTCATGTAGTTTATCAAAGAGGCAGAATCCAAGCCAACAAAGTGATCTTCAACTTTTCCTGACCTTACATCTGATACCATGTTGAGAAATCAATGCAAGTAGATTAGGGTTTGATTCCTCTTTCTTGATAATTACTTGTGAGTTATGTTCGCTTCTTTTACTTCTTTATTATCTGATCTTTCATCAAGCAATTACCATATTATGTGTGTATGAAGCTCACAAAACAAGAGACACGAGATGTAGGCACTATGTCAGGGCAAAACCCCCCTCGAGGGGAAAACCCAATCAAAAAATTCTCTTCCTTCAATAGTATTCTTTGAGACTCTTCAACCTAAACAAAGACCAAACCTTCCCTCCACACCAAGTCAACCTTCCAGATCTTCGATCCCTTTGTAGCATCACTTTCACCCCAACAACATTGATTATGCAACAACTTGCGACATCAGGCAGCAACACTTGGAAGACTTCAATCCCCAAACTAGGGCACGAAATAGAGAGAGAGAGTAGCTCCAAAATTTTGATTTTCTTCTCTTCCTTAGACTTGACCAAACTCACACTTCCTTTAGCTTCCTTTTACCCACTTCGCACTTCTCTAGCTTCCTTAGAGATATCGAACTAGCTTGAGATGAGATCCTTCAAATGAATTCAACTTCCTTCTATTTATAGGCTCCAAGTGAGGTCGAATTGGTGTCCTTAGGCCGACTTGATCTCTTCTAGGCCAACTTGGTGTGGAGGTTACATAAATTATATTTGACTCAATAGTAAACCTTTTTACATGATTCAAAAGCCCAAGAAGGGTCTCTTTAAATGTACAAGGACTCTATAGACTTAATATTAATCCTAGAAG
This sequence comes from Pinus tabuliformis, assembly GCA_031772625.1. NCBI lineage: Eukaryota > Viridiplantae > Streptophyta > Pinopsida > Pinales > Pinaceae > Pinus > Pinus tabuliformis. The sequence continues at coordinate 1,951,758,711 of CM062818.1, forward strand.
TCCACAATGGGGACTTTGACTAATATAATGATGACCCAAGCATGAAATCCATGCTTTAATAAGTCATTGATACAATAATAAAAATTATTTTCTTTATTTTTTTGACAAGTACATTTCATGATGACTCAAATACATTAATGAAGACCGAACCTTGTTACATTTCCAACACTTTCCTCCTAGGTCTAGGTTTCCTCATAAGCCTTTCTTGGAGAACCCCTAGCTTCTTCTGAAGCATTGAGCCATTATTTGAGTTTCTCCTATGAATGGGCCTTGGAAATCACATCATACCTTGCCATTGATCCTATCATTCAAGTGATTTCCCTTATACCGAGACTCCTCCCATCGATAAAAGTTCGTAAAGAGCAAGGGACACTGACTGAGGTGACAGTGGGTGTTTGTCCCTTTGTTGTCATTTGGTCTAGTAGTTGTCCCTTAGGTGCCCCTCCTAGGACCCCTGCTAGATTGAGTGGTAACAGATAGGAAAGGAGACAATAATCCACATAGATCACCAGCCATTACAGTACCTGCAGGCCCAAAGTAAGCTACAACAGACCATGGATTACAAGTGGATGGGTTCCTACAGCAATTACAAATAGTGATCAAGTACAAGAAGGGCAGCATAAACAAGTTGGCCGACATACTTTCAAGGCCACCTACATAAAAGATCACAGCTTTGGGAACTCTTATGCACATGGAGCCTTTCACCCATGATGCATACAAAGAGGCATACATACAGGATGAGGACTTCTAGTAGGTGTTTCAACATTTACAAATCCAGAGTCATTTGCATGATAGTGACAACACAATTGACTACCATCTCCAAAATGGGTTATACTCTAAAGGTTAGATAACTTATGTGTTCCTAAAGGCGAGCGACTGCAACTGATCCAAAAAGGCTCACACCTTCAAGGTTGCAAGGCAGTTTGGTATAACAAAGACCGTGGCCAACTTGTAGAGGTATGTGTATTAGCCAAGAACACAAGAAGAAGTAGCTAGGTTCATAAGAGGATGCATGCTTTGTTGTACCAAAAAACCTAATAACAGGAAATAGGGTCTATACCATCCCTTAACTGTACCAACTCATCCTTGGGAAAGCATTTCCATGGACTTAGTGAGGGGTTTACCAACAACCAGGAAGGGACATGACCACCTATTCATGGTAGTCAACAGGTTTAGCAAGATGTTTTTTCTAATGCCCTATGAAAAGACCATTAGCGGGCAAGAAGTAGCGAACTTCTTCTTTGGACAAGTCTAGTTGCACTTTGGGATACCAAGGAAAATCATTTCAGACAAGAGCACAAAATTTCTCAATGCATTTTGGACTACACTGTGGGAGAAGATGGAGACAAAGTTGAAGAGGTCTACAACATTCCATCCACAGATAGACGAGCAAACAAAAGTAGTCAACACGACTTTGGTGCAGCTTTTGAGGGTTTACAATCAAAAGCATCCCAAGACTTGGGACAAAAATCTAGCATATATACAACACTCTTATAATAAAGTAATTCACAATTCTACTGGTAAGTCCCTCTTTGAAACTTGTTTTGGATATTTGCCACCTTCACCTTTGGATATTACATATGGACAGCAAGGAGGAGTGAGGAAGGATCTTATAAGGGATGCCTTAAGGGCAAAAAAAATTGTTGAGAAGATCAGGCAAATCCATCTACAGTTACAGGAGACACTGTAGAAGTCACAAGAAAAATACAAGGCCGGGCATGATCAACATAGAACAGAGAAGCCCTTCAAGGAGGGAGACAAAGTGTGGTTACAGTTGAACAAGAAGAGGCTACAAGTTCTTGGTAAGCAAATCAAGGTTCTATGCTATGGCCCCTTTGAGATACTAGAAAAGGTCAGCGAAAATGCCTATAGACTTAGTCTACCCCATATATGTGCATTTACTCAGTGGTGAATGTAGAGAATATGAAACTCTATGAACCTTCCATGCTAGATCAAGAAGAGAAATGGGTCCTGCCTTCTGCAGATGATTTAACACCAGATGTTCACATAGAATTGACAAAGGACACAGTTTTGCATAAGAGGTCTAGAACTACAAGATAGTGGCAGCATGACCTTTAGCAAATTAGGTTGAAAGGACAGCTTTCGGGCAAAGCAAATGGTACACCCGAGAGAAGGTTTGAGAAGAATTTCCTCACCTCATTGAGTAGAAGCTTTTGGGAACCAAAAGCCTCCCAAAATGGGGAGATATGATCCAGATTGGATCATCATATTATTTGTCATCCATCTTGATGCTTTTAGAGTGGAAAAAGTGTAGGAATTAGCTCATAAGACCATTTTTACTAGTGGATCCCAATTTGGTGAATAAGGGTTTAAAACCTTCCAAAAGCAATTGAGGCATCAAATGGCATTTTTTGGGGGTAAAACTTTTCCACTTAACACCCCCTATTGTTATTATACACACATATACCTTTCCAAGAGGCACAAGAATCGCCTCAATCAAAGTCCGTCTGCAAAAGATATGCCACCTTGAAGTTAACCTTCCTATGTCGACCACCATGATTCGAGAGGATGCCACATCAGCCCTCATTATTCATGGCAAAGGGGCTAGCCATGCGATCATGATGAAGAAGACTCTAGAAGAGTCGATATTGTAACACTAGTTAAGGGTTGAAGAGTTCAAACTTAACCACTAGTAGGCTATCAAGTTGTATTATAACTGAGCCACTAGGAGAAAAAGGGGTTCTACTCTATTCGAGTGCATTTTGTTCCATAGATGAGCAAAGCATATATTAAAAGAAGGCATATCAGTGCCCTCGCAAAAAACCCATGCGTTACAGTAAATTCAGAAAAAAACAAACGATATTAAATGGCAGTATGCACTGTAAACCACATTTATCTTGAAATAAAATTCTGTGAGAAGTGCGTTGCAAGAAAATTAAACATGAGGGCTAAGAAATTTATTCTGGAGAGAAATTGGTCTTACCTGTTAAAAGGTAGACTGAAACCCCATTTAGTCCCCGTATTTTCCACTGTTAGAGCTGCTCTACAGGTTACAGTCTCCTTACGCGAAAACTTACACAAATTTCTCTGCAATTGATAAATTGGGAACTTGGGTGACAAGGGCGATGGAAATGCAGGCTGTAGACCATAAGTTTGCATCGTTAAAATCATGGTGTATTGAGATGTGTAAATTTGGGCCTATGAAGAAGGGACCAGAGTTCTGTCCCCAAAGTGAATGTGTTATCCTTTCATGAATGTAATGAATTGAATGCAATGTGTGTTTTAAAACAAGGGTGGCATTTGAGATTATTGGTTCATTTCAACTTTGTGGTCACTAACGCCGACACTCTGCGATCTTTTTAAGAGATAAAGGTCCTTTCCAGAAGTCACTCAAAATTATGCCAGAGGGCATTTTTGAACTGAGTGGAAGAGTCGTTTTGGGCCTAAAAGTGCATTCATTGTGATACCAATGGTTCCCAATGGTTTTTAGTTCGAGTGGCTATCCATTCGTGGTTAAGGAATTTTGCACTCTTTCCACTCTAGCTTAATCGTTGGGTCTTTCTGTTAAAAAAAACTCTGTATTCATGTTTATAAATAAATAAATTTGAGTAGAGTGGCTATCCAACCGTGGCTTGAAGAATTTTGCACTCTTTCCACTTTAGCTTAATCGTTGGGTCTTTCTGTTTAAAAAAACCTTTGTATTCATGTTTATAAATAAATAAATTTGAATAGTTTCATATAAATAAAGAAAATAAGAAAGGTAACAATAAAAATATAAATATCAAATTAATATTGAATTTTGACACTTACGATTAATTGCTAGGCTTAACCTCAAGGGTAGAGAATTGACCCTGTGACCTCTTCAATAGAGGGGCACTGATTTGACCAGTTGAACTAACCATCAGCACTTTAGTAAAATAATGTTATTAAAAAGATATATGATTTAAATGGAAATAGTTTCAAAGTGAAGGTTGAGAGGGAAATTAATTTTGTTGTGAATGATATTGAGGTTGTAAGTGTATTTTTTTCTTCAAACTATATTTATAATGACTTTTAATTGGCTAAGAGCTTATCTTCTTTGAAAGTAAGAAAATAAGTTAATTTCTCATAACCCAAACAGTAAATTTAAGAGAATAAGAAAGGTAATAGATAAAAATATAAATATCAAACTAACATTGAATTTCGAAAACAGAAATTGTTATTGTAATAAAATAATGTTATTAAAAATATATATGATTTAATTGGAAATAGTTTCAAAGTGATGGTTGAGAGGGAAATTAGTTTTCATGTGAATGACATTTAGGTTGTAAGTGTCTTTTGGTCTTCAAAAGCTTTTAATAGGCTAAGAGCTCATCTTTTTTTAATGCAAGAAAACAAGTTAACATCCCATGACCCAAAAGTGTTTGATAGTATTGAAACTCTAAGCCATTACAGATCACTGATGGATCATTTTAGTTGATGTGGTTTACCTTAAATAACAGAGATGAGTGAGTTTACATTCATAAATAATAGCTATGATGAATCTTCTCACTATTACTAGACAAATGACTTATAGTAAGTTTTGCCAAGCTAGCAATGAAAGTCCTCACTACCAGTGGACAAGTGAGTTATAATAGGTTTTGTCGCCTTAGGAATGTGTGCACTTTATAAGAAATGTGTGTGTGGATGTGCACATCCTATATTTTATATAGAGATAAGTGAGACTTACTCAAGTACTTTGACTTATGTTTAACTTGTGAGTCAAAGTGATATGAAATCAATTAACCTATGGTGAATTCTCACCATTATGGATTTTTATATTTTAATAAATTACTATGGCTAATTCCACTTTGTTAGGTCCTAAATTCACTCTGTTGTCTTATTTTTTCATGTATTATTTTACTTATTGTATTGTGTGAAGTGTGGAGATGTAGGAAACCATTGAAATCAAATCGTGAGATAATAATAGAATATCAAAAACATTCCACACAATGATTTACATTGGATAATTTTAGAGAAAAACAATGGTAACAAAATAAGAGGCTTGCTAAATTCTTAATAGATTCTCATAATTGTGAATCATGAAGGGCTCCATCAAACCTTATGTTCTTGTAAGAGAGATACTTCCTCTTGTTGCTTTTAGTACTCGATATAGGGTTCAAAAGGTTTTTAGTGTGATTTGTTTTTGTATAACAAACTCCAGGTAGCTACATATGCAAATATTTGTTTTGTAATGTTGCTTGAGATGTCACATTCTTCTTCCACAACTCAACTAGAGTCTTGGACTAGTATGGTTTTGAAACACTTGTCTACTCATAATTTTTGAACCAAACCAAATAATTAATGCCTTTCCTTTTTATTGGATAATGGACCATCAATCCAATTGGTGAAAGGAAATCTTCAAAAATCCATCAAATAGTGGTATTGTGGCTTGAATATAGCTTCTCATGTTTGTGTCTAACTAGCTTATTCTCTCTTGTTGTGGACTCCAACTAGCAAACCTTTCATTTCTTTATGTTCTATGATCCATTGTATTTTGGGTGTTTTTCATTAGTCCTTTCTTCATGCTTCATTGCACTAGATCAAACCCCCGCTCCAAGTCATTAAACTCTCCCTTTCAACAAAGCATTCTCTCCTCTTGTTGTGTAAGAGGATAAGATGGCATCCACTCTTCCCTCTTTTAAGAATTATGGTACCAGTTTAACAAAATACTAGGAGGTAAACAACTATATTCTATGAACCAAGTTTCCATTTTCTCCATCACTGAGCATTGCAGTGGCCTTTGGATATCTCCAGGCAATCAATCTGTTAAAAAATGAAACCCAACAACAATTAATAAATCTCCTAAAATAACCCCTAAACCAACATTTGTTGGTGTGTTTATCTCCTACTCTAAAAGGCCAAATGTTCACAGAGAAAGTATTGCATAATTTTAGGAGGCTATAAATACCATTGCACTCGTGGAGTTGAACCTGACAACCCTCTATTAGTTTTCTTCTAATTAGCAAAACAACTCTTCCTAAGTTACATTACACATTCAATCTTTATGAACTCACCTTGGTATTCATGGGTTTGTTGTGTATGAAGTAGTGATGTTAATGTGGGCTATGAGGTCACATATTATCCTTGTACAGATGCCATCTCTCTAGATGAAAACCCATCAAGTCATCAACTTGTGAGTCATGCTTAATTGTGGATAATCTCCACAATGAGTTTCTCAAACTCAAGCTCCTTTCCTTCGTGACATAAGTTGACCACCTATAGGTATGGGTTCCCATTTCCCTATGGCATAATTTTCCTTTGATGCAAATAGTGGAGGGAAGAAAGGTATCTATTGAGTCCTATTGATGTTGTCCACTTTGCCTCTGCATTAAACATGGTCCCAACCATCACTTAGTGATGTGGAAGTTGAAAATGCAACCATCTTCTTTTGAACATTGACAACCTCTACACTTTGCACTAGCATGGATTTACCTAACGATGACCTTGGCAACAAACCTACAACTCTAGGAGATAAATAGAACATGGACTTTGATCGATTCTCGCCATGAAGAATTATAAATTCCTCTTGGAGGATCATATCAAAGTTTCACCAAATTCTAAGTGGGATTTCACTCGGGCAAAGTAAGAGAGAGATTCATAGTTTTAGAAGTCATTTTAAAGTGTTAAGAATGGAATCAACCATTTGTTGGTTTACGTCAGTTGACCTTCTCACTCTCTTTTTTCAATGCTTTTGAACTTTTCTCCTTGTTCACAATCACTTTATGAATCCACTTCGTGGATCCATTTTGGATCACACCTTCTAGTTTTGGAGGCTTTTGATTGCTACAAAAACTCATACTCTTGGACTAGGATTTCTCTACGCTCTAAATTGGATGACTATGGGAAGTTTTCTTCTCACATCATGCTTCAATCTATCTTCAAAGGCATGACGTCATGAGTTTTGTACAAGGTTTCACATTATTTCTTATGTCTTCTTAGTTCCTCATAGCTCAAAAGATTCTAAGAATGGTGGTTGTCCTCTTTAATGTTCTTTGAGGTTTGCTCAATTGTAATCTAGTTGAGATCCCAAATATTTGTTTTATGGAGAAAATGAGTAACTTGTGTGAACTAATTTCTTCACACTGACTTACCTTGGTGGCACTCAATTCCCTTGTCCAACAAAAGAATTTGCATATTTTTTGTAACTAGACTCCACAAATGCATGGATCGAAAAAGCTATCAACCTTATATTCTCCTTCTTCCTATCTTTTAAGCACTTAGGATGCTACAACATAAAACCTTTGGATGTTGATCAACCAATATTATTTTTGGACATGCATGTGGAACTATATTAGGTGTGATATTCATCCATTTATCATTGCAAGAGCACTCGTGCTCAACTACCATTATCTTACGCCAAGATTTCCTATTTCAGTGGTCAGTCCTTTGGCATTCATAGTTTGTTTTTTTATAACTTTATTGGTCTTCATAAAATGAAAACAATGGTGCTAAGAAGAGATTTGTATCCCCGACTAATAAACAAGGCAAATAAAAGAATATTTCAACATTAAAACCAAGAATGAATTTGCCAATAGTCTTATTAGGCATGCATCTATAACAATGTTGTTGCTGAATCTTGAAAGACCTATTCATTCAAGCTCTACACAATAATGATATAATCTATCAAGCATGATTTCTTTATAACTATAGAGGTAATGATATAGATTTTTACTTTGAAGATGGCTCTCCCCTTCTAATCTCATCTTTGCTATGACTTTCATCATTCATTGATTATTGTTACTTTGAGTGCAAATGCAAGCATGCCCTATTCACCCCTAATCTTAGCTATGCACCTTCTCTTTGATTTGATTTTCCATTTATTAATATGAATTTGGGGATATAGCCTCTAACAATTGGAATCCAAGTGGCTAATTATGTCGTAGTAGCTACATTAGTTCTTGGCATTACATAGGCTACTTTGAACCTTTCCATTGTTCAAGCTCCTTTGAACTTTATGTTTCGTTAAGGAAGTGACCTGAAGGTCCTTCCCCATCTTGAAACCCATTGACCTTAAGGGTTATCTCTTCCACCGTAGAGCCACTTAATGGTCTCTTACTCCTAAAACAACACTTGGATTAGAATTACAACTATTATGAACCTTGTGGCCCTTCTTGTTACAACAAATGCAAATCAATGATGGCTTTCCTTTTTCATAACTTTGATTTTCACTTACACTCGTTGCTTACTTATATGGTCTTCCAAGTGCTTATGCATATTGAGTACTTAATGCTTCTCTTTGTTTCCCTTTGTTTAGTTTGCACAAGAATGATAGTGTTATGTATTGAAACTTTCTCTTATTAGGAATGTTCACTACTCTTTAGTCTTTTCCTAACTTTGGCTTATTTCCTAGCCTTCTTGTTGACCCTTTACAAAGGTGATTTTAATGGTCTTAGCACTGTTGGGAATGGGTCCCCTGCGGGTCAATTTTGGGGTTGAAAGCCCAAGTTTTGGGGCAGAAGGCCCGAAGCTTGTATAAGGAAATGTAAAGTCTCCACATTTTGTGGTCACAAAGCGCGAAGATATCAAGAGTCAAAAAGGGATTTTCGCCCTTAGTCTAGATAGGTTGTGTCAGTTTTAGAGATCCGCCCTTGGTCTGCGAACCATGGGATTGCATAAAAAGGAGGTCTTAGAGGAGTCTAAGGGGGTCAGTGGGTGAAGTAGAAGTACTTGATGAGTCTATAAAGAGCTAAGAGTAAGAGTCTTAGCATAGGAAGAGGCTCTGTAGTTGAGTGTGCAGAGGCCTAGGGTAGAAGTCCACAACTGAGTGTGTGGACCCCTGCAGCTGTGTGCACAGGGTAGATAGAGTCTGTATTGAGAATCTGAATCATCAATAAAGAGAAGTATTCTGAAATTACTGTGTACTTTTCATCTGTGTGTGCATTATTTTACTTCTGCTATGAATGTTGCGATTATGCTATGTTGAATACTAGGGTTATGAATTAATGCTATATTGATGCGCAAATCTATGTATTTTACTTTGTCATATGAACGCAAGTAAGAATATATGTTTACACGAAGATAATTGTAATGCATGTTAAAGTTAACCAATACTTAAGCTAATCTGGGTAGACACAGAAGTAAGGATAATTACAGAGGTGCGTAAGCACCTGATCTATCTATTTAGGGTCTGCAAAGGACGATCAGAGACTTTCGCGGAGGCTCCAAGGACGAATAAGAGAAGTACATTGATAAGCCCTAAAGGGATTATCGATCTGCGTGAAGGTAGAGTGAAGGTCTAAAAACCGACATCACAACCATCTCAGGGTGCGGAAACTTGGTTCCTGCATCCCCCCATACTACTTCGGGTGAGACTTCAGTTCGCACTCTGCGGATTGATGCCGAAAGGGCCAATAGTGTAGGGATTTGCTTGGTTACTTAACGTTGAACCTGGGTCAAGGCCCATCAAGCCAACAAGCACCTCTTACAACCAAAATTGGTTTAAGAGGTGGTGTGCATTCTTTTATCTTGGAACGCACATTACATTGTATAGCCTTGAAGCACTCAATTGTCTCCTCTTTTCTAGAACCATATCTTAAGGCTTCATGCTTTGGCCTAGATTTTATTATAATAGGGTTTTTAAATAATTAGATCATTTGTTCATTATATCCCATATGCTTCATCGTTTTGGAGCATATAATTTTGATGTGTACTTCTGTTGACGGTGTTGGACCCGCCAACATGTCAGGGGATCTCCCCGGTAAGAAGTCCCAACTAGACCTTAGACTGTTTGGAGTAGAAGTCCCAACAGTGGGTAGTACAATATCGCCTTGATTGTGGTTATGCGCAAAGCTAAGTAAGATGTCCTTGTTGGAAGCAAGGGTGTGACCTTGCAGCAAGTCAGGGAAGATGCATGGAAAGGCTCTAACACACGAAAGGGGAGAGGAGTGTGCCCCTTAGAAGCCTATAATAGTACGCAACTTGAAAGGGAACACACGAGCTGAAAGACATCACAAGATGGAAAGTAGAATAGTCGACAATCCAAAGTGATGAGTTAAACCAACAACATGCTTCGATAAGATTCATACAAACATATACGGAATAGTCCATACATACATGCGTAAGTTACAACTACATACATTGTTAGAGTAACCAGAATAGTCAAAATACAATAACAATGCATACATGAAACGTGTTGGCTCTGTTATATTAAAAGAGTGGAAGCTCGAATCATACATACAACCATGACAACCACTAGCCCCAGTAGTGGAATGTTACAGTCACTGCCGCTTGCTCCTCCAAAGAGATGCACTCGCTCTGCAATATGGAGAAGCCAAGGCTCGTTACAATACACTCCAAGCTTTCTCTAAGTTAGACCTATCAAAAGCTTGGATCCCAAAAAGCCTGTACAATCAGTTATAAGGTTCTATATATATTAAAGGGTGGGGTGACCCTTGACATTCCCCTTTGTGACTCTTCCACTACCCTCGTGAATCTTCAACTTACACATGATTGTTTACATTCCACTATTGGCACTTGGTCTTTCACTTTACAACATGTTTACAATACATTCTACACATGTACCCATGTGAGACAAAAATGGGCTTGAGTAAGCCATACATGACATCACTGAGACTCGGACAACTATAGGAAGACTAACTCGTCGACATTCTCTTAGTGATCGTTGGTGGCGAACTGATGCCAAACTTGGTAGTCTGTTATGGTGTCTACGTACTTGGTGGTGACATCCTTCTGAAAGCGAACTCTTTTCTCCATATCATTGGGTACACTAATCTGACACCTTTGTCGAACTCATCATGTAGCATGTGCATCATGGTCTTGAGTGCAGTCGGACCAACGACATACTTATGCACAGTGTCTGTGCTCATCTGCAAATCTGTGTTGATGGCTATGCACATTAACTGCTCGGAATACATGTCTAGCTCCAGTCGGTCTTGGTTCTTTGCTTTCACCTCGATGTGTGTGCCAATGGATGGGATCACATGCATGTGCACAATGACATCCATGCTCCTGAACGCTTGTGCATGTGAAGCTTGTAAGATGGTGATGAGCCGTGGGAGTTCCTCATAGTTCCGGATCTGACTCTGGATGTGTGCTTTCAACTCCACTGCCTTTGGCTTCATCATCTTTGGTAAGTACAACGGGGCTCCCTTGTACCTCATTGTCCATATCTGCATGTGATCAACAACAATGTGTATGTCTGTCAAGATGCATGCTCTCCTAGCATAGTGTTGCTACCAACCATTAAGATGGACAACTGACTTATGCACGGCGACGAAACTGAAGTACAGCTTCCGCATGACTGTCTTGAGAGACTATACTTCATCAAGTATCGCGTTCCTCCACTCTACTCTGGCGAATGTTGATGAAAATAGCAACAAGAAATGATAAAAATAGAATCCAGAATATTCCAATTTTAATTTGTCCTTGAATTAAAATTGTGAATTAAATTCGAATTTACTCTCACTAGTTGCTTGGAATTAATTAATTAATTCATTATGGATTAATTAGTTGGACAAATTCAAGTTAGAAGTCTTTCTGAAGTCATGCAACATTTATTCCTTAAATTAAGGAGATTATCCCTTAATTAAGGAGATAAGATTGAGTTATATTTGAGTTGTAATTAGTTAGCTCAGTTTACTGACTTAAGTCCAGTTAAATTAGTTCCAAACTATTTGAGGAACTAATTATGAGTTATCAGTCAGTTGATGCATGCATGCACTAAACCAGTGTACTCCAGATAATTGAAAATTCCCTCATCAGAAACTCATGCATGTCTATTACGAGAAAGACCCAGTTGAGCTAAATGTCAAGGACAGGTTACAATCATTTGCATGTGTTTTCCTATAAAGGAAACTCATCCATGCATTCAAGGTAAGGTTCCTTGAGGATTACGCAGTTCTGACAATGTGTTAGAGCAGGGTGTGAGAGCAGTGTTACACTGGGTGAAGGAGATCATCCCATAGGTAACTGCACAAGGAAATAGGAGCTTGGAGGGTAGAGGAGAAGGCTTGTGAGAAGCTTTGATTGCCTATGAGCATCCAGGAGGATTGTACTGAGATTTGGCTAGCTGTGAGAGCTACGACTTTGTATAATTCCTATGTATTTCCACCTTGTATGATAATACAGATAGTGGGGTTTTTAGCTGAGGCTTTCCCCAAAGTATTTTCATGTGTATTGTGCATTGATTCTTCTTCGTCTGGTTATATGTGTTTAGCTCTGTTCTTGCTCGATCTTTAAGCTTCCGCAAAGAAAATTGATAGTAGAAGTAGGTTATAATATTTTGCTTTGGTATTTTGCATTATCGAGATAATCTACAATCAGATTTTCTATATGGTCTCAGAGCGAGATTTGTAGAGAATTTGCAGAATTTCTACATGGTATCAGAGCTTGCTGATCTATAGAGAAATTTCTACATGGTATCAGATCCAATTTTATCGGAGCTGTGAACAGTATATGAAGAAGAGAATTCCAAGTTTAAAGTTCGGGGTTGCAAGCGCAAAATCGAATTCTTATCATACTTCAAGGTTGGCCAATGGCGTTCTATGGCTTGAGACTTGAGTATGCCTTGGAAGGCAGCTCGAATTACATAGCATGGAAAGATCGCTTGGAGACTGTATTAGAAGACAATAGCTTGAAGGATTTCATTGATCAAGAAATCCCAAAGCCATGTTCAACTAATGCACAAGAGTTGGCTGAGTGGAAGAAGTGTGTGGCGAGGGTGAGACGGATCATCCTTGAGGGAGTTCGAGACCATATTGTCTTGAGTCTCCATTGGAAGGATACTCCATATTCAATGTGGAAGACATTGAAGGACCTCTACCAAAACAGTAACGACCAAAGGAAATTGGCGCTCAAGGATAAGCTTCTAAGAATCAAGATGGAGAACGGCAATATTATTTCCACATATCTGAACATGCTCACCACTTGCAGAGATAAGCTTGGAAGTGTGGGAATAACTACTGCCGATGATGATATGGTGAGCCTCGCTCTCTTGGGCCTTCCAAAGAGCTGGAATTGTTGAAAATAGCAACAAGAAATGATAAAAATAGAAATGCTATAAATAACATTGCTATAGATAGCATTTTAGGATATATTCCAATTTTAATTTGTCCTTAAATTAAAATTGAGAATTAAAATTTGAATTTAGTCTCACCAACCGTTTGAAAAATAATTAACTGATTCATCTTGAGTTAATTAGTTGGTGAAATTCAAACATGAAGTCTTTGTGAAGTCATGCAACAATTATCCCTTTGATTGAGGAAGTTATTCCTTAATTAAGGAGATAAGGATGAGTTTTAGTTGAGTTGTAATTAGTTAGCTCAGTTAACTGAGTTAAGTCCAATTAAATTAGTTCCAAACAGTTTGTGGAACTAATTGTGAGTTCAGTCAGTTAATGCATGCATGCATGCAACTAATGTTCTCCAGATAGCTAAATATTCTCTCATAAATAACTCATGCATGTCATTTCAGACAAAGACCTAGTTGAGATTAAAGGCAAGGACAGTGTACTATTAGTTGCGAGAATATTCCTATGAGAAAATCTATTACATGCAGAAGGAATTCATTCCTTGAGGATTGTGCAGTTTCTACAGAGGTCAGAGCAGTGTGTGAGGTGAGAATCACACAGGTTACAACTGGAGGACCCAGGGAAAACTGTGCAAGGAAATAGGAGGCTTGGAGGACAGAGGAGGAGGCATATGTGTTGTCTATTTTGTCTATGAGCAGGAGTGAGGGATTGTGCTGAGAGCTGGATAGCTTGAGAGCTAAAGCTTTGTGTAATCCTGAGATATTTCCACTTGTATGATAATACAGATAGCGAGGTTTTTAGCTGAGGCTTTCCCCAGAGTATTCTTTTGTGTTTCATGTGTGATTGATTCTTCTTCTCTGTTATATGTGTTTTGTTTGATCTTGCTCAAATCGATTAAGCTTCTGCAAGTTTGATTGTAGAAGTAGATTAAGTATTTTTCTTTAGTACATTGCATAATCAAATTAATCTACAGTGAGAATTTCTACATGGTATCAGAGCAAAGGTGATCAGAGCTGTGAACAACATACTGAGAAGGGAAAAGTTCGAAGTTTGAAGTTCTTGATTGCAGGTACAAAATCGATTTCTTATCACATCTCAAAGTTCACCAATGGCGTTCAATGGCTTGAGACTCGAGTATGCCCTGGATGGCAGCTCGAATTACATAGCATGGAAGGATCACATGGAAGCGGTATTAGAAGACAATGGTTTGAAGGATTTCATTGATCAAGAAGTCCCCAAGCCAGCAGCAACTAATGCCCAAGAATTGGCGGAATGGAAGAAGTGTGTGGCGAGAGCAAGGAGGATTCTTCTGGAGGGAGTTCGAGACCATATTGTCTCGAGTCTCCATGGGAAGGAGACTTTGTTTTCAATGTGGAAGACATTGAAGTACCTATATCACAACAATAGCGACTAGAGGAAACTGGCGATGAAGGACAAGCTTCGGAAAATCAAGTGTGAAAAGGGCGACACGATTTCTACATACCTAAACAAGCTCATCACCTACAGAGATGAGCTTGGAAGTGTAGGAATCACGACTGTCAATGATGATATGGTGAGCCTTGCTCTCCTCGGTCTTCCTAAGAGCTGGCATAGCTACCAGGATTCAGTGAATGGAAGAGAGAAAATGTTGGATTGGGAATGACTGTGGTCGGATTTGATGCAGGAGGAGATCAGCTAAGCATGATGATGAAGAAAATATAGCCTTAGCAAGTAAGGCAAGGAAAGGGAAAGGGAAGGCTTCCCATTCCAAATCGATTTCTTCCCATCGTGGGAAGAAGATTAACAAATCTAAAGTGAGATGCTTTAATTGTCATGAGGTGGGCCATTATGAAACTAATTGTCCATTGAAGAAATCTAAGAAGGGATCCTCGAAAGGATCAGAAGGTGAGGCACTGACCTCTCAGTTCGAATTGGATTTTACCCTCATCGCATGCATGGTTTCATCGATGGTGGGTTGTGCTTGGTACCTGGACAGTGGAGCCTCATTCCACATGACTGACGATAAGAGTTTATTCAGTACCTTGGAGGAGAAAGACTCAAGATGTGCATAGAGATGGGAGATGATGAAAAGTAACGTGTTTTAGGTGAAGGTACGGTGGTTTTTTAGAAGGAGCATGGAGCTCCTCTCACCCTGATTGCTATAAAGTATGTACCTGGACTGAAGAATAACTTGGTATCGGTCACGATGTTGGAATACAAAGGCTATGATATAGTATTCAGTAAAGAAAAGGCGTTCCTGAGACACATAGCCACGGGTCAGACCAAGAGGATTGGGATTCGAGTGAAGAATCTCTACAAGCTAGAGGTAGATGATTGTGCTACATTGAGTTCCAAAGCAGAATTGGTGCAAAGCCAAGATTGGTGAGTTATGGCATAGACAGTTGGGCCACTTGCATCATGGGGCCTTGAAGATAATGTAACAAATCGCTACCAAACTTCCCAAAGGTAAACTTGAGAAAGTGGACACATGCAAAGGTTGTACCTTGGGTAAGTATGCAAAATCTTCCTTTCATGATCGAGACAGTCGAGCTGAAGCAATCTTGGAGCGAGTTCATACAGATGTGTGTGGACCATTCTCGATAGCCTCCATTGCTAAACAAAGGTATTATGTGATTTTCATTGATGATTTTTCTCGTAAATGCTGGATCTATTTCATGCAGAAGAAGGATCAAACCTTCTCAAAGTTTTGTGAGTTCAAAGCTTTGTTTGAGAAAGAATCAGGGAAGAAGATCAAGGCCTTGAGAAGCGACAATGGTGGAGAGTATGTCTCTCAAGAGTTTAAGGACTTCTGTGCAGCGGAAGGAATTAAACGGGAGTTTACGGCACCTCATAACCCACGGCAGAATGGGGTGGCCAAGAGGAAGAATAGAACGATTATGGGGGCAGCTTGGGCGATGCTACATGACCAAGGCCTACCACTTCATTTGTGGGCTGAGGCATGCAACACAGCAGTCTATTTGCAGAATAGAAGCCCGCATCGCATTCTTGGGATGAAGACACCAGAGGAAGCTTTCTTCGGGAAGAGACCAGATGTGGGTCACTTCCGGATCTTTGGCTCATCAATTTATTGCCATGTGACTACTAAGGATGCTTGGAAGAAACTTGAGCTGACAACTAAGTTGGGGATACTTGTGGGGTACACTGATACACCCTACAACTATTGGGTGTATTTGCCTACCAGTCGGAAGACAGTGGTTTGCAGAGATCTCAAGTTTGATGAGCAGAAGGCCATGTGAGTTTCCCTTGAGAGGGAGCTCCAACTATAGGCTGTGGAGGAACTTTTGGTTCCTAAGGAGGAGGAGCCTCAGACTAATGCGGAGCAGCCGCATGCAGAGGTTCTAGGAGTGGAGACATCCACTCAAGCAGAGTCTTCCAGAGATGGGTGGAAGCGCACGAGGGAAGCTGATAGATTATTGTCGGATGTGAGAGAGAATGTGGGAGAACCATCTTCTCAGTGCAGATAGAGGAGGCCATCTGATAGGTACACTAGATACATGGCCCTTATTGGGGAATGTGTTGAGACCGAGCCATCTTCCTTTGAGGAAGCAGTGCAGCAACCGATTTGGGTTGATGCTATGGTGGAGGAGTATGACTCCATAGTTCGGAACAGTGTTTGGGATGTGGTTCCAAGACTAGAGAACAAGTCAGTTGTGAGTTCCTGTTGGCTTTACAAGGTAAAGAAAGTTGTTGATGGTAGTGTGGAGAAACACAAGGCAAGGTTTGTTGCCCGTGGTTTCTCATAGGTCGAGGGGATCGACTATGATGAGACTTTTGCTCCTGTAGCAAGGTACTCATCTATCAGATTGATGTTGGCACTATCAGCACAGATGGGTTGGAAGATCCATCAAATGGATGTGAAGACTGCATTCCTCAATGGCAAGATTGAGGAAGAGGTGTACATAGAGCAGCTGGAAGGTTTTGAGACCTTCGATCGTGAGTCGCATGTGTGCCGACTCAAGAGAGCTTTGTATGGGCTGAAGCAAGCACCTCGTGCTTGGTACACCAGGATCAACAACTACTTCATCGAGTTGGGCTTCACAAAGAGTGAAGCAGATGCGAACTTGTACCACATCATGGTGGAAGGTAAGCAGTTGATCATTGTTCTTTATGTTGATGATCTGATATTGACAGGTGATGATCAGTTGATCATGTCTTGCAAGGAGGACCTTGCAAGAGAGTTCGAGATGAAAGACATGGGTCTCATGCACTACTTTCTAGGCATGGAAGTGTGGCAGAAGGATGGGGAAGTGTTTGTGTCTCAAGGCAAGTATGCCAATGAGATACTCAGGAGATTCCACATGGAGAAGTGCAAGCCCATGTAGACTCCTCTAGCAGGTAACTAGAGGAAGGAGGATGCTACTTCAGGAGTAGTAGAAGCTACTGTGTATCGACAGCTTGTGGGTTCACTGATGTACTTAGTGAACACACGACCAGATTTGTGCTATGCGGTGAACCAGCTGAGTCAAGCTATGGTTCAACCTACCAAGCTGTTTTGGAAGGTGGCTAAGCATGTTTTGAGATACCTCAAAGGCACATCTCAGTATGGATTATGGTATAGACGGTAAGAGGGAGGGAAGCTACAGGGCTTCACAGATGCAGATTGGGCAGGGAGTCCATCAGATAGGAAGAGCACAACAGGAGGAATTTTCAACCTTGGTTGAGTTGCAGTTTCTTGGTACAACAGGAAATAGAGGTTAGTTGCACTCAGCTCAGCAGAGGCTGAATACATGGCTACAAGTTAGGCAGCATGTGAGGCCATTTGGATGCGAAAAATTCTAGTTGGTTTGTTTGATCAGAGGATGGATCCAACTATGATATATTGTGATAATCAAAGTTGTATCAAACTCTTTGAGAATCCAGTATTTCATGATAGGTCCAAGCACATCGACATTTGGTATCATCATCTCAGAGACTATGTGGCGAGGAGGATCATGTTGTTGCAGTATATTTCGACCGAGGAGAAAGATGTTGGCATTTTGACTAAGGCATTGTCAAAGTGTAAATTCAAGTTCCATAGAGATAGGATCGGGGTGGCAAATAATCCCTTTCTTGTTGAGAGGGAGTGTTGAAAATAGCAACAAGAAATGCTAAAAATAGAAATGCTATAAATAGCATTACTATAGATATCATTTCAAGATATATTCCAATTTTAATTTGTCCATGAATTAAAATTAAAATTTCGTCTCACCAGCTGTTTGAAAAATAATTAATTAATTCATCTTGAGTTAATTAGTTGGTGAAATTCACACATGAAGTCTTTGTGAAGTCATGCAACAATTATCCCTTTGATTGAGGAAGTTATCCCTTAATTAAGGAGATAAGGATAAGTTGCATTTGAGTTGCAATTAGATAGCTCAGTTAACTAAGTTAAGTCCAGTTAAATTAGTTCCAAACAGTTTTTGGAACTAATTGTGAGTTCAGTCAGTTAATGCATGCATGCATACAACTAGTGTTCTCCAGATAACTGAATATTCTCTCATAAATAACTCATGCATGTCAGTTCAGACAAAGACCCAGTTGAGATAAAAGGCAAGGACAGTGCACTATCAATTGCAAGAATATTCCTATGAGAAAATATCTTGCATGCAGAAGGAATTCATTCCTTGAGGATTGCGCAGTTTCTACAGAGGTCAGAGCAATGTGTGAGGTGAGAATCACACAGGTTACAACTGGAGGACCCAGGGAAAACTGTGCAAGGAAATAGGAGGCTTGGAGGACAGAGGAGGAGGCATATGTGTTGTCTATTCTGTCTATGAGCAGCAGTGAGGGATTGTACTAAGAGCTAAAGCTTTGTGTAATCCTGAGATATTTCCACTTGTATGATAATACAGATAACAGGGCTTTTAGCTGAGGCTTTCCCTAGAGTATTCTTCTGTGTTTCATGTGTGATTGATTCTTCTTCTCTGTTATATGTGTTCTGTTTGATCTTGCTCAAATCGATTAAGCTTCTGCAAGTTTGATTGTAGAAGTAGATTAAGTATTTTTCTTTATTACATTGCATAATCAGATTAATCTACAGTGAGAATTTCTACAGGAATAGCTACCAGGACTTTGTGAATGGAAGGGAGAAACTGCCGGATTAGGAACGACTGTGGTCGGATCTCATGTAGGAGGAGATTGGGAGGAGCACTTGAGGTGGTCCTTCCCCATCTTGAAACCCATTGACCTTAAGGGTTATCTCTTCCACCGTAGAGCCACTTAATGGTCTCTTACTCCTAAAACAACACTTGGATTAGAATTACAACTATTATGAACCTTGTGGCCCTTCTTGTTACAACAAATGCAAATCAATGATGGCTTTCCTTTTTCATAACTTTGATTTTCACTTACACTCGTTGCTTACTTATATGGTCTTCCAAGTGCTTATGCATATTGAGTACTTAATGCTTCTCTTTGTTTCCTTTTGTTTAGTTTGCACGAGAATGATAGTGTTATGAATTGAAACTTTCTCCTACTAGGAATGTTCACTACTCTTTAGTCTTTTCCTAACTTTTTTTGACCCTTTACAAAGGTGATTTTAATGGTCTTAGCATTGTTGGGAATGGGTCCCCTGCGGGTCAATTTTGGGGTTGAAAACCCAAGTTTTGGGGCAGAAGGCCCGAAGCTTGTATACGGAAATGTAAAGTCTCCACATTTTGTGGTCACAGAGCGCGAAGATATCAAGAGTCAAAAAGGGATTTTCGCCCTTAGTCTAGATAGGTTGTGTCAGTTTTAGAGATTCGCCCTTGGTCTGCGAACCATGGGATTGTATAAAAACGAGGTCTTAGAGGAGTCTAAGGGGGTCAGTGGGTGAAGTAGAAGTACTTGATGAGTCTATAAAGAGCTAAGAGTAAGAGTCTTAGCATAGGAATAAGCTCTGTAGTTGAGTGTGCAGAGGCCTAGGGTAGAAGTCCACAACTGAGTGTGTGGACCCTTGCAGCAGTGTGCACAGGGTAGATAGAGTCTGTACTGAGAATCTGAATCATAAATAAAGAGAAGTATTCTGAAACTACTGTGTACTTTTCATCTGTGTGTGCATTATTTTACTTCTGCTATGAATGTTGCGATTATGCTATGTTGAATACTAGGGTTATGAATTAATGCTATATTGATGCGCAAATCTATGTATTTTACTTTGTCATATGAACGCAAGTAAGAATATATGTTTACGCGAAGATAATTGTAATGCATGTTAAAGTTAACCAATACTTAAGCTAATCTGGGTAGACACAGAAGTAAGGATAATTACAGAGGTGCGTAAGCACCTGATCTATCTATTTAGGGTCTGCAAAGGACGATCGGAGACTTTCGCGGAGGCTCCAAGGACGAATAAGAGAAGTACATTGATAAGCCCTAAAGGGCTTATCGATCTGCGTGAAGGTAGAGTGAAGGTCTAAAAACCGACATCACAACCATCTCAGGGTGCGGAAACTTGGTTCCTGCATCCCCCCATACTACTTCGGGTGAGACTTCAGTTCGCGCTCTGCGGATTGATGCCGAAAGGGCCAATAGTGTAGGGATTTGCTTGGTTACTTAACGTTGAACCTGGGTCAAGGCCCATCAAGCCAACAAGCACCTCTTACAACCAAAATTGGTTTAAGAGGTGGTATGCATTCTTTTATCTTGGAACGCACATTACATTGTATAGCCTTGAAGCACTCAATTGTCTCCTCTTTTCTAGAACCATATCTTAAGGCTTCATGCTTTGGCCTAGATTTTATTATAATAGGGTTTTTAAATAATTAGATCATTTGTTCATTATATCCCATATGCTTCATCGTTTTGGAGCATATAATTTTGTTGTGTACTTCTGTTGACGGTGTTGGACCCGCCAACATGTCAGGGGATCTCCCCGGTAAGAAGTCCCAACTAGACCTTAGACTGTTTGGAGTAGGAGTCCCAACAGTGGGTAGTACAGTATCGCCTTGATTGTGGTTGTGCGCAAAGGTAAGTAAGATGTCCTTGTTGGAAGCAAGGGTGTGACCTTGCAGCAAGTCAAGGAAGATGCATGGAAAGGCTCTAACACACGAAAGGGGAGAGGAGTGTGCCCCTTAGAAGCCTATAATAGTACGCAACTTGAAAGGGAACACACGAGCTGAAAGACATCACAAGATGGAAAGCAGAATAGTCGACAATCCAAAGTGATGAGTTAAACCAACAACATGCTTCGATAAGATTCATACAAACATATACGGAATAGTCCTTACATACATGCGTAAGTTACAACTACATACATTGTTAGATTAACCAGAATAGTCAAAATACAATAACAATGCATACATGAAACGTGTTGGCTCTGTTATATTAAAAGAGTGGAAGCTCGAATCATACATACAACCATGACAACCACTAGCCCCAGTAGTGGAATGTTACAGTCACTGCCGCTTGCTCCTCCAAAGAGATGCACTCGCTCTGCAATATGGAGAAGCCAAGGCTCGTTACAATACACTCCAAGCTTTCTCTAAGTTAGACCTATCAAAAGCTTGGATCCCAAAAAGCCTGTACAATCAGTTATAAGGTTCTATATATATTAAAGGGTGGGGTGACCCTTGACATTCCCCTTTGTGACTCTTCCACTACCCTCGTGAATCTTCAACTTACACATGATTGTTTACATTCCACTATTGGCACTTGGTCTTTCACTTTACAACATGTTTACAATACATTCTACACATGTACCCATGTGAGACAAAAATGGGCTTGAGTAAGCCATACATGACATCACTGAGACTCGGACAACTATAGGAAGACTAACTCATCGACATTCTCTTAGTGATCGTTGGTGGCGAACTGATGCCAAACTTGGTAGTCTGTTATGGTGTCTACGTACTTGGTGGTGACATCCTTCTGAAAGCGAACTCTTTTCTCCATATCATCTGGGTACACTAATCTGACACCTTTGTCGAACTCATCATGTAGCATGTGCATCATGGTCTTGAGTGCAGTCGGACCAACGACATACTTATGCATAGTGTCTGCGCTCATCTGCAAATCTGTGTTGATGGCTATGCACATTAACTGCTCGGAATACATGTCTAGCTCCAGTCGGTCTTGGTTCTTTGCTTTCACCTCGATGTGTGTGCCAATGGATGGGATCACATGCATGTGCACAATGACATCCATGCTCCTGAACGCTTGTGCATGTGAAGCTTGTAAGATGGTGATGAGCCGTGGGAGTTCCTCATAGTTCCGGATCTGACTCTGGATGTGTGCTTTCAACTCCACTGCCTTTGGCTTCATCATCTTTGGTGAGTACAACGGGGCTCCCTTGTACCTCATTGTCCATATCTGCATGTGATCAACAACAATGTGTATGTCTGTCAAGATGCTTGCTCTCCTAGCATAGTGTTGCTACCAACCATTAAGATGGACAAATGGCTTATGCACGGCGACGAAACTGAAGTACAGCTTCCGCATGACTGTCTTGAGAGACTATACTTCATCAAGTATCGCTTTCCTCCACTCTACTCTGGCGAATGTTGATGAAAATAGCAACAAGAAATGATAAAAATAGAATCCAGAATATTCCAATTTTAATTTGTCCTTGAATTAAAATTGTGAATTAAATTCGAATTTAGTCTCACTAGTTGCTTGGAATTAATTAATTAATTCATTATGGATTAATTAGTTGGACAAATTCAAGTTAGAAGTCTTTCTGAAGTCATGCAACATTTATTCCTTAAATTAAGGAGATTATCCCTTAATTAAGGAGATAAGATTGAGTTATATTTGAGTTGTAATTAGTTAGCTCAGTTTACTGACTTAAGTCCAGTTAAATTAGTTCCAAACTATTTGAGGAACTAATTATGAGTTATCAGTCAGTTGATGCATGCATGCACTAAACCAGTGTACTCCAGATAATTGAAAATTCCCTCATCAGAAACTCATGCATGTCTATTACGAGAAAGACCCAGTTGAGCTAAATGTCAAGGATAGGTTACAATCAGTTGCATGTGTTTTCCTATAAAGGAAACTCATCCATGCATTCAAGGTAAGGTTCCTTGAGGATTACGCAGTTCTGACAATGTGTTAGAGCAGGGTGTGAGAGCAGTGTTACACTGGGTGAAGGAGATCATCCCATAGGTAACTGCACAAGGAAATAGGAGCTTGGAGGGTAGAGGAGAAGGCTTGTGAGAAGCTTTGATTGCCTATGAGCATCCAGGAGGATTGTACTGAGATTTGGCTAGCTGTGAGAGCTACGACTTTGTATAATTCCTATGTATTTCCACCTTGTATGATAATACAGATAGTGGGGTTTTTAGCTGAGGCTTTCCCCAAAGTATTTTCATGTGTATTGTGCATTGATTCTTCTTCGTCTGGTTATATGTGTTTAGCTCTGTTCTTGCTCGATCTTTAAGCTTCCGCAAAGAAAATTGATAGTAGAAGTAGGTTTTAATATTTTGCTTTGGTATTTTGCATTATCGAGATAATCTACAATCAGATTTTCTATATGGTCTCAGAGCGAGATTTGTAGAGAATTTGCAGAATTTCTACATGGTATCAGAGCTTGCTGATCTATAGAGAAATTTCTACATGGTATCAGATCCAATTTTATCGGAGCTGTGAACAGTATATGAAGAAGAGAATTCCAAGTTTAAAGTTCGGGGTTGCAAGTGCAAAATCGAATTCTTATCATACTTCAAGGTTGGCCAATGGCGTTCTATGGCTTGAGACTTGAGTATGCCTTGGAAGGCAGCTCGAATTACATAGCATGGAAAGATCGCTTGGAGACTGTATTAGAAGACAATAGCTTGAAGGATTTCATTGATCAAGAAATCCCAAAGCCATGTTCAACTAATGCACAAGAGTTGGCTGAGTGGAAGAAGTGTGTGGCGAGGGTGAGACGGATCATCCTTGAGGGAGTTCGAGACCATATTGTCTTGAGTCTCCATTGGAAGGATACTCCATATTCAATGTGGAAGACATTGAAGGACCTCTACCAAAACAGTAACGACCAAAGGAAATTGGCGCTCAAGGATAAGCTTCTAAGAATCAAGATGGAGAACGGCAATATTATTTCCACATATCTGAACATGCTCACCACTTGCAGAGATAAGCTTGGAAGTGTGGGAATAACTACTGCCGATGATGATATGGTGAGCCTCGCTCTCTTGGGCCTTCCAAAGAGCTGGAATTGTTGAAAATAGCAACAAGAAATGATAAAAATAGAAATGCTATAAATAACATTGCTATAGATAGCATTTTAGGATATATTCCAATTTTAATTTGTCCTTAAATTAAAATTGAGAATTAAAATTCGAATTTAGTCTCACCAACCGTTTGAAAAATAATTAACTGATTCATCTTGAGTTAATTAGTTGGTGAAATTCAAACATGAAGTCTTTGTGAAGTCATGCAACAATTATCCCTTTGATTGAGGAAGTTATTCCTTAAGTAAGGAGATAAGGATGAGTTGTATTTGAGTTGTAATTAGTTAGCTCAGTTAACTGAGTTAAGTCCAATTAAATTAGTTCCAAACAGTTTGTGGAACTAATTGTGAGTTCAGTCAGTTAATGCATGCATGCATGCAACTAATGTTCTCCAGATAACTAAATATTCTCTCATAAATAACTCATGCATGTCATTTCAGACAAAGACCTAGTTGAGATTAAAGGCAAGGACAGTGTACTATTAGTTGCGAGAATATTCCTATGAGAAAATCTCTTACATGCAGAAGGAATTCTTTCCTTGAGGATTGTGCAGTTTCTACAGAGGTCAGAGCAGTGTGTGAGGTGAGAATCACACAGGTTACAACTGGAGGACCCAGGGAAAACTGTGCAAGGAAATAGGAGGCTTGGAGGACAGAGGAGGAGGCATATGTGTTGTCTATTTTGTCTATGAGCAGCAGTGAGGGATTGTGCTGAGAGCTGGATAGCTTGAGAGCTAAAGCTTTGTGTAATCCTCAGATATTTCCACTTGTATGATAATACAGATAGCGAGGTTTTTAGCTGAGGCTTTCCCCAGAGTATTCTTTTGTGTTTCATGTGTGATTGATTCTTCTTCTCTGTTATATGTGTTTTGTTTGATCTTGCTCAAATCGATTAAGCTTCTGCAAGTTTGATTGTAGAAGTAGATTAAGTATTTTTCTTTAGTACATTGCATAATCAGATTAATCTACAGTGAGAATTTCTACATGGTATCAGAGCAAAGGTGATCAGAGCTGTGAACAACATACTGAGAAGGGAAAAGTTCGAAGTTTGAAGTTCTTGATTGCAGGTACAAAATCGATTTCTTATCACATCTCAAAGTTCACCAATGGCGTTCAATGGCTTGAGACTCGAGTATGCCCTGGATGGCAGCTCGAGTTACATAGCATGGAAGGATCACATGGAAGCGGTATTAGAAGACAATGGTTTGAAGGATTTCATTGATCAAGAAGTCCCCAAGCCAACAGCAGCTAATGCCCAAGAATTGGCGGAATGGAAGAAGTGTGTGGCGAGAGCAAGGAGGATTCTTCTAGAGGGAGTTCGAGACCATATTGTCTCGAGTCTCCATGGGAAGGAGACTTTGTTTTCAATGTGGAAGACATTGAAGGACCTATATCAGAACAATAGCGACTAGAGGAAACTGGCGATGAAGGACAAGCTTCGGAAAATCAAGTGTGAAAAGGGCGACACGATTTCTACATACCTAAACAAGCTCATCACCTACAGAGATGAGCTTGGAAGTGTAGGAATCACGACTGTCAATGATGATATGGTGAGCCTTGCTCTCCTCGGTCTTCCTAAGAGCTGACATAGCTACCAGGATTCAGTGAATGGAAGAGAGAAAATGTTGGATTGGGAATGACTGTGGTCGGATTTGATGCAGGAGGAGATCAGCTAAGCATGATGATGAAGAAAATATAGCCTTAGCAAGTAAGGCAAGGAAAGGGAAAGGGAAGGCTTCCCATTCCAAATCGATTTCTTCCCATCGTGGGAAGAAGATTAACAAATCTAAAGTGAGATGCTTTAATTGTCATGAGGTGGGCCATTATGAAACTAATTGTCCATTGAAGAAATCTAAGAAGGGATCCTCGAAAGGATCAGAAGGTGAGGCACTGACCTCTCAGTTCGAATTGGATTTTACCCTCATCGCATGCATGGTTTCATCGATGGTGGGTTGTGCTTGGTACCTGGACAGTGGAGCCTCATTCCACATGACTGACGATAAGAGTTTATTCAGTACCTTGGAGGAGAAAGACTCAAGATGTGCATAGAGATGGGAGATGATGAAAAGTAACGTGTTTTAGGTGAAGGTACGGTGGTTTTTTAGAAGGAGCATGGAGCTCCTCTCACCCTGATTGCTATAAAGTATGTACCTGGACTGAAGAATAACTTGGTATCGGTCACGATGTTGGAATACAAAGGCTATGATATAGTATTCAGTAAAGAAAAGGCGTTCCTGAGACACATAGCCACGGGTCAGACCAAGAGGATTGGGATTCGAGTGAAGAATCTCTACAAGCTAGAGGTAGATGATTGTGCTACATTGAGTTCCAAAGCAGAATTGGTGCAAAGCCAAGATTGGTGAGTTATGGCATAGACAGTTGGGCCACTTGCATCATGGGGCCTTGAAGATAATGTAACAAATCGCTACCAAACTTCCCAAAGGTAAACTTGAGAAAGTGGACACATGCAAAGGTTGTACCTTGGGTAAGTATGCAAAATCTTCCTTTCATGATCGAGACAGTCGAGCTGAAGCAATCTTGGAGCGAGTTCATACAGATGTGTGTGGACCATTCTCGATAGCCTCCATTGCTAAACAAAGGTATTATGTGATTTTCATTGATGATTTTTCTCGTAAATGCTGGATCTATTTCATGCAGAAGAAGGATCAAACCTTCTCAAAGTTTTGTGAGTTCAAAGCTTTGTTTGAGAAAGAATCAGGGAAGAAGATCAAGGCCTTGAGAAGCGACAATGGTGGAAAGTATGTCTCTCAAGAGTTTAAGGACTTCTGTGCAGCGGAAGGAATTAAACGGGAGTTTACGGCACCTCATAGCCCACGGCAGAATGGGGTGGCCAAGAGGAAGAATAGAACGATTATGGGGGCAGCTTGGGCGATGCTACATGACCAAGGCCTACCACTTCATTTGTGTGCTGAGGCATGCAACACAGCAGTCTATTTGCAGAATAGAAGCCCGCATCGCATTCTTGGGATGAAGACACCAGAGGAAGCTTTCTTCGGGAAGAGACCAGATGTGGGTCACTTCCGGATCTTTGGCTCATCAATTTATTGCCATGTGACTACTAAGGATGCTTGGAAGAAACTTGAGCTGACAACTAAGTTGGGGATACTTGTGGGGTACACTGATACACCCTACAACTATTGGGTGTATTTGCCTACCAGTCGGAAGACAGTGGTTTGCAGAGATCTCAAGTTTGATGAGCAGAAGGCCATGTGAGTTTCCCTTGAGAGGGAGCTCCAACTATAGGCTGTGGAGGAACTTTTGGTTCCTAAGGAGGAGGAGCCTCAGACTAATGCGGAGCAGCCGCATGCAGAGGTTCTAGGAGTGGAGACATCCACTTAAGCAGAGTCTTCCAGAGATGGGTGGAAGCGCACGAGGGAAGCTGATAGATTATTGTCGGATGTGAGAGAGAATGTGGGAGAACCATCTTCTCAGTGCAGATAGAGGAGGTCATCTGATAGGTACACTAGATACATGGCCCTTATTGGGGAATGTGTTGAGACCGAGCCATCTTCCTTTGAGGAAGCAGTGCAGCAACCGATTTGGGTTGATGCTATGGTGGAGGAGTATGACTCCATAGTTCGGAACAGTTTTTGGGATGTGGTTCCAAGACTAGAGAACAAGTCTGTTGTGAGTCCCTGTTGGCTTTACAAGTTAAAGAAAGTTGTTGATGGTAGTGTGGAGAAACACAAGGCAAGGTTTGTTGCCCGTGGTTTCTCATAGGTCGAGGGGATCGACTATGATGAGACTTCTGCTCCTGTAGCAAGGTACTCATCTATCAGATTGATGTTGGTACGATCAGCACAGATGGGTTGGAATATCCATCAAATGGATGTGAAGACTGCATTCCTCAATGGCAAGATTGAGGAAGAGGTGTACATAGAGCAGCTGGAAGGTTTTGAGACCTTCGATCGTGAGTCGCATGTGTGCCGACTCAAGAGAGCTTTGTACGGGCTGAAGCAAGCACCTCGTGCTTGGTACACCAGGATCAACAACTACTTCACCGAGTTGGGCTTCACAAAGAGTGAAGCAGATGCGAACTTGTACCACATCATGGTGGAAGGTAAGCAGTTGATCATTGTTCTTTATGTTGATGATCTGATATTGACAGGTGATGATCAGTTGATCATGTCTTGCAAGGAGGACCTTACAAGAGAGTTCGAGATGAAAGACATGGGTCTCATGCACTACTTTCTAGGCATGGAAGTGTGGCAGAAGGATGGGGAAGTGTTTGCGTCTCAAGGCAAGTATGCCAATGAGATACTCAGAAGATTCCACATGGAGAAGTGCAAGCCCATGTATACTCCTCTAGCAGGTAACTAGAGGAAGGAGGATGCTACTTCAGGAGTAGTAGAAGCTACTGTGTATCGACAGCTTGTGGGTTCACTGATGTACTTAGTGAACACACGACCAGATTTGTGCTATGCGGTGAACCAGCTGAGTCAAGCTATGGTTCAACCTACCAAGCTGTTTTGGAAGGTGGCTAAGCATGTTTTGAGATACCTCAAAGGCACATCTCAGTATGGATTATGGTATAGACGGTCAGAGGGAGGGAAGCTACAGGGCTTCACAGATGCAGATTGGGCAGGGAGTCCATCAGATAGGAAGAGCACAACAGGAGGAATTTTCAACCTTGGTTGAGTTGCAGTTTCTTGGTACAACAGGAAACAGAGGTTAGTTGCACTCAGCTCAGCAGAGGCTGAATACATGGCTACAAGTTAGGCAGCATGTGAGGCCATTTGGATGCGAAAAATTCTAGTTGGTTTGTTTGATCAGAGGATGGATCCAACTATGATATATTGTGATAATCAAAGTTGTATCAAACTCTTTGAGAATCCAGTATTTCATGATAGGTCCAAGCACATCGACATTTGGTATCATCATCTCAGAGACTATGTGGCGAGGAGGATCATGTTGTTGCAGTATATTTCGACCGAGGAGAAAGATGTTGGCATTTTGACTAAGGCATTGTCAAAGTGTATATTCAAGTTCCATAGAGATAGGATCGGGGTGGAAAATAATCCCTTTCTTGTTGAGAGGGAGTGTTGAAAATAGCAACAAGAAATGCTAAAAATAGAAATGCTATAAATAGCATTACTATAGATATCATTTCAAGATATATTCCAATTTTAATTTGTCCATGAATTAAAATTAAAATTTGGTCTCACCAGCTGTTTGAAAAATAATTAATTAATTCATCTTGAGTTAATTAGTTGGTGAAATTCACACATGAAGTCTTTGTGAACTCATGCAACAATTATCCCTTTGATTGAGGAAGTTATCCCTTAATTAAGGAGATAAGGATAAGTTGCATTTGAGTTGCAATTAGATAGCTCAGTTAACTAAGTTAAGTCCAGTTAAATTAGTTCCAAACAGTTTTTGGAACTAATTGTGAGTTCAGTCAGTTAATGCATGCATGCATACAACTAGTGTTCTCCAGATAACTGAATATTCTCTCATAAATAACTCATGCATGTCAGTTCAGACAAAGACCCAGTTGAGATAAAAGGCAAGGACAGTGCACTATCAATTGCAAGAATATTCCTATGAGAAAATATCTTGCATGCAGAAGGAATTCATTCCTTGAGGATTGCGCAGTTTCTACAGAGGTCAGAGCAGTGTGTGAGGTGAGAATCACACAGGTTACAACTGGAGGACCCAGGGAAAACTGTGCAAGGAAATAGGAGGCTTGGAGGACAGAGGAGGAGGCATATGTGTTGTCTATTCTGTCTATGAGCAGCAGTGAGGGATTGTACTAAGAGCTAAAGCTTTGTGTAATCCTGAGATATTTCCACTTGTATGATAATACAGATAACAGGGCTTTTAGCTGAGGCTTTCCCTAGAGTATTCTTCTGTGTTTCATGTGTGATTGATTCTTCTTCTCTGTTATATGTGTTCTGTTTGATCTTGCTCAAATCGATTAAGCTTCTGCAAGTTTGATTGTAGAAGTAGATTAAGTATTTTTCTTTATTACATTGCATAATCAGATTAATCTACAGTGAGAATTTCTATAGGAATAGCTACCAGGACTTTGTGAATGGAAGGGAGAAACTGCCGGATTAGGAACGACTGTGGTCGGATCTCATGTAGGAGGAGATTGGGAGGAGCACTTGAGATGGTCCTTCCCCATCTTGAAACCCATTGACCTTAAGGGTTATCTCTTCCACCGTAGAGCCACTTAATGGTCTCTTACTCCTAAAACAACACTTGGATTAGAATTACAACTATTATGAACCTTGTGGCCCTTCTTGTTACAACAAATGCAAATCAATGATGGCTTTCCTTTTTCATAACTTTGATTTTCACTTACACTCGTTGCTTACTTATATGGTCTTCCAAGTGCTTATGCATATTGAGTACTTAATGCTTCTCTTTGTTTCCCTTTGTTTAGTTTGCACAAGAATGATAGTGTTATGAATTGAAACTTTCTCTTACTAGGAATGTTCACTACTCTTTAGTCTTTTCCTAACTTTGGCTTATTTCCTAGCCTTCTTGTTGACCCTTTACAAAGGTGATTTTAATGGTCTTAGCACTGTTGGGAATGGGTCCCCTGCGGGTCAATTTTGGGGTTGAAAGCCCAAGTTTTGGGGCAGAAGGCCCGAAGCTTGTATAAGGAAATGTAAAGTCTCCACATTTTGTGGTCACAAAGCGCGAAGATATCAAGAGTCCAAAAGGGATTTTCGCCCTTAGTCTAGATAGGTTGTGTCAGTTTTAGAGATCCGCCCTTGGTCTGCGAACCATGGGATTGCATAAAAACGAGGTCTTAGAGGAGTCTAAGGGGGTCAGTGGGTGAAGTAGAAGTACTTGATGAGTCTATAAAGAGCTAAGAGTAAGAGTCTTAGCATAGGAATAAGCTTTGTAGTTGAGTGTGCAGAGGCCTAGGGTAGAAGTCCACAGCTGAGTGTGTGGACCCTTGCAGCTGTGTGCACAGGGTAGATAGAGTCTGTATTGAGAATCTGAATCATCAATAAAGAGAAGTATTCTGAAATTATTGTGTACTTTTCATCTGTGTGTGCGTTATTTTACTTCTGCTATGAATGTTGCGATTATGCTATGTTGAATACTGGGGTTATGAATTAATGCTATTTTGATGCGCGAATCTATGTATTTTACTTTGTCATATGAACGCAAGTAAGAATATATGTTTACGCGAAGATAATTGTAATGCATGTTAAAGTTAACCAATACTTAAGATAATCTGGGTAGACACAGAAGTAAGGATAATTACAGAGGTGCGTAAGAACCTGATCTATCTATTTAGGGTCTGCAAAGGACGATCGGAGATTTTCGCGGAGGCTCCAAGGACGAATAAGAGAAGTAGATTGATAAGCCCTAAAGGGCTTATCGATCTGCGTGAAGGTAGAGTGAAGGTCTAAAAACCGACATCACAACCATCTCAGGGTGCGGAAACTTGGTTCCTGCATCCCCCCATACTACTTCGGGTGAGACTTCAGTTCGCGCTCTGCGGATTGATGCCGAAAGGGCCAATAGTGTAGGGATTTGCTTGGTTACTTAACGTTGAACCTGGGTCAAGGCCCATCAAGCCAACAAGCACCTCTTACAACCAAAATTGGTTTAAGAGGTGGTGTGCATTCTTTTATCTTGGAACGCACATTACATTGTATAGCCTTGAAGCACTCAATTGTCTCCTCTTTTCTAGAACCATATCTTAAGGCTTCATGCTTTGGCCTAGATTTTATTATAATAGGGTTTTTAAATAATTAGATCATTTGTTCATTATATCCCATATGCTTCATCGTTTTGGAGCATATAATTTTGTTGTGTACTTCTGTTGACGGTGTTGGACCCGCCAACATGTCAGGGGATCTCCCCGGTAAGAAGTCCCAACTAGACCTTAGACTGTTTGGAGTAGAAGTCCCAACAGTGGGTAGTACAGTATCGCCTTGATTGTGGTTGTGCGCAAAGCTAAGTAAGATGTCCTTGGTGGAAGCAAGGGTGTGACCTTGCAGCAAGTCAGGGAAGATGCATGAAAAGGCTCTAACACACGAAAGGGGAGAGGAGTGTGCCCCTTAGAAGCCTATAATAGTACGCAACTTGAAAGGGAACACACGAGCTGAAAGACATCACAAGATGGAAAGTAGAATAGTCGACAATCCAAAGTGATGAGTTAAACCAACAACATGCTTCGATGAGATTCATACAAACATATACGGAATAGTCCTTACATACATGCGTAAGTTACAACTACATACATTGTTAGATTAACAAAAATAGTCAAAATACAATAACAATGCATACATGAAACGTGTTGGCTCTGTTATATTAAAAGAGTGGAAACTCGAATCATACATACAACCATGACAACCACTAGCCCCAGTAGTGGAATGTTACAGTCACTGCCGCTTGCTCCTCCAAAGAGATGCACTCGCTCTGCAATATGGAGAAGCCAAGGCTCGTTACAATACACTCCAAGCTTTCTCTAAGTTAGACCTATCAAAAGCTTGGATCCCAAAAAGCATGTACAATCAGTTATAAGGTTCTATATATATTAAAGGGTGGGGTGACCCTTGACATTCCCCTTTGTGACTCTTCCACTACCCTCGTGAATCTTCAACTTACACATGATTGTTTACATTCCACTATTGGCACTTGGTCTTTCACTTTACAACATGTTTACAATACATTCTACACATGTACCCATGTGAGACAAAAATGGGCTTGAGTAAGCCATACATGACATCACTGAGACTCGGACAACTATAGGAAGACTAACTCATCGACATTCTCTTAGTGATCGTTGGTGGCGAACTGATGCCAAACTTGGTAGTCTGTTATGGTGTCTACGTACTTGGTGGTGACATCCTTCTGAAAGCGAACTCTTTTCTCCATATCATCTGGGTACACTAATCTGACACCTTTGTCGAACTCATCATGTAGCATGTGCATCATGGTCTTGAGTGCAGTCGGACCAACGACATACTTATGCACAGTGTCTGCGCTCATCTGCAAATCTGTGTTGATGGCTATGCACATTAACTGCTCGGAATACATGTCTAGCTCCAGTCGGTCTTGGTTCTTTGCTTTCACCTCGATGTGTGTGCCAATGGATGGGATCACATGCATGTGCACAATGACATCCATGCTCCTGAACACTTGTGCATGTGAAGCTTGTAAGTTGGTGATGAGCTGTGGGAGTTCCTCATAGTTCCGGATCTGACTCTGGATGTGTGCTTTCAACTCCACTGCCTTTGGCTTCATCATCTTTGGAAAGTACAACGGGGCTCCCTTGTACCTCATTGTCCATATCTGCATGTGATCAACAACAATGTGTATGTCTGTCAAGATGCATGCTCTCCTAGCATAGTGTTGCTACCAACCATTAAGATGGACAAATGACTTATGCACGGTGACGAACCTGAAGTACAGCTTCCGCATGACTGTCTTGAGAGACGATACTTCATCAAGTATCGCTTTCCTCCACTCTACTCTGGCGAATGTTGATGAAAATAGCAACAAGAAATGATAAAAATAGAATCCAGAATATTCCAATTTTAATTTGTCCTTGAATTAAAATTGTGAATTAAATTCGAATTTAGTCTCACTAGTTGCTTGGAATTAATTAATTAATTCATTATGGATTAATTAGTTGGACAAATTCAAGTTAGAAGTCTTTCTGAAGTCATGCAACATTTATTCCTTAAATTAAGGAGATTATCCCTTAATTAAGGAGATAAGATTGAGTTATATTTGAGTTGTAATTAGTTAGCTCAGTTTACTGACTTAAGTCCAGTTAAATTAGTTCCAAACTATTTGAGGAACTAATTATGAGTTATCAGTCAGTTGATGCATGCATGCACTAAACCAGTGTACTCCAGATAATTGAAAATTCCCTCATCAGAAACTCATGCATGTCTATTACGAGAAAGACCCAGTTGAGCTAAATGTCAAGGATAGGTTACAATCAGTTGCATGTGTTTTCCTATAAAGGAAACTCATCCATGCATTCAAGGTAAGGTTCCTTGAGGATTACGCAGTTCTGACAATGTGTTAGAGCAGGGTGTGAGAGCAGTGTTACACTGGGTGAAGGAGATCATCCCATAGGTAACTGCAC
Organism: Pinus tabuliformis; assembly: GCA_031772625.1. NCBI lineage: Eukaryota > Viridiplantae > Streptophyta > Pinopsida > Pinales > Pinaceae > Pinus > Pinus tabuliformis. The sequence goes on from CM062818.1 coordinate 1,951,792,899, forward strand.
AAGGAAATAGGAGCTTGGAGGGTAGAGGAGAAGGCTTGTGAGAAGCTTTGATTGCCTATGAGCATCCAGGAGGATTGTACTGAGATTTGGCTAGCTGTGAGAGCTACGACTTTGTATAATTCCTATGTATTTCCACCTTGTATGATAATACAGATAGTGGGGTTTTTAGCTGAGGCTTTCCCCAAAGTATTTTCATGTGTATTGTGCATTGATTCTTCTTCGTCTGGTTATATGTGTTTAGCTCTGTTCTTGCTCGATCTTTAAGCTTCCGCAAAGAAAATTGATAGTAGAAGTAGGTTATAATATTTTGCTTTGGTATTTTGCATTATCGAGATAATCTACAATCAGATTTTCTATATGGTCTCAGAGCGAGATTTGTAGAGAATTTGCAGAATTTCTACATGGTATCAGAGCTTGCTGATCTATAGAGAAATTTCTACATGGTATCAGATCCAATTTTATCGGAGCTGTGAACAGTATATGAAGAAGAGAATTCCAAGTTTAAAGTTCGGGGTTGCAAGCGCAAAATCGAATTCTTATCATACTTCAAGGTTGGCCAATGGCGTTCTATGGCTTGAGACTTGAGTATGCCTTGGAAGGCAGCTCGAATTACATAGCATGGAAAGATCGCTTGGAGACTGTATTAGAAGACAATAGCTTGAAGGATTTCATTGATCAAGAAATCCCAAAGCCATGTTCAACTAATGCACAAGAGTTGGCTGAGTGGAAGAAGTGTGTGGCGAGGGTGAGACGGATCATCCTTGAGGGAGTTCGAGACCATATTGTCTTGAGTCTCCATTGGAAGGATACTCCATATTCAATGTGGAAGACATTGAAGGACCTCTACCAAAACAGTAACGACCAAAGGAAATTGGCGCTCAAGGATAAGCTTCTAAGAATCAAGATGGAGAACGGCAATATTATTTCCACATATCTGAACATGCTCACCACTTGCAGAGATAAGCTTGGAAGTGTGGGAATAACTACTGCCGATGATGATATGGTGAGCCTCGCTCTCTTGGGCCTTCCAAAGAGCTGGAATTGTTGAAAATAGCAACAAGAAATGATAAAAATAGAAATGCTATAAATAACATTGCTATAGATAGCATTTTAGGATATATTCCAATTTTAATTTGTCCTTAAATTAAAATTGAGAATTAAAATTCGAATTTAGTCTCACCAACCGTTTGAAAAATAATTAACTGATTCATCTTGAGTTAATTAGTTGGTGAAATTCAAACATGAAGTCTTTGTGAAGTCATGCAACAATTATCCCTTTGATTGAGGAAGTTATTCCTTAATTAAGGAGATAAGGATGAGTTGTATTTGAGTTGTAATTAGTTAGCTCAGTTAACTGAGTTAAGTCCAATTAAATTAGTTCCAAACAGTTTGTGGAACTAATTGTGAGTTCAGTCAGTTAATGCATGCATGCATGCAACTAATGTTCTCCAGATAACTAAATATTCTCTCATAAATAACTCATGCATGTCATTTCAGACAAAGACCTAGTTGAGATTAAAGGCAAGGACAGTGTACTATTAGTTGCAAGAATATTCCTATGAGAAAATCTCTTACATGCAGAAGGAATTCATTCCTTGAGGATTGTGCAGTTTCTACAGAGGTCAGAGCAGTGTGTGAGGTGAGAATCACACAGGTTACAACTGGAGGACCCAGGGAAAACTGTGCAAGGAAATAGGAGGCTTGGAGGACAGAGGAGGAGGCATATGTGTTGTCTATTTTGTCTATGAGCAGCAGTGAGGGATTGTACTGAGAGCTGGATAGCTTGAGAGCTAAAGCTTTGTGTAATCCTGAGATATTTCCACTTGTATGATAATACAGATAGCGAGGTTTTTAGCTGAGGCTTTCCCCAGAGTATTCTTTTGTGTTTCATGTGTGATTGATTCTTCTTCTCTGTTATATGTGTTTTGTTTGATCTTGCTCAAATCGATTAAGCTTCTGCAAGTTTGATTGTAGAAGTAGATTAAGTATTTTTCTTTAGTACATTGCATAATCAGATTAATCTACAGTGAGAATTTCTACATGGCATCAGAGCAAAAGTGATCGGAGCTGTGAACAACATACTGAGAAGGGAAAAGTTCGAAGTTTGAAGTTCTTGATTGCAGGTACAAAATCGATTTCTTATCACATCTCAAAGTTCACCAATGGCGTTCAATGGCTTGAGACTCGAGTATGCCCTGGATGGCAGCTCTAGTTACATAGCATGGAAGGATCACATGGAAGCGGTATTAGAAGACAATGGTTTGAAGGATTTCATTGATCAAGAAGTCCCCAAGCCAACAGCAACTAATGCCCAAGAATTGGCGGAATGGAAGAAGTGTGTGGCGAGAGCAAGGAGGATTCTTCTCGAGGGAGTTCGAGACCATATTGTCTCGAGTCTCCGTGGGAAGGAGACTTTGTTTTCAATGTGGAAGACATTGAAGTACCTATATCACAACAATAGCGACTAGAGGAAACTGGCGATGAAGGACAAGCTTCGGAAAATCAAGTGTGAAAAGGGCGACACGATTTCTACATACCTAAACAAGCTCATCACCTACAGAGATGAGCTTGGAAGTGTAGGAATCACGACTGTCAATGATGATATGGTGAGCCTTGCTCTCCTCGGTCTTCCTAAGAGCTGACATAGCTACCAGGATTCAGTGAATGGAAGAGAGAAAATGTTGGATTGGGAATGACTGTGGTCGGATTTGATGCAGGAGGAGATCAGCTAAGCATGATGATGAAGAAAATATAGCCTTAGCAAGTAAGGCAAGGAAAGGGAAAGGGAAGGCTTCCCATTCCAAATCGATTTCTTCCCATCGTGGGAAGAAGATTAACAAATCTAAAGTGAGATGCTTTAATTGTCATGAGGTGGGCCATTATGAAACTAATTGTCCATTGAAGAAATCTAAGAAGGGATCCTCGAAAGGATCAGAAGGTGAGGCACTGACCTCTCAGTTCGAATTGGATTTTACCCTCATCGCATGCATGGTTTCATCGATGGTGGGTTGTGCTTGGTACCTGGACAGTGGAGCCTCATTCCACATGATTGACGATAAGAGTTTATTCAGTACCTTGGAGGAGAAAGACTCAAGATGTGCATAGAGATGGGAGATGATGAAAAGTAACGTGTTTTAGGTGAAGGTACGGTGGTTTTTTAGAAGGAGCATGGAGCTCCTCTCACCCTGATTGCTATAAAGTATGTACCTGGACTGAAGAATAACTTGGTATCGGTCACGATGTTGGAATACAAAGGCTATGATATAGTATTCAGTAAAGAAAAGGCGTTCCTGAGACACATAGCCACGGGTCAGACCAAGAGGATTGGGATTCGAGTGAAGAATCTCTACAAGCTAGAGGTAGATGATTGTGCTACATTGAGTTCCAAAGCAGAATTGGTGCAAAGCCAAGATTGGTGAGTTATGGCATAGACAGTTGGGCCACTTGCATCATGGGGCCTTGAAGATAATGTAACAAATCGCTACCAAACTTCCCAAAGGTAAACTTGAGAAAGTGGACACATGCAAAGGTTGTACCTTGGGTAAGTATGCAAAATCTTCCTTTCATGATCGAGACAGTCGAGCTGAAGCAATCTTGGAGCGAGTTCATACAGATGTGTGTGGACCATTCTCGATAGCCTCCATTGCTAAACAAAGGTATTATGTGATTTTCATTGATGATTTTTCTCGTAAATGCTGGATCTATTTCATGCAGAAGAAGGATCAAACCTTCTCAAAGTTTTGTGAGTTCAAAGCTTTGTTTGAGAAAGAATCAGGGAAGAAGATCAAGGCCTTGAGAAGCGACAATGGTGGAGAGTATGTCTCTCAAGAGTTTAAGGACTTCTGTGCAGCGGAAGGAATTAAACGGGAGTTTACGGCACCTCATAACCCACGGCAGAATGGGGTGGCCAAGAGGAAGAATAGAACGATTATGGGGGCAGCTTGGGCGATGCTACATGACCAAGGCCTACCACTTCATTTGTGGGCTGAGGCATGCAACACAGCAGTCTATTTGCAGAATAGAAGCCCGCATCGCATTCTTGGGATGAAGACACCAGAGGAAGCTTTCTTCGGGAAGAGACCAGATGTGGGTCACTTCAGGATCTTTGGCTCATCAATTTATTGCCATGTGACTACTAAGGATGCTTGGAAGAAACTTGAGCTGACAACTAAGTTGGGGATACTTGTGGGGTACACTGATACACCCTACAACTATTGGGTGTATTTGCCTACCAGTCGGAAGACAGTGGTTTGCAGAGATCTCAAGTTTGATGAGCAGAAGGCCATGTGAGTTTCCCTTGAGAGGGAGCTCCAACTATAGGCTGTGGAGGAACTTTTGGTTCCTAAGGAGGAGGAGCCTCAGACTAATGCGGAGCAGCCGCATGCAGAGGTTCTAGGAGTGGAGACATCCACTTAAGCAGAGTCTTCCAGAGATGGGTGGAAGCGCACGAGGGAAGCTGATAGATTATTGTCGGATGTGAGAGAGAATGTGGGAGAACCATCTTCTCAGTGCAGATAGAGGAGGTCACCTGATAGGTACACTAGATACATGGCCCTTATTGGGGAATGTGTTGAGACCGAGCCATCTTCCTTTGAGGAAGCAGTGCAGCAACCGATTTGGGTTGATGCTATGGTGGAGGAGTATGACTCCATAGTTCGGAACAGTTTTTGGGATGTGGTTCCAAGACTAGAGAACAAGTCTGTTGTGAGTCCCTGTTGGCTTTACAAGTTAAAGAAAGTTGTTGATGGTAGTGTGGAGAAACATAAGGCAAGGTTTGTTGCCCGTGGTTTCTCATAGGTCGAGGGGATCGACTATGATGAGACTTCTGCTCCTGTAGCAAGGTACTCATCTATCAGATCGATGTTGGTACTATCAGCACAGATGGGTTGGAATATCCATCAAATGGATGTGAAGACTGCATTCCTCAATGGCAAGATTGAGGAAGAGGTGTACATAGAGCAGCTGGAAGGTTTTGAGACCTTCGATCGTGAGTCGCATGTGTGCCGACTCAAGAGAGCTTTGTACGGGCTGAAGCAAGCACCTCGTGCTTGGTACACCAGGATCAACAACTACTTCATCGAGTTGGGCTTCACAAAGAGTGAAGCAGATGCGAACTTGTACCACATCATGGTGGAAGGTAAGCAGTTGATCATTGTTCTTTATGTTGATGATCTGATATTGACAGGTGATGATCAGTTGATCATGTCTTGCAAGGAGGACCTTACAAGAGAGTTCGAGATGAAAGACATGGGTCTCATGCACTACTTTCTAGGCATGGAAGTGTGGCAGAAGGATGGGGAAGTGTTTGTGTCTCAAGGCAAGTATGCCAATGAGATACTCAGAAGATTCCACATGGAGAAGTGCAAGCCCATGTATACTCCTCTAGCAGGTAACTAGAGGAAGGAGGATGCTACTTCAGGAGTAGTAGAAGCTACTGTGTATCGACAACTTGTGGGTTCACTGATGTACTTAGTGAACACACGACCAGATTTGTGCTATGCGGTGAACCAGCTGAGTCAAGCTATGGTTCAACCTACCAAGCTGTTTTGGAAGGTGGCTAAGCATGTTTTGAGATACCTCAAATGCACATCTCAGTATGGATTATGGTATAGATGGTCAGAGGGAGGGAAGCTACAGGGCTTCACAGATGCAGATTGGGCAGGGAGTCCATCAGATAGGAAGAGCACAACAGGAGGAATTTTCAACCTTGGTTGAGTTGCAGTTTCTTGGTACAACAGGAAACAGAGGTTAGTTGCACTCAGCTCAGCAGAGGCTGAATACATGGCTACAAGTTAGGCAGCATGTGAGGCCATTTGGATGCGAAAAATTCTAGTTGGTTTGTTTGATCAGAGGATGGATCCAACTATGATATATTGTGATAATCAAAGTTGTATCAAACTCTTTGAGAATCCAGTATTTCATGATAGGTCCAAGCACATCGACATTTGGTATCATCATCTCAGAGACTATGTGGCGAGGAGGATCATGTTGTTGCAGTATATTTCGACCGAGGAGAAAGATGTTGGCATTTTGACTAAGGCATTGTCAAAGTGTAAATTCAAGTTCCATAGAGATAGGATCGGGGTGGCAAATAATCCCTTTCTTGTTGAGAGGGAGTGTTGAAAATAGCAACAAGAAATGCTAAAAATAGAAATGCTATAAATAGCATTACTATAGATATCATTTCAAGATATATTCCAATTTTAATTTGTCCATGAACTAAAATTAAAATTTAGTCTCACCAGCTGTTTGAAAAATAATTAATTAATTCATCTTGAGTTAATTAGTTGGTGAAATTCACACATGAAGTCTTTGTGAAGTCATGCAACAATTATCCCTTTGATTGAGGAAGTTATCCCTTAATTAAGGAGATAAGGATAAGTTGCATTTGAGTTTCAATTAGATAGCTCAGTTAACTAAGTTAAGTCCAGTTAAATTAGTTCCAAACAGTTTTTGGAACTAATTGTGAGTTCAGTCAGTTAATGCATGCATGCATACAACTAGTGTTCTCCAGATAACTGAATATTCTCTCATAAATAACTCATGCATGTCAGTTCAGACAAAGACCCAGTTGAGATAAAAGGCAAGGACAGTGCACTATCAATTGCAAGAATATTCCTATGAGAAAATATCTTGCATGCAGAAGGAATTCATTCCTTGAGGATTGCGCAGTTTCTATAGAGGTCAGAGCAGTGTGTGAGGTGAGAATCACACAGGTTACAACTGGAGGACCCAGGGAAAACTGTGCAAGGAAATAGGAGGCTTGGAGGACAGAGGAGGAGGCATATGTGTTGTCTATTCTGTCTATGAGCAGCAGTGAGGGATTGTACTAAGAGCTAAAGCTTTGTGTAATCCTGAGATATTTCCACTTGTATGATAATACAGATAACAGGGCTTTTAGCTGAGGCTTTCCCTAGAGTATTCTTCTGTGTTTCATGTGTGATTGATTCTTCTTCTCTGTTATATGTGTTCTATTTGATCTTGCTCAAATCGATTAAGCTTCTGCAAGTTTGATTGTAGAAGTAGATTAAGTATTTTTCTTTATTACATTGCATAATCAGATTAATCTACAGTGAGAATTTCTACAGGAATACCTACCAGGACTTTGTGAATGGAAGGGAGAAACTGCCGGATTAGGAACGACTGTGGTCGGATCTCATGTAGGAGGAGATTGGGAGGAGCACTTGAGATGGTTCTTCATCTAAGGATGACGATGAAGAAAATCTGGCCTTAGAAAGTAAGGCAAGGAAAGGAAGGGGAAGGCGTTCCATTCCGAATCGATCCTCGGAAGGATCGGAAGGTGAGGCATTAGCCTCTCAGTTCAAAATGGACTTTACCCTCATCACATGCATGGTGTCATCGATGATGGGTTGTGGTTGGTATCTTAACATTGGAGCCTCATTCCACATGACCGGTGATAAAAGTTTATTCAGTACTTTGGAGGAGAAAGACCTCAAGATGCACATAGATATGGGTGACGACAAAAGGTTTAGTGTTTCAGGAGTGGGAACGGTTGCTTTTCAGAGGGAGCATGGAGCTTCTATCACCTTGACAGATGTGAAGTATGTGCCTGGACTGAAGAAGAACTTGGTATCGGTCGCAATGTTGGAGGACAAAGGCTACGATGTTGTCTTTAGTAAGGGAAAGGTTTTCCTTAGACACATCACCACGAGACATGTGAAATAGATCGGTTCACAAGTCAAGAACCTGTATGCTCTTAAGGTTCAAGATGCATGCAAAGCCTTGAGGAGCAAGGAAAATGTTAGAGACTTGGTGGTTGAGAGGGAGAGTAAATTACCTCTCAACATGCAGCCCCAGAAGAAGTCTCAGACAATTGTGGAGGAGCCACAATTGGAGAAGTGGGTAGAGGGATCACATGCAGCCATACCTCCAGGTGTGAGGTGGGGTGATGTGAAGTGATAGTCTCAAGAAGGCTGAAATTGGGCAAGGTCCATTGAGAGGTTTTATCTCATGGATCGTACCTTGCTACGGAAGCCCAAAGTACATAGTAGTGGGAGGAATCAGTGGGATTGATGTAGTCAGAGATCAAAGTGACAAAGGCTAGAGCAGTCAGATACTGAAGAGTGTAGAGAAGGATTGACAACAGTGCAGAAAGGCTGAGTTAGCAGGAGTGTAAAGTTTTCAGTTGACAGAGGCAATAGCAGTCAGAGACTTTGATGACAGATGCATCATACTGATTCAGTTTGGATGTTTTTTTTTTTTTGGAGTTGTTGGAGCAACAACACTAGAGAGAAGTGTTGCATGTAGAACATTCCAAAGGTTCAGGATTGGGATCGAGTTGAATTCCTTTCCTTTTGAGAGGGAATGTTGAAAGTAGCAACAAGAAATGATAAAAATAGAATCCAGAATATTCCAATTTTAATTTGTCCTTGAATTAAATTCGAATTTAGTCTCTTTTTTTTTTTTTTTTTTTTTTTTTTTTTTTTTTTTCCGCAGAAAAATCGAACCATCTATTGATATAAGAAGGTTACATAGCATAATGCAAAGCATTTTCGTTTCCCTTCTTTCAGAGAAACCAAAAACAACTGTTTGTGGAGATTTCCAGATATTCCTCCAAACAACCCTGTCAAAACCATTCTTTAGGACAACTAGATAAGCTGTGGTTTCCCCAACCCCCAGCTTCCTAGTAGGAAAACAACCGAAACAGGGTGAGGGACAAACCACCATGTCAAAAAACCAGATAGTAGGCACTGTGCTGGCTGTATGATAGTTTAGTATAAAAAAAAGACAGGAACTCAGGCCTCCAATGAGAGGGAAACAACACTGAGTCCTGTTACAGTTTATATAATAACAGAAAGTTTTTGCAGCAGTATATACAAAGAAATAGAAAGCTGGAAAGTGAAAGAGAACTGTGGGCAGCTCACAAGTTATGCAAAAACGGGAGGAGCAAGTCACCTTGCCACCCCGTCCACCACTTCTTCTACTGACCATGCGCCCAAATCCTGCTCAGTGCCTTTTTTAGAAAGGTTGTCTGCTTCTGTGTTTCTTTCCCTGAAAATATGACAAATTTGAAGCTCAGAAAAACAATTTTTAAGTCGAACAATCTCATTAAGAAAAGGAGTTAAAAGAAAATTCTTGCAATGATGCATTCCATTGGCCCACTTGATTGTATTCAGAGAGTCACCAAATATCTGAGCCTCACGCTCATTGCGCAAAGAGAGCCAGCAAAGAAGCAAATGTAAGGCTTTTAATTCAACAAAATTATTTGTTCCGGTGCCAAGTCCAATGGATGCTTTGAGGAGAATCCCTGAGGGAAAGTGGATAACCAGACCAGTGCCGCATTTCTTATTCATATCTGAGGCCCCATCGAAGTAAGCCCACGGGATGGAGCCCTTTATTTCTTCTATCTGAACAGGCCTGGTACGCTGAGAAGAGGAGGGAGAGGGTATGCTTTCATAAATGGCCACTCCCTCTGCTGCTAATCGGGCAATGGGAAAGAAAGTATCTGTGAAAATCAGGCGGTTTCTGGCAAGCCAGATTCCCCACACAACCAATAAGGGCAGCGTTCTAACTTTATCATTGGGAGCGTGCTGCCACCAGCTGTTCCAGGCCTCAGAAATCTCCTCCCCCTCCCAACTTAGGGGGATATTAGTCAATCGTAGCATTTCATTCCAGAGGCTTTTAGAAAAGGGACAGGCAAGGAAGATATGTTGGGGAGTTTCCTCGCTCTCCTTACACAAAGAACACCACCCGGGGCCATTTTTCCCCCTTTTTTGGAGAAAATCCCAAGTGGGTACTTTTCCTTGTAGAACACACCAGAAAAACAGCCGAGTCTTGGCTGGCCCTTTCAATTTCCACAGTGACTTGGCCCACCAATTTGGTTCCTCCCACCCCTTTTGGGACATAAGCCAGTCATATCCCTTCTTAGGAGAGTAGAAGCCCGTCTGTGAATGCACCCATCTCAGCTCGTCTGGCTCATTGGTAATACGAATGTGAGAGTTCAGCAGACCAGCACGGAAAGCCCTCCATTCCTCTTGCCATCTTCCTTCTAGGGCGAGGAAATCCCCTGATAACCACTCTTGTCGCCAAATAGATGAGTTTACAGGATCAGCAATTTGACAGAGAAAGAAAAAACCTTTGTTATTTAGATGTTCGACCAGATCCCGTGAGAGGGCGTATGAGTCTGGGCAGCCCACCCATGGATCTCTTCCAAGCCTTACTGAGCTGCCATCACCTACTTTCCATGCCAACCCTTTTTCAATAATCTGTATAGCTGCCACCAAAGCTTTCCAGATAACAGAGGCGTTTTTTGATGATTTGATGGGTTGTCTGATCCATTCCAAAGGAGAGATTGGGTCGATATACTTTCTTCTGGTCACAGCAGTCCAAAGATTGTCCAAAACTACCAACCTCCAGGCTAATTTAGCAGCTAATGACTGAGAGAAAGGAAACAAGTCGTTTATCCGCCATCCATCCCCACATTTTGGTCTGACAATTTTATCCTATGCGACCCAGGAGTAACATGGTCCTTCTTCTATCTAGTCCATAAGAACCTGCTGCAGATTTTATTTATTTTCAGCAGAATGCATTTCGACACCCAGGTGAGACTAGCCCAGTATACAGGGATGGCCAAAACCACAGATTTAATCAAAACTAACCTGCCAACCCTTGACAGCCATTTAAAGCTCCAATGTTTCATTTTGTCCTCAATTTTCGCCAAAAGCCAAGACCAGTCTTGAACCCTGTAGGAGTCAGGCTTAAGCAAAAAACCGAGATATTTGAAGAGGTCATGAAGGGACTTTGCTTCAAAAGAGAGTAGCTCTTTTGCTCTGTTCACTTCAGAAAGTGAGAGCCCTGCAGTAGTGATGGAAGATTTCTGATCATTTATGACCAGACCCGTGGCTTTTAGGAAAATGTCTAGAATCCTTCTAATGTAGCGGCAGTCATCCCGGCTCCCATCACAAAATAATAGAATATCATCTACGAATAGGAGGTGAGTTACCCAAAGATTAAGCCCAACTTCAATCCCTTTTAGATCACCCTGTCTCTTTGCCACTTTGATCATTAAGCTTAATCCTTCAACTGCGAGTAGGAACAGCAGTGGGGAGAGAGGACATCCCTGGTGCAGACCCCTTTGAGGATTGAAAAAATCCAAAGCAGCACCGTTGATTAGGATAGCAATCGAGGTTGAAGAAACACACCCCATAATCCATCTCACAAAGTCATACCTGAACCCAAGGTGCGTTAGGAGAAGCCTTAGATACATCCAGCTGATTCTGTCATATGCCTTAGAAAGATCTATTTTGATGATGGCCCCTTTTTTCCGACTCTTTTTGAGGCTGTGAAGGGTTTCCTGAGCTACTCCAACAGCCTCATGAATTTGTCTTCCATCCAGAAAGCCAAATTGTTCCAAGGAAATGTTTTTGGAGAGGAAAGGTTTTAGCCTGGAGGCAACAATTTTTGCAATAACCTTGTATAAGCAGGTGCACAGTGAAATGGGGTGAAAATCATTAAAGGAAGAGGGGTGGTCAGACTTTGGGATGAGGGTCAGGAAGGTAGCATTGAAGGGCTGGTAGACCAAACCTGAGACCCTGGATTCTTCCACCATCGCGGTCAGATCTTCGCCTAGGGCATCAAAAAAGTGAAGGAAGAATTCCACCGTCCAACCATCCGGTCCCGGGCTTTTCTCTTTTTGCATCGACTTTAGAATAGCTTCCACTTCATCTTTAGAGACCGGAGACATCAAAAGATCATTGCCTTCTTCATCAATGAAGCTTGGGAAGAATTGAGCTACTCTTATAACTTCAGCAATAGAAGCTTCTGCTGGAGCTCTAAACAGATCTTTGAAGTAGGCAACCCCAAGAGAGGCAAGCTCTTCAAAGGACTGAGCCTTTTCCCCATTCTCTTTTGGCATTTCCCAAATGGTATTTAAATTTTTCCTTCCTTTGGCATATTGCTGGAAGAATTTTGTGTTTTCATCCCCCGCTTGGAGCCAGATAGCCCTGCTCTTCAATCGCCAGCTTTCCTCCTTTACCTGAAGAATTTTCCTTCTAGCTGCTTCAAGCTTCCGGATTCTGTCTCGAGAGTCCAAGGTGGCATAGCCACCACCTTCCGGACCTTCCAAAAGCTCAAGTTCGGCATTTATAACCCTTAACTCCTCATCTTCCTTCAATGTCTTTTGAAGAACCCAGGCTTTAGTTGCAGTCTTCAAACGTTTTAGGTTATTCATGAAAGCCTTACTCCGACTCAGCCCCTCCTCATCAGCTGGCCCATCCTTCCTCCAAGTAGTATGAAAGAGAGTTTCAAAGGAGTCATCGGCAAGCCAAGAGGCATTGAATTTGAAAGGGGACCCAGGTTTTTTGAGAGTTCCTTTTGCCTCCATCAGAATTGGGAAGTGGTCGGACAGGCCCCCTTCACCCACCCAATGTCGAAAAATGGACAATTTTTCAGATAAATCTTCACCTATGAGAAAACGGTCCAATTTCTTACCCACCCAGTCATCACCCACTCTTTTATTTCGCCAAGTAGGTCTGGATTTGAGGAGCGTAAGATCGACCAGATGGGAAGAGGCTATCTTGGAAAGGAAAAAGTCTGAAAGAGGGTCCGCACGAGCATTTGCTCCCCAAGATTCCGAGACCCCCAGAGAGAAATTGAGGTCCCCTCCAATGATCAGATTAGGGTGGGCAAGAAAAGATTTTTGGAAAAATGAAGACCAGAACAGCTCCCTCTCCTGACAAGGCCCATAAACATTAAGGAGAAGAAGAGGTAGACAGAGCTCCTTAGAGTAAAGCTCCAACGCCAGAGAGTGATCATACCCCCAAGCAGAGATTTCCCTGAGATTTCCTGCTTTATAGCCTGTGACCACCCCCTAGAGTGACCATTTGCATCAAGGGCTTGAAAGAGCCAACCAGGAAGCAGTTTAGATAAAAGAGCTATAATTTCCTCCCCTTTACCAAGAGTTTCTTGAAGCATAAGAATGTCTGGGTTATTTTGTCTGATCAAATCCCTCAAAGCTAGTTTTTTGGGCTGACTAGCTAACCCCCTACAGTTGTAGGAAAGAAGGATCATTTCAAAATGTCAGGGGGTGGCTTTGCTGCTCTAAGCACCCCAGTCAGGGATTTTTGTTTTCCATCAACGATATCCATAATTGCCTTATGCTGAGCCTTTGAAATATTTGATTTCCTCCCTCTCGATTTTCTGGGCCCAATTGGCACCAAGTCCTGCTCTAGACCACCAAGAGTTGTGTCTTTCCCATGACGATTTGCCAGCGATCTCAGGTTGTAGGGGGGAACAACAGAGGAGGGTACCGACTCCAAAGTTTCGCAAGGGACCAGGGGTTCAACCGGGGAAGGAGAAGGGACACCAGAAGGCGAAGGCACCGAGACAACTAGGCTGTCAACCGGGTGGGAATTTAAGTTCAAAGAGGAGAACTCCATCTGAAGCTGCCTGGAGGGACCAGGCTCAGAACCAGCAGAGACAGAAGCTAAAACAGAAGAACATAGGGAAAAAGGGGGAGATAGAGGCATACCCGCCTGTGAAGCCCCTGCTGTCTCAGCTGCTGAAGTAGTCTGAGAGGCGGTCAACACAGGTGCGTTCTCAGGGAGCAGATCGGGAACAGGCTGCTGCATAGGGGCGCTTGATGTCACGATCTCCAAGCCGGCCTCTAAGTCTTCCTCCAAGGGTTCCTGTGGGGCATCCAAGCCTGGGTCAGGAGCAGGAAAAACCACCGGCTTTCTGGTCACTTTAAAAGGATTTCTTCTACGGCGATGTCCCAGAGGGCACTCTTTGGCCAGATGCCCATATTTATGGCATCTGTGGCATCGGAAAGGCAAATTCTCATAATCCAGCTTTTGAAGGAACTCCATCTCTCTGTATTTTAACGTCATGGCATCCGCAAGCCCTTCTCGGGGATTTAGACTCACAAGAATCCGTGCCACACTAAGATCATCAGTTTGCTCAAAAGACCTGTCAACCTCCAGAAACTTACCCAGAGTGTTCCCAATGGAAGTGAAAACCGAATCAAACCAAAACTAAAGAGGAAGCCCTAGCAATTTAACCCAGACTAGAGATTCGTTCATTTTTTCTGTCTGGGCATCAAACAAAGGAGTCCATCTGTGAAGGAGGACTGGACGTTTTCCAAAACACCAATTCCTATCAAGAACCCAATTAACATGATCTTTATGGGCAAAACATAGAGTAAACCAACCTCTTTCCAGGGCTTTAATCTCCACTGGTTTTCCTGGCGCATTTGTCCATTCCGATTGAACCCAGTCCCGGATATAATCAGTCGTGTATTTCCTCCCACGCACTCTGCCTACTAGTCTAGACTCAGAGGCTGCCATAGCTTCTTCTACCCGGATGTCCACTCCCAGGGTGCAGCAAGGCCGAAGCTCCTTTTTTCTGATAGAACTCTGCTTTTTGCGCTTCCCCCCCACCACCGTCGTCTGCACATCACCCACCCCTGGTTCCGTTGATGGCCGTGCTTCAGAACCCTCTACACCGGGCAGCCCCTGGCTCCTGTCCTCCTTATCACTATTTGCACTAATGTCACAATTCTCCGAACCCTCAAGCAAGGGCTCCTTTGCTTTCTGTCCCTTCTCAGCAGCTGTGGCGACCCCAGATTCGGGAGCCCCCTGAAAGCTCGCCTCTATTCCAACTCCCAATATCTCCTGATGGATTCCAATTCCAGGTCCATGGCCTGTATCTCCGACCTGATTATCCTTCTGAGACCGAGCCCGACTCACTTGAGCAGAGAGATCTGCCAAGCGCCTAGAGATTGAATCCGGCTGTTTTCTTTGATCTGGGGCCCTAAAATCACCTCTTGACACCCAGGGAAACCCTTCTCCTGTGACGGGCCTTTTTCCGGCCTTATCATTTGCAGCTAAAGGCCCTTTCGATACATGCAGCCCACGACTTGCCACCACATCCTCTAGTCCTCCTGTGAGAGGGGGAAAAACTGAGAGATCGGACCCCAAGGATAGGGAAGGAGGCCTGTGAACAACAATGCGATCCCTACCAAAACTTTCACCTCTGGAAGAGCCACCCCTTATGGATGAAACAACGAAATCAGCCTTCCGATCGTCAGCCAAGTTAGGGACAGTATCTTGTTCTTTGTTTGGAAAACCAACTATCGCAGTCACTTTGGGGAAATTCGAATTTAGTCTCACCAGATACTTAGAATTAATTAATTAATTCATTATGGATTAATTAGTTGGAGAAATTCAAGTTAAAAGTCTTTCTGAAGTCATGCAATAGTTATCCCTTAAATTAAGGAGATTATCCCTTAATAAAGGAGATAAGATTGAGTTATTTTTTAGTTGTAATTAGTTAGCTCAGTTTACTGAGTTAAGTCCAGTTAAATTAGTTCCAAACTTTTTGAGGAACTAATTGTGAGTTATCAGTCAGTTCATGCATGCATGCACTCAACCAATGTACTCCATATAACTGAAGATTTCCTCATAAGAAACTCATGCATGTCTATTCTGAGAAAGACCCAGTTGAGCTAAATGTCAAGGACAGGTTACTATCAGTTGCATGTTTCCTATAAAGGAAACTCACCCATGCAGTCAAGGTAAGGTTCCTTGAGGGTTGCGCAGTTCTGACAGTGTGTTAGAGCAGTGTGTGAGAGCAGTGTTACACTGGGTGAAGGAGATCATCCCATAGGTAACTGCGCAAGGAAATAGGAGCTTGGAGGGTAGAGGAGAAGGCTTTTGAGAAGCTTTGATTGCCTATGAGCATCCAGGAGGATTGTACGGAGAGCTGGCTAGCTGTGAGAGCTAAGGCTTTGTATAATTCCTATGTATTTCCACCTTGTATGATAATACAAATAGTGGGGTTTTTAGCTGAGGCTTTCCCCAAAGTATTTTCATGTGTATTGTGCATTGATTCTTCTTCTTCCTGTTATATGTTTTCAGCTCTATTCTTGCTCGATCTTTAAGTTTCTGCAAAGCAAATTGATAGTAGAAGTAGGTTATAGTATTTTTCTTTGGTATATTGCATTATCGGGTTAATCTACAGTCATATTTTCTATATGGTCTCGGAGCGAGTTTTGTAGAGAATTTGCAGAATTTCTACATGGTATCAGAGCTTGCTGATCTATAGAGAAATTTCTACAAATGTTTTAGCTTTCTCTTGTCTCTGCTTAGTCACTTACTCACACTTGAGATGGTGACTTCGACATATGCCTTTGTAGCATCAGCCAATGCAACTGGATGTCTGTGCACATTGGACACAATCACTTGTTCTCGAAATTGCGCAGGAGATGCATGGTCATCCGGAGTGGGCACTCTGTGTGACTGCACAACTCTGTGTTGTGACTCGTCAAAGGATATGTTCTGCACATTTTCTTCCAGATTGTCCTTAAGGAATGCAGTGTCTCCTTGAT
The DNA here is from genome assembly GCA_031772625.1 of Pinus tabuliformis. Classification (NCBI taxonomy): domain Eukaryota; kingdom Viridiplantae; phylum Streptophyta; class Pinopsida; order Pinales; family Pinaceae; genus Pinus; species Pinus tabuliformis. The sequence goes on from CM062818.1 coordinate 1,951,809,244, forward strand.
CACTTGGGACTTTCTCTACTCCCAGATCTGGTGAAGTCATTGGAGTTACCTCTGTGTCTTTGGGCATGATGTCTATATCCTGATCCTGCTCTCGCTGAACCAAATATGTGTCCCTACTCCTGCGATTGCTCACCCTGTTTGTTATCTGCTAGTTGTTCTGATTCACTAGCCTGTATTTGCATAGTTTCATCAACGTGTACACGCTGTGCTTCCTAATGTTCATGTTCATGCTGCACTTCCTTTTCCCTTCTGCATAGCTCTTGTTCTTCCCTTAGTTGTTGCTTCACCTCCTGTAACTTCTTCTCTGCCTCCTCCAGTTTCTGTTTCTCCCTCTGTCTTTGCGCAATCATTTTTTTGCGTTGTTGCTTCTTTGCTTCAATCTCCAAAGCTGCTCTTTCCACAAGTGGATATTCCTTGAACTTGTAGCTTTGCTCCATCTCTACACTGTCGACAATCTTCCTTTTTCCTTTGTCCAATATAGGTATGCTACTCTCTATTGCTATTGTAGTTGCTGCTCTGTCAAGTGTTGTTTCCTTGTGCAGTTCTAACCATTCTACAACCACTCTGACTGGTTCATTGAGCCTTGAGGAGTTATAGAAGTATCTCCATGGGTATTCCTCAGGCCAATGACATGCCCCATCGACCCAAGGATGACACACTCCCACACAGTGGTCCTTCACTAAGCAATGTTGGTCATATGGATTGAAACTCCTGATGTCGAAGGCGAATCTCTTGAATTCCTCTATCTCAGCCTCAACATTCTTGAGACTCTGGATCTCATACAACCCGATCCACAAAGGAAGAGCATGCCAAGGTGCCTTCTTCTTCCTATGCAGTCTTGTTGACAACCCTGTTGAGATGTGGTATGCAACCTCTTACATGACCAACTTGTCCATGGAAAACTTTGGTAACACATGCAGAGCCTTCTATGCACTGTACATCCGGATGAAGGTGCCAAGGGGTGAGGCATACCAATCTTCTATGTTAACCAATGCCTCCATCGTTGCCTGTGACATGCAAGGTGGATCTTGCTCAAAGATCATCCTATACATCGGGGCGACGAAGTGGTCTGATAGTTGTTGTAAAACTCCACAGAAGTTGCACTCAGAGAACAACCTGCAATAGATATGCACAAAGGTTTCCGAAGGTGTCCATACCCAACCCAAGCCAGGGAATCGTTGACGAGCAGAGATTGCATCAAGCATGTAAGCGGACATGAAGAGCTTTGCTTGCTGACCATTGGGCGGATGTCGGGCATTTTTTACTTTCCCCTTCAGCTGGAGAGCCAACATGTCAGACTAATTGAAAGATCTTCCTTCGTTTGCCAGCTGATCCAACACAATCACCAACCTTTGTGGGAAGGCTTTTGTACTCTCTTGGCCATACAAGTGACATGCAAAGATGACCAAGAACTGATAATCATTTCACGATGTATTTGTCTCGTATACCTGGTTGGGTGTCATCCTAAACTTAGATGGCTCTCTTACCCAACTCTTCAAGATGTCTCTTGAGTTCGCACTGTTGCTCTGATGGGTGAAGAGTGCATCCACTTTGTTCACCGACTACGACAAGTGATACATCTCATGAAATTTCTCTACCCTTAAGGTAGCAAGTTCTGTTCCACTGACACTACTTAGTACCATTGTCTCTGGATCAATATGTGATACAATCCAGTGGATCATGTCCGTACATGGAAATACAGGATACCTGCATTCAACCCGGTACAAGCCAAACTTGAGTATGTTGACATAGACTATGCGATCTTCCAGATTCTCCTCAAAGATGCTTGAAAAGATGTCATTGATGTCTTTCTATTTGATCTTGATCTCCTTGTCTATGAACGACTTAGTATCTTCATATATGGGCAAGCTTATAGACACTTGCTCGACCACATCTCCAGTTGTGCTCTCAATGGTGTCCTTTGACCCTCCTCTCTTTGAAGCCATTGTAACTGTATTACTGAGAGACTAATGAACACCTTTGATACTTGGAGACAGAAAAATGCTCATGGCAAGCGAAATGTTAGTTGAAAACCAAAAGCAACTTGAGGACTGGCATGCAACACACCTCATTGACTGCTTGGAAAAATTGCGTTGTTTTCTCTGGGAGAGTCTGGGAGACTACCTGCTGAAACTATGCAGAGCACAGTCTAGGCTGCTTGTGAGTTGACTGACTGTTGAAGCTACGTAGAGCACAGTCCAGGCTGCCAGTGAGCTGACTGACTACTGAAACTGCACTGAGCACAGTCTAGCTTGGCCTGCTGAGGACTGGAACTGCGCAATGCACAGTTTCAGTTAGCATGACTGCTACCCGGAAAATTGCACTGTGCAATCTCGGGGCCAACTGAGGCACTATCTCTCAAAACTTCGTAGAACATAGCCTAGGAGGACAGTGTGAGGCAAGCTCTCCATAATTCCTAGGAGCAAGGCAAATCCTTCCATCCCAGAAATGCGTAGTGTGAGGTGGGCAAGGAAAGGTACGGGCCAAGGTAGCTCAGACCTGCTGACGGGCGACTGAAAATTAGTAAGGACTAAAAGCATGTGCAAAGTTGGGTGCAAACATAAGTGAATAAACATGCATGCAAGCATCAAGTGTAGGATTTAGTAAGATGGGAAACAAAGAAGTGTGTGAGGCGAGTCGCTGCAACAATGACCGTTAGTGCAAAAACAATGTCATGCATTTGATGACAAGGAAATGCAATGAAAAACTCAAAAAACGACAACAAGAGTTCAATAAAACCAAGCAAACAACATTCACACAAACCGAAATGTAAAAAGCAATAGAAAAACAACAAAAGATATGAAAAGCGAACTTACCCGGAAAAAGTTGTGATGAGTATGCTGAAAATTCCTAGATGCATTGGGAATGCCAGAGCTCCAAGATCGAAAGTGAAGAATGAGCTCTGAGGCGTTAAATAAATAGTTTTGACAATATCAAGGCTTATGATGCGCATGCCACAATTCTAGGAAAAAGCGACACTTGGTGGGAGGTTTCTAAAACGACTTTTGCATGTAACCACAAGCTGTTAAAAATAGATCCCTACAATCTAGGGATGTGTTTTTTATTTTTGCTTTTTCCTTTCGGGAAAAACTAGCCATGCATGCAAGGCAAGGTTGCACAGTGCTAGAGGGAACCGGTCAACCTCTGAGCACATGCAACGGTCTGCAAGCCATGGGATGACTTCTATGCAGTTATTGGGTTGATTAGCTCTAGTTGCCCCTTAAGCTCTACGCAATTCTTGGATTGAAGCTAGGGCTGCCAACCAGAACTACGCAAATTCTGAGAGCAAGCTTGGTGATGGGTTGCTCTACACAATTTTATTAGGGAAGGCAGCCTGCCTACACTGCGGAATTTTGAGAGCAAGGCTGGTTGCCCTCCATTGTTGCACAGTTTTCCAAGTCAGCACAAGAACCGGGTTGGGACCAAGTCACGTGAGTTCAGCTCGCGGGTGAAAGACAAACAAGTTAGTGAACACAAGGTGTTATGACGAAGAAACTCAACTGAAATCATAAGTACTTGGGCAGTGCAAGACATGCTACTAAGGATGGTTGGTAGGGAGGCTCCAATACGAAGCTAAGGAAAAATTTTAGATGATGGTTGTAGCCGCTACAACATTGGTGACATAGTGGTAGAACTCCATCTCTCTGAATGGACCTTGTTTCATGAAAATCAAGTCTAACTCCTCTGGAAGTATTGCTCGATTCTTCAATCATCGTGGTTTCCACACTAGCTTGAGTGAAAGATGTAACACCTATCATTTTCTTGATCAATTTGCACACATTCCAAGTCAAGTCAACTTAGTTGTTTCGATTGGGGATGAGGGGTATATTGGTGCACAAGTAATATGACTGTCAGAGTTTAAGTTTCATCTCCGGTGCTAGCAGGCCTAGACAGTACCTTGGTGGAGTCATAGAGGAACACAAGCATCGCTTCACTGCCAGTGAACCTGGTCAGTACCTTGACGGAGTTACTTGCATCACCTCTCTGCGCATGAAGCCTTTCTCTTCTTTCGCCTTATTCATTTTTCATTTTTTATCTTTTTCATTGTTAAAGAGTTGTGCATATGTGCTTATTTATTTCATAGGCGGAAGAGGGATCCTAGTTTATTGAGAGCATAAGAGGTTGTTCCTTCAGAGAAGTAAGTTATATATATCTCTGACATACTTGTTAAGGTTTCCCCCCTTACCTTACTCTACTTGACTGGGTGTTGACGGTGTTGGACCCGCCAACATGTCATGGGATTTCCTCGGTAAGAAGTCTGTTGGTTTATTGGGGCTTGACCCAGGTTCAAAGGTGATTTAGCCAAACAAATCTTGGTACTACTGGCCCTTTCAGCAACAACGTGCAGAGTGCAGACTGAGGTCTCAATCAAAGCAGTATGGGAGGGTGCTAGAATCAGGTTTCCACACCCTGGAGATGTCTGGTGATTTCAAGTGGTTTGCAGTTCGACCCTGCGCACACATCGCTACACGCACTTACCCGTACTTCGCAGCCTGAGATGCTGCCTTCGCGCAGCCCGGGGGCCGAACATTGTTATTACCCAAGTCCTTACTAGTAACCCGATATTAGCTGATTAACTTAACTTATTTGTATGCTTTCAGTTATACTTAACAATATTCTTAATTCATACAAGTGTGCATAGTAAATAAATAGTATAATTGCAAATGATATCAAACATCTAATAACTCAGTACAGATGCACAGAATTGGTAACAAAATCTTTCTTTATTAATCTCTTCTTCGGTTACAGACTCAACTCTACCTTGCACACTCAACTGCAGGGGTCCGCGCACTCAGCTGCAGAGCCTATTTCTACTACTACGACCCAAGACACACTTAGACTCTTCTTCTATGCTGCGCTATCTCCTTCTATCCATTAGATTCTATGACATCTTTACAAATTAGAGCTCGCTCTATTTATACAATCCCATGGTCCGCGGACCATGGGTAGGCCAACATTACATTCACACTTAGGGCGGACAACCCTTGACTCTAACATGCATTTCACGCTCGCAATTCGCAGAGCTTTACAATAATATCAACTCAAAACTTGGGCTTTGAGCCCCAAAACATGTTGTGGGGGGATTCCATGCCTAGCAAGCCCCCAACACAAACATCATGACTCGCCCTCGAGTCACTCTATCAGCGTAGTGATCTTGGCGCAGAGTCCCTCCAACTATTCTCGAACGGTATTGATGTCCACAGTGCACTGAGCTGTTGCTTGCTGAACTTGTTGCATCCGTTCTTCTGAGACCTCTGTGGCTGGCGTGCTACCCTACATATGTGCATGCATCCCCTGAATGTGCACGAGCTTCCTTTCAATATTTGTCGTGATCGTGAAGGCCTCGTCAATCCATGGTTGAACGCATGCTTTGAGAACTGCTTCCTTATGGCGTGTCGCGTCCACTTGCTCCTTTATTGCCTTGGCTTGCTGCATCCTCGCAAGCCGCTGAGTGAGGACTACTATTTGCTCTGATACTGTCGTACTATTGCTGGAGTTCACACGCCTCTGTCTCCAGCCGCTGGATGTTGGGGTCCTCCTGCAAAGTTGTGAGGACCTCAAGTGCCTGTTCTAACATGTTGGTGCAGTCGCGCACTGCACCTCCAATTTCTTCCAACCCTTTCTGTGATAGTGCTAGCGTGCTATTCTCAGACTTCCAGGGGAGTGGAAGGCTGCACCTTCAACCGTAGATTGACGATATGAAGATTCAGCTCCAGTTGAACCTTTGTTGTCTCTTCTCTGACCTCGCGGACTCTAGTTGCCAAACTGTGGATTTGCACTTCTACCGGTAGATCTGCTGCGATGGCTAGCTCTGGGATGCGTTGGCAAGCGTCATCTACCATCTGCACCAACTGTTGATTCTGCAACACTAATTCATCGTGCTACAAGCTGAGCTATTCTATGTTTATTTTATACTCGCTAAGAACCTGGATCGCACGTCTCTCCCTAGCGTGCAGCTCTGTCGTTATCCCATCCTGCAACTGATACAACGTTTCCTAGGGAAGGGCAGCTAGATTAAGGCCGAGGCCTTTCATCATGCTAATCGACATTCGATCCATCACATTGGATGACACTAGAGCTCCCTCTGGCAACATTATTGTGTTTTCCATCCTTCCGTGCAACATATGCTCTGTTGTTGAAGTTCCTGCTGCGATGTGTGTTGAAAAGGTACCTTCCTGAGGGAGCCGCACCTGTAACTCCTGCGGCTGTGCCCTGAGGGCCCTCAACACAGTCTGATGCTCCTATATGAACTCCTGAAGCGCTTCACTTGTGACATCGCGGACCATCTCGCCGATGTCATGGAGATCACCTTTGGTTAAGGTGATCGTTTCAATGGCCAACTTCGAGGCCTTGACCTTCTTCTTTGGGCCCGATCTCTCTGTGATGCACGAGAGCTTTAACTGTGTGGATGCGGCCCCTGGGTCCGCTCTCCCTTCTGTTGTTTCGGTTTCCTCTGCCTCCTGACCTGAGGACGTTATTTGGCCCTCATCTGCCTGTGTTGTTGCTGCCCCTGCTACCTACGCTACTGTTGCTGCTTCTGCAGCCTTCTTCTGCTTCGCAGCTTTCTGTGTTGCCCTTACCTCAACTGCTACTTTTTCGTTCGGCCTTTTCTCTACCAATTGAGTGATGTGCGACTTAGCATCGTCCTTTTTCTTTTGGCCTGTCGCCTTCTCCAGTTCTGCCAGGTTTGGGGCACACCATTCGGGAGGCCATGTCTCCAAGATAATAAAATTGTGTCATTAGTGGCTACAAATGGTAGCTTCGTCCACTGCTTCGCTAGATCCTTTCGTGCCTTGATATAAATGTTGTGCATATCAAATTTGAAGTTTGCAAAACTCTGCAAACTATTGTGCACTGTAGGTGATAGGCGTGGCCTCCAATTGATCCACATCCAGATGCTCGCCTCCATGAGCACCCATAAAATTTTGGTGTCGTGAATCCATTTCGCGTCCTTTGTTGCCCAGAGCGAAGCGTACTTCGCGGCCTCTGGTAACTCTCTGTCAATGTTGGGGAATTGACTGTCCTCCAGCAGTTCTCCCACTACTAGCAATATGAATAATAGCAACCACATGTAGTGGAAGGTTTTACCCTGCTCCTGGGCTTCATGACAGTTTGTCAAACATTCCTCACAGAGGAATTCGGACCAGTTGAACTAGACCCCTTCCATGCACTGCTCAGCCAGTGCGAACACCGACGCTAGTACCTCATCCGCACGAAACTTTCTCATTATTTTACCGGTGAGGAGTTGAGTTGCTATGTGCACCCCTTTTTCCTTGATGTTGGAGATGGTGTAGCCCCTCTTCTTTTTCTCCAGCTTATATTTTGCCTTCATGGCTTCTGTAAGAGCCAAATCGCTACCTTTTCTGGCTATAGTCTCGGGGTCCTTTCCTTTATAGGGGAGCTGAGAAATACGGTGAATGGGGTTTTCCGTGATGGGAATAGGCTCCTCCAGCCATAGATACCCATCACGCACTAGGCAGAGCAGCGACCTGATGAGGAAAATGGTGATGGGTGCATGGTGGAAATGTGGTATCCATAATAAGTGCAGTAACCCGGCCTTTTCCACACCGCACAACCATTTCCACGGCTCTAATGTTATCACCGCCCCCTCAGTATTCTACTTCATTAGATTCATGGTCTCTAGGTGCGGGAACTTCTCGCAGTCAGCGAGGTCTCAGTCTTCAAATTTCATGGTTGGCACGCAGCCTAGGTGCGTTCCCTCAAATACAATGCCAACGGGGAGGAGCGGGGTTTGGAGTGAACTCTTCGTTTCGTCCAAATCCTTCGGTATTTTGGTTTTCCCTTTCCACGGAGGGACATACGCGGGTAGTTTTGTTGCAGAGCGCAACGGTTGGATATCCTCCTCCACGTCTTCTTCTTCTTCTACTGCGGCGATCAGGGCCTGCAAGTCTTCTTCTTCCTCATCTGTTTCTATTGTGACTGCTTTCCCCTTCTCTTCCATGGAGAGTTTGCTGTGCTGCGGATTCCTCGGGGACATGCGTACTGGACTGATTGCCTGTTTATCCTTCTTGGGCCTCGGTGTTTGCGGTGATTTGGGGATTTCTGTCACCACCCTGGCGCCTTCTAGAACATCCTCCACCATTTGGGTCTGCGTGGCCTCGCCGTTGGTTACTTCTTCAATTCCCAACCCATCCTTAGTGGCCGTCATCATAGCTAGGCTGTATTCTATCACTCGCGAACATAGGGTCTCAAATATCATTTGGCTGTCAATGCTCTATGCTCTGCTCAAGTGGTTAATTCTCAAATGACCAAGTGTTGTTCGCTGGCTAGCCCTTTGAGTTTTATAGCACCTTTCGAATTCGAATTCAACCGTTCCCCCTAATTTCTGGCCATTAATGCTTTCTTGCCCATAACTCATGTCTTAAATGCCCACCGCCCGCTCCATTTGGCCTCAAATCGAACATCCCATCATGAATAGTGACACCAATGGTCACTTCCTAGCCAACCCGTGCGGTAGCACAGCCCTCCATGCACGGTCGCGAACCCTGTGACGTTTTGATTCTGCACGCATTTCCAATATCGTACAGCTCCTAGGCATAATATTTTATAGTTCCGCGCTCCCTTTCAACTTCCTGGAGCGCTAAGGCTGTTCTTCCTACAGCTAGTCAGGTGGTCGCACCACCCGTGTGGGGTTCCATCCCGTCCTCCAGCATGGTTCGCGGAGAATCCCCATCTTCCATTGTGATGATCGACATCGCACACTCTACTATTTGCAATGTGCTACTCTGGTCACTACATTTGGCAATATGCGGTTTAAGCCAAGGCAACAGACTAACCAGTTCACGACGATAGTTTTCCAATTTGTCAATATAATTGTACGCACCTTGCCTTGCCATCCTCAGTTTTTTGACGATAAATGCTTCCTTTATTTTGTTTTCCAGCTTCTTGACCTCTGCATCTATTAAAGAGCTTTTCTCCCTTAGCCGTACCCAATCTTTTTCAAGTTCACGAAGTGTAAAGTTTCCCCGTCGGATTTCTTCCTCAAGTCTTATATGTTCTGTTTGTCGTAGTTGTGTGATTTCTTCGTTCCAGTCTGAGCGGACTGTCGTATCTACAGGTGATGTTACACACGGACTCGGCTTTGCATGCTCCATAGGGACTACAACCCTTGCTTCATACTTCAGCTTCAGAAGCGCTTGCGTGGTCGGAGTTTTGCACATGGCCCTATAAGCCCATACAACCGCTGGTATGCGTAGGTCCCAGTCAGTGTGTCTCACATGGTGGACCCTGTTCAACACTTCACACACCTTGTTAAAGGCTTCCCCGTGTATGATTTTTGGTGCTAGGTTTTATCATACTTCGCCATTCGCGCACTTGTCTTGCCTGATTTTGCTTGTTGTTCCTGTTTCCTATCGTGAGAGTGGTGTGCATTTTTGTAGGCTACGTACCATACGTCTGTACCCATCCGGAGAGGTGGGTGCGCAGGCTATTTCGTTCATCATGCTTGGCTTCCATCTACATCTTAGGCTTCCCAAATCATAAGCGCATCATGTTTTTTCATTCACGCAAACTCTCAATACTTCTATGATGTGTACCCCACCACCTTGCGAGCATAGCACGCAGTGCCCATTTCAGAGCATCGAACCACTGCTGTTCTGGTACTTCTCTTTCAAATTTGTTCAGGAATTCATTCGCCATTGTCAACCCATCATACATAGGCAGATCCATTACCTCTGTTGTCATGCAACGCAGTGATCTTACCATCATGTTGCAATTGAGCGTGGTTACCTCGTGAAACTGGTTCTGCTGTCATTCCATTTCCTCATCCGAATCTTATGTGCAGGATCTCTCGTACTCCCACGAAATCCTGCCATCTGTTGTAGGATTTACCCAATCCTGTTCTCGAGCGGTTATCTTGTAGATACAGTCTAGCTCGTCGTCGCTCTCATCGTCGCACACTGGCTCTATGTAGCGTGATCCTTCCGCAAGGTCTAAAGGTACCACTACGCGTAGTGATTTTATTTTCAAAAATTATTTTGCGCTTCTTTAGATTTATCACTCCATTCATATCAATGGCCCAATCTATTCCCAGTAGCACGGGATAGGAATTGTTGTCATCGACAATCTCTATCACTTCAAAATTTGCAAGCGCGGTCACACATTCGATGTCTACTGTTATCCCTTGCAACCTTCCCATCGGTAATATCTTTTGCTGGTTCGCCATTCATAATTGAATAGGAGACCACTGCAACGCGGGCTTGCCCATGCGTTCCCATGTTTATTTTGGTAGTACATTTGTGTCCAATCCTAGATCTAGAATCACTTGATCCATTTCATACTCTCCGATTTGCACAGTCAATCTCATTTCCCTTCCCGTTCGCGATGTATGTTTCCTGAGCTTACGGACTATGCGCGGTTCTCCTGACCCAGCGCACCTAGTGATCAGTTCTTGCAGTCCTTTCACAACCTTGTTGTCACGTAGCAGCTTCATACATGTCTCCAGAAAGGTAGTGAGCATTGAAGGATCCATCCCCGGCTCTAATGGATCCTTACTACCTGAAGTGGAGGCCTCCGTGAAGCTCTTCTTAGCTTCCATGAATGTCTCCTTCGCGTGCTCCAAATCAAATTCAAGTTCCTTTGTAGGAGCCTTGTGAACCCACGCACTTTCTTCAGGCTTCTTACCTTTGTCCTCTCCTGTTGTGATACCACTTCGAAGCACGATGTTTACATTCGGGTCCTCTTCATGCGGCTCAGACCTCATCATTTGTAGGTTCTGAGTCGAGGGAGGCTGGAGTACTCCTTTATCACGCAACCTTGCTATCAATGTAGGGAAGTCCTTTGTCTCATGATCAAATTAGGTACAATATAAACATGATACCTTTGTCAGATTTGTACAATCGCGGGCATAATGCCCTGGCCCTCCGCAATTGTAGCAAATCAGCTGTTCGCGACCCCTTCCTAGTCCCATTCCACCTCGACCTCATCCGCGCCCTTGAAATCCAGCACACGCCATCCCTGTATTTGGATCGAGGGCTCGCGTTTCAGTCTGCACTCTATAGGCAGGAGTCCAATCCATCATCAGCTCGTAACTTCTGCAGGTGCGTTCATCATCGCCTACTGACTTGCAAAATTACAGAACAATTGTTGGGACTTCTGCGTATACTTTTGTAATAGATGATAATTATTTGTAGCATGTTTTCCTCCTATCTGAAAAATCGTGTACCATAGTGCAGGTGCCGCGCTTGGTCTTGCTTGTACCTCTAGTCTTAATGGCATCGGCCCTCCTCCCGCCAAGTAATTCGTGAAGACTGGGCAATGGTCCTTGTCATGCCCTTGGCCTTTGCATTTTATGCACCATACCTCCTCACGCGCTTCTAAGCGAGTTGTCCTGTATTGTTTCAAACTTTGCATTTCTAGACACAAATTTTGCAGTTGCACGTGGATTTGTTGGACTCCCAGGCCAGGATCTTGTATTGGGGTCTCGTGCAGTCTCATTGCAATCTCCAAAGATTCAGCCTGGGTGGATAACTTCTGCTGTGACAACACCATCCTTAAATGCGATGTTAATGATGCTACAAACCATGCGTAGTGTTGTCCATCCATCAAGGTCATGTTGGCTTCGCGAATCATACTCTTCAGTCTCTGATCCAGATCCCATGGGGTCTCGCCTGGAAGCATCGCGATTTCCTTAAACCTGATAATCGATTGTGTCTCCGATTTTGGCCTGCTAAATTCCCTGTTCAGCGCGGCCTGGATATTTGCGATTCCCACACTTGGGTGGTCGTTAGAATGCTTAATGTACCATGTCAGTGCGCGATCTTGCAACGTGCTTACCAGCTTTGTCATCCACGACTTCTTGTGCTTCCCATATAGCCTTTACTACGAACCAAAATTGGTTTGGATCTTCATTCCCTACTCCTCTGAATACTGGCAATTTTATTGCGCTCATATTGAACTGTGGTGGTAGCGGAAGCGGTGTGAGCGGAGATGGAGGTGACGATGGTGAAACCGGTGGCGGTGTAGGTGGGGGTGGTATGCACGGAATTCGCTGCCTTATTAGACTGATCGCACTTCTCGGAGAAACTTTCACGATTTCTTCCTCACTTTCCCGTTGCGGTGAAATCAAGGGGCTATTTTCTATTTCTGTGCTACCTTTGTTTCTATAGATCCTCCCACTTCGCGTAGCCCCAAACATCAATTTATTCGCATAACCCGCTTTTCACACAATATCATTTTAATCCAAGTGTTCAACGATTTAATGTACTTACCTCGCAGTCCTTTGAGGGAGTGTTGTTCTGCCTTGCTGTAGCTGACTGTCGTGTCTACCGCAAACTCTGTGATAAACCCTCCTATAATACGATCGAGCTAATGGTCCATAGCACACGCAATCTTATCTTCTGATGCTTCTAGTATGTGCACCAATTCTGGAGTCCACACAATCATTTTGTCGAGCTTACAACTTCCCTGACTATCTGCTAGCTTTTCGATCCACTCATACAACTCAGAGGGGAAGAATGCAAAGAAAATTTCGTGGATTTCCATATATAAGTAGTGCTCCAACCACTGTTCCTTTGATACTCATGGATTCCTGTTTTCCTGCACCGCGAACTCGTGAATCTTCCTATCCAACCACTCTTCAATTTCTTTCTTTGTTGGATTCTAGTGACATGACATCAAACATCCCTTATGCAAATCTCAGCCCCGACAACGGAACCATTTGTTGGCTTGTTAGGGCCTGAACCAGGTTCAGAGGTGATTTAGCCAAACAAATCCCGTTACTATTGGCCCTTTCGGCAATAGTTCGCAGAGCACGGATTGAGGTCTCACGAGAAGTAGTATGGGAGGGTGCTAGAACCAGGTTTCCGCACCCTGGAGATGTCTAATGATTTCAAGTGGTCCACGGTTCGACCCTATGCACACGTAGCTACACGCACTTACCCATTCTTTGCAGCCTGAGATGCTGCCTTCGTGCAACCCTACTCGGGGGTCGAACAATGTTATTACCCAAGTCCTTACTAGTAACCCGATATTAGTTGATTAACTTAGCTTATTTGTATGCTTTCAGTTATACTTAACAATATTCTCAATTCATACAAGTGCGTGCAGTAAATAAACAGTATAATTTCAAATGATATCAAACATGTAATAACTCAGTACAGATGCACAAAATTGGTAACAAAATATTTCTTTATTAATCTCTTCTCTGGTTACAGACTCAACTCTACCCTGTGCACTCAGCTGCAGAGCCGCTTTCTACTACTACGACCCAAGACACACTTAGACTCTTCTTCTATGCTTCGCTATCTCCTTCTATCCATTAGATTCTATGATGTCTTTACAACTCAGAGCCTCGCTCTATTTATACAATCCCATGGTCAGGCTGACATTACATTCACACTTAGGGCGGATAGCCCTATGACTCTAACATACATTGCACGCCTGCAATTCGTGGAGATTAACAATAATATCAACTCAAAACTTGGGCTTTGAGCCCCAAAACATGCTATGGGGGGATTCCATGCCCAACAAAGTCCCAGTTAAACCTCAGACCGTTTGGTGTAGGAGTCCCAGCAGTGGGTCGTACAGTAATGCCTTGACCGCTATTTCGCACGAAGGCAAATAAGATGTCCCTGTCGTTAGCAAGGGCATGACAACTGCAATAAGTCAAGGAAGGTGCATGAGAGGTTCTAACACACTGAGAGTGAGGTGAGTGCGCCCCTTGGAAACCTGTGATAGTATGCAGCTTGGAAGGAAACACACGAACGAAGATCCATTACAACATGGAAGGCAAGTTAGCAAGTAATCCAAAGTGATGGTTAAACCAACAACACATTTTAGAAAGATTCATACATACATATACAGAATAGTCCATACATGCATGCATAAGCAAACAAATACATATGTTATTTAAAGTAAACAAGATAGCCGGAATACAATACAACATATGCATGAAACTTGTTGGCTCTGTTATATTAATAAGTGTAAGTTCCAATCATATAATACATCCATGTCCAACCACTAGTTTCGATAGCGAAACATTACAACCACAACCGCTTGCTCCTCCAAAGAGATTTACTAGCTTTGCATAGCAGAGAAGCCAAGGCGTGTTACAATACTATACAAACTTTCTCTAAGATACTCCTATCGAAGCTTGGCTGACCAAAAGTCTTTACAATGAGTTATGAGGTTCTATTTATAGAAAAGGGCAGGGTGACCCTTGAAATTCCCCTTTGTGACCGTTCGTCTATCCTCATGACTATTCAACTACTCTATGATTGTTACATTCAACTATTGACACTTGAACTTCCACTTGACAAGACGTTACATACAATCTACACATGTACCCATGTGAGACAAAATGGCTTGAGCAAGCCATGCAAGATGTCACTAACACTCATACCGTTGTGGTGAGACTAACTCTTTGACATCCTTGTGATGGTCAATGGTGAATTGATGCCAAGCTTGGTCGTCCATGATGGTATCCGTGCGTTCAATGGTGACATCTTGCTGAAGTGAACTCTTACCTCCGTTGCATCCGGGTACACTGATATGGCTCCTCCATCCAACTCGTTTGATAGCATGCGCATGGTCATCTTGGGTGCGACTGGACTGGCAACATGTTGATACATAGTGTCTGCACTGATCTCCAAGCATGTGCTGGTGGTTGTGCGCATCAACTTGTCAAAATACATGTTCAGCTCCAGTTGGACTTGCTTCTTGTCTTCACCTTAGTGAGTGTGCCAAATGGGTGGGATCGCATGCGTGTGCACAATGACACGCATGTTGCTAAACTTCCTTACATGAAATCAACAACACCACTCACCTTGTCTGCTCTATGCCAGCTGCTGGGATGGATTTATAACTTGTACAGGCATAGTTTCATCCGTCTGTGCATGTTGTGCCCCCTGCTGTACTTGTTCCTATTGCAACTCATTCTCTCATCTATGCAACTGTTGTTCTTCCTTGAGTTGCTGCTTCAACACTTGCAACTCCTTCTATGTTCCATTCTCTGCCTTCATGCGACATTCATGTCGCGTCGTCACCTCATAGCCTCAATCTCCAAAGTTGCTCTTGTCATGAGTGGATCTGCTTTGAACTTGTAGCTTTGCTTTGCCTCTATGTTGTCAAAAACCTTCCTCTTGCATTTTTTGCGTGCAAGCGTGCTGCCTTCTACTACTGTGGATGGTGCTTCTCACTATGATGGCATTGCCATTGATCTTGATATCCTTGTCCATGAACAACTTGATGTATTCATAGGTAGGCAAGCTCATAGACACTTGCTCGACTACATCCCCAGTTGCGCTCTTAACAGTGTCTTTGAATCTTCTCTCCTAGAAGTTGTTGTACTTGTGCTGCTGAGAGAGAGACGAACACTTGTGATGCCTGGAGACATAGCAACACTCATGGCAAGCAAATTTTCAGTTGAAAACCAAAAGAAACTTGAGGACTGACTTGCAACATACCTATGTGATCAAACGTGAAGGTTGCGCAATTTTTGTCGGGAGGTCAAGAGACTAGCTGCCAAAACTGCGCAAGGCACAATCCAGACTATTACAAGGCTGATTGTCTGCTGGAACTGCACAATACACAATCTACCTTGGCCTACTAAGGATTGAAACTGTGCAATGTGCAATTTCAGTCAGCAGTGACATGCAACCAACAAACTGCATTGCGTAGTTTTTGGGCCCAGCAGGACACTTACTCCAAGAATTGCACAATGCAAGCCTGGAAGTCAATGCTTGGCTAGGCTTGCATAATTTCTGGAGGGAAGGGAGAGCCTTCTCTTTCGAAAATGCACAGTGCTAGTCGGGCAAGGCACGGTCCAGACCAAGGTAGCCTAGTCCAGCCGAGAGGTGACTGAAAACATGAGAAGTCTGAATGCATGGTGAGATGAGTGCAAATAAGAGTGAATGATCATACATGAAAACAACAAGTACATGATTTAGAAAATGGGAAAGCATGCATGTGTGTGAAGCGTGTCGCCACAATGATGACTATTTGTGAAAAACACTGTCATGCATGTGATAATAGTGAGATGTGAACGAAAACTAAAATGATGCTTCTACAAGATTTCACACATCAAAACGTCAACAGGCATTCACTGAAATCAAGAAGACGTCACTCACATGAAGCAAAACACAAAAGGCGACAGAGACGCAATGCAAGACATGAAAAGTGGGCTTACCCCAAAACAACTAAGTTGAGTCTGTTGACGACTCCTAGATGCAACGTGGGATGTCAGAGCTGCAAGGTCGATGTGAGGAATGAGCCCTGTAGTGTCCGACTGATGAGTTTCGATAGAATCGAGGTTGTGCCACACATGCGATAAATCTAGGAAAAGTGACACTTGGCAGGAGGTTTCTGAAATGATCCTTGCATGTAACCTCCAGCTGCTAAAAATAGATCCCTGAATCAAGGGATACCTTTGCATGTTGCCTTGGGAGAAGCATTCCATGCATGCAAATAAGTTTTTCTCAGTCTTGGAGGGAACTGGTCAACCCAACTACACATGCAACAGTCCGATTAGCTGAGTGGAAAAAATGCACATTTCTGGGAGGGAATTGGGTTGGCTTCACAAAGTGATTGTGCAATTTTTGGGCAGAGTAGCTGACTACTACCTAGAATTGTGCAATTTCTGGGCTAAGCAGCCATGTGGGAGGAATTGCGCAATTTTCTCAGTGAACAGTGATAGGCAGATTTGCGCAATTCTGTAGCCTAGTAGGCTTCCAGACATAATTGTGCAATTTCTAGAGGGAAGGCTGGTTGCCCTCCAGAATTGTACAATTTTTTGAGGGAGCTGCTCAGCCTGCAGCTTGACCAAGCCCAATGAAACAACCTGTGAGGGGAATGTAACAAGCCTTGATGGACACGTTGTCATTCTACAAGGAAATCATTGAAGCTTGTGTACTTGACAAGGCAATACATGCTATTGTGAAAGGTTGGTATGGAGGCTCCAAAACGAAGCCAAGGAAAAATTTTAGAGGGTGGTTGTAGCTGCTACAACACTTGGAGACACACTGGTAGAACTCCAGCTCTTTGAATGGACCTTATTCGTGAAAATCAATTCTAATGCCTCCGGAAGTATTGTTCAGTTCTCAGTTTATCTTGGTTTCCATACTAGCTTGATTGTAAGATGCCAAGTTCTTGGTCTATTGACACACATTCCAAGCCAAGGCAACACAGTTGTTTCGATTGGTATTGAGGGCTATATTGGTGCACAAGCAGTATATTCGTCAGAGTCTTAGTTTCATCTTTGGTGTTGCTCCGTTGCCAACAGGCTTGGACAATACCCTGGTGGAGTCACGTAGGAACACAAGCATCGCTTCGCTGCAAGCAAGCCTGGTCAGTACCCCGACGGAGTTACTTGCCTCACCTCTTTGCATAGGAAGCCTTTCTCTTCTTTCACCTTATTCATTTTTCATTTTTCCGATTTTTTCACTTTTCTTTTTTTCATTTTTTCATAACTATGCATAACACTTATTCATTTCAAAGGCGGAAGAGGGATCCTAACTTATTGAGAGTAGAAGAGGTTGTTCCTTCAGAGAAGTAGTTTATTATATACCTCTGATGTGATTGTTAAGGTTTTCCCCCTCACATTACTCTACTTGACTGAGGTGACAAGGGTAAACCCCAAAACAACCAACTATAGAAGGTGACACTAGTTAGCATGCAAGCGTTGTGTTTTCACCAAGGTTCATTTCGAATAGTACGTATTTTCCATCAACGTATCATGGACTAAAAGTAAAAAGTTCTTCATATAGAGGCAAGATGATAGATAACCAAGTAGTGATAGTTGCACAAGGCCTCTTGTACTTTACCCAGCTTGTTTGAAGAGTCATACATGGTTTCATGCGAAACTAACCTATGAACAAAACAAGCAAACAAACAACAAAGCAAAGCGGAAGCGCTGCCAAAAATCCATAGGTGATTCATGCAGAGCTTTCCGTTGTTGTAACAGTTTTTGGTCAATATGTTCTGGCTCAAAATGATAGAAAGTGTCTTCAATGAGATTACAGAAGTGCTCAAGTGAGTGCACATTGTCAGCTGGTAGGCTGCACAGCCACCGATGTGGAGATTCGCGAAGTTTGTATGCAAGCAATAGACTAACCTGTTTGTCAGAACATCCATCTTCCTCGCGAAGCATCAAAAGGAAGTCATGCAAGAACTCAGTCCATGCCACTTCACCTTCACCATCATACGTGTATGTGGACAAGAGATCGAAAAACTCCCTCATGATGGTAACAAATTCGGCATGCGAAAAACAACGTGGAGGGAGGAGAGTGCAAGACTCCATGATAGATATGCAAAGGTTCAAAACAGGATGAGAGGACACAACTTGTCATCTAGACCTCCTTCTAGCGCCATAAGTGTTGAAGGTGCTAGACCCACCAACATGTCAGGGGATCTCCCTGGTAAGATGTCCCAATTAGACCTCATTTCGTTTGGTGTAGGAGTCCCGACAGTGGGTCGTACGGTAATGCCTTGACCACGATTTCACACAGAGGCAAATAAGATGTCCCTGTTGGTAGAAAGGGTGTGACAATTGCAGTAAGTCAAGGAAGGTGCATGAGAGGTTCTAAGACATTGAGAGTGAGGTGAGTGCACCCCTTGGAAACCTATAATAGTACGTGGCTTGGAAGGGAACACATGAGCACAAATGCATCACAACATGGAAGGCAAGTTAGCGAGCAATCCAAAGTGATGTTTAAACCAACAACACATTTCAGAAAGATTCATACATACTTATACAAAATAGTCCATAGATGCATGCGTAAGCAAACGAATACATATGTTATTTAGAGTAAACAAGATAGTTGGAATACAAACAACATATGCATGAAACATTTTGACTCTTTTATATTAATAAGTGTAAGTTCCAGTCATACAATACATCCATGTCCAACCACTAGTTCCGATAGCGGAACATTACAGCCACAACCGCCTGCTCCTCCAAAGAGATATACTAACTCTGCGTAGTGGAGAAGCCAAGGCGCATTACAATATTGTCCAAGCTTTCTCTAAGATACTCCTATCGAAGCTTGGCTGACCAAAAGCCTTTAGAATGAGTTATGAGGTTCTATTTATAGCAAAGGGTGGGGTGACCCTTGGCATTCCCCTTTGTGACCTATTCGTCTATCCTCATGACTCTTCAACTACTCTATGACTGTTACATTCAACTATCGACACTTGAATTCCACTTGACAAGACGTTACATACAATCTACACATGTACCCATGTGAGACAAAATGGTTTGAGCAAGCCATGCAAGACATCACTAATACTCAGACAGTTGTGGTGAGACCAACTCTTTGACATCCTTGTGATGGTCGATGGTGGTGAACTGATGCAAAGCTTGAACATCCGTGATGGTGTCTTTGTGTTCAATGGTGACATCTTGCTGAAGCGAACTCTTACCTCCATTGCATCCGGGTATAATGATATGGCTCCTCCATCCAACTCATCTAATAGCATGCGCATGGTCATCCTTGGTGCGACCAAACTGACAACATGTTGATGCATGGTGTTTGTGCTGATCTCCAAGCATGCGCTAGTGGCCATGCACATAAACTTGTCAAAATACATGTTCAGCTCCAGCTGGACTTGCTTCTTGTCTTCGTCTCGGTTAGTGTGCCAAATGGGTGAGATCGCATGTGTGCGCACAATGACATGCATGTTGTTGAATTCCCTTGCATGCGATAAACAACACTGCTCACCTTGTCTGCTCCGTGCCAGCTGCTGGGATGGATCTATAACTTGTACGGGCACAGTTTCATCCGTCTGTGCATGTTGCACCCCCTGTTATACCTGTTCTTGCTGCAACTCATTCTCTCATCTATGCAGCTCTTGTTCTTCCTTGAGTTGCTGCTTCAGCACATGCAATTTCTTCTCTGTTCTATTCTCTGCCTTCATGCAACATTCATGTTGTGTCGTCACCTCATAGCCTCAATCTCCAAAGTTTCTCTCGTCATGAGTGGATCTGCTTTGAACTTGTACCTTTACTCTGCCTCTATGCTATCAAAAACCTTCCTCTTGCATTCATTGCGTGAAGGCATGTTGCCTTCTGCTGTTGCTGATGGTGCTACTTGCTGTGATGGTGTTGCCATTGATCTTGATATCCTTGTCTATGAAAAACTTGATGTATTAACAATTTCTTTGACTCTGCTCTCCTAGAAGTCATTGTACTCGTGCTACTGAGAGACAGACAAACACCTGTGATGCCTGGAGACATAGTAACACTCATGGTAAGCAATCTGTTGGTCGAAAAACAAAAAAAACTTGAGGACTGACTTGCAACATACCTATGTGATAGAACGTGAAGGTTGCGCAATTTCCACAGGGAGATCGAGAGACTAACTACCAAAACTACGCAAGGCACAGTCTAGGCTGACTGACCGTTGGAACTACACAATGCACAATCCAGCCTGCCCTGCTGAGGACTGAAACTGCTAAATGCGCATTTTCAGTTAGTGGTGACATGCAACCAACAAACTGCATTGCGTAGTTTCTGGGGCCAGCAAGACACTACCTCCAAGAATTGTGCAATGCAAGCCTGGAGGTCAGTGCTTGGCTAGGCTTGTGCAATTTTTGGAGGGATGGGAGAGCCTTCACTTTCAGAAATGCACAGTGCTAGCTGGGCAAGGCATTGTCTGGGCCAAGGCAGCCAAGTCCAGCCGAAGGGCGACTAAAAACCTGAGAAGTCTGAATGCATGATGAGATGAGTGTAAACAAGAGTGAATGATCATACATGCAAACAACAAGTACAGGATTCAAAAAACGGGAAAGCATGCATGTGTGTGAAGCGAGTCGCCGCAACGACGACCGTTCGTGCAAACCAGTGTCATGCATGCGACAACAGTGAGATGTGAATGAAAATTGAAATAGTGCTTATACAAGCTATCAAACATAAAAGAAGATAGCAGGCGTTCAATGAAATCAAGTGAATAACACACATGAAGCGAAACACAAAAAGTTACAGAAACACAACGTAAGACATGAAAAGCGAGCTTACCCAAAAATAGTTGAGTTGAGTGTGTCGATGACTCCTAGATGCAATGTGGGATGTCAGAGCTGCAAGGTCAATGTGAGGAATGACCTCTGCAGCATCTGGTTGATGAGTTTCCATAGAATCGAGGTTGTGACGCGCATGCCACAAATCTAGGAAAAGCGTCACTTGGTGGGAGGTTTCTGAAATGGTCCTTGCATGTAACCTCTAGCTGCTAAAAATAGATCCCTGAATCAAGGGATGCCTTTGCATGTTGCCTTGGGAGAAGCATTCCATGCATGCAAATTAGTTTTGCTCAGTCTTGGAGGGAACCGGTTAACCCAACTGCACATGCAACAGTCTAATTAGCCGAGGGGAAAAAATGCGCATTTTTGGGAGGGATTTGGGTTGGCTTCCTAGAGAGATTGCACAATTTCTGGGTAGAGCAGCTGACTGCTACCCAGAATTGCACAATTTCTGACCTAAGAAGCCCTACTTGGAGGAATTGCACAATTTTCTCAGTGAACATTGACAGGCAAATTTTCGCAATTCTGGAGCCTAGTAGGCTGCCAGACAAAATTGCGTAATTTCTGGAGGGAAGGATGGTTCCCCTCAAGAATTGCGCAATTTCTTGAGGGAGCTACTCAACCTGTAGTTGGTTCAAGTCTGATGAAACAACTTGTGAGGGGAATGCAATAAGCTTTGATGGACATGCTGTCATTTTGCAATGAAATCAATGAAGCTTGTGTACCTGACAAGGTAAGACATGTTGCTGTGAAAGGTTGGTAGGGAGGCTCCAAAATGAATCTAAGGAAAAATTTTGGAGGGTGATTGTAGCTGCTACAACACTGAGTTGACAAGGGTTAATCCAAAGACAACTCACTAGAGTAGGTGGTACTAGTTAGAGCGCAAGTGTTGTGTTTTCACCAAGATTCACTTCGAACATAACATATTTTCCATTGGTGGATCATTGAATGAAGACAACAAGTTTCGTATAAAGGTACAGGACAATAGGTAACCAAGTGTTAATATTTGTACAAGTCCTCTTGTACTTTACCCTTCTTTTCTTAAGAGTCACACACGGTTTCATGTGAAACTAACCTATGGACGTAGCAAGAAAATGAAACAATAAAACAAAGAGTAGAAGAAAATGCGAAAGTAAAGCAAGTAAGAAAGCAAACAATAAAAGTAGAAAGGCAAACATGCATGCAAGCAAACAAGACATAAAGAAAACACTACTCCTACTCCTAAGCTAGCGGTGCATGGCCCTGATCACGTGAAGTGATATTTCCAAAGCAGCCACCGACGCATTGGTTGACCCATGTTGGTGAAGGCATGGTTCACGGAAAGGATGGTTATGCGAACCAGCAAACATGAAAGATATAAAATTGAAGACAAACACACTTCAAGTTTAAATGCGTCCACAGAAAAGAAAAGAGTGAAAACACAAGACAAGCATTCTGCGGACTAAACATGGTGCTGTGACACATTACGCGTAGATGATAAGCATGCACACTCTTTTGACTATGACAGACAAGCAAACATGAGAAAGAGAAACAATTTATGCTTTGCAAGTGTGCTCACTGTGTATGATTCCTCCAATGCATGAGTGATGGGATCATGTGATTCAAGTGGATGAAGTGAAATATGTGTATTGGATTGATCTTCAATGCATAAACATGAGTGATGAGGAGTCTTGGGTGTTTCAACAATTTCCTGATCGGAAGTGAAACTAACCTCAGGACAGCGAGGGATTGACATAACCATCAACTCGGGTTGAAGTGCCTCAACAGCCTGCGAGGTTTCAACTTCATCGACATATAGACCATCATAAACGGGTGGCTTGGAAAGATTAACAATTATTGAATCATCATCGTGACATCCTTCTAAAAGGGAACTCTTGCCTCCGTAGCATCTGGGTACACTGATCTGGCACCTCTAACCAACTTGTCATGTAGCATGCGCATCATGGTATTTAGTGCAGCCGGACAAGAGACATACTTATACATAGTGTCTGCGCTCATCTACAAATCTGCATTGGTGGCTATGTGCATCAACTGCTCAAAGTACATGTCTAGCTCCAATTGAACTTGGTTCTTTTTTTCGGTGAGTGTGCCAATGGATGGGATCACATGCGTGCCAACAATGACATCCATGCTCCTGAACACTCATGCATGTGAAGCCTGTAAGCTGGTGATGAGATGTGGGAGTTCGTCGTAGTTCCAGATTTGACTCCGATGCATGCTTTCAACTCCACTGCCTTTGGCTTCATCATCTTTGGCGAGTACAACGAGGCTCCCTATACCTCATTTTCCATATTTGTATGTGATCAACAACAATGTGTATGTCTATCAATATGTGTGCTCTCCTAGCACAATGCTACTGCCAACCATTAAGATGGTGTTGTAGCGGCTACAACCACCCTCCAAAATTTTGGCCTGCACCAATTTCGGAGCCTCCCTTGAGAGTTTCACTTGATGACTGCACACACACAGGTTCGCTCCATGAGGTCATGTGAGTCCTCGCATCCACCTTGCTTGTTCATTTCATTCAAGTTTCTGCATGATGGTTTCTAAGTCATGCTTGCGGCCATGTTCTGGTTATGCTCGAAGTCTTCATTTCGTATGTGCTTGTTATGTTTTCTATGAGAGAATTTGTCGCACTCACACACAAAGTCACATTCACTATCGTGCAAGCATTGTCTCGATCAATGAACGGTAAATCGCGAGTGCTGCACTTGTCACTTGCACTGTCGTCAGTCATGTTGAACATGTGTGTCTAGATGTTTTGAGTCGTTTCGTCGTTGAGTCATGTCAGTGTGTGTTTGCATGATCACCTATGCATGTTTCGATCGTTCACACACTTAGTCATTTTTATGAAATCCTAACGACCAAACTCCCCTCTAATAGCCAGACCATCACCCTGTCATCGACTCAATCAACTGTCAACTAGAGCAACGCAGAAGCACCAAGCTAGTCTTTTCAAGCTGCGTTGCCCACAAGTAGTTCAATCAACTTCCATGTTGACCAACTAGAGAGTCGAACCCAACAGTCACCTCGGGACTGAATCCCTTCAAAAATTGCACAGAGGCCACTAACCTCACTCGCTCAACTGACTGAGGAAATTGCGTAGACAAGACGGAAAGACACCAAGTGCCCGTACCTGTCTCCTTTAGAAAATTGCGCAGTTTTCCCAGTCAGTCATCTGGATAATCGACCGGCTGCTCATCCAAGAAATTACGCAGTTTTCATGAGCAGGAATTCTGCTGTCCAACAGTTTGCTCAGCTCAGAAATCGTGCAGAGATGATCAGCAGGCCGACTTCCCAGCTTCAGTGCAATTTCCCTACCAGCAACTCTTAGTAGCAGACTACCAGTTCCCTCCAGAAATTGCACAGTTTCTGTTGCCAGTGACTGAGCAGCCAACTGCCAGTTCCCTTTGGGAATTGTGTAGTTTTGGTTTCCAATGACCCTAGCAGCTAACTACCAGTTCCCTATGGGAATTGTGCAATTTTGGCTGCTAGTCTCCGGGGCAGGACCTCACAAAAATTGCGCAATTTCTGCCTGCTGACCCTTCATGCAGCTCGGCCCGTTCCTCTAGAAAATTATGCAAATCTGGCCGTCCAGCCCCATTGCCTGGTCATTTTGAAAAATGCGTAGAGCATGCCTGCCTTGCCTTCCTGCAGCCCAGACTGTCCCTCCCAAAATTTGCACAATTTTTTTCTCCCATCCGAGCTAGACCTCGCAAGAAGTCACTGTAGACTCAGATTGCTCGTCTCCATCACTCAGTGACTCTTGCACTGTTTTCATTAGCATTACCCAGAGCCATCATCCTGCTTCACAACCTTGCTGCCTCTCCTGGTCACCTACATTTGAAATGATCATGTGCCATGGTAGACTAGGATATTTTGGATTTGATGTCGTCTCATCATGAGCGACTACAGGTACAGGTACACTAACAAACATGGCAATACAACAAATGGGATGAATGAAGGGAGCACATGCAGAATGACAAGTTCACCAACGGATGAACGAACGAAGCATGCGAAGTAGGCGAAAGCGACGAACATGCACCTTCGTAAACATATGAGCCTGTCAATCCTTCTAGCATGCAAGCAAGGAACAACATGCTAAAGCTTCATCAAGCAAACTAAGGACCATCGGAGGATCTACGCACTTCGCCATGCGGAGGTGAAGCTATGATAGATCATGAAGACATTCATCACCCAGAAACACTGTAGCTCAACATGCACTCCATAAGCAACACGAATGTACCAGCACTGTCATGTCAAGTCATGTTGATTCATGTCATGAGTCATGTTGCCCACATCTCCACTATGTGCTATGTTGTTAATCAATGTGATGTAACGTGGAATTCCAAGAGACCCACTTGTTGAACAAAGAGTCATGTAAGTTGAAAATTCATGGAAGCCAAACGGTCATGAGGGTAGTCAAACAACCACAAGGGTCAGTTTCACCCTTGGCTACCAATACTCCCTCATTTGTACATGCAAAGGACTTTTCACCTTAGCTCCTCCCACATAGCCAAGAGACTCTGTAATATTATCTTTGAGGAGTAAGTATTGGCTCCAACGCCTCACACTTGGGGTTAGTGATGTATGCTGTAATGATGTGTCTTGGAACTTTTGCTTAATTCAGAAGCCGTTTTCACACATGTGTTGTATATGTTGTAAGATTGATCCTTAACACTTGCAATGCATGTTGCTTTAACTTGTTCTACATTTGAAATGTTTCATTTGTGGTAATGCATAATCTATTAATGGAAATGTGTTGTATATTCTGTTAACGTTGTCTCGCCCGTGTACACTGATCTCCCGGACATCAAATAGACCTTTCACATGAAGCTTGTTGTAACAATCGTTGCACTCGTTCGGACTAATCCATTGAGTGTTGTATGTGTTATCTTACCTTGTATGTTGTGACTGTCGCATCCGTGTGGACTGCTCCTCTGGAAGCTGTGCATGTCCTGTTGTGTTGTTTGTTCCTAGCAGTTTTGGGACTGCTCCCAATTGGCCTAGAACTCACTCTCACCCTCTCCCTCGACGATGAAAGAACCATTGAAACAAGTGACACTTACACTCACTAGGCACGCGAACCTCACTTCTTGAAGACAAAGCAAACCACTCTCCTGTGTTGACAAGCAAGAGTTGAGGCAGATCTTTAAGATAATGGCAACTGGGCCATGGTACCGGATGGGACTCCTACACCAAACGGTGTGAGGTCTAGTTGGGACTTCCTATCGGGGAGATCCCTTGATGTTGGCCGGTCCAGCACTGTCAACATTGTGGCGCTAGAAGGAGGGCCAGATAACAAGTTGAGTGCTCACATCTGTTTTGAATCTCTACACATCTATCATGACTAACTACCGAGTTGTTCTTATGGAGTGCATGTCGTATGGAAACGATTTCATCATCTCGGAAAATCTCTTGGATAAATTGTTTCATAAAACATTTGATGTTGGAGGCTATGTAGCGTTGGTTAGGCACGCGGTTGGTGTTGTAGGCTCATGCAAAAGACGTGGATTCTTTGAAGAATACATGAGCTGCATGCTGTTCATCCACATGCTTCAAGGGCACCCCATGCACTGGTGTGCCACGCTGCCGGAAAAATCTATTCATTCTCTGTTATATACCTAGGGGGGATAATATGGGGTACCAAGGGAGGTACCCAAGGTAATAATGTAATAATGGGATGGGCCATAGTAATAAATAAGGTGGTTAACCCATATCATGTAAGGGACCACAAGTAGTTAGTAATAATGTAATGGGCCCATGGTATTAGTTTGATGGTATGAGGGAACCATGGTATTGACCCATGGTATTGTATGTATGAGGCCTATATAGAGGCTAGAGACTCCACATGGAGATTGTGAGGGGATAATATTCTCTTGCTCATTTGGTCATAGAGATAGACCGTGCTTTTAATCACTTTAACTCGAAATCACTTGATCAAGAAATTCTGAAATTACGAAAAGCACCCGATGAATCCGTTGATCATTTTTACACATGCTTTTGTAATCTTGCATACCGATTCCCTGAAGATGAAATTGATTGGGAATTTCTTTATGGAAGATTTGAGTATCTTCTTCACATATTTGAACCCCGCTCAACATGCTTCAGTGATGGAGATGCACAATCACAGGCAAGCACAGTGGCTGTCACAAGTGACTGTCCACCTTCACCTCATCAAATATATCCACCACTGCAGACTGATGTCATGGGAGATCATGCACATGCCTCTATTGAATTGTCACACTCTCCCACCCCACCTACTCTTGAGATTTGCATAGATTTGGCTTGCAATCCTATTGGTTGTCATGTGGACTCTTTCCCTCGACCTTTGTCCCTACGTTCTGTTGATCCTCAGGATTGCACTATCTTGTGTTCTCTCATTCCCGACTCCTCACCTGTTGTGAATGAGGATCAAGCTATCGATGGAGTTGGTGTTATGCAGCCAACCTCCGCCATCATTCATGATGAGTGTGTGAGGGAATCTAAAGAAGAACCTGCATGAAGGATGACTCCCTTCCAGTCGTGCCTCATCCACTTCATCCTGATATCCCTTGTGATTTTGCCACTGCTGATTTCTCCTGTGAAAACCCATTTCCAAATGTTTCTACTTCCGATCATTCACAAGACACCTCGGATGTCAGTATGTCATCAAAGTGTAGAGAGGACACATCTTCCTCAAAAAATCCATTCAATCTATCATTTATCTTTCTTGAAAACACGGAGGGTGAAAATATTTGCTTCTTATCTACCCCTCTGCCCAATTCATCAAATCATGAGGATGCCGACAAACATATTGAATTTTCTGATATTGGTTATCGTGATCTATCCTCTTCCTCATCTGATCACATTGTTGATTCAACCATTGTCAATCTGTCCAAGACACTAGTCTACGATGATCTATCTATCAATGAATTCGAAACTCCGCAAGCTGTTGAGGCACTTCAGCCCGAGCTGATGGTTATGTTAGGCCCTCGTTGTCTTGAGGTTGGTTTCACTTCCGGTTAGGAAATTGTTGAAACACTCAACTTAGGCTCCTCATCACTCTCTACTTTGCATTGAATATCAACCAAACACCCAGATTTTACTTCCTCCAATCAAGCTACACGATCCTATCGCTCATGAGTTGGAGGAAACTTACACAGCAAGCACACATGCACAACATAAGTGGCCTACCTTTCTCATGTTTTCTTGCACATCATAGTCAAGAGAATGCACACACTCAACATCTGCATTCAGTGTAGCACAACACCATGGTAGCTCCTCAGAATGCATGTCATGTGCATTTACTCATGTCTATTCTGTGGTCGCTTGTAAACTCGGAGTGTGTTTGTCTTGACTGTTATATCTTTCTTGTTTGGCTGTTCGCATAGATGTCTTGTTTGCGAACCGTGCCTTCACCAACATGGGTCAACCAATGCACCAATGGTTGCACTGGAAGTATCACCTCACGTGATATGGCCCATGCACTGTTAGCTTAGGAGTAGGAGTAGTGTGTTCTTTTTCGCTTGTCTTTGCTTTCTGGTTTGCATGATTGTTTGCTTGCTCACTTGGTTGCTTTGATTGCTTGTTGTTGTTTTTTTTTACGTTGTTTTGTATGGTTAGTATATTACTATTTTTGTTTCCAGAAATAAGTGTTGCTAACTACTACGTTCTAGCTTTTGAATAGAGTATGTGGCTGAAATTTGAGGAAAACTCATGACACTACAACACTTGGCCAGTCTTGTGTCTGCCTTCTCTGTGCTTGATTTTAACCTTCGACCGATGAAGTCCTGACGGAAAATATGAACCGTCTTCAAGGGAAGTTTCATTCCAATCATGAACCTGTGTCCACATTGGGAAGCCCCATGCCTATACTCAGCCTTCTGCTATGTGAGTTCAATCTCATCCAACTAGTAGAAGGGAAGAAGGGGAAAATCTAAATGAGAAAATCTATGTCAGAGGTCTTACATGCTTCTATGAAGGAACAACCTTTTCTGCTCTCAATAAGTTGGGATCCCTCTTCCACCCCAAAAATAAATAAGTGCCTATGCACAGTCCTCTTGAAAAATACAAAGGCAAAAGAAGAGAAAGGCTTCCTGCACAGAGAGGTGAAGCATGCAACTCCATCAGGGTACTGACCATGATCGCTAGAAATGGAGCAATGTGTGTGTTCCTACGTGACTCCACCGGGGTACTGTCCAGGCCTATGGGCAGTAGAGCAACACGAGAGATGAAAAGTTATACTCTGAAAATCTTCAACTCGGGAGCTAAACTACCCTTCTTGGATTCAAAACACTGAGATCTAAGCTGAACTTTTGATTGTGTTTGACTGAGTTGGAAAAGGGTGAACCATGTATGTCCATGGGGTAAGTGGGGAAGCTGAAGTAACCCACACAATGATTCAATACTCCCCGAAAGACCAAGGCCCTGTGTTAGCAATGAACCGAAACAAAGAAGCTGAAGTTCTACTAGTGTGTCACCAAGTGTTGTAGCGGCTACAACCACCCTCCAAAATTTTGGCTTGCACCAATTTCGGAGCCTCCCTTGAGAGTTTCACTTGATGACTACACACATGTGGGTTTTCTCCATGAGCTCGTGTGATTCCTCGCATCCGCCTTTCTTGTTCATTTCATTCAAGTTTCTGCATGATGGTGTCTAAGTCATGCTTGCGGCCATGTTCTGGTTATGCTCAAAGTCTTCGCTTCGTATGTGCTTGTTGTGTTCGCTATGAAATCATCTGTCGCATTCACACACAGAGTCACATTCACTGTTGCACAAGCATCATCTCGATCAATGAACAGTCAATCACGAGTTCCGCGCTTGTCACTTGCACCGTCGATTAGTCATTTTGAACATGTGTGTCTGGATGGTTTGAGTAGTTTCGTCGTCGAGTCTTGCGAGTGTGTATTTGCATGATCACCTATGCATCTTTCAACCGTTCACACACTTAGTCATTTTTGATGAAGTCTCGATGACCAGAATCCCCTCTGACAGCGAGACCATCACCCCGCCATCGATTCGATCGACTGTCAAGCAGAACAACACAGAAGCTCCAAGCTAGTCTTTTCAAGCTGCGCTGCCCACAAGCAGTTTAATCAACTTCCATGTTGACCACCCAGACAGTCAGACCCAATAGTCACCCCGGGATTGACTCCCTTCAAAAATTGCACAGAGGCCACTGACCTCACTCGCTCAACTGACTAAGGAAATTGCACAGACAGGCTGGACAAACACCAAGTGCCCATCCATGTCCCCTTCATAAAATTGCGCATTTTTCCCAGTCAGTCATCCAGACAGTCGACTTGCTACTCATCCAAGAAACTACGCAGTTGATCCGGATTTAAACAGGAACGCAATAGATTACAGAGATAACCATAAATACAGAGATGCGATAACCATAAAGACAAAGATGTAGCGGAAATAATACTTCATTTCATTACTGTAAAATACTGAAATATGCTTACAAACAGAAATGGAAAGAAACCAGCTAGGGCGATGGTAGCTTATCTCTGAGAAGAGATGTGGCGGCTACATGCCTCTAAACTGTTCCGAACTGAGTTACAATGAGGCTCAAAGGCCTATTTATTGTTGAGAAACAATGGAAAACCCTTCACATTCCAAAACCTAACCCTAGAAGATGAAACGCCAAATTGTGGGCCCCGTTTGGGTAAATTGGTACATCAATTTCCCGTGGTCGTAACTTTGGCATACGATCTCCGTTTGACGCGCACGATAGCTCGTTAGAAAGATCTATCCGAGTACTACCACTTTGGGAGGCAACATGGACCCATGTTGCCCTAGATTCCCAAAAAAACGTCGTTTAGGGCCTCGAAACGGCTCCGGAAGTTCAGGACCCGAAAACTGCTAAAAATAGTAAACTGTGCTACAATTTAGGAAACTGAAAGAGCTGAAAGAGACAATTGTGGGGGTCCAAATGGGATAGGTGGCTGGCCACCAACATCCACCTGGATCAGCAGTCTTCATGAGCATGCCTTCTACTATCTAATAGTTCGCTCAACTCACAAATTGCGTAGAGATGATCAACAGGCTAGCTTCCCACCTTCAGTGCAATTTCCCCGCTAGCAGCTCCTAGTAGCAGACTACCAGTTCCCTCCAGAAATTCCATAGTTTCTGCTGCCAGTGACACAGCAGCCAATTGTTAGTTCCATCTGGGAATTGCACAGTATTGGCTGCCAATGACCCTAATAGCCAACTGCCATTTCCCTCTTGGAATTGCGCAATTTTTTCTGCCAGTCTCCCGGGCAGGTCCTCCCAAAAAATGCGCAATTTCTGCCTGCTGACCCTTCATGCAGCTCGACTCGTTCCTCTAGAAAATTTCACAAATTTGGTCATCTATCCCTGCTTCTCAGTCATTCTAAAAAATACGTAGAGCATGCCTGCCTTGCCTTCTGGCAGCCCGGATTTTCCCTCCAAAAATTTGCACAATTTTGCCTCCTAGCTGAACCAGACCTCGCAAGCAGTCACTGTTGACTTAGATTGCCCGTTTCCATCACTCAGTGACTCTTGCACAGTTTTCATTAGCAGTGCTAAGAGCCATCATCCCACTTCACAACCTTGCTGCCTCTCCTGGTCACCTGCATCTGAAATGATCATGTGGCATGGTAGACTAGGAGGTTTTGGATTTGATGTCGTCTAGTCATGAGTGACTGCAGGTACAGGTACACCAACAAAGATGGTAAGATGATGAATGGGATGAATGAAGGGAGCACATGCAGAAGGACAGGTGTTGGGACAGAGTCCCCTAGGGTCAATTTTGGGGCTAAAAGCCCAATTTTTGGGGCAGAAAGCCCAAGTTTTTGTATGTAAAGTGTAAAGTCTCCACAATTTGTAGTCACAGAGCGCGTATATGTAAAATTTCATAAAGGGTTTTACCCTTTTTTTATCTAATTTGTTTCGACTTTAGAAGATCTACCCATGGTCCACAGACCATGGGATTGTATAAAAAGGAGAGGCTGAGAAGATTCTAAGGCAGTTCAATTCAGTCATTTATGATGAATGTAATGGGTCATTTGCAGAAAGAGCGAAGAGTCTTAGAGTAGAAGAAAGGCTCTGTAGCTATGTGCGTAGGGGCCTAGAGTAGAGTCTGTAGCTGTGTGCGCGGACCCCTGCAGCTGAGTGCACAGGGTAGTTTTGAGTCTGTAAGAAAATCCAAAGTATCAATAAAGAGATTGTTATGGAAATATCTATGTTTTATCCATTTACTTCTGTTATGAATAATTGTGTTTATGTTATGATGAATAATGGGTTTATGATTTAATGCTATATTGATGCGCAAATTTGTATGTTTTACATAGTTACATGAACGCAAGTAATAATATCTGCTTACACGAAGAATATCTTACTGCATGCTAAAGATATCATACACTTAATCCGATCTGGATAATAAGAGACTTAGGAGTGATTACAGAGGCGCGTAAGTGGTTGATTCTCATGTTTAAGGTCTGCAAAAGACAGTTGTATACCTTCACGAAGGTCTAGAGGCTGGTAAGAGGAAGTTATATCGATCTATGTGAAGGCAGAACTCTGGAATAAAACAACATCACTACCATCTCTGGGTGCGGAAACTTGGTTCTAGCATCCCCCCATACAACTTCGGGTGAGACTTCAGTCCGCACTCCGCAGATTGATGCCGAAAGGGCCGATAGTGTAGGGATTTGTTTGGCTAAACTTAACGCTGAACCTAGGTCAGGGCCCCCTAAGTGAAAAAATGGTTTCGTTGCCGGGACCTGGATCTGCATAAAGAGGTGTGATGTCGATTCACTGGAATCCAACTAAGAAGGAAATTGAAGATTAGTTGGATAGGAAGATCCACGAATTCATGGTGCAAGAGAACAGGAACCCACGATTGACGAAAGAATAGTGGTTGGACATGTATCTGTACACAAAGATACACAAAATTTTCTTTTTTTCCTTCCCGGTTGAATTATACGAGTGGATCACTAAATTGGAAGATGACAAAGGAAGGTGGAGGCTTGACAGTCCAATAGTGTGGACCCCGGAGTTAGTGCGAATATTGGAAGCCTCTGAAGATAAGATCGCATGCGTTGTCAATCAATGGCTTGATCGTATCATAGGAGGATTTATGAAAAATTTCGTAGCCGATACTTTAGTTAGCTACAACGAAGCAGAATGACCCTTCTTCAAAGGACCGCGAGGTAAGTATTTAAGGTCTTTGAATACTTGGATTAAAACACTCTTGTGTGAAAAGTGGGTTATGCAATTACCTTAATGTTTGGAGCTATGTGAAGTGGAAAGTTATTCACAGATAAAAAAGGAATAGGACTAGAATATAGCCGATTGATTGAGCCTCCTCTAAGTGACAATGAAGAAGCAGCATAGGCTTCTCCGCAGATCGTTTTCCAGTTAATAAGGCGAGGGTTCCCATGAATACCACATCCACCCACACTGCCTCCATCTTCACCTCCATCGCATACCCCTTCGCCCACACCGCCACCACCTCCACCAACATTCAATATGGCGAATTCAGTAAAATTTCCCATTTTGAAGGTCTTGGGGAATTAGGACCCGTACCAGTTTTGGTTCATTGTGAAGGTTATTTGGGAAGCCCAGGGCATTACAGATGATCAGATGAAGAAAGCTACGTTGGTCACTACTTTATAGGAACACTCACTAACATGGTACATTAAATACTGCAATGATAACTTGATGGCTACGTTGGAGGACATTCAAACTGCACTGAATAAGGAATTTAGTAGGCCCCAATCTGAAGTGCAATCGATCGTCGGATTCAAAGAAATCATGATCAAACCTGGCAAGACACCCTGGGAGATAGATCAGAGATTGAAATGCAAGATTTGCGAAGCTAACATGTATCTTACGGATGGACATCGCCGCGAATGGTTTGTGGCTTCGCTCTTGCCTCATCTGAGGGTTGCTTTTTCATAAAAAAAGATTGGGACCCAGGCGGAGGTCTTAGAAATTATAATGAGACTGCACAAGAGATCAATTCAAGATGTTGCTTTAGGAGTTTAGTAGATTCATGCAAAATTGCGGAACCTTTTCCTAGAATTCCAAAGTCTGAAGAAGGATAGAGCGGCTCAACCAGAGGTGCGCGAAGAGGTTTGGTGTTTGAAATGTAAGAGTCAATGGCATGATAAAGATCATTACCCTATCTTTGCGAATTATGTTGTAGGAGGAGGGCCACTGCCTCTGAGACCGGAAGCTCAAGACAGGTCAATTGTAGGGCCCGTGCTGTGGTGTGCTATTTGTTAGGTAGCTGGAAAACATGCAACAGATAATTGCCACTTGTTGGAGAAATTTGTACACACTACAACAACTCTTCTACAACTTCTGCCAATCAGTAGGTCACGATGAGTACAATTTCCATAGTTATGAGTTAATGATGGAAATAATGCCTGCATATCAAAAGCAGACATAAGCTTGGACTTCGGATTAAGGCACTAGGGGGCTGCAAGGAGGATATCTGGGGTGCCGATGAGGCCGAGGTGGTGGAGGACCTGTGAGAGGTCGAGGGCAAGTTATTTGCTACAATTGTGGAGGTCCAAGACACTATGCATGAGAATGCACAAACCTGATGCGCCTGTCATTCCGATATTGTACCCAGTTTGACCACTGGACAGAAGACTGCCTTGTATTAATAGCTAAGATGCACGAAAAGGGGACACAACCTCAGAAGCCTACGTTGAACCTACAGATGATGAGGGCTGAACCTCGCGAAGAGGACCCCAATGTGAATATTGTGCTATGAAGTGGAATGACAACTGGCAAAGATAAGGGAAAGCAGCCTAAAGAAGGTGAATGGGTCCACAAAGCTCCAGAAAAGGAGGTTGGCTTTGATTTGGAGTGCGCAAAGGAAACCTTCATGGAAGCAAAGAAAAGCTTCGCTAAGGCTTCTACCTCAAGGAGTCAGGATAAGCAGTTTGAAGAAATGGACCTATCCATGCTTACTACCTTTTTGGAGACCTGTATGAAGCTACTATGTAATAGCAAGGCCATAAATGGATTACAGGAGTTGACCAATAAATGTGCTGGTAATACCCTTGAGGGACCGTGTGTGATCAAGAAAATTGGTAAGCATAAGGCAAGAACAGGGCGTGAGATGAGGCTCACTTTCAAATAGGAGAGTATGAAATGGACCAAGTTATTCTGGATCTAGGGTCCAACGTGAATGTTTTACCTAAACAGATGTGGGAGAGAATGGGGAGACCTGCGCTGTAGTGGTCTCCTATTCAGTTATGGATGGAAAATCAACAGAACATTATCCCCATGGGAAGATTGCAGGGAGTGACAGTCGATATTGAAGGAGCAAGCACATTGGCGGATTTCGAAGTAATAGAGATTGTCAATGACATCAATCCCTACCCCACGCTCCTTGGGATCGAATGGGCTATCGACATGAATGGGGTGATCAATTTGAAGAAGCAAACGATGTTATTTGAAAGAAAATTTCTCTGCGTAGTAGTGCATTTGGACCCTGCAGAAGGACCACACTATATTGAACCAGTCTGTGATTATGAAAGTGACGGTGATTTGGACCAGATTTATACGATAATGGCGCGAGATCAAGATTGGGTGAATTCGATAGTAGATGGACGTATTGCATGGGACCGCAAAAGCTCCTGCACCTCAGATTCAGATGAGGAATTGGAACACTAGCATAATAGATTGCACGAAGTGTGTACGCTACGGTGTAACATGATGACTAAATTGTTGTGATGTGTATCGTCGGAGGTAAGAAGTCTGCCTTATTATGATGGTTTAACTAACATTGATAAATTTCCAGATGCATTTGAAAGGGAAGTGCTAGAGAAGCATCGCTTCCAAGCCTTAGACTTGGAGCTGCGTGCTACGCCTGCAAGATGGTGGGGTACGAATAAAGACAACTTTGATGGATGGTGTGAATATAGAAGATTGATGAAGGTGCAGTTTAGTCACCCAAAGGTGCCATTGACAGAGAAATATGATGGGAGGAGTAATCCATGCGATCACTTAGCCAAATGGACTGATATTTATGGAGCAGAATCGCAACCAGAGTGGGTGCATCTGTTCTGTCACACCTTGGATATAATACCTATGAATTGGTACTTGGAGACAGAGCTCTGCCATGACATGGATGAATGAGATACTTTGAGATAGGGATTCTTGATGATATTCAGCTTTGCAGATGGATTTGAGTGCATTGATAAAGTGCTTCAGGAGTTCAAAGCAATGATCTTCAAAATCCCGCAGGATCCCTTGGATTTGATTCAACCAGATTGGACCACCCAGCTGTGCCATGCGTTGGAGTGCTACAATGTGATTGCTGAAGAAGAAGAGGAGGATCCAAGGAACATTACTATCCCAGAGCTAGAAGGTCACCGCAAAGTTGAAGGGAAATAGATAGACAATCCAGATATGACCACGCTGCTAAAAACGAGACAAGTGAACATTGGGACAGAGGCAGAGCTGAAGTTTGCAAAGATAAGGGAGTACTGGGATGATGCCACAGTGGATAAGGTCATTGAATTGCTCCACGAGTACCAGGATTTGTTCCCTACAAAGTTTTCAGACTTGAAAGGGATTATAGGTGATTTAGGGGTGATGAGGATAATGTTGAAACCAGACGCGAAGCCTGTGAAGCAGAGGCCATATCGCCTTAATACTAAATATAAGGAAAGGGTTTGTTTGGAGTTGGATAAAATGTTAGTGATAGGAATCATTGAACTAGTGGAGGAGTCCGACTGGGTAAGTCCTATGGTAGTTCAGGAAAAGAAGCAGAAGGATGAAATAAGGATATGCGTAGATCTTAGGAAGCTGAATGACGCTTGCATGCATGATCCTTTTCCGACTCCATTCACCGATGAAGTGTTGGATAATGTAGGAGGACAGGAAGCATATTCATTCACTGATGGGTTCTCGGGGTACCATTAGATCAAGATCGCGTTGGAAGATAGGAGTAAGACGACCTTCACGACTGAATGGGGATGCTTTCAGTATACCATAATGCATTTTGGACAAAGAATGCACTGACGATCATTTCGTGCATAGTAATCATAGCATTCAAGGACTTCATTCACAAGTTCTTGGAGGTATACTTTGATGATTGGATGGTGTTTGGGTTGGTGAAGCACCATGTAGCTAGTCTACGCTTGATGTTGGATACATGCCGGAGGTATAAGATCGCGCTAAACTTGAAGAAGTGTCTATTTTGTGTCCCTTTCTTAATATTTCTGGGTCATGTAGTATGCAGACAAGGATTAATGGTGGATCCTGGTAAGATCACGGTTATAATCAATTTGGAGGCACCAAGAAGTGTCATACAGTTGCACGACACACTGGGGAATACTGGTTATTACCGAAAGTTCATCAAGAGTTATGCCCAAATTACCACACCAATGGAAAAACCGCTGAAGAAGGATGCTACATTTTGTTGGAATGAAGAATGTCAACAGAGATTGGATGTGTTAAAAGAAAAGATGGTCACCGCATCGATCCTAGTCTTCCTGGATTGGAAGAAGGAATTTCATGTGCATGTGGATGCGTCATGTATTGCACTGGGAGCAGTAATGACACAGGCCGGTGAGGTAGAGTTGGATCACCCTATTGTGTTCGCAAGTAGGAAGCTATCTAAGGCTAAGAAGAATTATTCAGTGACAAAGCACGAAGGTTTGACTATGCTGTACGTGCTTCAGAAGTTCAGACACTACTTGCTAGGCAGACACTTTAAGATGTATACAGACCATTCTGCATTAAAGTACCTGGTCAACAAGCCTGTGTTGGGGGGGGGGAATATATAGATGGCTATTGTTGTTTCAGGAATATGATTTCGAAGTCATTGTGAAGCCAGGGTGATTGAATGTAGGACCGGATCATCTATCGCGCATTGAAACAGGTGAGGAGCCCACTAATTTGGAGGAAGGACTACCTGATGCATAGCTCTTTGTGATGCGCATCACAGATAATCATTTTGTAGACATCATACACTTTCTGACTACCAGAACGGCTCCAGAAGGGTACACCAGCCAACAAAAGAAGGAATTGGTGGTGCGCACGACATATTTTTCTCTTATTGCAAGTCACTTGTATAAGATGGGAGCGGATGAGATATTGCGACGTTATGTGCCTGAGTTTGAATGAAGCAACATCCTAGCCGAAGCTCATGGAGGGGCTGCGGGAGGACATTATGCAGGAAAAGAAACAACGCAGAAGATTTTACGCGCTAGGTTGTGGTGGCCGACACTGCATAAGGATTCCAAAGATTATTGTAGGGCATGCGATGCATGTCAGAGGATGGGTAGGCCATTGTGGAGGGATGAGCTGCCTCTGAATCTACAAGTGTCATTGCAGCCATTTGAAAAATGGGCAATTGATTTTGTAGGACCGATTCAACCTCTAGGAAAGAAGACGGGTGTGCAGTATATCATCACCGCGACCGAGTATTTGACCAGATGGGCGGAGGCGTAGCTTGTAAAGGATTGTACAAGGGCAATGACAGGAAAGTTCCTATTTGAATATGTGCTAACTAGGTTTGGTTGCCCGAAGATTTTGATGAGTGATCGCGGTACACATTTCCTTAATGAAACAATCAGCGTGCTGAGAGAGGAATTCCAAGTTTATCATTAAAATAACACGCTATATCGCCCTCAAGCTAATGGGATGGTAGAAGTGTTTAATAAGATATTGGAGAATGCGCAGAGGAATGATTGGGACGTGCACTTACCAGCGGTGTTATGGGCTTATAGAACTACTTGTAAGAAGCTGACTGGACAGACACCTTTTCGACTGGTCTATGGCGTAGAAGTTGTGATGCCGATGGAGTACATTGTGCCTAGTCTACGGATAATGACGTTCACAAGAATGGCAGATTGTAGAGCCTTAGAAGAAATGCTCGCACAGCTAACAGAGCTAGAGGAGGATAGATTTTTGGCTGGATTCCATCAACAAGTTCAGAAGGAGCGTAAAAAGGCATGGCACGATCAACACATCAAACTGCACACCTTCAAGGTAAACGATTTAGTTTTATTATATGACAACAAGTTTGATAAATTTCCAGGAAAATTTTGGATGCATTGGTTGGGACCACATGTCATCAAAGAGATTACCGATGGTGGAGCAGTTCAGCTGGTGAAATTGAACGGAGACCCATTTCTGGGGAAGGTAAATGGCAGCCGATTGAAGCCATACACCGGGGATCTGGCAAGATGACTATATGATGGAAGCATAGTCTTAGCGCTCCAGGTAACTGAAAGGAGGCACGAGACTATAAACTACAATGCCTGGGTTGTAGAGTTGCGTGACTGGGGATTGCGCGGAATGGAAGAATGTCAAAGCATCAGCAGAAGTGCGAAGGGAGTTGCACTATAGGAGGAGAGAATGCGCAGGGTAGCCAGAAAGTGACCATTGTTGTCACTGTTCATGATTTGATAGTGAGAAAATGGCTAAGAGGAGCGGGGGGGGGGGGGGGGGGGTGACATTTAAGGCTCAATTTAAGAGCAAGATATTTGAAAATCTGTCGCCAATCTAGCATTTATGAGCGGATTTTGGGGGGAAGGGTTGGATTTGAATTCGAATTTGCTTATAAATTATAGATGGATGCCCAACGAAAAACACTTTTCATTTTGAGAGTTGATGTGTCATGCTATAAGTTGTGAACCCTGCATTCTTGGAGGACTTGGTGGCTAGTTCTTGTTTGATAGGTTGCCTAAGGGAACCCAGAGGCTCCTTAATAGTCTCATGTCTGCACCCATAGAATTTCCAAGTGCTGGAGGCTCTATTTCCTCTGAGGGAGCTGCCCCTGAGGTCGTAAGTATGGAGGTGCCCGCAGCAGTGCCAAAATCACCAAGGTCACCTAGGTCGAAGCCTCTGTCGACACGAGAGGTTCCCAAGACGAAGAAAGATAAACAGAAGAAGACCCTGCCAGTGCGTGAGTCGCCAAGAGAATATCAGAGAAAAGAGAAGCTCACCGTCAGGAGAAAGGCAAGGTGGTAGACCTAGAGGCCGACGAGGGCACAAACAAGGGCATGGAGGACATTGATATTAAGGGGGTAGACCCTATTTCGAAGCTGCCTGAATACATCCCTCCGCGCCATGGCAAGGTGAAGGTCCCAAAGGACCCTGATGAGGGAAAGTTTCTCCTTAATACACCCCTGCTGCCAGAACATATCACATTTGAAGGTCCGTGCTTGGCGCGCATCCCACATCTGAAGTTAGAGGATTAGGACTTGGGGGACACTTAGTGGTTCCCCCACCTGGTTACCGATAATTTCATGCAGTGAGTGTTCTACAAGGATTCAGGTGTCATCGCATTGGAGCCAGTGAAGTGGATTCATGGGGTGGAAAAGGCAGGATTGTTGAATCTGCTATGGGTACCGCATTACCACCACGCTCCCATAAATTTGATTGTTATCAAATAGTTGTTGTGCCTGGTGCACAATGGGTGCCTATGGTTGGGAGAGCCGATCCCTATAACTGACATGTTGATCCATAGGATCACCTTACTACCACATTCAGGGCTAAATCCGGCCAAGGCATTTGGTGGAAATATGGGTGAGCATGACCTTGCCGAAAGGATGAAGGACAAGTTTAAGCTTGTCAAGAAGCCGTGC
Source organism: Pinus tabuliformis (assembly GCA_031772625.1). Taxonomy (NCBI): domain Eukaryota; kingdom Viridiplantae; phylum Streptophyta; class Pinopsida; order Pinales; family Pinaceae; genus Pinus; species Pinus tabuliformis. Next base: position 1,951,849,782 of record CM062818.1, read on the forward strand.
AGATATTCAATTTCAAGTATTACGGACCCCGCGGTGAAGGTGGCCACCCAGATCTTGGCTGGCAAGGTGATGAGGAAGTGTCATGTAGACAAGGTGCTGGAGCCAGTGGTTTCATTAGTGGCCCAATGCGCGGAGGGCATACAATTCAACTAGGCGTGCTACCTGTGCAGCGAGTTCCTCGTGAACTGCAGGGAGGCACAAGACCATAGCAAAACATTCCACTACTCATGGTTGTTACTGTCGATTGTGTTGGTCGCGTGGGAATTGCTGGAGGATAGCCAATTTCCTCTGATCGTGAAAGATCTTCCAGAAGCAACGAAGTTTGCTTCACTATGGACCACAAAGGACGCTGACTGGGCCAGGGAGAGTAAAATATTTTGGGTGCTGATGGAGGTGAGCATCTGCACAGCCATCAACCGCAAGCCATGAATGTCACCAACTGCCTTTGAGCATTTGTCGAGATACATGGAGTTCAAAGTGAACTTCCACTGTATCTCCATCTGGGTGTGAAGGAACCCAGAAAAGAAGTGGTATGATTTACCATACGTAGCGACGGATGATGCCATGGTAGCGGTCCTCAAGCATTGGCCAAAAGATTGGTGCACATCGTCAGACTTTTCCACTAGGTCTAGTAAGTTTGTGAAAAAGAAGAAAAAGGAAGTGGCCCAGTTGCAGGTTCAACAGTTGGATGAAAAGTGGAAGAAGGCGACTGAGGACAAAGCTTGAGCCGAAGCTGAGCAGTCATGAAGGAATAGGAGGAAGAGCGTGACTCTGAAAGAATTCAGAGATCTCCTTCGCTAGAGACTGAGGAAGAGGAGAAATTAGAGTAGGGTGGTGGAGACCAAGAGAGCACTCCCTTCTAGGTGAAGCAGAATAGGGAGCCGGAGAAGGAAGGGCCACGCAAAAAGACCAAGGCCACTATGTCATCACTAGATCTGATAACCTTGATAGAAGGTGAATTAACATTGGGGACAAGGTAAGGGACACGACAGGGGAACTGCTGCACCAATTTGAACAACAACAAAAATAGGAATTAAGTGCCATTCAGACGGGTTTCTGTGAGATGCAGATCCAAACCACTAGATTGCAGGGAGGTGCAGGGTAGAGCAGCACAAACTCAACCAATCTAGCATTGGGGATGACCGAAGCCGCGAAGTTGGTTCACTCTTTGGATCCCCAAGCCATCGTGCTGCCAAATGGAGCTCTAAGTGCGAAGGCGGAAGCTGACAAGGCTACTATCAGTGCTCTAAATAATATTGGTTTGAACTTGGCTGCACTTCCAAGTGATGTCCTTCACACGCTGTAAGCAGGTGTGATCATAGAACTTAAGGCCCGAGAGTAGCACGTGCTGAGCATGATTAGCGAGCAGAAGGTTAACAATGAACAAATGTTCATTGAGAAAACGACAGTGATAAACACCTGGAAGAAGGTTTAGGAGAAAAATTAGTGAACCATAGCAGTGGTAGCAGAAGCATGCAGAATCTTTCCGAAACTGCACATCTGAGAAGAGGCACTATTGGAGGCCAAGATTCGAAAGTTGGTTGTAGGTGTGCACAATTTTAGGACCGAGATGGCCAAGGTTCAGTTTGACGTGAACCTAAAGATTACAGAGCTCAAGTTGAGGGCACAACCTTCAACTCCACTAGAGGTCAGAGAACATCGCGAGGTAGCTGTCAAGGATGCAGTCGTTGCTGTAAATGCTGCGGTGGCAAAATGCACTGTGCTCTTCGAGCAATCTATGGAGGTCCTCATGGGTCTATAGGAAGATCCCAACCTGCAAAGGTTAAATACCAAGGCTAGGGAATTGTATCAACAATACGACGAAGCTAGAGCAATGACGCGCACCGTCGCTACCACACAGAGATTGGCAAAGCTGCAGGAGGCAAAGCAACTGAAAGAGTAGGTGGAAGCAACGCAACGAAAAGAGGTAGTCCTTAAGGCCAAATTGGGGCCTTGGCTGGATGAGGCCTATGTTCTCTCCACCACCATTGGGGAGAAGTTAGCTAGCCTGCAGAATACACAACAGAAGATCTAGGTAGATAGCACAGGACCAACAATGGAGTAGTTGGTGGAGCAGGTCAAGCCGACAGCTACGTAGTGTATAGCTAAAGTTGCAGTGGTAGAAGTGGAGTTGGGAGGTCTGCACAGTAATATCTTTGCATCATCAGAGTGACTCGGGGCGAGTCACCATATTTTTGTTGGGGGCCTATTGGGACAGAGTCCCCTAAGGTCAATTTTGGGGCTAAAAGCCCAAGTTTTGGGGCAGAAAGCCCAAGTTTTTGTATGTAAAGTGTAAAGTCTCCACAATTTGTGGTCGCGGAGCGCGTAGATGTAAAGTGTCATAAAGGGTTTTACCCTTTTGTTTATGTAAGTTGTGTCAGCTTTAGAAGATCTACCCATGGTCCTGGACCATGGGATTGTATAAAAAGGAGAGTCTTAGAAGAGTGTAAGGCAATCTAGTTCAGTCATTAATGATGAATGTAATGGGTCATTAGTAGAAAGAGTGAAGAGTCTTAGAGTAGAAGAAAGGCTCTGCAACTGTGTGCGTAGAGGCCTAGAGTAGAGTCCGCAGCTGTGTGCGCGGACCCCTGCAACTAAGTGCGCAGGGTAGTTTTGAGTCTGTAAGCAAATACGAAGTATCAATAAAGAGACTGTTATGGAAATATCTGTGTTTTATCCATTTACTTTTGTTATGAATAATTGTGTTTACGTTATGATGAATAATGGGTTTATGATTTAATGCTATATTGATGCGCGAATTTGTATGTTTTACATAGTTATATGAATGCAAGTAATAATATCTGCTTACGCAAATAATATCTTACTACGTGCTAAAGATATCAGAAACATAAGCCGATCTAGATAATAACAGACTTAAGAGTGATTAGAGAGGCGTGTAAGTGGTTGATTCACTTTTTTAAGGTCCGTGAAAGACAGTCGCAGAACTTTGTGAGGGTCTAAAGGCTGGTAAGAGGAAGTTATATCGATAAGCCTCGAGGGCTTGTCGATCTGCACAAAGGCAGAACTAGGGTATAAAAAGACATCACTACCATCTCTGGGTGCGAAAGCTTGGTTCCACCATTCCCCCATACTGCTTCGGGTGAGACTTCAGTTCGCGCTCCACGGATTGATGCCGAAAGGGCCAGTAGTCCAGGGATTCGTTTGGATAAACTTAACGCTAAACCTGGGTCAGGGCCCCCTTAGCCAACAACAGGTTCACCAACAGACGAACGAATGAATCATGCGAAGCAGACAAATGCAACGAACATGCAGCTTCGCGAATAGATGAGCCTGTCAAGCCTTCCAGCATGCAAGCAAGGAACAACATGCTAAAGATTCATCAAACAAACCAAGGACCATCGAAGACTCCACGCACTTTGCCATGCGGAGGTGAAGCTATGATACACCATGAAGACATGCATCACCTAGCAGCACTGTAGCTCGACATGCACTCCAGCAACAACATGAATGTACTAGCACTGTTATGTCAAGTCATGTCGATTCATGTCATGAGTCATGTCGCCCACATATCCATTATGGGCTATGTTGTCAATCAATGTGATGTAACGTGGAAGTCCAAGAGACCCACTATTGAAAATAGAGTCATGTAAGTCGAAAGTCATGGAAGCCCAACTGTCATGAGGGTAGTCGAGTAGTGACAAGGGTCAGTTTCACCCTTGGCTATAAATACCCCCTCATTTGTACATGCAAAGGAATTTTCACCTCAGCTCCTCCAACATAACCAAGAGACTCTGCAATATTTTCTTTGAGGAGTAAGTAGTGGCTCCAACGCCCTACACTCGGGGTTAGTGATGTATGGTGTAATGATGTGTCTTGGAACTTTCGCTTAATTTAGAAGCCCGCTAACAGTCTAGCACATTTTCGCACATGTATTGTATATGTTGTAAGACTGATCTTTAACACTTATAATGCATGTTGCTTTAACCTGTGTTCTACATCTGAACTGTTTCATTTGTTGTAATGCATAATCTATTAATGGAAATGTGTTGTATATGTTGTTAACGTTGTCTTGCCTGTGTAGACTGCTCTCCCAGACATCAGACAAACCTTTCACATGAAGCTTGTTGTAACAACTGTTGCACTCGTTCGGACTGATCCATTGAGTGTTGTACGTGTTATCTTACCTTGTATGTTGTGACTGCCACATCCGTGTGGACTGCTCCTCCAAAAGTTGTGCATGTCTTGTTTTGTTGTGTGTTTTTAGCAGTGTTGGGACTGCTCCCAATCAACTTGGAACTCACTCTCACCCTCTCCCTCGACAGTGAAAGAACCATTGACGCAAGTGACACTTACACTTACCAGGCTCATGAACCTCACTTCTTGAAGACAAAGAAAACCACTCTCCTGTGCTAACAAGCAAGAGTTTAGGCAGACCTTTAAGATAATGGCAATCGGGCCATCGTATCGTATGGGACTCCTACACAAAATGGTGTGAGATCTAGTTGGGACTTCATATCAGGGAGATCCCCTGATGTTGGCAGGTCCAGCACCATCAACAGATGGACAACTGACTTATACACGGTGACGAACGTGAAGTACAACTTCCACATGACTGTTTCGAGAGACGATACTTAATCAAGTATCACTTTCCTCCACTCTTCTTTGGCAGATGTTGTAGCTTGCTCTTCCCTCTACTTGGCTGATTCCAATTCCTTAGCCAAGCGTTCTTTCTCAGCTATCAAGAATTTCACACTTGAGATGGTGGCTTCGACATATGCCTTTGTAGCATCGGCCAATGAAGCTGGATGTCTGCGTAGATCAGACATGATCACTCATTCTCAAAACTGCACAGGAGATGCATGGTCATCTAGAGTGGGAACTATACATGACTACACAACTCTATTTTGTGACTCGTCAAAGGATATGTTGTGCACATCTGCTTCCAGATTGTCCTCAAGGATTTCAATGTCTCCTTGATCACTTGGGACTTGCTCTGCTCTCAGATCTGGTGAAGCTAGTGGAGTGACCTCTTGGTATTTGGGCATGAGGTCTATATCCCGATTCTGCTCTGGCTGAACCAAATCTGTGTCCATCTGCTCCAACATCTGTTCAATCTCCTGAGAAAAGTCTTGCTCTTGCGACTACTCACCCTGTTTTCTATCTGCCAACTGTTTTGATTCAATAACTTGTATTTGCACAGTTTCATCAATGTGTACACACTGCACTTCCTGCTATTCATGTGCCTAATGCGCTTCCTTCTCCATTTTGTGCATCTCTTTTTCTTCCCTTAGTTGTTGCTTCACCTCCTGCAACTTCTTCTGTACCTCCTCCAGTTTCTATTTCTCCCTTTATCTTTGCGCAATCCTTCTGTTGCGATGTCGCCTATTTTCTTCAATCTCCAAATCTTTTCTTTCTACAAGTGGAGATTCCTTGAATATGTAGCTTTGCTCTGCCTCTGCGCTTATCAAAAATCTTCCTTTTGCATTTGTTCAGCATAGGTTTGTAACTCTATGTTGTTGTTGTAGTTTCTGCCCTGTCAAGTATTGCTACGTTGTGCGTTGCTAAACATTCTACAACCACTATGACTGGTTGATTGAGCCTTGAGGAGTTATAACAATATCTCCATGGGTCTTCCTCAGGCCAATGTGTTTTGGAGAATTTAGCATCTATGGATAAATACTAATTCACTATACAAGTAGCTATGCCTAGAACAACAGTTTAAAGTGTTTTAAACTTTCCCTATAAGCAATAGATAAGAAGAGAGGATAGAAGGCCTACCTGTAGTTCTGCTTTCCTCTCTTCTCACTTGTATCGAATCCCTCGCTCCTTCCCATACTTTATCCACTTGAAAAGTACCCTGTCAACAAAATAGATGACGAAAACCGATCAAAGCATACAATCCATTGAATATAAATGAAAGGAATTAGAAGCAATTCATACATATAAGCATTATGAAAGAACACATCATATGGAAAAAGGTTCAAACACTTTATTAGATAGAAGAAGGAATTACAATCATCAGTGTCTGGTTCAAAGTCATTTCCAGCATGGATCCCATCCACATCACATCAAAAGCAAGACAAGCTTGTGGCATCACATCATTTGCTCCAAAGTCAAGTCTCATAGCAACATTATCTCCTTACAATTCAACATAATCCAGCCCCTGATCACTTAGATGAGTGGTCAATTTATAGGAAGATGAAGGAGGTTTTGTCATTAATGGTGACATTGAATGGCCTTCCATACTTAGAATTAGTTCCATGGAGGAAGGGATGAGAGGATAGGATGCTCCTTAACTCATTCCTCATCCATTTTCGAGCTCATAGGAGTTGATAAGACAGGGAAACTTCTAGATGACTCTAAAAGATAAGAATATTCCCCAAACCCTATGTGAATTTTGCTCATTCTTGCCCAGTGCAGGTGAAAGGAAGCCTAAGTGCTCTGTAGAGCACCCTAGCAGTGGACTTAACTGCTCTGCAATGCACCTTCATAAGGGCTTACCTGCGCTGGTCCCTTTAGAGGCAATTTCTGGATGTCTTCAAGTCATGAAACTGTTTGGGAAGGAGGCATTCAAAGGGTTGACTTGTTTAGGGCATGAAACAATTGAATTTAGGGTTTCATGAGTCCTAAAATACTGATCTGAATGTTGGGATTTGATGTGCCCAAATGGATCTGTAACATAATGACATGCCCCATGGATCCAAGGATGATACACTCTCGCAAAATGGTCCTTCACTAAGAAATGCGGGTCATATGGATTGAAACTTCTGGTGCCAAAGGTGAATCTCTTGAATTCCTCCATCTCAGACTCAACATCATTGAGACTCTGGATCTCATACAACCTAATCCGAAAAGGAAGAGCCGGCCAAGGAGCCTTCTTCTTCCTGTGCAGTGTTTCTGAAAATCCTGTCGAGTTGTGGTATGCAACCTCTTGCATGACCAACTTGTCCATGTCAAACTTCAGTAGCACATGTGGAGCCTTCTCTGCATTGTACATCCGGATGAAGGTGCCAAGGGGTGAAGCATACCAATCTTCTATGTTAACCAATGCCTCCATCGCTGCCTGTGACATGCAAGGTTGAACCTGCTCAAAGATAATCCTGTACAGTGGGGTGAAGAAGTGGTGTGATAGTTGTAGTATAACTCCATGGAAGTTGCACTCGAAGAACAACCTACAATAGATGCGCACATAGGTTTCTAAAGGTGTCCATGCCAAACCTAAGTCGGGGAACTGTTGATGGGCACAGATTCCATCAAGCATGTAAATAGACATGAAGAGATTTGCTTGTTGACCCTTGGGCGGATGCCGGGCATTTGTTACTTGCCCCTTCAGTTGGAAAGCCAACATGTTAGACCAATTGATAGGTCTTCTTTAATTTGCCAGCTGATCCAACATAATCACCCAACTCTGCGGGAAGGTTTTTGTACTCTCTTGGCCATACAAGCAACATGTGAAGTTGACCAAAAACTAATATTCGTTCTGCAATGTATTTGTCTTGTATACCTGGTTCGGTGTCATCTTGAACTTATATGGATCTCTTACCCAACTCTTCAAGATGTTTCTTGAGTTCGCACTGCTGTGGCTGTGAAGAGTGCATCCATTTTGTTCATTGGTTGCGGCAAGTGATACATCTCCTGAAAGTTTTCTTGCCTAAAGGTAGCAAGTTCTGTTCCACTGACATTGCTTAGTACCATTGTTTCTAGATCAGTATGCGAGACAATCCAATGGATCATGTCTGCGCATGGAATTTGGGATACCTGTATGCAACCCGGTACAAGCCATACTTGTCTATGTTGACATAGACTCTTCGGTCCTCCAGATTCTTCTCAAAGGTGCCTGGCAATATGTCATTGATGCCTTTCCATGTGATCTTGATCTCCTTGTCTATGAAAAACTTAATATCTTCATAGATGGGAAAGCTCATAGACACTTGCTCGACCACATCTCTAGTTGTGCTCTCAATGGTATCCTTTGAACTTGCTCTCTTGGAAGCCATTGTACCTGTACCACTGAGAGACTGATGAACACTTATGATACTTGGAGACAAAACAATGCTCATGGCAAGTGAAATGTTAGTAGAAAACTAAAAGCAACTCGAGGACTGACATGCAACATGCCTGATTGACTGTTTGGGAAAATTGCGCAGTTTTCTCTGAGAGAGGCTAGGAGACTAATTGTTGAAACTGGGTAGAGGAAAGTCCAAGCTACTGGTGAACTGACTAACTGCTGAAAACGTGTAGAGCACAATGCATCTTGGCTTGCTGAGGACTGGAACTGTGCAATGTGCAGTCTCAGTCAGCATGACTGCTACCCGAGAAATTACACTGTGAAATCTCGGGGGCCAATTGAGGCACTGTCTCTCAAAGCTACATAGAGCACAACCTGGGAGGCCAGTATGAGGAACACTGTCGATAATTCCTTGGAGAAAGGAAAAGCCATCCATCCCACAAATGCGCAATGTGATTCGGTCAAGGCAAGGTCCAGGCCAAGGTAGCTCAAACCTACCGATGGGCGACTGAAAATCAGTAAGGAATAAAAGCATGTGCAAAGATGGGTGCATACATGAGTGAATAAACATGCATGCAATCAGTAAGCGAGGGATTCAATAAGATGGGAAAATAAAGAAGTGTGTGAAGTGATTCATCACAATGACAACCGTTAGTGCATAAATAATGTTATGCATGCGACAACAAGGAAATGCAATTCAAAAACTCGAAACATGATTCTACAAGTTAACATGCATTGAAATGACAAAAATTGTTCAATAAAACCAAGAAAACAACATTCATACAAACCAAAATGTAAAAAGCGACAAAAAAGCAACAAAAGACATGAAAAGCGGACTTACCTGGAAAAAGTTGCAATGAGTGTGCCGAAAGTTCCTAGATGCGTTGGGAATGCCAAAGCTCCAAGATCGAAAGTGAAGAATGAGCTCTGAGGCGTCGAATAAATAGTTTTGACAAGATCGAGGCTTATGACGTGCATGCCACAATTCTAGGAAAAAGTGACACTTGGCAGGAAGTTTCTAAAACGACTTTTGCATCTAACCCCGAGCTGCTAAAAATAGATCCCTAAAATCTAGGGATTTATTTATTTATATTTTATATTTTTATTTATTTATTCTATTATTTATTTACATATATATATATATATTTATTTTATTTTTATTTTTTATTTATTTTTTTTTCCAGTCAAAATTGCCCATGCATGCAAGGCAAGATTTCACAGTTCTGGAGGGAACTGGTCAACCTTATAACACATGCAATAGTCAACAAGCCATGGGGCGACTTTTGCGCAGTTTCTGGGCCAAGTCACTTTCGTTGCCCCTCAAGCTCTGTGCAATTTCTGGACTAAAGCCAAGGCTGCCAGCCAAAATTGCACAAATTCTGAAAGCAAGCCCAATGATGGGCTGCTTTGCGCAATTTTCTTGGGGAAGCTAGCCTGCCTGCTATGCACAATTCTGGAGAGTAGTGCTGACTGGCAGGATGCACTGTGTAATTCTTGAAAGAAAGGCTGGTTTCCCTCCAGTGCTACGCAGTTTTCCAAGGCAACACAAGAACCAGGTTGAAACCAAGTCAAGGGAGGTCATCTTATGGGTGAAAGGAAAACAAGTTAACGAACACAAGTTGTTATGTCGAAGAAAATCAATTGAAAGCATAAGTACTTGGGTAGTGCAAGGCATGCTGCTAAGGATGGTTGGAAGGGAGGCTCAAAAATGAAGCTAAGGCAAAATTTTGGAGGATGGTTGTAGTAGCTACAACACTGGTGACACACTTGTAGAACTCCAGCTCTCTGAATGGACCTTGTTTCGTGAAAAGCAAGTCTAACTCCTCCGAAAGTATTGCTCGATTCTTCGATCATCGTGGTTTCCACACTAGCTTTGGTGAAAGATGAAGCACATGCCATTCTCTTGATTGGTCAACACACATTTTGAGCCAAGTCAACTTAGTTGTTTTGATTGGGGATGAGGGGTATATTGGTGGACAAGTAATATGACTGTCAAAGTTTAAGTTTCATCTCTGGTGCCAGTAGACCTGGACAATACCCCGGCGTTGTCACGCAAGAACACAAGCATTGCTCCACTGCCAATGAGCTTGGTCAGTACCTCGGTGGAGTTACTTGCATCACTTCTCTGCGCAGGAAGCCTTTCTCTTCTTTCGCCTTATTAATTTTCCATTTTTCATTTTTTTCATTTTCAAAGAACTATGCAAAGGAACTTATTTATTTCAGAGGGGGAAGAGGGATCCCGAATTATTGAGGGTAGAGTAGGTTGTGCCTTCAGAGAAGTATGTTATATATACCTATGACATACTTGTTAAGGTTCCCCCCTCACCTTACTCTACTTGACTGAGCTGACAAGGGTTAACCCAAAGACAACCAACTAGAGTAGGTGGTACTAGTTAGAGCACAAGTGTTGTGTTTCCACCAAGATTAACTTCGAACATAACGTATTTTCCATTGGTGTATCATTGATTGAAGACAACAAGTTCAACATAAAGATAGAGGACAACATATAACCAAGTTTTGATAGCTGTACAAGTCCTCATTTACTTTACCCTTCTTGTCTTAAGAGTCGCACATAGTTTCATGCGAAACTAACCTAAGGACGTAAGCAAGCAAACAAAATAATAAAACAAAGAGCAAAAGCAAAGAAAGTAAGCAAAGCAAGCAAACAAACAAAGTAAAAAAGGAAAACATTAATGCAAGTAAACAAGACACAAAGAAAACACTACTCCTACTCCTAAGCTGATGGTGCATGAGCCTGATCCAATGAAGTGATATTTCCAATGCAACCACTGGTGCATTGGTTGATCCATGTTGGTGAAGGCATGGTTCATAGAAAGGATGGTTATGCGAACCAACAAACATGAAATATATAACAATGAAGACAAACACACTCCGAGTTTAAACACGTTCGTAGAAAATAAAAGAGTGAAAGCGAAAGACAAGAATTTTGCGGACTTAACATGGTGTTGTGTGATCCAAAATGGATCCAGCATGGCCTCTAAATCTAAGTCTTCAAATACAGGTGAAAGTGGAACCAGGTTGAAGAGCTCGTTGAAACAAATCTAATGGTACAAACCGCATGCAAATCCGATTTTAGATAAGGAAATGGGAGCCAATTAAAGATTCAAGTCAAAAGCTCAAAGCCTACGTCAGCAGGACATGTGGCAACCTAGGAAAGAGTCACAAGTACCTGATGATGTTAGCGTAGCAAATGATGTGGCTGTCTACGGTTGGTTTAGACCTTAGGTGATGAGGAGTAGTGGTAAAGAACAATGATCGTCCGATCAAAAGAGATCGATGAATATTGCATCGAAACATGCAAGCAAATTATCTAGAAAAACGGATGTGATATATTTATACAAAAAGAGATAAACTCTTTGAGTTCCGGAAGGAGGGCAGTAAATGGGTTATCCCGTGCCCTCAAGGCAGGATGTAGTTTTAGACTGGGAGCACACAATTCCACTCAGCGAGTGACACATAGCCTCCTGAAAACCACTTTATTGCGTGCCTTTATAGAATAGAGAACGTGTTAGTTGGAGCGCGAGACCATGCGACAGCCGTCAGATTGTTTAGAGCAGATAAATGGTGCAGGTTGTCTGGATCAGTTGAGGATCGGGATGCGACAACCATCAGATGGGTTGTTCTCGAGATCAGTGCCCGGGAAAGGCCGGACGGTCGGGGTCCACCCGCACCCGATTGTCCTTTCGTTTTAATCTTGTTTCTACTATAAACGTATTGTTTCCATGTTTAATGGAAATTGTAACTAAAAAATGTTATAAAAACATTGTAATACAAAAAGTTGGCAAAGAGTTTATTGTGAACCATGCCAGGGGTTCTGAAGGTCAGAGTGACTAGTACGGTTGTGTTTATACTCATTTCGACTTAAGGATTCGAATGGAACTCAGTGGTGAGATCCATTTCTGTGTTTGAGACTCTGTTTTAGAGCTCACACCTGTAACAACCATTTTGAAGACATAATATAGAGGTCAGCACTGGAAGCTAGGACCAGGAGACGTAGCTAAGAAGTCTGGTGAACTCCTTTATCATTTTGGTTGTGTTGATGTGTTATTATTGTGTTTTCTAATTATTTAATTGTCTGTATTATTCACAATCTTTTCGATCCATTGCACTAAGTAATATAGACAACTCTACACATGAGTCTGTAATACCTTTTTATCAAATTCAGATCAAGTGGTATCAGAGCTTAAGGCTTTTAAGGTTTGACAAGTTTGTGTAGAGATTTGAATGCTGACTAGGTTAAGGTTGAGACAAGGTGAAGGAGAACTTGTTGAGGCAAATCCAGAGATTGGAAGAGTCTATTCACAAAGAAGGATGGCAGAAGAAGCTCCACTTGGGTCAAAATCCTAGTTCTTGGACAACTTCATGATGATACATGCCATTGTGGAAGAGATGTATCATGAGTTTAAGAAAGATAGAGGCGAAGGCACTTCATCACCTAGACCAAACAAAGGAGTAGAGGAACCTTTTCTCTTTGTCCCTCCAAAGAAAGAAGAGAAGGAAGATAAAGGAAAAGGAGGAATGCAACCTCCACCATCTCCTCCATCATCACCATCATTTTCATCATCATTGTCTTCTCATAAAACTAGTTCTTCTAAGAACAAGAAAAAGAAAGCCTATTTGATCAAATTAGATGTAAAGTTTGATTTGCCAATTTATGATCGAGAACTTAATGTAGAAAATCTAGATAATTGTGTTGTAGGGAAAAGTATTCGACTCGGATGACCCTATCCCACTCTAAGGGTGATAGTACCTTAGCAACAACTGTAAAACAAACTACTTAAGGTTTACTTCTTTATGAAAGCAAAAGAGAATGGAGAAATGCACTAACCGTTGCCTTGCGCTTAATGTCGAATCCAAACTCTTCTCTTTGGCTGCTTGCTCCCAGCTCCTTGCTCTTTTGCTGGCCCAGCTACAATGAGATCCTGCAAAATAACAAAGAAGGAAACTACAAGAAGCATGCAATCATAACTGGTTCAAGGATTAGTGTAAACCAAACATGCAATTATCACAATATATTATTGAAACAAGAGCACATAGAAGAACCTCAATAGCTTTTATTAATGAAGAAGTAAAGGTTCTGAGAGTATTACAACCATTGAAGGCTCCAATCCAGCAACACCTCCCAGCAGAAAGAATTTCTCTTCTTCACCTCTCTCAAACAATCACCCAATAGCTCTATAGTGAAACCAACAGCATATCATTACTTTGCACCAAATTCCAGCCTCCTGAGCTCATAGGAGAGAGCTCAATATATAGATGAATTGAGAAAGGATGAGTCAGCTTGCAACTGATGTGTAGCTGCCTTGTGTCCTCTCTCTCTTCAGTTGATCTTCAGTTCTTGAGTCCACTTGGAGAACCTTGTTTCCACTTGGAGAAACAGAGCCTCTGACTCATCACAAGGCGAAATCCCTGATCCAAGTGTCATTTTTGGAAGATTCCAGAGCAATGACTCAGTGTGCCACTTGTCCCATCTCGCTCAGCGCAGGTGGCCTTTGTTCTACCTGCTTTGCAACGCAGGTACACCATGGAGGAGTTGAGTTTCAGCGCAGAAGCCTAGTGGAGCACCTGCTTTGATTTCAAGATTGCTTGTTTTTGAGTGTTTTCAGGTGGAGAACTGATCTGAGAGCTGTTGGTTTGCTGACCTTGTTCCTCTAGGGGTAGGAACATCATGTTTAGGGACTTTGGATCCCTTGGATTATTGACAATTCATGCCTGATGCTGCAAGGCACAAAATTGTCTATAACAGATGCCCCCTAAAGTATGAGGTCGTTTATCGGGTGAAATGCTTTATTAGGAGGATCCGAAGTTCATTCAATCTGCTGAGAAGTGTCCTGTAATAAGATACAATACAATACATTATTTTTCACACTTTTTCATGATCTAGCTGAGGCGGGCATTCCCATGCTCAGCTTTATAAATTCATTTTGGTACATAGAACAGACGATCGTCTGATGGTAGACTGATAATTCTCTGCTGAAATTATCATCCTTTGAGAAGGATGATCATCTGCTGCAATGATGTACACATCAAATGTCTTTATATCCTGAATATATATCGCAGCCCGGATGGATGAAACTAGATCCGGGGTCTTCAATCTCTTCCGATCTTCACTCGATGTACAAGTCGATCCATGTGAGAATTTTTTGAAGTCGAACATGGAAAGACATCGCTTGATTACCGGTCAATGATGTAAACCGTTAACAAGCGCGAGAGGAATCACCGATAAGGATGATGACCCTCAAGGTACGACAGTACAATTCACATGGCGGGAATAAAGGACTTGGCGTCGACCACCATGCAAAATCTTCTGGTCGAAGGTCATTGATGTATACCTGTCGCCGGAAGTGAGAAACTTGCCATTGAGGCATGCAAGCTTCACAGTACTGAAGGGGGTGTTCCTAGATCAACTCCTTGGATAATGAGCTGATGTCGACAAGGAGCGATCCGTCAAAGGAGGGCCTTAATGAATCCCACATCAGTGACACGGAACGGAGCTAGTGATTGTGATGAGGTGAAAACAAACTGTGATGTATGATTCAGGGTGGCGGTCATGAAGTGGATGAAGGATAATGTATGGCAGTGGATGGGATATGGTTGACTCTTTGCAGAACCACATCTCTTGAACATATAACGACACTGATGTGATGGATTGGTAGCATTACCCCAATTGTGGATGGTGTGGCGAGGACCATGGTTATGAGACCGGTGAATGAAACAACCCAACCCGATGTGATACGGAGGACAAAGTGTCATGTTCAAGAGCGACTTGCTACCATTAATGCTGTGAGGTTCTCCCAATTTTTCCCCAGTCATTGCTGACCAGTACCTCTTTATTTTTGTCAAGCTTGAGGAGGATAACATATGCTTGTTCTATAACCTGCCCTTCGGGCAAGCCCATCGCTATGTTTTAACGAGCCTAGCGATAGGGAAACTCGTTCTCGTCTAAAGACGAGTTTGTCGCTATTTAATCATTTTAACGAGTCTAACGACAAGGAAAACTCAGTCCTTTTCATTTTTAGAGAGTCTGAAAAGGTACGGAAAGTTAACTCCAAAATTCCTTTTTCGTCTTCTAATCCCTTAAGTCCGAAAAAGTATAAAACCATACAGAAGGGATGAATTTTCGATTTCTTTAACGAGCCGATCAAAACAAGCGCTCGATCTTTTTGTGTAATAATCCCTCAGGTCCAAAAAGATTAAAATCTAGAGGAGGGATAGCTCTTCCGGTCCTTTTAACGAGCTGGAAGGCCAAAACTCGGCAAACTTTTCATATTTTATGAGTCAGTGAAAAGAGCTCAAAGAAGACTCGTCTTTTGAGGAACGAGTGATAAACGGGGATAGCAGCAGATTCCAGGTACAGGTTGGAATTTTCCAATCACGGCAGTGTCACAAGGATGGCTAAGTGAAATCACTCTTCGCAGCTGTTCCTCAAAATAGGTAAACAAACATATGGAGATGAACGATTGGCCAAAATGAACGGATGGAGGTGATGGCATATAAACACGACCAAGGGCTTTTAATATGGCTTTCAAAGGTTACTTTTCTCAATGGTTATTTACCGGTTCATTTTTTCTGAGTGAGCTTGAACTGCTAGGGAAAGATTGCTCACAATTTATGTTTATTTTTTAACGAGCATGAACTCTACACAAAAACTGCTCGATTCTTGCGTTTATTTTTTAACGAGCATGAACATTGCTAAAACTGCTCAATTCTTGCGTTTATTTTTTAACGAGCATGAACATTGCTAAAACTGCTCAATTTATACCAGTCTTAATACAAGGAATGCCTTAGGTGAGGTAATCTTATTTAAGGAGCGATACCTCACTAATTACTCCAATTTGGCAGGTTTTAACTTTTGCCTTTCATCCTTTCTTTATGCAAGCTGGAAACGGCTAATCCTACGAGTTTAACGGGTTAGACCTAAAAATTAAAAAAAAAAATAAATAGTCGTCCCGTGTTTGCACTCCAAAAGGTTTGCATGCCCCCAGGTATAAAGTATAATTTCGAGATTCTGTCCTCTGACTTATTATCCGAAAAATGGTTTTGTTCGCTGCCGCAAGCTAAACTCTCTTTTCGACGATGTCTATCATTAGGTTGCTAAGGATGGTGACTACTTATTGCAGCAATTTCCTCTCTTTCTTTGAAGACTGCCCCTACTCTCTTTCAAAACATATTGTTTTAATGGGTGAGGCTTGACATTCAAAGATGGTGCCTACTTGCTGCTACAAGTGGATCTCCTCCTTAGGAGAGCCTACTTTTTTAGACAAAGGGAGCGATCCTTCCGCTTCACATAACTTTGACAAAAGAATTTTATCTTAGAACAACCCTCTCTTCCTTTTTCGGACGGGGTACGGACTAGTCCATTCTTCTGCGGAAATTAACTTTATACCAAGGTTTTCTCTGCCCAAGGCAGGCCAGGGTGCATGCCCCCTGGGTCCTAGTTCTTTCTTTCCGAATTACTCGCATTCATCGGGAAGTAGAACCGGGGGAGGTGGCATTCCTGGAGTGAATAAACCGTTAAGGGATGGTATTTGACTATTTACGATGCGTGATCCTGGAAATGAAAGTTGGTCTACGAGCTTGACCATTCTTCCTTCGTGCGGAAAACACATGACTCTAAAGAGCGAGGACACTATTGCCTCCATGCAATATATATAGTCTCGTCCAAGGAGTAAGTTATAAACCAAGGGTCCCTGGACGACTGTTATCACTAGAAATTATAGTCCATGTATATGATAATTGTCTATAAGTTTTTGAAGAGTCTTGAAGTCTTGTAAATAGGTTTGTTAACTTATGTCAATTTCAAATTTTGAAATTCAAGAGTTATGAATGAAATTCGTGTAAAGGCAAGGGCATTAGTCATCTTCCATCATGGTTAGTTATATCATGTCATGTCATTGGTACTTGCGCAGTTTCGCAGCGCGGGTATGATCTCTTAGGTACTTGCGCAGTTTCGTAGCGCGAGTGTGATTGGTCAGTTCTGCTGCTAAATAATGTTTGCGTGTTTTCGTAGCGGCCCGTTTGTCAGCGATTTCGTAGCGCATTCCTTTAAATTTGAACTGCCCGCGCTACGAAATCGGGGTTTCGGGCTGTTGTGCAGCATTTTTCCTTGAATGTCTAATCCGAGAAGTAGTGAGTCACGAGTCCGGTTATGATTGTTTCCTCACACCATTTATGTGTCATGATTAGCCATTACTTTGCCATCAGGTCTGATTTCATTGAGTTAGGTGTCAGTTTGGAGGATGTTATAGGAAGTGGTCATTCCATAATGTGTTTTTCATAACATATGAATGTCTTCTGCTCTATGAAAAGCGTGAGATTTATTCTAAACAGACTACTGCAAGCGAGCCTGATTTCTACAGCCAAAGAGTGTTTTCGTGCTGCAAACCACCGTCATTTCCTTGTGTAGAATTGTGCAAAGAAACATGGAAAGAAAGGAGCACCGTTCGGGTAGATGTGTGAGAACAGAGCCGGAGGGATTAGATGTAACCCTCAGGGATGAGGAAGTAGCAAAGGCGTTCAGAGGTGCTGGTTGTTGGCGGTTTTGTGAAAAACTCAAAGGTGGACATGCAGAAGTGACCAAGGCATTTGCAGTGAACTTCACGGGATTAAATTCAAAAGTGGCCATGCTGGAGTTTCCGGTTTCCCCTGAAGTCATTTCTACAGTCACAGAAATCCCAAGAGGTGGCCAAGAATGGTTCAAGAATTTCAAGTTTGATATGGGTCCGTGTAAGGAGTTCTTAAAGGCACCATATGTAGACGAAGATCTTACTAAAGCTGTCCCAAGGAGCTATCTTAAGGAGAATTATGCTACATTATTGACATGCATCCAGAAGTACTTGACATGTGAAGGTCGGTACAACAAAGTCTACTCATATCATTTCAAGCTGCTACTACACTTCACTGGTAAGAGCTCAATAGACATCCCTTTTTACTTATTCAGGAGTATTACTAAGATGTGTGACAAGATTCAGTTGAAGAAGGAAGCTTATGAAACATCTCTTTTTCATCATGGTCTGGTTAAATTATTGGTGTTGGATAGCCTACATAAAATTGGTAAGGACTGGGATTCGTTTGTATTCATGGCCGGTTTCCCTAGTAAAACGGGCCTCACTCCATTACCTGTAAGAGAAAGAGAAGATAGGAGTGAGGATACTACTTTGGCTGAGATTAGGAAAGAAATAACAGACCATAAGAAGCCCAAAGCTAAAACAAAGAAGCCAGAGAGGTCTGTAACAGTCAAAGAAACACCTGAAGCATCAACAAAGAAGACTCCTAAGTTAGCAGTTAAAGAAACTCCTGAAGCATCAGTAGTCAAAACTTCAAAATCATCTAAAGTATCTGAAAAAGAAGCTTCTAAGTTGCCTCTTAAAGAAACACCAGAATCATCTAAACAGAAGACTCACAAAAGAAAAGATGAAATTAAGTCTAGTGAAGTTGAAAGAGTTTCAAGAGTAAGAACTAGAGGCCAGCTGAACAAAGAAAAAGGAAAATCAGCTCATGTGGAAGAGAGTCCTGTTTCTAAGGGTAGTCTAAATGATTTGTTGGAAGCCATTGAATTAGAACAAGAACATCCAATTCAAGTTGAACCACTTGAAATAGAACAAGATCAATTGGTATCACCTATGCATATTGATCTAACACAATCTTCACCTGAGAGTTCTAAGAAGTCAAAGGCTTCCAAAAGGTTAAAGTTTGAAGAACCAGGTGAAGAGTATGCCTTTAAACCTCGCAGACCAATGACTAGGAGGCAAATGAAGGAAGCAGAAAAGGCTCAGAAAGAGAAAGTCCCTTCAGACATGCCTAGGACAGAGGCACTTGAAATCTTCTCTGAAATAGTCCAAGCAGCTAAAAACAAGAATAAGGACAATAAGGTGGTTATTAGTCAAAGTGGAAATGTGATTGCCATTAAAAAACAAGCTGGAGCAAGTAAGGAGATACCTCAGGTTCATAATATTTTTAAAGAGAAGGCAGTGAGATATACTAGTTATAAGAAAGCTGTGATGAAAGGTAAAACAAGTTTGATCAGTCAAGCTAGTTCGGTATCTGACGCCTATGTATGGACAGTATCAGCTCTAAAACAGGCAAAAACTATGAAACAAATGAATGCAAGTCTAAGAGCAGAGAACAAGAAGTTGAAGGAGGAAGTCATCAGCCTGAAAGAAAAGCTAGACAAGCTAGCTAAATGATTCAAGGAGGAATGTGTTTTCTCAAATTTTGATATATTTTGGGCCATTGTCTTTTTAAAAAGTTTTTGAGACTTTTTTGTGTCTTCACACCTGTATGGAAAGACTAAAGGAATCATAGATTTGAAATATTGCTGTTTTGAGGTTCATATATTTAATTTTGATGACCTACAGCAGTTTCGTAGCGCGCTACGAAACTGCTGTAGATGACTGGTTAGGTTTAAAGCTTGAGTTGGAATGCTGAGGTCAGCATATATTTAAAGAGATGGTTTAATATCAGCATGGAGATTATAGAAGATCAGTCAGATATTTTGAAAAGGAGGCCAGGTGTAAATATTCAAAGAAAAAGCCGAAGTTTTGTCTTTTGCCTAAAAGTCACTTTATCTCCGAAATTTTAGGGTTTGGATAGAGCTGCTGAGGTGTTAAATGATACACTTGTCCAGTTGTGGGATGGCTGGGTTATGAGTTCTCTTCAGTCACACGGGACTATCCAAGGTTTAAATGGCTTAAAGATGGATCATTAATATATGAACACCGAGGGGAGGCAGCAACCAAGAATATAGGCTTCATTTTCTTTTCGGTTGTTGAATCATCTATGCATCAAGTATCCGGAGCTGTATATACATTGAATCTGTTTTAAGTTTGGATATGGTTATAATTGCAATACTACAGGTGGCAAGCTCCAAGGACACAGCAGGGTATACAAGGAAGAAGACTTAAAGTGCCAATATGATGGAATCCTCTGTTTTCGTAGCATCATATCTCTTGTAATCAATTAGTTTGTTTATGTTATTGTTAAGGTCATTTATGTCAAAAGCCCGAGCTCCCTTCATGCTTGATGAGGAGTCTCGTACAGCAGTGTTTTGATAGGCTATATATAGGAATAACTTAGATGTAAAAAAGGTTGGATACTTAATAGAAAAAGTGTGTTGTTTTGGGCCACTGTAAGACCTTTTTTGACAGTAATAGTAAAACAGAGTTATTCTCTTCTCAAGATTCTCGAAGGATTGTCATGGTCAAATGAAGTGATGATGTGTTATACCTTATGTTATTTTATGGTTTTGTTGTATGCAATCACTCAGAATTCATAATTATATGCTCTGACTTCCTGTGTATACAGCAAGCTATGTGTGGTGGAATATGTTTGACTTGTAATGCTAAGAGCCTTGATTTCTATGAGATCACTGTGTTTTTCTTGTCTACTTGATATTATAGACTCCATAGCCCAATGAGATATCTTTTGGTGTGTTTCCAACCAGTTATGTTTTCATAAGTAAATAAAGAGTTAGCCATCTAGTGTGTGAAGGATTTTATCAAGAGTTTTGAGAGAGCCCTCTCTGATCAAAGAGGCTAATCTTTGGTCTAAAGATAGGTTGAAATAGTTACATGAGACCATGCTTAGTTGCAGCCCTCAGTACTGGTTTTGTGATAACAACGACCATGATGTTCATATGAACTGTCTTCCCTTTCAATGTAACTGGAACATTGGGGAGAATCCCTAACGGGTGACTGGTTCCTTTATAAAAACCTGATAGATTTCTTATCTCAGGTAAAAGCGCTGGGCAACCCAGTGCTTTCCAAGCAATAGAGGAAAGGATACTCACAGATGCCCCTTCATCAATGATAGTTCCAGCCATCACCATTCTGTAGATTTGGACTATGATTCTGAATGGGATACTGGCTGGTAACCGGGGTCTGCCTAGTTGATTCCAATCAAAGGATATGACTAGGTTGCTTGGTGGTGGGACCGAATATACGGCCGGATACGACCCTGACGATGTTCCTTCCTGTGATAAAGGAATGGGCGCATTGCCCTGATGCTCATCAGAGTCTGTGTTGATGAAAAGAATATGGACGGTGTCATCCTTATCCTCTTCAGTGAGGGTGTCTTTTGAAGATGGGTCTTCAATGACGGAGTCATTGGAGGATGAAACCTCTGAAGGAAGAACCGGGTCAACTGCCGTTTCGACCTTTAGACTTTCGTCTGGTCTGGATTCAGTAGGTTCATTTTCAATGACCGACACTTCAGCCGACCACTTGAGCGGGTCAGCTGGATTTTCAACTATCGAGGGATTAGGCGCGAGTTTTTGGTATCCAGGAGGAAGTCGTAACGGTGAAACCGGACGATCTTCCAAAACTCTCTTTGCCTCATCTAAGAATGGACATCGGTGGATGGCATGATCGCCTTCACACAACATACAGGGTGATCTTGGTCTCCCTCTTCGTCCTTCACTCTCGCTAGTTGACGGACTGCAATCAACATGACTACCAGAGGTTGATGCTACCGGATTGTGAAACCTTGGGGACCAGTCCCTTAGTATCCGGGGAATACAAGGACAATCACGATGGAAGTGGGTCCCTTTGCAAATGACACATGGCGATTTAGGCCCGGTCGGTGCAGTGTGTGGGTTTTTGTCAGCTGTCTTTTGCTTGCCCCCAGTCGTCTTCGCCATAGGCCCCTTCTGCTTCTTTTCTCTTTTCTTCTTTTCCTTCTTCTCCATGGGAGGTTGACTTTTGCCGGCTCTACCTTGTGAAGATGAAGGATCAGAGGAAGAATTGTAAGAAGTGGAAGGTTGGTGGGTAGTTTTAGACTGGTCTGACTGTTGATTCGACTGCTCAGGATTAGTGGCGATCTGAACTACATTAGTTGAAAAGAGCCATACAGGTAGGCCAATTGTCAATCCTGGAAGTGACAATGTGGCCATATGAGGCGCACCAACATCTCCCCAAGAGGAGAAGGGATTTGGACTTCCGCCAAGGTTACTTCCTTGGTTGGTGGGCTCCATACTTTTCAACTGAAAGATCAACGTGGGAATAACAGGTGATTATGTTCCGTTTAAAATAAATTTTATTAACGACGCTTTTAGACACAAACTTGCTTTTTCATGTTTTAAGAGTCGAGAAAAAGCTAAAGATGACTCTAGTCGCCTTCGATGTTTTAACGAGCCCGAAGTGACAAATGCTCGGATGGAATTTTTCAGTTATAGAGTTTGAAAAAGGCCAAAAGAAACTTCTCTGGAGTTCTAGGCAGAGGGTGTGCCAAACTTTTCGCGAAACCACAGAATACGTTTTACGGTACGGGTGGTCGATCTTTGTGAATGCTGTGTTCACTGCATCGTGATCAGTAGGGCGGCCGACACGACTTCCTATGGATAAAGGATAATTGCCTATAGGGGTCTCCCAATATATACTCGACGGTACGTGGGAGCACAAGTCCGTATTAGTGCCACCGACTCTCAGGAGGAATCACCCACCTTCGTAGAGATCGATAGTCACTATGCTTAACGACACCGGAACACGTCTCTACCTAGACCTATATGTGTTTGCGTTATGTTACAAAGCGTTGTTATGTAAATTAGATTTATTTTAATGTTGATCTTGCTTAGCAGTTTGCCTTTAAGGATCACCACGAGATGTATATAACAAATTCCTGAATGCAGTCTAAGATGAGAAGCAAACTTTTCAATCTTTCAACTTTGAAAACCTTAACTACTGAGGGAAGAGAAAGGCAAATCTTTTCTCACAGATCATAGAGCACACACTAAATGCAAATTTTTTCTAAATCGTCAAGCAAACAGTCAAATGCAAAATGCACAATGCATGTATTTTCTTTTCCCTTTCTTAATGTGGATGGGTTACAAAAAGAAAGTCGTTATATAACTTTGATTTCGATTTAAAGCGAAAGTAAACAAGCTTGTCCAAAATCAAAAGACACCTTAAGATTTACTTGCTTAATCACTGGAAATGCATGAAATCAAACCATAATGACGAAAGTAAAATGACTAATCAGCTATGGACAGCAAACAAGCTAACTCTTTAGACCAGCAAAATGCCTAACACAGGTTTAGATCTAAGAGGCCAAAAGCAAGACTAGTTTACTCTTCGTTATGGGAAATTGTAAATGAGTAATAAATACAAAGAACAAGTACAATTTCGTTATATAACAGAGGCAGAATGATGGCAAGTAATATTGGTTTCAGAACAGGTACAAGACTGACACCTAGCAGCAAAATCTAAGTGAAAACAGGCAAGAGAAAGTGAGGAAACCCCAAATGCACTAGGCAAATTTGGGCCAACGCAGGTGCTGCACAGCCAATCTGGCTCTCAGCGCAGGTAGCCCCTTCGGGACCTGCGTTGCAAAGCAGGTAGCCTGTGTACTACCTGCTTTGGAAAACGAAACTTGCGTTTTCACAGTTTCCGGGTCATAATTTTCTAAAAAATGCACAGTTTTTGCTCAAATCAGAAGCAATCAGTCAAGCACACTCAAAGGGATGATTAGGAAGGTGAAAAGCTATCACTAAGAGCTTACAAGGATCCTTGTAGATCAGCTCTTCAAATCATGAACTTGCTCAGAAATGAGCTAGAGTAGCTGCCCTCTACTTCGCTTTTGATATAGTCAAAAGCTTTTCGATTTGGTACTCTTTTGTTCAGGAAATGAATAGCAAAATACTACAAACACAATCAAACGGATACGATCCCCAGCGGAGTCGCCAGTTTGTTGTAGGGAAAAGTATCCGACTCGGATGACCCTATCCCACTCTAAGGGTGATAGTACCTTAGCAACAACTGTAAAACAAACTACTTAAGGTTTACTTCTTTATGAAAGCAAAAGAGAATGGAGAAATGCACTAACCGTTGCCTTGCGCTTAATGTCGAATCCAAACTCTTCTCTTTGGCTGCTTGCTCCCAGCTCCTTGCTCTTTTGCTGGCCCAGCTACAATGAGATCCTGCAAAATAACAAAGAAGGAAACTACAAGAAGCATGCAATCATAACTGGTTCAAGGATTAGTGTAAACCAAACATGCAATTATCACAATATATTATTGAAACAAGAGCACATAGAAGAACCTCAATAGCTTTTATTAATGAAGAAGTAAAGGTTCTGAGAGTATTACAACCATTGAAGGCTCCAATCCAGCAACACCTCCCAACAGAAAGAATTTCTCTTCTTCACCTCTCTCAAACAATCACCCAATAGCTCTATAGTGAAACCAACAGCATATCATTACTTTGCACCAAATTCCAGCCTCCTGAGCTCATAGGAGAGAGCTCAATATATAGATGAATTGAGAAAGGATGAGTCAGCTTGCAACTGATGTGTAGCTGCCTTGTGTCCTCTCTCTCTTCAGTTGATCTTCAGTTCTTGAGTCCACTTGGAGAACCTTGTTTCCACTTGGAGAAACAGAGCCTCTGACTCATCACAAGGCGAAATCCCTGATCCAAGTGTCATTTTTGGAAGATTCCAGAGCAATGACTCAGTGTGCCACTTGTCCCATCTCGCTCAGCGCAAGTGGCCTTTGTTCTACCTGCTTTGCAATGCAGGTACACCATGGAGGAGTTGAGTTTCAGCGCAGAAGCCTAGTGGAGCACCTGCTTTGATTTCAGGATTGCTTGTTTTTGAGTGTTTTCAGGTGGAGAACTGATCTGAGAGCTGTTGGTTTGCTGACCTTGTTCCTCTAGGGGTAGGAACATCATGTTTAGGGACTTTGGATCCCTTGGATTATTGACAATTCATGCCTGATGCTGCAAGGCACAAAATTGTCTATAACAAATTGGATAAGGAAAATTGATGTATATTGCATGGTGCAAAAAGTCGATTCAGAAAGGAAGAAGATTCAACTGGCTAGCCTTCGTCTTGGAGGAACTGCACTTGTGTGGTGGGAAGGCAAGACACAAGCAGATCTTCAAAAACATGGTAAAATCATTTAAACTTGGAATGAATTTGTTTCTACCATTAAAAATAAATTTTATCCTTTAGCTTACATGTAGTAGACAATGATGAGTTGGCGGACACTATGTCAAATGAAGGGTCAAAGTGTACAAAGTTATACTTGAGAATTTTGAAAAAGAGCTTTAACATTAGGTATTTCATTGGATTCACCAGAGACATTATTAAAATATATAGGTGGTCTTCGTAGTTATTTGAAGCATACTATACTTATGTTTAATCCCACTAGCTTAGATGATGTATTAGTCCAAGCGACTCATCTAGAGGCTAGAGGTAAAAATGTAAACCCAGATATTGGGACGTCATCCAAATCTTTTGAGAACAAGAATAAAGGAAAGAAGAAACTGAAATGGAAGGAGAGGAAAACAAACACTGTAAAGAAGGACAAACCTTCATGCACTCATTGTAAGAAATAAGGACACGATGAGGCACATTGCTGGTCTTTGCATCCAGAACTGAAGCCTAAGAAGTTCAGGGGTAAAGAGCAAAAGAATGTTGCTGCTATACAGAAGGACTTGGGGTCAGACTCAGGTGATGAAACAACAGTTATAGCCATAGGTATAAAAGGTAAATATTCTGAAGCATCTACAAGTAATTCTTCACATTTTGTTGATAATGAAAGTAATGAGAGGAAAAGAAATGAGCTATTTCATATTAGAGTCATTTCCAAGCACACTAAAATTGATACTTTATTTGATAGTGGGTCACAAGTAAATTTAATTTCTAAAACAATTGTAAGGAAGTTGGGTCTAGAAACAAAACCACATAAGAAGCCATATCCATTAGCTTGGGTGTTGGATAAAACAAAGCTACAAGTTACGAGACAATGTAAACTTCGGTTTGCTATTGGGTCAACATTTGTAGATGAGGTTGAGTTAGACATAGTCCCATTGGACATATGTGGAATTGTTTTAGGGAGTCCCTACTTGTATGATAGAAAGGCTATCTTCTATAGAGCTGAAAATAAGTATCAACTCACTAAGGATGGAATTGAGTATATTGTAAGAGCTCATAAAATTAAAGATAACTTCTCTCTCATAAACTCAGGACAGATGAAAAGAATAGTCAATTCAAGTAAGAAATTTTTACTAATGATTGTAAAGGCAAAGGATCCTGATAAATCCGATGCATTCCAAGGTTGGAACCCTAGATAGAAAGAAGATTTAGTTAAAGTTGTTTCTGATAATGATATTCTACTTAAAGAGCCTTAGGGGCTTCCACCCAAGCGGGAAATAGCACATGATATTTATTTGCAGCAAGATGCTCCACTACCTAACATTGGAATGTATAGGTTATCGACTTTAGAGAATGCAGAGATAAAGAAGCAAGTATAGGAGTTGCTCCATAAAGGGTTTATACGACCAAGCACATCACCAATTGTGTTGGTGCGAAAGAAAGATGGTTCGTGGAGAATGTGCATTGATTTTAGAGCACTAAATAAAATTACGACCAAGAATCATTATCCTCTTCCTCAGATTGATGATTTATTAGATCAATTAAAAGATGCAGTTTACTTTCTAAATTAGACTTGCGAATCGGCTACCATCAGATCAGAGTTGTAGAATAGGATGTATGGAAAATTGCTTTCAAGACGAAGCAAGGACTTTATGAGTGGTTGGTTATGCCTTTTGGCTTAACTAATGCTCCTGCTACATTTATGTGAGTCATGAATGATGTATTTAGACCATTTATTGATGACTTTATAATAGTCTATTTAGATGATATTCTTGTTTTTAATAAGACTTGGGATGAACATGTAAAGCATGTAAAGTAGATTTTAGATGTTTTAAAGAGAGAAAATCTCTATGTGAAGCTGTCAAAATGTGAATTTGGCAGGACATCCTTAAATTATTTGGGTTACATTGTAGGGGGTGGTGAATTGGAGATAGATCCCTCTAAGGTTGAAGTCATTGTGAAATGGCCTAAGCCCAAATCTACTATAGAAGTTAGAAGTTTCTTAGGGGCAGCGCAATATTGGAGAAAGTTTATTGCTAACTTTTCATTGATTGCAGCTCCTTTACATGCTTTGACAAGTGTGAAACATGTGTTCTAGTGGGGAGGCAAACAACAGAAAACCTTCGACACCTTGAAAGAAAATATCAGTACAACACCAGTACTAGCACTACCAGATCTTCAACATCCATTTGAGATTGAGACCGATGCAAGTGACTATGCCATGGGAGCAGTGTTGATGCAACACAGAAAGCCTATATGCTTTCATTTTGAGACATTTACTTCTGCAGTAGTTAACTATCCTACATATGATAAAGAATTGTATGCATTAGTACAAAGTGTTAAAAAGTGGAAACATTATATAATGGGTAAAGAAACAATCATACACATAGATCATCAACTACTTCAATATTTACACTCACAAAATAAATTGAAACAATCAAGACATTACAGATGGATAAGTTTTCTACAACAATTTCATCTTGTTATCAGATATAAGAAGGGCATACATAATAAGGTTGCAGACATGTTATCAAGACCAATCATAAATGCATCCACTATACTTAAGCATAATTCAGAAGTCCATGAAAGTTATATTGAACAATTTGCTCAGGATATAGATTTCAAAGATGTATATGAAACTTTAAGTCATGGCAAGCAGGTAGAAGAATTAGATTATTATATAAAGGACAAACTATTATATCATTTGGGAAAGTTATGCATTCCACAATAACATAATTTGAGAAGCACATACTTCTATCATATCAGGTTAGTTTGGTGTAAGTAAAACAATTGCACAATTGCAAAGGTTCTGTTATTGGCCATGAATGCATGAGACAATTTCTAGATATATCAAAGGGTGTACTATGTGTGCTACAAGTAAGCCCAGTAATAGAAAATTAAGCTTGTATACTCCACTTCCAATTCCTTCTCGTCCTTGGGAAAGTGTTTCCATGGATTTTGGTGGGGTATTTCCAAAGTCTAGAAAGGATCATGATTATTTGTATGTAATTGTGGATAGGTTCAGTAAAATGCGTATTTTGATACCATGTAATAAACAGGTAACAACTGAATAAACGACAAAGTTGTTCTTTCAAAATGTATGGGTTCATTTTGGGTTACCAACTTCTATTGTATCTGATCAAGATTCTCGATTTGTTAGTAAATTTTGGTCAAGTCTATGGGAGCTAATGGACACCAGGTTAAAGAAGAGCACAACATTTCATCCACAAATAGATGGTCAGACAGAAGTGGTCAACAGGACAGTGATATAGTTGCTTAGAGGATATTGTAGCAAGCATCCCAAGCTTTGGGATGAGAAATTTTGTTATGTGCAACATGCTTACAACCGTGCCAAGCATTCTTCTACTTAGAGGTCTCCTTTTGAGACTTGTTTTGGTTTTATAACAAAGTCTCCCTTGGATTTTGTCTTTGGTAAAGAGATAGCAGTTGATGGACACAATGATGTGGACAAAGCAACTAAGTTCATTGAGAAAATCGAGGAAATTCACCAGGTAGTATAGGAACAACTAGAAAGAAGTCAAGCCAAGTATAAGGCATGACATGACAATCATCAAGTTGAGCATAGTTTTCAAGTTGGTGATCAAGTTTGGTTGTACATCAACAAAGAAAGACTACAAGGGGAAGGTAAGAAGTTGAAACCAATTAGATATGGTCCTTTCAAAATACTTGATAAAATTGGTGAAAATGCTTTCCGCCTTGATCTACCAGCTTATATGCAAATCTATTCAGTCGTTAATGTTGAAAACTTGAGATTATATGAACCTTCAATGATTGAAGATCCTGAAGAGCAAGGTCAGTTGCCTTCCATTGAGGATCTGTTGCCTGAGTATCTCAATGAGTTATAGGAGGACACAGTTCTTGACAGGAGGATAAGAACTTTGCGACGAGGGGATGTTGAGTACCTGAGAGTTGGACTCAAAGGTACAAATCCAAGTAAAGCACGATGGATAGAAATTGTACAAGTGAAGGAACTTTATCCTCACTTACTCGATAGCTAAAAACCAACTTTTGGTTGACCAAAAGCTTCTAGTGGGGAGGAGTGATCCAAAATGGATTCAGCATGGCCTCTAAATATAAAGTCTTCAAATATAGGTGAAAGTGGAACAAGGTTTAAGAGCTTGTTGAAACAAAGCTAATGGTAAAAACCACATGCAAATCCGATTTTGGATAAGGAAATGGGAGCCAATTAAAGATTCAAGTCAAAAGGTCAAAGCCTATGTCAGTAGGACATGTGGCAACTCGGGAAAGAGTCGCAGGTACCTGATGATGTTAGCACAACAAATGATGTGGCAGTCTATGATTGGTTCAAACCTTAGGCGATGAAGAGCATCAGTAAAGAACAATGATTGTTCGATCAAAGGAGATTAACGAATATTGCATCGAAACATGTAAGCATGTTATCTGGAAAAACATATGCGATATATTTATACAAAAAGAGCTAAAATCTTTGAGTTCTGGAAGGAGGGCGATAAATGGGTTATCGTGTGCCCTCAAGGCAGGAAGCGTTTTAGACCGAGAGCACATGATTCCACTTAGCGAGTGACATGTAGCCTCTCGAAAACCACTTTATCGCATGCCTTTGGAGAAATAGCGAACGTGCTAGTTGGAGCGTGAGACCGTGCGACAGCCGTCAGATTGTTCAGAGCAGATCAACGGTGCAGGTTGTCTGGATCAGTTGAGGAGCGGGACGCAACAGCCATCAGATGGGTTGTTCTCGAGATCAGCGTCGGGGAAAGGCCGAATGGTCGGGGTCCACCCGCGCTTGCCGGTCCTTTCGTTTTAAGTCTATTTCTATTATAAACTTATTGTTTCCACGTTTAATGGAAATTGTAACTAAAAATGTTATAAAAACACTGTAATACAAAAAGTTGGCAGAGAGTGTATTGTGAACCATTCGAGGGGGTCTGGAGGTTAGAGTGACCAGTACGGTCGTGTTTATACTCATTTCAACTCAAGGATTCAAGCGGAACTCAGTAGTGAGATCCATTTCTGTGTTTGAGACTCTATTTTAGAGCTCACACCTGTAACAACCATTTTGAAGACATAATATAGAGGTCAGCACTAGAAGCTAGGACCAGGAGACGTAGCCAAGAAGTCTAGTGAACTCCTTTATCATTTTGGCTGTGTTGATGTGTTATTATTGTGTTTTATAATTATTTAATTGTCTGTATTATTCGCAATCTTTTCGATCCATTGCACTAAGTAATATAGACAACTCTACACATGAGTCTGTAATACCTTTTTATCAAATGTAGATCATTGTGACACACTGCATGCATATGATAAGCATGCACACTCTTTTGTCTGTGATAGAAAAGAAAACATGAGAAAGAGAGACAACTTACGCTTTGAAAGTGTGTTCGTTGTGTATGATTCCTCCAATACATGAGCAATGGGATCATGTGATTCAAGTGGAGGAAGTGAAATTTGTGTATTGGATGATCTTCAATGAATACTGATGAGGAGCCTTGGGTGTTTCAACAATTTCCTGATCGAAAGTGAAAATAACCCCAGGACAATGAGGGTCTGACATAACCATCAACTTGGGTTGAAGTGCCTTGAAAGCCTGCGGGGTTTCGACTTCATTGACAGATAGATCATCATAAACAGGTGGCTTGGAAAGATCAACAACGATTGAATCAACATCATGATCAAATATAGGAGTAAAGAGATCACAACAACTATGATCAGAAAAATCAATGAGTTCATCGACATCCTAATGATCTGATGAATCATATGGAGGGGTAGATGAGAAGCAAGAATGTTCACCATGTCTGTGTTTCCGGAAAAAGTAGATGCAAAATCGAGTGGATTCTAAATGAAAGATTTGTCCTCTCTGATGTCAAATGATGGACTGACGTCGGGTGTGTTCTTCAAACGATTAGAAGTAGATGCATCCGTGGATGGATAAACTAGGAAAATTAGAGATAGAAGAATTACCAAAGATGTCAGGAAAAGGCGAAGGAGGCGCGGACAAAAGGAGGTCATCCTTGACCGTGGGTTCATGTTCAGATTCTGAGTCATACTCATCGTAAATGACAGCGTAGGTGGGTTTTGAAACATTGACCTTGTTGATATATTGATCCTCGTTCACAATAACTGTGGATTTCGGAATGGAAGAACACAAGACAATACAATTCGGAGGATCAATAGAACGTGGGGACAGAGGTTGATGAAACAAGTCCACATGAAAGCCACCAGGCTTGCAAGCTGAATCTACACAGATATCAAGATTAGGTGGGGTAGGAGGATGTGACTGTTCAATAGATGTGCACACACCTTCTCCCACCTCACACTGCAGAGCTAGAGCTTTTTGATGAGAAGAGAACAGGCAGTCACTTGTGACAGCGACCTTGTCCGTCTTAGATTTGGAATCTCTAACACTGAGGTGTTGGGAGGCATTCAAATGATTCTAAGAATTGCAAATTTTTGGATATGTAAAGAAGATACTTAAATCTTCCATCAAGAAATTCCCAATCAATTTCATCTTTAGGAAATTGAAATGCAAGATTACAAAAGCGTGTGTGAAATTGCTCAACGGATTCATGAGGTGATTTATGTAATTTTAGAATTTCTTTATTGAGTGCTTTACGGTCAAAATGATTGAAAGCACAGGCTATCTCTGTGAAAAACTTATGGAAAGAGTGAATAGATTTCTCGGGCAATGTGACACACCATATCTGTGGGTGCCCTCGAAGTGTGAATGTGAACATCGCGAAGGTCATGTAATCTTCATGGATTTCATGCCTTTCAAAGGAGCCTACAATGACAACTGCGTGTCTAAGAAAGGTCGCTCTGCCTTCACCATTGTATGTGTCATGTGACAAGTCATTATAGAGCTCTTCCAAAATTTCAAAGTCATTTCCATAAGACATACACTTCGGAAGAAAAATTATGCGGTTATTCATGCTAAATATGCGAAGATTCAAAACAGATTGTGAGGACTTAGCTTGTCATTTGGCCCTCCTTCTAGCGCCATAAATATTGACGATGCTGGACCTGCCAAAATGTCAAGGGATCTCCCCTAAAGAAGTCCCAACTAGACCTCAAACTGTTTGGAGTAGGAGTCCCAACATTGGGTAGTACAAAATCACCTTGACTGCGTTTCTTCCCATAGGTAAGTAAGATGTCCTTGTTGGAAGCAAGGGTGTTACCATGCAGCAAGTCAGGGAAGATGCATGGAAAGGCTCTAACACATGGAAGGGGAGAGGAGTGCGCCCCTTAGAAGCCTATAATAATATGATTCTTGAAAGGGAACACATGCGTTGAAAGACATCACAAGATGGAAAGAAAAATATTCGACAATCCAAAGTGATGAGTTAAACCAACAGTACGCTTTGATGAGATTTATACAAACATATAGTGAATATTCCATACATACATACGTAAGTTACAACTACATACATTGTTAGAGTAACCAGAATAGTCGAACTACAATAACAATACATGCATGAAACGTGTTGGTTATGTTATATTAAAAGAGTGAAAGATCCAATCATACATACAACCATGATAGCCACTCGCCCTAGTAGTGGAACATTACAGTCACTGCCGCCTGCTCCTCCAAAGAGATGCACTCACTTTGCACTATGGAGAAGCCATGACTCATTACAGTACACTCCAAGCTTTCTCTAAGTTAGACCTATCAGAAACTTGGCTCCCAAAAAGCTTGTACAATGAGTTATGGGGTTCTATATATGTCAAAGGGTGGGGTGACCCTTGACATTCCCTTTTGATGCAACAAAGCTGCAAATTTTCAAAATCCTTGGACCTGTGGTTTATTGGTCCAACATATAGACGAAATCATCCATTACCAATAAATCTAAGGGGCTTCAAAATTAAAAATCAACACATAATAATGAAGTTTACACAATACGTATCTATAATAAAACTCAGAAATAATTCATTAATAAAATATTTACATGAGAATTATTCCCGTTCCTCACTCTCACACTCCTCTCTCGTCTTCCCATATTCAGACTTACATTTATAGAAATAAGTACATAGTTATAGATTATTCTAAATCCATAATCTTCTCCATAAATCACTCAACTAATTCTTAAGGATTCTCTCTAATCCCCAAAATTATGAAACCAATTCCTAATCTAAGATTTACAATATTTCAAAATCTCTCAATCCTCACTAATCACTCATCATCACTCATCAATCACTCATATTCTCCTATATTAAAATTACATTAATTTAATTCTTTTGGGAACCAACTCCCTTAAAACACAAGACCCCTATGTCTACTAAATACAATGATTTTTCTGAGTCAGATGCTCCTGCATCAGACTCCTGATGTAGAAAAGAAAAATTCATAGACTCTTGTCTATGAGGCCTGTCACTTTTCTGTAATAATGTGACAGCTACAAGTCTTTATGACTTGCTTCCTCCAGGATCCCAAACTTTGTTTAGCTGTTGGTCCTTCAGTCTTTCTTCTTCATGTTGTTGTGTTTTTGTTCCTGTCATCTTTCTTTCTCCTGGTCTCCAAATTTTATGTTGTAGCCTTTCTTTCATCCTTCTCATTGCTTCATTGGTTACACTAAGAGAGAATAAATAATGGCAAGCATCAAGCTTGAAAATTGCTTCATCCTTTACCTCTGTGTCCTTCTCTATTTGAGCTGAAAACTCAACTTCATGGAATGAAGAACAATTATCCCAATTTCCTTCAGGTTCACAAAGAACTTCTTCTTGACCATAATTTCCTTCTGGATCTTTGCTATGGTCATTAGCGGTCATAGTTTTGTTCTCCTTCTTAAACCCCTCATTTGATATTGTACCTGCACTCATAAACAAGTTATCAGTTTTAAAAATACAAGACCTTTTGACCTCATTTGATACTTCAAGCACCAATTCTTCACAATGGACTTTCTGGGTTTCAACAAATCCTCTTTGTTGTGACTCAATTCCTTTGAGTCTCTCCTTCTCCAACAAAGCAATATGTATTTGTTCAATTTCTCTGAACTCGTTTATCAGCTTGGCATTCCATTTCTTTTGCAATGGGTTCCATTTGACATGTTTCCTCATTCTCCATCCATATCTTTGGTCTTCATTCTCTTCCTCTTGTAGCCATTCCTCTAGTATATCCAACTGTGCTCTCATCACTACAAGACTTATCTCACTTTCTTCATTACTCATCTTCCTTCCCATGCCATTTGTTTTGGTGTCTTCCTTCTCTCTTCTTCTGCTGTGCTTCTGCTGCACCTCTGATTTTCTGAAATTATCCATACTCCACTTCTGTTTTTGCTCATATGTACAAAGCACAAAATTTCAATCTACGTAAGGGAGGATTATGCACACAATTCAATCCAGTTGGTCCTCCTGGCAGCTTCAACATTTATTATTGTCCACTTGCAAAAGGATTTACATAAACACAATACTAAAACCTACTCCAATGCGTTAGATTCTCCATGCCAAAAAAAAAAAGAATGTCTTAGTTTGCAGTAAAAATAGTCGCAGGAATATAAAGACACTACCACCAAATTGACTTGACTGTTTTAATATTATGAGACTGCACACCGCAATTTTATTTTTCACGGATTTCAGTGAACCATGGTGATGTTTATGTCTTGATACCTCCATCTCGACGCGCTCCAACATTGATAATCCACCAACACTTTAAATTTCTCTCGACACTTCATGAGGGAAGCCATGCCCAACTTTGTTCAATATCCAATTCTGTTCAATTTAAAAAAAACCCGCAGCACTTCATAGCAAGCAACGACTTCACAGACATTTAGAATGTGGTCGATCTAGCTAAGAGCAGCTCCACACCCAAATATTCAATGTAGTTCTCCACACTTGATGCCAGCCATGATCAATCCACTGGCTTACCATAGGGAGATCACCTTTGTGAACTTGGCTCTGATACCACTTTGATGCAGCAAAGCTGCAAATTTTCACGATCCTCGGACCTATGGTTTATTGGTCCAATGTATGGATGAAATCATCCATTACCAACAAATCTAAAGGGCTTCAAAATTAAAAATCAACACATAATAATGAAGTCTACACAATAAGTATCTCAATTAAAACTCAGAAATAATTCATTAATAAAATATTTACATGAGAATTATTCTCATTCCTCACTCTCACACTCCTCTCTCTTCTTCCCATATTTAGGCTTACATTTATAGAAATAAGTACATAGTTATGGATTATTCAAAATCCATAATCTTCTCCATAAATCACTCAACTAATTCTTAAGGATTCTCTCTAATCCCCAAAATTATGAAACCAATTCCTAATCTAAGATTTACAATATTTCAAAATCTCTCAATCCTCACTCATCAATTACTCATGTTCTCCTATATTCGAGAACATTTACAAATATCCTCACAATATTTAATTAATTCCTATTAAATATCTCTCATTAAAATCATTCAAAAACATTAAAATTACATTAATTTAATTCTTTTGGGAACCAACTCCCTTAAAACACAAGACCCCTATGTCTACTAAATACAATGATTTTTCTGAGCCGGATGCTCTTGCATCACCTTTTGCGACTCTTCAACTCATGACTCTTCATCTTACACATGATTGTTTACATTCCACTATTGACACTTGGTCTTTCACTTTAGAACATGTTTACAATACATTCTACACATGTACCCATGTGAGAAAAAAATGGACTTGAGTAAGCCATACAAGACATCATGGAGACTCAGAAATCTATGGGAAGACTAACTTGTCGACATCCTCTTGGTGATCGTTGGTGGAAAACTGATGGAAAGCTTGGTAGTCTGCATACTCCGTGGTGGCATCCTTCTGAAAGCGGACTCTTTCCTTCATATCATCCGAGTACACTTCTCTTGTACCTCTGTCCAACTCATCATGTAGCATGCACATCATGGTCTTGAGTGCAGCCAGACTAGTGACATAGTTATGCATAGTGTCTGCGTTCATCTGCAAATATGCACTGGTGGCTATGTGCATTAACTGGTTGAAGTACATGTCTAGCTCTAGTTGGACTTGGTTCTTTTCTTTCACCTCGGTGAATGTGCCAATGGATGGGATCACATGTGTGCACACAATGACATCCATGCTCCTGAACGCTCGTGTATGTGAAGCCTGTAAGCGGGTGATGAGCTGTGGGAGTTCCTTATAGTTCCATATCTGACTCTAGATGCATGCTTTCAACTCCACTGCCTTTGGCTTCATCATATTTGGAGAGTACAACGGGGCTCCCTTGTACCTCATTTTCCATATATGCATGTGATCGACAACAGTGTGTATGTCTCTCAAGATGTGTACTCTCCTAGCACAATGTTATTGCCAACCATTAAGATGGACAACAAACTTATGCACAATGACGAACCTGAATTACAACTTCTGCATGACTGTCTCGAGAGACGATACTTCATCAAGTATCACTTTCCTCCACTCTGCTTTGGTGGATGGTGTAGCTTTCTCTTCTCTCTGCTTGACTGCTTGCAATTCCTTAGCCATGCGCTTGTTCTCAGCTATCAAGAATCTCACACTTGTGCTGGTGGCTTCGGAATATGCCTTTGTAGCGTCAACCAATGCAGTTGGATGTTTGCACACATCGGACACGATCACTCATTCTCGAAACTGTGCAGGAGATGCATGGTCATCTAGAGTGGGTACTCTGCATGACTACACAACTCTGTGTTGTGACTTGTCAAAGGATATGTTGTGCACATCTGCTTCCAGAATGTCCTCAAGGATTTCAGTGTCTCCTTGATCACTTGGGACTTGCTCTACTCCTAGATCTAGTTTTGGGCATGAGGTTTGTATCTTGATAATACTTCAGCTGAACCAAATCCATGTCCATTTGTTCCAAAATCTGTTCAATCTCTTGAGAACAGTCCTGCTCCTGCGATTTCTCACCATGTTTTTTATCTGCCAGTTGTTCTGATTCAATAACCTGTATTTGCATAGTTTCGTCAACGTGTACACACTGCGCTTCCTGTTGTTATTGTTCCTGCTCCGCTTCCTTATTCCTTTTGCACAACTCTTGTTATTCCCTTAGTTGTTGCTTCACCTCCTGTAACTTCTTCTCTTCCTCCTCTAGTTTTTGTTTCTCCCTCTGTCTTTATGAAATACTTTTGTTTTGCTGTCGCTTCTTTTCTTTAATCTCCAAAGCTTCTCTTTCTATAAGTGGATCTTCCTTGAACTTGTAGCTTTGCTCCACCCCTGCATTCTCGACAATATTCCTTTTGCCTTTGTTTGACACATGTCTACTGCTCTCTTCTATTGCTTTAGTTGCTTCCTTGTGCATTGATAACCATTCTACATCCACTCTGACTGGTTCATTGAGCCTTGAGGAGTTATAACAATATCTCCATGGGTCTTCCTCAGGCCAATGACATGCCTCGTGGATCCAAGAATGATACACTCTCGCACAGTGGTCCTTCACTAAGCAATGTGGGTCATATGGATTGAAACTTCTGGTGCCAAAGGTGAATCTCTTGAATTCCTCCGTCTCGGCCTCAGCATGCTTGAGACTCTGGATCTCATACAACTCGATCCGTAAAGGAAGAGCAGGCCAAGGTGCCTTCTTCTTCCTGTGCATTATTGCTGACAACCCTGTCGAGATGTGGCATGCAACCTCTTGCATGACCAAATCATCCATAGAAAACTTCAGTAACACATGTGGATCCTTCTCCGCGATGTAAATATGGATTAAGGTGCCAAGGTGTGAGGCATACCAATCTTCTATGTTAACCAATGCCTCCATTGTTTCCTGTGACATGCAAGGTGGATCCTGCTCAAATATCATCCTGTACACCGGGGTGACGAAGTGGTATGATAGTTGTAGTATAACTCCATGGAAGGTACACTTAGAGAACAACCTACAATAGATGTGCATAGAGGTTTCTGAAGGTGTCCATGCCCAACCCAAGCTAGGGAATTGTTTATGGGCACATATTGCATCAAGTATGTAAGCGGTCATGAAGAGCTTTGCTTGCTAACCCTTGGGCATATGCCGGGCATTTGTTACTTTCTCCTTCTGCCAGAGAGCGAACATATCAGACCGATTGAAAGGTATTCCTTCATTTGCCATCTGATCCAACACAATCACCCAACTCTGCAGAAAGTTTCTGTACTCTCTTGGCCATATAAGAAGCATGCGAAGATGACCAAGAATTGATAAGCCTTCCGTAGTATCTTTGTCTTGTATACCTAGTTGGGTGTCATCCTAAACTTAGATGGCTCTCTTACCCATATCTTCAAGATGTCTCCTTGAGTTTGCACTACTGCTGGGATTGGTGAAGAATGCATCCATTTTTTTCACTAGCTGCAGCAAGTGATACATCTCCTGAAGGTATGAAGTTATGTTCCACTGACACTGCTTAGTACCATTGTCTCTGGATTAGTACGTGAGACAATCCAGTGGATCATGTACGTGCATGGAAATGCAGGATACCTGCATGCAACCTGGTACAAGCTAGACTTGTGTATGTTGACATAGACTCTGTGGTCCTCCAGATTCTCCTCAAAGGTGCCTAAAAAGATGTCATTGATGTCCTTCCATGTGATCTTGATCTCCTTGTCTATGAACAACTTAGTATCCTCATAGATGGGCAATCTCATAGACACTTGCTCGACCACATCTCCAGTTGTTCTCTCAATGGTGTCCTTTGACCCTACTCTCTTGGAAGCCTTTGTACTTTTACTTCTGAGAGACTGATGAACACATTTGATACTTGGAGATATAATAATGCTCATGGCAAGAAAAATGTCAGTTGAAAACCAAAAGCAACTTGAGGACTCACATGTAACACACCTGATTGACTGCTTGGGAAAATTGCATTGTTTTCTCTAGGAGAGGCTGGGAGACTGACTGTTGAAACTGCGCAGAGCATAGTCCAGGCTGCCAGTGAGTTGAATTACTGCTAAAACTGCATAGAGCATAGTCCAACTTGGCCTGCTGAGGACTGGAATTGCGCAATGCACAATTTCAGTCAACATGACTGCTACCGAGAAATTTCACTGTGCAATCTTGGGGGCCAACTGAGGCACTGTCTCTTAAACCCATGCAGAGCACAGCCTAGGAGGCCAGTGTGAGGCAATCTTTGCACAATTTCTGGGATCAAGGAAATTCATTCTATCCTAGAAATGCGTAGTGAGAGTCGGGCAAGGCAAGGTTCGGGCCAAGGCAGTTCAGACTTGCCGACGGGTGACTAAAAACTAGTAAGGACTAAAAGCATGTGCAAAGCTGGGTGCAAACATGAGTGAATAAACATGCATGCAATCAACAAGTGTAGGATTCAGTAATATGGGAAAATAAAGAAGTGTGTGAAGCGAGTCACTGCAACGATGATCGTTAGTGAAGAAATGATGTCTTGCATGCGACAACAAGGAAATGTAATGAAAAAATCGAAACAACGCTTCTACAAGCTAACATGTATTGAAACAACAACAAGCATTCAATAAAATGAAGAAAACAACATTCACACAAACCAAAATGTAAAAAGCAAGAGAAAAGAAGCAAAAGACATGAAAAGCGGACTTACCCAGAAAAAGCTGCGATGAGTGTGCTGAAAGTTCCTAGATGCATTGGGAATGCTAGAGCTCCAAGATCAAAAGTGAAGAATGAGATTTGAGGCATCGAATAAATAGTTTTGACAAGATCGAGGCTTATGATGCACATGCCACAATTCTAGGAAAAAGCGACACTTGGCGGGAGGTTTCTAAAATGACTTTTGCATGTAACCCCCAACTACTAAAAATAGATCCCTAAAATCTAGGGATGCTTTTTTTTTTTTTTTTTTTTTTTCAGGCAAAATTTCCCATGCATGAAAGGCAAGATTACACAGTCTTGGAGGGAACCAGTCAACCTATGAGCACATGCAACGGTCAACAAGCCACATGATGACTTCTGCGCAGTTTCTGGGTTGAGTGGCTCTAGCTGTCCCTCAAGCTCTACGCAATTTTTGGACTGAAGCAAAGGCTGCTAACCAGAACTATGCAAATTCTGAGAGCAAGTTTGGTGATGGGCTGCTTTGTACAATTTTCTTGGGGAAGGAAACTTGCCTACTCTGCGCAATTCTAGAGAGCAATGCTGGCTATGAGGATGCACTGCGCAATTTTGGAGAGCAAGGTTTGTTGCCCTCCAGTGCTGCGCAGTCTTCCAAGTCATCACAAGAACCAGTTTGAGACCAAGTCACGGGAGGTCAACTTATGGATGAAAGACAAACAAGTTAGTGAAAACAAGCTGTTATGCCAAAGAAACTCAATTGAAAGCATAAGTACCTGGGAAGTGCAAGACATGCTGCTAAGGATGGTATGTAGGGAGGCTCCGAAATGAAGCTAGGGAAAAATTTTAGAGGATGGTTCTAGCCGCTACAACAACTTCCAAACTATCAAATTTCTTATTAATCATTTTAGAATGAGAAATTGCTTCAAAGGTAAGGCTTACCATGTTTACTTCCTTCATGGTGTGAGAATCTTACGTAGATGTGGAAGACTTTGCTTCTCTCTTCATAACTTGAAGTTTTACTTGAAACTTTGGTATTACTCCCTCCTTGGATTATAATTCTTGTTTTAGTTATGTCATCATTTGAGATCACCAACTCTATTGCTAATCATCCATCAAAATCACCATCTCTCCCGATTACATGAATTGAGCTCTACACTTATCCTAATACACTATGGTTATAGTGAGGGGGTCTTGGAGTCAACATTTCAATTATTACATCATGAGAGCAAGAGAGTCTTTTGAGTTGTGGAGCTTCATTGTAAGTCTTGTTTATTATTTTATGAATCCTACAACATTCCCCTTAGATATTTGATTCTATTCAAAGTTTTTGTTCAATTGTTAACTATTCAAGTGTTTCTTTCTTCAAAGCTTTACCCATGGCTACATTGCTACAACTTTTTCTACCTAAGTATTAGGTGCTCCAATACCCATATGATCTTCACTAGATTACCCAATAGCAAATTTGACTCTCCAACATAGTTCTTGATTCTTTTAACTTAAAAAATTGACTAACAACATGATTATACTCTGTTGTGTTGGGTATGAATTCATTTATATTATCTTATTTGTATATATATATCATTGTGATCTATTCATCTTATTGTATTATGTGAAGTGCATGAAACCAATGAAATCAAATGACAATATAAAAATAGAATACTAAACACATTCGACATGGTGTTCTACCTTGGGGAATCCCATAA
Source organism: Pinus tabuliformis (assembly GCA_031772625.1). NCBI lineage: Eukaryota > Viridiplantae > Streptophyta > Pinopsida > Pinales > Pinaceae > Pinus > Pinus tabuliformis. The sequence goes on from CM062818.1 coordinate 1,951,890,814, forward strand.
TAAAATTGCAATAACAAAAATTATACAAAGGACTTCATCATACCTTCTAATCTTATGCTAACGACTCAAAGGATGTAAGAGATATCACTTTCTTTAATCTACTCACAGTTCTTGATACAAGTTCCAAAGGGTTCTTAGCAACATTTGTTAATGTCCAATAGATTCGAAGCAACTACAACTATGAATAATTTCTTTGTCATGTTGTTCAAGACTTTGCACCTTTCATCCACAACTCAACTAGATTCTTTGATGAGAACATTTCTAAAATTCTTGTCCTTTCAAGGCCTTTCAAATAATTAAAAATAAGAGATTCCCTCCATTTTTTCATGGATGAAGGATTCTCAAACTATGTTGCATAAGAGACTCTTCGAAGACACATTGAGTTATGGCATGGTGTCTTAAATACACATATTCTCTTGTATACATCTAATTAGATTTTGTTATTTTACTATGTAGATTTTAATTGGATCATCATACTATTTGTCATCCATATTAATGCTTTCAAAGTGGAAAAAGTGGAGGAATTGGCTCACGGGACCATTTCTACCAATGGGATCCAATTTAGCAAATTAGGGTCTGAAACCTTCTAGAAGCAATTTGAAGTATCAAACAACATTTTTTAAGGGGAAAAATTTGTTGCTTAATCATTGCACCTTTTTATGTTATTCTACACGCATAGACCTTTCCAATGATGTAATAATAACCTCAATTAGAGTTTGTTTGCAAAAGTTATGCTACTTGGAAGTCTAACTTCCTATTTTGACCACCATAATTCAAGAGGATGCCATAGCAACCTGCATTACTCATGGAAAAGGGGCTAGAGACATGATCATGATGAATAATACTCTATAAGAGTCCATATTGTAATTCTAGTTAAGGTTTGGAGTCAAATTTAACCTTTAGTAGGCTATTGGGTTGTGTTATAACAAAGCTACTAGGAGGAAAATGGGCTCCATTTTATTTGAGTGCATTTTATTTCATAAATATAAAAGTAGCTGAGAGAGGATAGCGAGAGAGAAAAAATACAATGTTTGTGCATTGTAGCATCCCAAGGGCCATAAGCCTCACTCATTTGTACTTGCATCCATTTTCTATTCAGAGACAAGAGGTGATTTCTTTGTAACACTTTAATGGTTTGTAGGTGTTAGTGCTTAAATCTACTTCAAGCTGAAAGAAGGCAAGTCTAGGGTAACATCAAAGCATGCTTAACCTGGTAGTTAGCCCTACCAGGTTGGGAGAGGGCTCTATCATTGTCAATCTCAATTAAGATATTGGCAACTAGGGCTTGAGATGACTGAAATAAATGCTGATTTTAGGTTAGGTATAGTAGATTAGGGTTTCTGGTTTTGATTTTAGGTTTTGGTTGTTGGATCAATTGGAAAAGGTAGGTTGGATAAGGGAAATCAACTCAGGGATACAGTCATGTCCCGTGGGGTAGGGTAGACAAGAGCTTATGTACTAATAAAGGATTGAGATGGTAGAGTGAGACTGCTGAGGAGTTGAGGAGGGCACAAGAAACTATGAATCCTCTTCAAACAATGAAAACATTGAAAACTAAATGCAATCCCAAGACAAAGCATTGTAAATCTAGTGTATTTTGTCTATTCACCTTGATTCATTTAGTTTAGAAGAAAGAGAGAGATATGGATACATATAAAACATCATAAAAACTCATTACAAAGAAGAAACAATACATAAAACTCACTGTCACAAGAATCCCACAAACATAGCTGTGAAACCTGGTTTTATTCCTTGCCAACTGCTGATACAAAATGTTCAGTGAGTCCAACACTTCTGCTAAAGTTCAACCTTGACAAATGACCAAGAAAGTACAAGATATAGGCATCAAACCACCTATGCTAGCTATCAGGTGTTGAATCTGTGGGTCAAGGAGCTGTTTCAAGAACATCTAAAATAGGAACTACAAAATAGGCAATGGAACATCGTGCCTCTAAAAATATGGAAACTAATTCATTCAACCTCAAACTGCTTCTAATTGATGTATCTACCCTAAAAAGTCATTTTTAATCATATTTACATCATATTACATCATATTACATCATTAATTTACCAAAGAGAGAAGAAAAAGTCAACTGACAGCCAAATTGGGCAAAATTCTGAACAAACAGGCAAAACTGGCAAATTTTCTCCTATGCGCAACGCTTTTTCTAGGCCACTTTTGGAAGGCTTCCCGAAGTCAAAATCAAGTGCAGGATAGCTCATTGGAAAGCTTGGCAAGTCTACTTTTTAGAACAACTTGAATTTCTAAATTTGGAGTCCATTTTCCCCTCCAAAAATTGATTCTCCCAAGACTGCTTCCTGTGTGGAAAAAAAGTGGCAGAGAGGGCACTTTTTGGGTGTTTTTTTCCCTTTTGGAGACCCAGAACTTGTCAAAAATCCTCAGCCATTTTTGAGAATGCATGTTTTTTCATGATTATTCCAAAAATGCAAACTTTTTTTCAAATGGATGCCCCCAACAAAACTTGCTGAAAAAACATGTTTTTTGCATTAAAAATTTCAAAAATGACAAAAAATGCTCCAAATTTCTTGAAATTTGGCATGAGTGAGCCTTTTAGGTGCTTTTCTGGGCCAATGATGCTTCAGCCAAGATCTTGAGCTTATATTGCTCTTTTTTTCTTTTCAAAACTCTTTTTAGCCTAGCCTTTAACCTCTTCACCCTACTGTCAACATACTGTTCTTTGTTCCACTGTTCACCAACATTTGGAATGCCTATTGCTTCTGAGATAGTGGTAGGCGACAAGGTGAAGGAAACACCAGCAAGGTTCATTTGGCCATTATGTATATTGGTGATAAACAATCGGGCAAGCTCATAGCAAGAATGATTTATAAAACAAGATATAACAAGAGGACAAGCAAACAACTCTGTGAGACTGATAGGTTCCTCCCAGATGATCTTTCTCCCTTTGTGTGGCTTTCTTGGCACTTGTGCTTCTCTCGAAGTGTCACTGAAAGTTTCCTCCTCCCTTTGATAGTCTGAATTTGTCTCCATGCTTATGAATTTGGAGTGAAAACTGATGAGTATGAAGAGATTTTTAAAGTATGAGGGTGAATAATGTATGTAGGAAGTGACTGCTGGTTTCTTTTGGGGAATTAGGGAAATGACTAGTATTATGAATGTAGATCAGGGTTTTGATAATGAAATGAATGTAGTAAAGGGATAGGAAGTGGGAGTTAGGGTTTGGGAATAGAATATGGGGTTAGGGTTTGGTAAATGGGAGTGGGGTTTGAGAAGTGAGTGCTAATGATTTTGGGAAAGGGATTTAGGGAAATTTATTTTAAGGGAATGGGGTGTAGGAAGATAATCTAAGGGAATAAAAACAACAGAAGACAATACCCTATGAAAATTTACAAGACAATTTGGAGGATAGCTAGGGTTTAGTTTTTTAGACATACAAATCACCACAACTGATGAAAAATTCCTTGCTAGACAAGATGAGAAGCTCCACTTACTTGTTGAGAGGTCAATTGAGGAATTTGAAGTAGAAGAAGGTGATGAAAATCATTTTGAAGCTCAACAGATAGGTGTGTAGCACTGCCTCTCAGGTGCGCAGTGCACTTTGTATGCGCAGCACCTGAACAAATTGCAGTGTAAAACCTGCGCCAGGTAGGTGCGCAGCGCCAAAGCCCAGGTGCGCAGCGCCGGTGAAATTTCAGGCTTTTTGCTCAGTTTTGCCTCTTTCTCCCAAAAACGCGATTTTTTGCCTTTAGCTCACTCACTTGCAAAAAATGAAGACTTCAAACACATAGATGAGCTTTATATCCCCTTGCCTTTAATTTTTTCATTTACCAAACCCACTTTTCTAATGTCTTAGTCACTTTTCTTTAAAAACTCTGTTTTTTCATTTGAAGTTTGATTCTTCTTGATCAATTGATGGACTGATGCATAGGTGCTTTTGTTTTTTTGTAGTAGCTAGAGTTGGCAAGGTGACCAAGGGCAGCTGCTAAACTTATTACATATAGAAACATTGAAATTACATGAAATGGAAAAAACCCTGTTTTCACCTCAAAATAGAGTTTTGAGGTAAAAACCATTTATTGAGCATATCATCAGTGAATTTATGATTCTATGAACTTATAAAACCTCCTCATGTGCCCACTGACCTTTTATTGAGTTTTGGATGACCATGATGGCAAACCCTAGACCTAGTGAGACTAAAACCCTAAAACTGACTTTTGTAAATGAAATGAAATAAAATGACAGTAAATGACCTAAAACATGTGAAAACAGGCTAGCAGGTGAGTGTCATGAGGGAAATTGACATGAACCACTACCATCAGTTGATCCATGACCTAATGGAATGCAACTGATCGGATGGGACACCTAATATGCATGCAAAAAAGAGAAATTTGATCACTGATGGAGGGATGAAGATATCGACACTAATAGTAGGTATTATTTCACTATTATCTGTTATAACTTGTATGTATACACAATAGATAGTAATTAACAAATCTAGAAAATTAAAGAAAAATAAACCCTCATAATGTAGATTTCGGATTTTCTAGTATATTTTAGTAGATCTTGTTGGCGAAAAATTATTGCAAAGACCAGGGTTCTGCTTAAGGGGGCCAAAAAAGGTGTCTATTGTAGTCTAGCTTTGTGTCAACATTTTCAATTCTCCATAAGGGAAGAAAGTCTCACCCAAAGCACAGCCAAAAATTACGTGGATTATTGGGATTTTAGAACGTGAATATGTACATTTTCCAGTTAGATACAACAATAACCATTAAAGTGTTACAGAACAGATTATAATCAATACAAATGAAATAAAATTACAGAGACAATATGCATAAGCCTTGAAAAAAAATTTAAAATAAAAATGGGCACATAACACACATAAAAATGTGCACAACACAGTAAATCTCCCTACCAATAGTATTTCTTTTATTATTATCGGACCAAATGAACATTTCAATAATAGATCTATGACATCACAACTAGATATTTCATATTTCATCCACCAAAGCATCAATTACAAACACAATAGACATTATCATAGTAGAAGTCTAGATTACTGTTGAATGTCGACCCTTTTCTCTCTATATCCCTTTACGTAGATTTCCATGTAACTTATTATATAGCTTTGGCTTGTTTGACACTATTAAGTAATCCGCTCCCTTGATGTGGTCCAACATGACTCTTGCAACTTTATAGAATCAACTTTAATTGTTCTTTGACCCAATCAATTATGTTTCACGCTTGCTTGATGTTTTCAATCCTTCTTTTGTGCTTTCTTGACAATTTCCAATATAAATACTTGGTCTACTTACTTTTTTTCTACATGTCGCTTTCTTCTTTTCACTGTTGAATTCCGATCAATTTAACCATTCTTTCCCCGACTCCTCCTTTCTCTTTTCCATAAATACTTTCTGATCAAAATTGTCCAAACAATGAAGGACCCAATAAGCCCCACCATAGCCTATTAACTTGCCTTGAGCCAATATTTCGCTTGCACAAATAATTATCTTTCAAATGAAGAACCAAACTCTGGAATACTATCAAGAATGGGGTGGCGGAAAGAGTCATAGGTGTCTAGTGATTCTCACTACTTTTGGAACAAGGTATTACCATGATAAACAAAATTTTGAGTAGTTGCAGCGTCTGGGTTCTCTAGTAGAGTTGTAGGTAAATAATTCCACTCATTCGCTACATTCAAGTTAAGCTTGTGCAAATGCAAATAATTATACTGGACAGTGGGATTAATATCCCAAATGGTTTGTTTTGTGTAGTGAGATGCATCCTCCAATGCTATGATCTGAGCATCCTTCTATGATATTTGGTCAAAGACCTTCTGCTGCTCAATGGGATCAATAATAAATGAAGCATCTTCCATGAGTTTCATTAGTTGCTCTCACAACTTGTAGATTGGTTGATTGTGTTTAGCTAGAAGACCTGGCCAATATTGCACATGGCTTAAGATATTCTTGGAATCCTTTATTTGATGTTGGAGGGTGGAGTGAAGATTAGATCCTTTCTCCATAACAAAATCCATATGCTGAGTGAATTTTTCTATCAGATTCAGTATTCTTTGGTGCAAGTCAAAGACAATAGTTTGAAGAGTTTTATTCTCAAAGGCCAAGGTTGTCGAGGCATCTTCAAGCAACTTTAGGCACTAAATGAGCTCATAGGATGAAATATCTTCATGTAGAGTATGGCTTATCTCTGCCAACACATGGCACATTTGAATGAGTTTAACATTTACATCCATAATTTCTTGTTCAACCTTGTCTCTCTATTGTTGGAACTTTGATCGCTCCTCTGTAACCTAAACAAGATGTTGCTCGAGCAAGTCTCTTTCCAGTGTAAGTTGGGTAATTTTTTGTTGTTGTTTCTCATGAGCCTATGTGAGCTCAAGCTTCTTCTAATTGATTAGGGTCATGTGCTCTTCTAACTATACCAAAGAAACCCTCATAAGGTGAAATAATTGTGCTAAAGACTAATGTTGGAGATCTTCTAGTAAGAGAGTATCCATAGGTGTAAGCTTGGATTATAGGGTTGACCACTTGTAATAGACTTGTCGGAATGCCCTTGTGTTGAAAAGTCTAGACTCTCCTTTTGTCCATGCTGAAAAAAATATCAAATGTGCTCATGAACCTTTGAAGGTAGCAATGGAACAATATCGAGCAAGTGGGAACTAAGCTATAACACTTGCCTGTAATTTTTTGGTTGTCAGATTAATTTAGATAGGGTATCTAGAAATGAAACACTAATAGCTACAGGGGAACTTGTTATATCTCATAGAGGCTCCACAATTTACTCGCAGAGTGGGTATATGGTGCATCTGAATCAATGCAAGGAGGGCCATTTTCTTGTGGAAAAGGCACTGTGTGGGTTGACTTGTAGAAGGAAGGGTAGAAGGTTTTGATTCCTCCACTATCAAACTTGGTACAATAGGCTCAGGGGCTCATCATCATCAAGCTAAATGAGTTCAGAGGAATCCATCCCAAGAATTTTGACTAACATAGCTAAAGTAGGGATAGTGGATGTAGTTTACTCCATAGCTAAGGTTGCTAAATAATCCATGAGAAGAGTAGGAGGTTGGAAAGTATTATCTTGCAGAGGAATGACAATAAGAATTGATGAACTGGCAAGTGGAACCACGACAGTAGAGGTAGAATTAGTAATAGGGGTTGGAATAGAATGAGAGAAGAGCTTCTTGATTAAAGGTTGATAATCTTTGGGCTCAGACGTAGGAGAAGATGGTGAAGGTTGGTGTTTGTGAGATGATGAGCCAATTATTAGCATATTTGTTAGTGAATTTCACTGGGTGAGGCCGCTGAGAGCATAGCAGGTGCCTTCAGGTTTTTGAATTTTATAGACTCCAAGCCAACTCATAACCTATTTATGAAAGGATTCTTACGGGAGATAATATGGCAATGGGTAGGTGTGGAACTTATATTTATATGCATCCTTTGGGTGGACATAACAATTATTATGGTCAATTCCAAAAAAATTGTGGTATCCATGTTTATCAAGGAGTGACTTGGGAACACTCATGACTTGAGTGTCTTCAACTAGTTGGTTATTCCAAGACCCAAAAGTATTTTCATTGAAGGAGTTATTGGGGAAATCATAACAACTCTTCCAGGGGTCATAATTGTGTTCTAGGGCTTTACAGTCTAAGGAAGCATGGAGAAAAATGCCATTAGGAGCAGGCCATTTGTGAATAGCGAGGGCATTGATCAAATACCCATAAATAAAATATCTACCCTTTCAATAAACATCCTCACAAGCTTGAAAGAATTTGTCTAGTAAGTAATTACACTAGTTGAGTTGGGCACCCTGAACACACAATTTGACAACATAAATGGTGTCAAGGGTATTTTCTCCTTTAGTATAGTGTCGAATGATCTTCCCAACAATTAGATGGAAAGTGAACTTAATTTGATATTGTTAATAGGGTCAATAGTAGGTCCTCATACACAACGCTTCGTGCCATACTTCTAGTACAAGTTACCAGAGCCAACTTTCTTACTATGTTTGGATCCTCCTTGGAACACAATGGAAACATCTTGAGCCTCCATCACCAACCTTTTCAACTAATGGATATTGTTAACATGGATAGGGTAATCCTTATCCAACTAGAGTGAACCATTATGAATCCTATTGACCAAAATTTTTGTGCAATGAGCAACTTCCCCTATAGTCTCGAACACTGGCAGATCCTGAAGCATGGGTAAGGTAGAATCATGTAGCAACTTAAATGACGGTATCACCTAAGGAACAATACTACTAAATATTGTCGGGGTGAGATCCATGTATACCTTAGGCTTCAAAGCTAGGAAGAGGTCATTGTTAGTGAAATCGTTGTCAACCAAGATATCCGTTTCATATTTTCCATACAAGTCCTCCAGGGGATGGACACAAGGATCATACAATTTGAATGGAACAACAACCTTAAGAGAACAAACCATATTGAAATGCAGGCAAGAATAGACTTGATGAATAGGAGTACGATATTAGAAATGGGAAACTAAATAATGGTAGAAGTGTCCTCAAACACGTAATTTTATTAATCAGAAAAAATAATCAGATATTTGATTTTGCAAGAGTTTACACCCGAACAACCAAACACTCTTGCAAAGAGCTATTTATAAGCTCAATGTCCTAACTACCTCTAATTATGGATCACTTATTAAATAACAAGTGTCCATTTATAATAAATGCTATTCAAAACAACTAGCTAACAAATCTCCTAAAATAGAGCCTAAGATACGACATATTTGGAGAGTCATATCTTGTTACAACAATATACTAATTCTAAATGTATCCATTAAATAACTAAATATTCTAGAATAATAATTATTAATTTAATATCTTAAATTAATAATTATTTTATTCCAACTTTATAACCTATGATAATATTTTATTTTTGGATCATCTAACATTCCCCCCTATGATCCAAAGATACATTACAACAGATACCAAGTTCATCCCTGAACTTAGTAAATTTTATTCTGCCAAGCGGTTTCATGAAAATGTCAGAGATCTGATCTTCGGAAGGACAATAAACTGGCTTGAGGACATCTTTGGCAATGAGAGATCTGATATGATGATACTTGGTGTCCACATGCTTTGTCTTTGAATGAAAAACTGGGTTCTTGGCAAGTTTGATGGTTGACTGGTTGTCAATGAATAATGATGTAGCTTATGCCTGAGAAATGCCCAAGTCCTGCAAAATTCTGCACAACCAAACAATTTCACATGCTGCTTCCCATGCTGAAATGTACTCTACTTCTGCTGAAGAAGTGGCCACTATAGCTTGTTTCTTACAACTCCAAGATACTGCTGTTGAACCCATGTTCATTAAATAACCTGATGTTGATGTTCAATCATCAATACTTCTAGCAGAGTCGGCATCTGAATATCCACCAAGTACAAAGTTTTTAGTCTTTGTGTAAAGAAGACCAAAATCTTTTGTTCCTTAGATATATCGAAGAACTCTTTTGGCTGCATTCCAGTGGCTGTCTCGTGGTTCCTGCATAAAGTGTGAAAGAATACTGACTGCATAAGATAGACCACGGTGAGTATTTGTCAAATAAATCAAGCTGCCAACCAACTGTCTGTAAGTAGTACTGTCCACCTTTCACCCCCTTCAAAATTTGAAAGTTTCAAGTTTTGCTCCTTGGGGGTAAGAACGGGCTTGCAATCCTGCATGCCAAATCGTTGAAGAACCTCATCTGCATACTTACTCTGAGAAATGAAAATATGATGTGGACATTGGAAGACTTCAACTCCAAGATAGTAGTGAAGTAATCCCAAATATGTCATCTTAAAACCTGCATGTAACTCCTTTTTCACCTGTGCAATATGATCATCATGGTTGCCAGTAATGATCAAATCATCTACATACATAACAATAATTACCAGATATTTTCCCTATTGTCGCACATACAAAGTATCATCAAATTCACTTCGTTGAAAACCAACTTTCTTAAGGTATTCATCCATTTTTGCATACCAAGCTCGGGGAGCTTGTTTTAATCCATATAAAGCCTTGATCAATTTGCAGAATTTATGTTCTTGCCCTTCAATTTCAAAATCTGGTGGTTGTGTCATATACACTTCCTATAAATCCCCATTGAGAAAAGCACTTTTCACATCCATTTGATGAACTTTCCACCCTTTCTTAGCGACCAATGCAAGTGTTAATCGGATGGTGTTCCATTTAGCTGTAGGAGCAAAAGTTTCCTCATAATCAATGCCTTCTTGCTACGAAAAACTTGTGAAAAGTCGTGCTTTATACTTTTCAAGTTATCCCTTTTGATTACACTTAATTATGTAAACCCATTTGCATCCTATGGATTTAACGTTTTGTGGACAATCAACAAGTTTCCAAGTGTTGTTATCAATTATTGCTTGATATTCTTCAACCATAGCTTGTTGCCATTCTTTATGTTTTACTGCTTCTTTGTATGTGGAAGGTTCAGTAAAATCATTTGCTATCAAGGAAAAATTGCCTTCACTTCTATGTGACCTTCTGGTGCCTATTTTATTCTGCTCATCAGGCTTTACATCTTTCAAAAGTTGAACTGCCCATTTTGGTAGTTGATGCTCAGTTGTTTGAGATTCTGAAAAGTCTCCATCATTGTAAAGAGGATTAATATAAACTGATGTTCATTCTGGAGGTGGAGAATCATTGTCAGAAGAACTGCTGCTGCTTGGAGATGCGGATGAACTGCTAGAAGATCCAGATGGTGTTGTTGAAGTAGATGGACTTGATGAATCATCTTCAGATGAAGGTAAATTAAGTTCATACCAATTTGGTGAATTTGGTTGACTTTGTGTATTTCCTTTTCTTCGACTCCCTTAGTTTATAACTTTTGAAGAAGTCTTTTGATTTCTTCTGCACTCTTACTCTCTGTTTCATCAAAAATGACATCCCTGCTTAGAATAAATTTTCCATTGGTCAAAAGATGATACCCTTTCTTCTCATTAGAATAGCCAATCATTGTGCATTTCAAACTTCTTGAGTCAAGCTTAGTTTATTTTTCTTTCGGACTAAGGCATAACATAGTGATCCAAAAACTCGAAGATGTTTAACTCGAGGTTTGAAACCACACCAAGCTTCATAAGGTGTGATTCCGTCTAAAGAAGCAGTTGGAGATCTATTTCTTAAGTAGATAGCTGTATGTATTGCTTCTGCCCAATATGTTGGACTTAACCTCTTGAAAGTTAACATGGATCTCGCCATTCCTAACAATGTGCGATTCATTCTTTCGACTACTCCATTTTGCTGTGGAGTGTAAATGTTGGGTCCCTATAATACTAGTGATTACCCCATTACTATTGTAGTTATACCCCTTATTTATATTGTTGTGCCCCTATTACCCCCATATTGTTATTTCTGTGCCCCATAGAATCCCTCTATTGTTATTTTTGTGGCTTTATATTATTATTGTTAGGTCGGCTGGATTATATTGTGACTCCTTAGACTCCTATATATAGAAAGGAGGTTTTGTCATTTGAATCATCCAAGAATTGTTCATTTTTGTAATGTAAAGGAGGTTTCCCCCTCGAAGAGGCTGAATTCTAAGGCGTTGATCTATCTTTTCTATCTTTTCTTGAGCTGGTTTCATAACATTTGGTATCAGAGCTTTGGATTCTAGGGTTTCGCTGCTCCAAACACGTCATCGTGGAATTTTCGCTATAACTTTTTTTCTGTGACATTTCAAAAGTCGCAAAAAAAACCCATTTGAGAAGAATTGGCGCTAAACCTTGGGTCCGAATTTTAGAGCTTTTTGCGCGATATTTTCGGAGATATGATCTGAGGAAGTTGACCTATTTGAAGACTCTTGAATTACATTCAAAACAGGTGATCTGGGGAAAATAGTCATAACTCTCTCTCTGAGGATCGGATTAAAATTTCGTAAAAAGGTACAGAAAGAGGACGGATTTTAGTTTCTTTTGTGTGTGTTTTAGATTCAAAGGTTGAAACAGTGACTCGTGGCACGTCGTACAAGTTCGCTCTACTGAACCAGTCTAAAAGCAAGTCACTGTGGGAGATTTCACATAACTCTTCCTTGGAGAATCCAATTTGGCTCAGACTTGTGGCATTGGAAAGAGGACACAGAAGGTTACTACAAGTAGCAATTTCAGAACTGGATGATCCGAAATTACAGAGATACATCAGATTCAATATCAGGCTTCTATAAAGTGAAAAAAAGGTGTGTAGTTTTTTTTTAATTTTTTGTGTAAGCTTGGTTTAACGGAATTCAAAGGGCATAGTAAAGCATTATTATCGGTAACTGATGCCCCGAGGAAAGAAAATGCAAACACCTAGTAAGGAACCTGAAAGCTCTAGCATGACTCATGAAGAAGAGGAAGAAATGCTACATGATATATCAAAATTACAAGAACAAGTGCAACAAATGTCACGCTCACAAAAGCTAACAGAAGCTAAGATAAGTGGCGTGGAATCTAAGATAAATGGCGTGGAATCTAAGATAAAGGGCATGGAAGCTAAGATGGATGATTCGAAGACAGACTTGAAGAGAGACATGGCAGATTTGAAGATAGATATGAAGACAGACATGGAAGAATTGAAGAAGTTGCTACAAGAAAGGGTCACTAATGGTGAAAAGGTAGTAAAGGAAACTCATGATGAAAACAAAAGAAATGTTAATCATGATACCATAGATGCTAATGTTGGATCGAAGAATCACCATATTCCAAAAATCGATATGAGGAAGTTTGATGGCAAGGATCCCGCCACATGGATATTACAGATGGAGCAATTCTTCGATCTCAATAATGTGCAAAACGCACAAAAGGTACGTATGGCAACTGTATATTTGGAACCAAATCAGTTTGTATGGTATCAATGGCTTTGCTCTCGTAAACAATTTATCACTTGGGCAATTTTTACGGAAGAATTGATAGCACATTATGAAGATACAAAAAGCAACACTTTTTTTAGCCAATTGATAAGTCTCAAACAAAAGGGTTCAGTAATGGAGCACATTGAGGAGTTCCAAAAATTGAACATAAGGGTAAAAGATATTCCAGAGGAGCATAGGATTGATGTGTTCATAGGGTCTTTAAAGGATAATATCCAACATGATGTTCGCCTTTGGGAACCTGATTCATTAGAGAAGGCATTCAGGTTAGCAAGAAAAATGGAAAGCAAAATTATGGCAACCAGGAAGCATACCACTCACAACTATAAAGACGGAAGTGTTGTTGCCCCTAGTCTTCCACAACCTATAAGGTTGACACCACAACAATTGGAAGAAAAAAGAGCAAAAGGGCTTTGTTACAGTTGTGATAGCAAATACACTAAAGGTCATAAGTGTGCTGAGAAGAAATTATTCTACATAGATTGTGAAGAGGAAGAAGAAAAGGAGCAAGAAAGGTCAAAAGAAGAAGATATACTCCAGGAACAAAGCCTAGATGAAGAACAAATAAATCCGACCATATCTTGTAATGCATTGGCGGGAATTACCACTCCTCAAACCATCAAGATAGAAGGACAAATCAAGAAGAAAAAGGTAATAGTGTTGATTGATTCAGGAAGCACCCACAATTTTATTCATTGTAGGGTAGCAAAAGAATTGAATTGCTTCCTATATCCAGCACCAGAGTGTCAAGTGATGATTGCAAATGGAGGAACAATAAATTGCTCTGGAAAGTGCCATAATATCAAGCTATCCATGGGAGAATATGTATTGACTAGCCCAATGCTTTCCATTCCAATGGGAGGTGCTGATGTTGTACTAGGAGTCCAATGGCTACAATCCTTGGGTACAATAGCTTTTAATTTTCAAGAACTTTTCATCAAATTTTCTGCGGAAGGAAAGGAAGTTGAATTAAGGGGTATTGCAGGGAAACCAGGAAAGATAATCAGCTCTAATGGTATGACAAAGCTTCTAAAAAAGGAGCAAAGAGGTGTAATTGCACAATTATGTTCGCTAGATGTTTCCACATTGGAATCATCTATTTCTCCAGATCTCCAAAAAGTCTTGGACAATCATTCCAAGGTATTTGAGACTCCCAAGGTCTCCCACCTATGCGTGATCATGATCATGCTATTCATCTGATTCCAGGAAGTGTTCCTCCAAACATCAGGCCGTACAGATATCCCTATGTCCAAAAAAGTGAAATTGAACGTATGGTTGCAGAAATGCTAGAGGCTGGTATAATTCAACCGAGTCAAAGTTCTTTCTCAGCTCCAGTAGTATTGGTGCACAAGAAGGATGGATCATGGCGCATGTGTCCAGATTATAGGGAGCTCAACAAGCTCACTATTAAAGATAAGTTCCCCATTCCTGTTATTGATGAATTACTGGATGAATTGCATGGATCAATTTACTTCACCAAGTTGGATCTTCGTTCGGGATATCATCAAATCAGAATGAAGATTGAAGACATTCCAAAAACGCATTTAGAACTCATGAGGGTCATTATGAATTTTTGGTCATGCCTTTTGGCCTTACCAATGCACCTTCAACATTTCAAGGTTTGATGAATTCAATTTTCAAACCATTCCTTAGAAAATTTGTGTTAGTATTTTTTGATGATATACTAATCTACAGCAAGTCTTGGAAGGATCATGTTGAACATGTTGACAGGGTGCTACAACTATTGGAGGAGAAACAATTATATGCAAAAAGATCCAAATGTTTCTTTGGAGTCCAGGAGGTGGAATATTTGGGTCATATTGTATCTCATGAAGGAGTTAAGGTAGACCCTAGCAAAATTAAAGCCATTAAGGAATGGAAAATCCCCACATCCATAAAGCATCTGCGAGGATTTCTTGGGTTGACAGGGTATTATCGCAAGTTTGTTAAGAATTATGGGAGAATAGCAGCACCTCTAACAACATTATTGAAGAAAGATTCATTTTCATGGACTCCGGAAGCAACAAAGGCCTTTGAACATCTTAAAGAGGCAATGTGCCAAGCACCGGTCTTAGCTACACCGGACTTCACAAAAACCTTTATTGTGGAATGTGATGCTTCAGGAAATGGAATTGGTGCTGTTCTAATGCAAGATGAAAGACCCATTGCTTTTGAAAGTCGTCCAATCAAGGGAAAGTTTTTAAGCAAAGCTATTTATGAGAAGGAAATGTTGGCAATACTCCATGCACTTAAGAAATGGCGACCCTACCTAATGGGAAGACACTTCAAGGTAAAAACGGATCATGATAGCCTTAAATACTTTTTAGAACAAAGATTATCCTCTGAAGAGCAACAAAAGTGGGTCACAAAGATGTTGGGTTATGACTTTGAAATCATCTACAAAAAAGGGAAGCAAAATGTGGTGGCAGATGCACTCTCAAGAAAGGATGAGGATGTGGAAGCATTGTTGTGTGCCATTTCTATTATCCAACCAGATTGGATAAACGAAGCAAGGGAGGAATGGAAGAATGACGAAGAAGTGTGGGCACTTATTCGAAAGCTACAACAAGATTCCAGTACTTCTGATACATTTAGCTGGAAAAATGATTCGTTATGGTACAAAGATCGCTTATACCTCTGTAAGAATTCCCAGCTAAAACAAAAGATTCTTATGGAATTGCACACTTCTCCCTTAGGAGGGCACTCAGGATTTTTAAAAACTTACCACAGGGTTAAGAAGGAATTTTTTTGGGATGGCCTTAAATCAGATATTCAAAAGTTTGTGGCGGAATGTTTGGTTTGCCAGCAAAATAAAGTTGAAACAATTAAGACACCGGGTCTATTACAACCTTTATCCATTCCAAGCCAACGTTGGGAGGAGGTTTCAATGGATTTTATCACAGGTTTACCCAAGTCTGAGGGAAAGAGTGTCATCATGGTGGTAGTTGACAGACTTACCAAGTATGCACACTTTTGTGCATTATCACATCCATTTAAAGCCAGTACAGTTTCTACTGCATTTATGGAAACAGTTCAAAAGCTACATGGAAACCCAAAGATTATTGTAAGTGACAGAGATCCCATTTTCACTGGAAATTTTTGGACAGAATTATTTTCTTGTCTTGGTACTCAGTTAGCTCATAGCTCATCTTATCATCCTCAATCTGATGGGCAAACTGAGATAGTAAACAAATGTTTGGAAGGATATCTTCGTTGCTTTGTATCTGATAAACAGACACAATGGGTCAAATGGTTGCCTCTGGCTGAATGGTGGTATAACACTTCCTTCCATACAACAACAAAAATGACCCCATTTATGGCACTTTATGGGTATCAACCACCATCCATCACATCATATTTAAGAGAAAATTCTAAGGTTCAGGCAGTGGAACATCACATCGAACATCAACAACAAGTCCTCCAACTCTTAAAGGATAACCTCGTGTTGGCACAAAATAGAATGAAACAACAGGCAGATCAACATCGCAGTGAAAGAAGTTTTGATGTAGGTGATTGGGTATTCCTACGGCTACAACCATATAAGCAAATGTCCCTTAAGCAA
This sequence comes from Pinus tabuliformis, assembly GCA_031772625.1. Lineage (NCBI taxonomy): Eukaryota > Viridiplantae > Streptophyta > Pinopsida > Pinales > Pinaceae > Pinus > Pinus tabuliformis. The sequence goes on from CM062818.1 coordinate 1,951,907,237, forward strand.
GCTAAGAAGGATAATAAATTATCACCAAAGTATTATGGTCCGTACAAGGTGTTGCAAAAGATTGGTACTATGGCATACAAATTGGAGCTTCCTGCAGCTTCTCGATTGCACCCAGTTTTCCATGTTTCATGTTTAAAGAAGGTTATAGGTGACAAGCTCCCAATTCAAACAATATTGCCAGAACTTGACGAGGAAGGAAAAATTATATTGGAACCGGAAGCAGTCACAGAAACAAGAACTCGACAGCTACGAAATCGATCAATTTCAGAGTATCTTATCAAGTGGAAGAACTTATCCGCTGAAGATTCCACATGGGAGGATGAGAATTTTATGCAGAAGTATCCAGAACTACTCAAGCGTTGAGGACAACACTTTTTTGAAGGAGAGGGGCATGTTGGGTCCCTATAATACTAGTGATTACCCCATTACTATTGTAGTTATACCCCTTATTTATATTGTTGTGCCCCTATTACCCCCATATTGTTATTTATGTGCCCCATAGAATCCCTCTATTGTTATTTTTGTGGCTTTATATTATTATTGTTAGGTCGGCTGGATTATATTGTGACTCCTTAGACTCCTATATATAGAAAGGAGGTTTTGTCATTTGAATCATCCAAGAATTGTTCATTTTTGTAATGTAAAGGAGGTTGCCCCCTCGAAGAGGCTGAATTCTAAGGCGTTGATCTATCTTTTCTATCTTTTCTTGAGCTGGTTTCATAACAGTAAACATTTGTAAGATGTCATCTTATGCCATTTTCACTGCAATAAGTTTTGAATTCATTTGAAGTGAATTCTCCCCCATTATCAGTCCTGAGAGTACCTATCTTTTCTTTGACTTCATTTTCAACAAGTTGGCGAAAAATTTTAAACTTCTCAAATGCTTCTGACTTGTTCTTCAAGAAGTAAACCCAAGTCATTCTACTGAAATCGTCAATGAATAGTAAGAAATATTTGCAACCACCAAATGAAGTTTGTAGTGGTCCACAAACATCACTGTGAACTAGTTGTAGCCACCTGTTTGCACGCCATGAACTTGTTGGAAAACTTTCTCGACTTTGTTTGCCATAAATGCAAGCTTCAAATTTTGCATTTTCCTTTTTGAAAGTTGGCATTCCCTTAACCATCCCTTGTTTCTGCAATTGAGAAAGACTCTCAAAATTTAAATGTCCATATCTTACATGCCATAGTCTTATAGGTGAAATACCTGTAGTCACTGCCCCTGCAAAATCAGAATGCCTTGGAATAACTGTCCCTTTCATCCGTAACAGTTTTCCATCTTCATAACCTGTCATCATAGTTTTCAAGCTCTATTTGACTGAATTAATCTTAACTAAGCCATCTTCCATAATTACTTGATGTCTTGCTTGTCGAATCGTGACTAAAGACAACAATTTTTTCTTAAAGGTTGGTACATACCATACATTTGAAATCATTTTTTCTCCAATGTCAGGGTGAAAAACTTTAACTGCTCCTTTTCCATAAGGAGTATGTTTTGTGTCATCTGCAAGAAAAATTGAATTAAGTGGGCAATCTTGAAAATTCCAAAAAAAATCACGTCGACAAGTCATGTGTTGAGTTGCCCCTGAATCCAAGATCCACGCATCTTCATAGTCACTTCTAAGATGGAATGAAAGTTGTAATGCTGGCGAGGAAGTAAAAACATATTCTGAGTTATCATCATCTTGATCATTTGGAAATTGAGCTGAGTGCTGATGAAACTTGGGAATTTTATTAAGAGAATTTCGACAATCTTCAACATAATGGCCAACTTTGTTACATCTTCGACACACAATTTGACTTAAGTCTCTTCCTCTTCCTGAAGATTGTCCTCTACCTCTGCTTTGACTTCTATTTTGAGGTTGTCCTCTTCCTTGATTTTTATTTCCTTGTCCTTGAAAATAGCCTCTTCATTGATTGTTTCCTCTACCTTGAAAATTATTCCTACCTGAGCTATTGCCTCCATTAAAGTTGTTTCCTCTGCTTTGGTTTCGACCACGACTTTGTACATTATGTGCTGCTTGATTCTGATTGAAATTCTCTTTGCCTCTGCTTCAAGAACTCTTAGTGGATGATTAACTAGTGCTGGCCTCTGTGAAAAAGACATCTTCACCAACTTTCTTCTTCTTCCCAAAAGTTTTATCATGTTGGGTCAACATTTCGCAGAGCTCATCAAAATTTAGTTTCTCTAACTTTCCAGTTAATTGTAGAGTCTCCAAAAAATGTGTGTAGGAAGAAGGAAGTCCAACAATTAAAATTGTGACCATAAAACTATCATCTATTGCTGGAAAACCAACATTAATGATTTCCTGCCTAATATTCTTAAGTCTTGAGATATATTCAAGAACATCAACTCCTTCAGTTAATTTGTGTTGCAACAATTTTAATTGTAGATCAACTTTCTTTGATTCAGGCTGAGTATCAAAGAGGTCTTTAAAAGTTCTCAAAGTAGACCATGCATCTATAGCATTTTCTATATGGACATACATTTCATCATTGACAGAAGATTTAATGAGAGCTAATGCTTTAGCATTCTTAACTTCCCATTTTGCTAGTGCAGCTGCATTTGTGGGTTTATTCAGCTTAATATCTCCATCACATATATCATGCCATAGTTCATTATAAATGAGAGTTCTTTCGATAAGGCGTTGCCATGTTTTATAAGTTTTTGTACCTTCAAGTTTATCGGAATCAGACAAAAAATTAATCAACTTTGACATTGTAGTGTTGAAGCTTCACACCAAGAATTAGAGAAAAAATGTCAAGATGGGCAACACAACATGCAACTCACTACAAAAAAAAAAAAAAAAAAGATCTATCGGGGCTTGGCCTTGACCCTCGTATAGTCATTCAAATAGGAGAAAAATGACTGAGCTTTGCACTTGGCTCTAGTAAATTTCTTAAATATTTACAATATAACTTTCAAAATTTGACTTTTACAACGATGCTCTTACAAAACTTGGTAAAAAAAAGTTACCCCCCTCAAAGTAAAAAATTACTTTGAGTTACAATATTACTCGTATCTCTCAAATAAAAAATTACAGATAGAATCACCTTATTACTCCAAAAAAAACTTTATCTCTCCTTTAAAAAAAAAACTTATCTTGCCATTACAAAAAAAACTGGTCACTGTAACCCCATGGGTGAAACAATAGAACACTGCGTTCCAAAGGTGATTTCAGATTTCTTCTAGGATTGATTTAGAGAGCCATTTCAATTGCAACCGTTCCACATATTTTGATTAATATAAGAAAAATGAACTAAATCAACCCCTTAAGTGCTGACAAAACCCTTTATCGCTGAGCTAGTGAATTTTTCTCTACGTTGACAGTGATAAGAAATTTGGCTGCACTGATGGAATTTTTCTCTGCGTTGATAGTGATAAGAAATCTGGCTGCGCTGATGGAATTTTTCTCTGCGTTGACAGTAATAAGAAATCTAGCTGCGTTGAATTCTCCCAATACAAAGTGCTAACAATATTATTTCATGAAATGTAGTATCACCATTTGCAAGAAACGTTTAAAAAAATTGAAAACAAAGTACAATTTGTAGAGGAGATAGCTAATACTGAGAAGGATCTGACAGAGGAGAAGAGAAATTTGTAGAGAAAGGTGATTGCGCAAAACATTCGTTCCAACGCCAATTAGCACACCTTGCCAATTCGAGTGCCGAGATGGATGTCAAACTCAAATGGCAGAAAGAAAGCCTGCATTCATATTTATCAGTTGCAGCCCAAATCATAGACCTCCGACCCCATCAGCTCTGGCCCGTTAAGCCGTGGATTGTTCTCAAAAATCTTCTTGGTGAATTTGGAAAACGACCCAGAAGTGGGAATGGTACCACACAAATCGTTTTCTGACAGATCTATTATCTTAAGGCTGCTCAAATTCATAAGCTCTCGTGGAATTCGGTCGGTGAGTTTATTTCCATTCAAATGTAGAAATATTAGGGAGTTGAGTTTTCGAAGTGAAGGAGGGATGTCTCCACAATCATTGCTCAATAGCAGTAAAATAAATCTAATAATAATACAAATTGATTTGCAGATTAAAAAATCTAAAATCAATAAGATTTTTTTTTTGTTGAACACAAAACTGGGCAATTTCATACTAATCATTTGCTGATCAATTCAATGGAGTTTTCCAAAAACTTGTACAGCTGGAATCTCTTCCTCACATCCACTGCGACATTACTGGACCCCTGATACCACAATAATGGCAGAAGTGTCCTCAGACACGTAATTTTATTAATGAGAAAAAATAATTACATATTTGATTTTGTAAGAGTTTACACCCAAACAACCAAACACTCTTGCAATGAGCTATTTATAAGCTCAATGTCCTAACTACCTCTAATTATGAATCACGTATTAAATAACAAGTGTCCATTTACAATAAATGCTATTCAAAACAACTAGCTAACAAATCTCCTAAAATAGAGCCTAAGATATGACACATTTGGAGAGCCATATCTTGTTACAACAATATACTAATTTCTAAATGTCTCCATTAAATAATTGAATATTCTAAAATAATAATTATTAACTTAATATCTTAAATTAATAATTATTTTATTCCAACTTTATAACCTATGATAATATTTTATTTTTGGATCATCTAACACTCAAGACTCAAACTTAGAAGCCAACGTGAAGGCTCAAACAAGAACTGGAAAGCAAATGATGAAATGGATGTGATGCTCGATATTTATAGATATTTGTATCAAATCCTAACAATTGGTTTCATGTTTATGCGTTGAATGAGGCAGGTGAGGAAAGTACTAACCAAATCAATATTGATTAAGAAAAAAATTGATTAAAATAGAAACCCATATCCCAAAATGACATATCAATGACCAAAAAACTAGACAAGATGAGCCCAAAAAGATAGTGGTACGATGGACGGAAACGAAAAAGTGACTTCCAACTCAATGCCTTGAACTGTTAAAGCAAGGATGACTCTACATGTATGATGCGTAACTAAGGACTCAGACTAGCAATTAAATGACATATAATATACCTCCTCTACCATGATTGGTTTTGATATAAAGCAATAGGAAAATAAGAAACCAGTGACACAACTGAAAGGAACAAGAAAAAAAACTAACAAAATTGAAAAGACTAGCTAAATACAACCTGAAACATAACCTACACTCCTAGACAAAGAGCAATAAAAGTATATGAATTAAGGACCATGGTAGGGTTTTAGGTGGACACCATTCACCCAAACAGGTCGAAGAATACCATCAGTTTGCACAAGCTTGACAGCTCCTGAATCTTTGATCTCCACAACAATAAATGGTCCTAGCCAATGCAATTGGAATTTTCCTAGATGTTCTAGGTACTTGCTTTCAGAAACGAGGACTTAATCTCCAAATGAAAAAAAAATGTTCTTAATGTGGTGATCATGCCACACCATTTGCCTTTGCTTCTCCACATTCTGGTGAAATTTTGTTAGAAATTTTTTCTCATCCAATTCTCATAAATCTTGAAGTCATTCCAAGACTAACTCATCATATGTCATTTTGGTAGCTTGCACAATGTACAAGTTGGGAATGATGAATTTCGTAGGAACTAGAACTTCTTTCCCACACACCTATTGAAATGGAGTGTACTTGTGCAACCTTTTAGTAGTAGTATTGTATGCACAAAGTGTTGTAGGAACTCTTTCATCCTAATCATCTCTATTTGTGGAACAAACTTTGGTGAGACCCTTATCCAAAATTTTGTTGAATGCATCTACTGTGCCATTATCTTGAGGATGCTAAGGACTGCTCTTATGATGTTTAATAAGGAATTCCTTAGTTAAGGTTGCAATAGTGTCATTGGTAAAATGAGCTCCTTGATCACTAGTTAAACTTCTTGGGAAACCAAACCTGGTAATGATGTTCTAAAAAATGAAGCGAGTTGTAGTACTAGCAGTACAATCTTAGATTGGAGCAACCCCTACCCACCTTGTGAGATATTCGATTGTGATAATAATATATCAGGCTTGTGAATGTTCTATAGGAGGGTTGATAGTTCCAACAAATTCAATTGCCCACTTTTCAAAAGCTGGAAATGTTATAACTAGATGCACTTGAATTTCATCTCATTGAGAAGGTCTCCCAACCCTCTGACAGGCGTCAAAGGTTTTTGAAAACTCCTCGACATCTTTAAATAGAGTTGGCCACCATAATCCTTCTTGCGGGAAATTGCTTTCCCTTCGACATGGCCTCCCATAACTCCACTGTAACCTTCCCATAAGATGTCATTTCTTTCATGGCTAAAAAAACATTTGTGCAGAATTCTATCAAGTCCCAATTTATATACTTTCCCTTCAATAAGTTGGTAATCAACTGCTCTAACTACTAGATGCCTATTTTTCATTTCAGAATAGTTTTCATGAAAAGTACCAATAGTTAAAAAGAGTGCAATATCTTCTAGATAGCCAGGGACAATTTCAACTTGGAACAAGTCAACATCAAGGATTTGATCATCAACAGAGCCTCCACATTCTCCTAACTCCAAGTGAGAAAGGTAGTTAGGTCATACACTGGTTTGTCCAAGCTTCAAAATAACCTCAAAAGCAAATTCTTGAAATCGCTGCAACCAATGAAAAATTCTTCCCTCCAGCATATGTATATTGAAAAAAATATTTTAAGGTTGAATGATCTGTAAAGAATTTGAAATGCCCTCCCAACAGATACTAGAATAACTCTTAAAGAGAGTATACTATGACCAAGACTTCGTGCTCAGTCATAGTGTAATTACATTCTAGATTAGATAACTTTATATTGGCGAAGTATATGGGATGATCCAAATTCCCTTCTCATGGTTGCGCTAAAGCAACACTAGGAGCAGTTTTTGAAGCATTAATATGTACATGGAACTCCTTATTCCAATCACGATAAACTAGAATTGGAGCACTTGGCAATTTCGCCTTTAATTTCTTGAATGCAACATCATACTGAGAAGTCCATCCAAAAGGCTCAAAATTTTTCATAAGTTTATCCAATGGAGTAGTAATAAAATCACCTGTAGTAATAGTCTGTATGCCCCAGCAAGGATCTAAGTTGCCTAACACTTGTTGGATGAGGCATGTTAAAGATGATCACAACTTTGGTTAAAAAAAATAATATACCAACCTTACAACCAATATGCCCCAATAAGTTTCCAAATGGTATAACAAATATACTCTTCTTTAGATTGAGAGAAATTTGTAAACATTTACGTCAGTTAAACATCACCCTTAGCAAACTTGAGTGCTTTTTTAACAGATTGTAAACAATTTAAACATCCATATAGACTTCTATAAGATTGTGGACATACTCTCGCAAGGCTGCAATAAAAATCCTAGAAAATACTATAGGTGTATTCTTAAGGCCAAATGACATCACATGATATGCGTATGACCCCCATTCGGTAGTAAAAGTAGTTTTCTTCTTATCTTCCTCTACAATCCAAACCTAGTGATAACCTAAAAACCCATTTATGAAGGAATAAGCCTCTTTCCCTCCAAAATTATCCAAGGCCTCATTATTGAAAGGAGTAGGAAATGGGTCATGGACATATGCATTGAATAGGTTATGATAATCAACATAGGCTCTGATCTCCTTGGAATCCTTCTTATCCTTGATTATTACAAGACTTATCCATTCAACTTCATCCACTGGGAAAATAAGTCCTGATGTTAACATCTTGTTGATCTCCTTCTTGAATTTATCCTTAACCCTAGGGTTCAAGTGATATGGACAATGCTTTACTGGATGTTCATCTGGCTACAATACTATCTTCATCATTCCAATATCTCCTTTGATGCCCTTTAGCTTTAAGATTGATGCAGGACACAAGTCCTTATACTCCTTAAGAAAGTTGAAGATTTGCTTGGTTTTCTGCTCATCCTAGTAGTCTCTTATAGATGCCATCTTAGGCTTTTCATCAGAGGAGGAGAATATTGAAGTGGGTCATCCTTGATGCTTCATTCTCCTTCAGAATCCTTGAAAGATATATGCCTCAACCCTTCCAAATCATCCTCATTTGGTTCCTTGTTAATTCTCCAACAAGAAACAACCATCTGGAAACTCGAGTCAGGTATAGTTCTGCAACTTGTGTTATCAAGGAATTCTGCAAGGGGTTTCCCAGTAGGATATAAAACTCTTTTAATGGCTTTCAAGGCTTTTGAAATCCATGAATCTTCATTAGAGAAATTGAAATTAGAATAAAACCAAGAAGATAGCTCGTCCTAGCTATAGGTATGTCTCTTCATTTCTTCTTTCAAATACCAATCCTTGGGAATAAATCCTAAAGTATGAATGAAGTGATGTGCCCACAATTCAGCAGGGATCTTGTGCTTATTCCATGCTGCAACACAAGCTTGAACATGATTTTTGGGACTAGTATGACCTCGATACATAGAAACAATATGAACTCCCTTTTCTAGCTCAACAAATATACATAAGAGAGCATATTTGGCTATTTCTCAAGATGGAAAATTGTTGCGATGACCAGCCCACCACCAGGCAGGAGTAGCTTGCAACACAACATCCATCAGAGGGAATATTTATTTCATCGCAAAGGTGAGCTCAATATCTCATAAAAATCATCCACGAGAACAAGATTAACAAATATAGGATAATGTCTTACCTTTGTTCTAGTCCACCCAACAAATTTGACAGTTGCACATCTTCTAGAGTATAACTTGTGATCTCCTTGCTACCATTCCTCGAGCACAACATCAGAACCTGGTTCTATGTTTTGAATGCTTTACCAACTAAGGAATCCATCTACAATAGGGTTTATAACAGCCAACTAATATAGTTGATCAAGGACGTTAGTGTCTTCTATGTCATGAACAAGCTTTGTGTATTTAGGGGCTTAATAAGGATCAAAGGTTGAGTAACTCTGACTCCGTCAGCTTTAAAAGTCATAGTTTCTCTCTTCAAATCAATGATGGCATAGTTCTTATAAGCCCAACCAACTCCCAATAAAGTTGGAAATGGATATTTATGTCTAATTAAATCAATAACTTCGAAATATGCATAACTTTTTACACTAGTGACATCAACTTCTACATCCTCTAAGCGACCAATGGGAAAGATGGAACATTGTTTGCCCATTCACAACTGGATTGGGGAAAACACTAATTTAGGCCTTCCGAATGCCTCCTAGGTCTTTTTAGGTAAAATATTAACTTTAGATCCATAATCAATACAATGTCCTTGATTTCGTACCTTGCAAGTTGAGCATCAATCCAAAACTCTCTCCCACTTCTTCTTTTATTGTGCTTGACTCTTCTACTATGGCGTTCTGGTAAATTTATAGAAATGGGTTACTTAGATAACTCTTCATCTCTCAAAAAACCCTTCAACTTCTTCTGAAATTAAGGAGAACGTTGTTCATCACTCAAAATATTAAGAAATAGCTACCACATAATTGGTTGCAAGGAATTTGAAGTAAATTGAGGACTAGTAGGTGATCTTTTATAAAAAATTAAGGGTTTCCCCTATTCTAATCCTGCAACTCTAGGGCTATGAGAGGAAGAAACTCTCCTTAAAAATATTTTCAATATCCTTATAGTACCTCTTCTACCTAACAAGATCGTACTTATCTTGCATAGGCTTAGTCTTTATGCTGATAGGTTGTTTGGAATAATCCTTGTTAGCACTAGTTCTAGCGCCTCCTCGGGGAACACTATTTATATTCGATTGTTGGTATGATTCTGGTTTCTGTGGCTCAAAATTGATCGTATTAGCTCCTCTTTGTTGATCTTTCTCCTCCCATTGAGCTATATATTTAGGATAGTCATTTTCTGCATGAGTATTGATATGAGAGTGTCAACACCACAATCATTTTGTTAGTGAACAATCTCTGGTCACATGTCCATGCTCATCAATAGTTATAACATTTGATTGACCCTATCTCACTAGTTCTTCCTCCCCTATAGCTTGCACCTCATCTTTCACGAGTGGATTTATTCACTCAAAAAGCAAAGCAATCCAATCGTCCAACCAGAGCATCCAAAGCTTCGCACTGGTCAATACTATGTATGGGAGATCCACAGAACTCACAAAAAATGGAGTTATGAACATTGGAATGCTTTTGTAGTATACAACACAACTGAGGTGAATGACCATAAAATTGACATATCTCACAATATTCATTAGGGGACGTACCTTGTTGGTTTAGAAAAGCATGATACTGAGTATGTTCCTGAAAAGGAATAGTTGACGATACTTGTGCATCTCCTCCTGAAGGTCATGTCTATGGAGGAGAGGGTCCTGACGAAACATTATAGTGTCTTGCACCTCACAACCTTAGAAATTCTATAACATGATGTCCTTCTGTATAGAAATTGGTACACCAGACCTCAAGACGAGCAGGTTTTGCAACATTCATTTCCTTCATTCTCTCAATCATAACAACAATTTGATTCTAGAGATAATTCAAATTAGGATTACTAGAAGTAGAACCTGTTCGAAAGTAGCCATGATATCCTTCCATAAATTCAATTTTCATTGCTTGCTCCAAAGCTTCTTTTAGGGAGTTAATCTTCTATTGTGTAAAGGGTATTCTAGTTGGGGGAAATCAAGTTGGAATAAACCATTCCTTTTTATGATTTGGATGAATAAGATGAGTTAATTTCCCCACAACATTATTAAACCTCTACATACACTCCCATGCAAACTCACTTTATTTTTGCCTAATATCTCACATCTTGGTTAAATCGTGTTGCTTTGATTGAGGCAATTGGAATTATGTAGTTGTTACAACCCCATCCATTTTTTTTCCCTATATTTTAATTTGGAGCCTTATTTTGATCTCGTGAACTGTTGTTTTGAGTTGCTTAAGTCATCCTTGGTATTGTTTTTCTAAGTTTTAACTCATCTTCTAGTAATATCAAGTGTCGCAACTTGTTGATTTCACATGCCTAACTTGTTGCCCTCAATTGTGTACTTTAGGTTGATAGTCACTCTCCCACATTCATAATTGTACACTCCCTGATGGCAATGAATGCACATGTCTTGACAATGGGGATTACGGAATTGCCTTTGGCAATCAATTGCATAGTCTCTCGTGGTAGGCAATTGTGCAGTCCCTTGTGACAGTGAACTACGTAGTTCCTAGAGACAGTCAATTGCACACTCTCTAAGCATAGACATTGCGCACTCCTTATGGATAGCTATTTTCACAACACTTGTTCCCAGTGTGGGCACACTTTCCAAAGTTGACACTGTCACAAGTGGTAGTTACCTAACTCTAGCTCCTAGATTTTTGACGTGTATGCAAACCAAAACCCTAGATCTATGAGTGCTCACCTATGTAAGAAGTTAGCACAAATCTCATTCTCACACTCATCTTTTGAGCTCTATGCATTTCTTGAGCCCAAGGAGTCATTGGTTGCTTGAACACTACTATTTTCGGTAAGTTTCATAATTGTCGTTTTTATCTGCTTTTACTTTCAATTTCGTGTTTCTTCTTTCGTAAGTATTGTTTTACCCTAGTTTTTGCATTACAAGTGTCACTTTTGCTATATTTAACTTTTTCATGTGTCATTCCTCTCTTTCATGCCTAATTTCTAGTGTCATTTCATATCCCAAGTCCTTTTCCATTCCAGTATTCATTGTAGATGAATCTATTTATGCATGATAATCTTCTCACAACACTCACCACTTGTCATTGATCAATACTTAGTTGAATTTTGAGGAGATCTACATCCTCATCTTTCCAACCACACATTTCTCCCTTCCAGGCAACATATCTCAAGATTTTACCTCTATTGATTTGACATGTGCACCTCCCAAGGCTTGCCTCTTTGAAACTGTGCATTGTGCAACTCGATGTAGCAGTGGTTGCTCCCTTTTTAACTGTGATTGTGAACTATGCAATTACTAGCATCAATTGTGCATTGTGCACTTCCATCCAGTGGCATGCACCCTCCTGTCCACTATTGATGTGAACTACACAATCAATGAACTCTCTCTCTCTCTCTCTCCGTAATTGCGTAGTCACAAGATCCAATCCTTAAACTTTGACTCTTGTTGATCAAGCATGAACAATATCTCCTCTCAGTCATTACACAATGCACACTTCAAGTGACCAATCAGGTCACCCTTGCCTCAAGTTTTCCCTCTTGTGCTTAGAGCTTGCACAATTCTCCCTCCTAGTGACTATTATTGTGTTTGATAGATTGATAGACTAGGATATTATCTAAGGAACTAATTTTTTGTTTCCATGATGAAATTTCCACTTCCAAGTGCTGCCATTAGGATCTTATTAATCTGTCATCCTCCACTGAAACGATGCCTCTGGTTATAAGACAGACACTAGCTAAGGAGGCCATTGAAAGCAGTATTGAAGTTGTTGGGGAAGTTCTAAATCAGGAGCACCTATCTTGGTAGATGCCAAGTGTTTTGTGGATAAATCTACTACTATATCATGGATGACCATAAAAGATGCTTTCAATAAGAAATAGTTCCCAAAGGATATAGAAGACAAAGAAATTTACATTAATGTTAATAGATCCATGTTCCATAAAGTGGTTTACAAATATCAAGTCCTACCATGTGCAGAAGCAATCAAATGGATATTGCAGGGTCTAGACTCCAAGAAAATGGTTCTAAGCAGTGTGAGTGGGCAAGAGCTCATGACAGTTAACCACATGATCTCCATTCATACTACAAACTGCCAAAGCCAGAAGTATTTTTATTCTTAGTATTATGCAGTTTGGGCTCATTTCAATACAAAGGATGTGATCAGATGATGGTGGAAAGAACTAGTGAAGTTTCGCCATAAGACAAAGGGGATCTATAGGATAAAATCATTAAATAAAGTCTACCAGTACCTCATGGCCATGTGTTGCAGACTATATGGGTGGGAAAACACTGAGTTTTTTGAAGAAGGATGGATTTAGATGCTTTAACTTGTAGTTACAAAAGAGAAGATCTTCAATTGGTTAGATTTACTTGCACAATAACTACATATTAATGTATCAAATCTTAATAAGGATGTTGAACATGGGAAAACTCAGTTATTTATGTCTACATAAATTTTTGATGGAATTTGCACTAGAAATGGGTTTTCGGGTCTAGAGTGGAAATGGACTTGACAACAATTTTCTATAAACATTTACTACAAGATACTTTCTAAATTCAATTACAAGGGAGTTTATGATAAATTAGTCAAGCACTTCTATGTCATGCTCTATGATATGATATTTGAAGAAGAGGAACCCTACATGACCGATCAAACTAAATAAGCGGTTATGGAATTTGCAAATTGGTTCACTTCTTCCTAGGGCGCCTATATCAGAGTCTTCGATTCCCAAAAGTCACCACCCCTTTTATTGAAGTATGCAAATAATAAGGTGGTCATGTAGGAGATTTGATATGAACTTTGATCATGATCATCGCAACTATTGCAGAAGAAGAAGTCACCATGGCATCTCCTTCCTTTGTAGGTGGGGTCTTATGAGCTAAAGAGTCTAAATGAAGTGGAAGAAAAATATGCAGAAATTAGTTGCATCATGTTCGGTGAAAAGAGTTTTCATCGATATGATGCCGGTTATCACTTGGATTGAACCTCAGGCTGAAATAAGGCAATGCCAGGGTAACCACAAACCACACTTAGCCAAGTAGCTAACCCTACTAGGCCAGGAGAGGGCTCTCTCTGTAAGTATCTCAGCCAATATGTCTGGATCAAAAAAATGATATTAGGCTAGGTATAGTAGCACAAGGTTTGATTTGATTTTGAAGGGTTTTGCTAGATCAGGAGGAGCCAAACAATTAAGGCAAGGAAATTAGGTCAAAATTGCAGGGTGTTCAATGGGGCAAGGTAGGCACAAGTCTCAACAATCTAGGGTTTGATGGGTGAGGTGATTCAAGACAGATGAGGAGCTAGAAAGAGCATGTAAGCAACATGGATTCTTCCTAGACTGAATAAAATATAGACTGTGAAATGTCTACCCCAAACAGAGCATAAAGATATGGATTCTGCCTCTCAGACTTGTATACATTCACATAAAGGAAATGAAATGATGAAATTGAGTCAACAATACATTCTAACACATGAAAACATAAGAAAAATTGAACTGAACATCGTACCACATGGATCCCAAAGAAATAGCTACAACTTTTCATTAATCTCCTACTAAGATTGATACAAAATGATGTCTACTCAAAGCATAAGCATCCCACTGAGTCCAACCCTTTACAATGGGAAAGAAGAAGAAGATATAGACATTGGTTCAACCTACTCGCATCCTCAGGGGTTGAATCACTAATATGAGGAGCTAATCTAACCAAAACTGAACAAGAAACTAGAATCTAGGCATCCTAACAACTTGCCTCTAAAAGTGAGGAAACTGATTCATTTGTCCTCAAGATGACTTTTAATCTAATGAATCTACCTTCTAGTACTTATTATCCATCATATTTACATTCCTAGTCATAATTTACATCAGTAAAACATCATCTATGAGAGGAAACCCAAAATTACAGTCAAGGCACAGTGAAATAGACACTCAGCACAATTTTTGTCCTATGCGCAGCGCCCAAGCCCTATGCACAATGCTTTTTGCAGGTCCATTTTGGAGGCCTTCCCGATGTCCAAATTGAGCTCATGATAGCTCATTGGAAATCTATTCAAGTCTTATTTCTAGAACATCTTGAATTTATTCATTTGAAGCTCATTTGACCCCTCAAAAATTGATTCTCCCAAGACTGCTTCTGTGTGTCCAAAAAAGGGCAGAAAAGTCATTTTTGGGGTGTTTTTTGACCTTTTGGTTGACCAGTTATGCTCTAAAAGCTTAGAAAATGCTTAGGGTGCATGTACTAATCGTTATGAATCCAAAATTTTTTACCGTTCCCTCATTGGATTCCCCTAGGAAAATTGCAGCGCTAGTGGCGTTGCGCATAGAGCCAAAATTTTGCCAAATTCTTCAAAACTTGCTCAAAATTTGTGGAGAACACCACCATCAAGGAAGCTTCAGCAAGAAACCTAAGCCTATCATCCTCCTTTTTTCCTTTGAGTGCTTATTTTAGCCTTGTTTTCATTCGCTTGACCCTTATGTTGCAAATCTTGTTTCGGGTCCTGTAATGGCGAGCCATGTGCCTCATGATTCGATTGTCCCTATTGGCCTTTTGGAGAAACTTCTCCAAATGCAAATTGACCCTGTCAAGCCAAATTTCTCTATCCTCCTCAATTTCCTTCTCAATTCTTTGTTTTGCAGTCAAGGTAGCCAGTGTTTCTTCCTCTTGCATTGTTGATTTGCCCTTGTCACTTTGCCTCTTTTCTTTGAGAAGTTCCAGCTCCATGAGGACTTGTTTGTCACTTAGTTGCTTGTTCTCTTGCTCAAGGTATGAAATGACATACTTAGCTCTCGCCAAGTTGTCCATCAGTGCTTGGATCTGTGCATCTTTTTCCCTTATGGTGATGTTTTCGTTTGTTGCCTCATCTTGAGCCTCCAAGTCAACTATCTCAATGCCATGATGGATGTGTGGCTGTTCTGGTTCATCATCTTCCATCAAATCAAAATCCCTTTCCTCCTCATCATCAAGGCTTTCCTCTAGCATCTTTTCCTTCCCTTTATGCAGCTGCTGCACCTGTTGTACCTGTTGTGTCGATGAAGAAGGCAAAGCCCCTTCCACATTTTGTGGAGCAAGCATTTGCCTATGAGTTGATGAAGAAGGCAAGGCCCCTTCCACATCAAGTGGAGTAAACACTTGCCTATCTACTGCAAACAACTTTCTGGCCCCTATCTAATATGTCTTGTAGGCTTCTGGGTCCTCAACAGCTTTAGTCTCTTTAATCTTCTCATTTTTCTTTACTTTGGCACTGCTGGAAGGTCTTTCTGCTTCTTGAGGCATCGGTGGAGGAATTTGAGGACCCCTGAAGATGTCATTGGCAATGAATGTCTCCCAGGAGATGTTAAGGAGGTTTAGATGATGTAGCACAATCATCTTGATCAAGGAATAGTGATAGAGGCTACTCATTTGCTGGGGGTATGGCCTTTTTTGTATAATGTAGTCCATCTTCTCAATGTTCCTAAATAAGAAATAAGGGATGTTAAACCTTTGCACTCTTGTAAAATACATAAGAAGCCTAAAGTGATAGGTGTAAAATCTAGAAAATCTGCCCTCACATGTGAAATATTTCATAATGATCCTCATCATAGGGGCATATTTGTCTTCAAGGAACTTGAAAGGAAAGGTCCTCTTCTTTTCATTTCTGTACCTAGATTTGATGTATGGCTCATAATAGTGCTCATCCAAATCTTGTGCCTTATACCATTTCTCCCCCACATTTGGAATCCTTGTAGCATCAACAATGATGGAGGATGAAACTGTAAATGTCACCCCGACAAGAGTTACCTTGTTATCACGGAGATTGGCTACAAAAAGCTTGGTCAGCTCAGGATGATGTTGAACTCTTTCCACCTGCTCACAAAACTCATAACACCCTAGATGCCTGAAACAAGTGACAGTCATATGAGAAGCCTATAATTCTCTGATGTTTGATGGTTCCTCCCTGATAATTCTGCCTCCCTTGTGTGGTTTTCTCTGATGCTGAGGTTCATCTCCCAAACTCTCACTGCCACTGTTTTCCTCCTCCTCATAATCTCTATCCTCTTTGTCCATGTTTGTCAAATTTTGAAGCTGTGTAACCCTAGAGAAGGTAATGAAGGAGTAAGTATTGGTGATTAGGGATAGGGGAAGGGGAGATGAACTTATGTGGTGTAGGATGGAATATATATAATATGAAAATGAGAGGGAGGGTATTTTTCTTTGATAGGGACTGTTTAGTAAATAGGGTTTAGGATTTTGCTTTGGGGATTAGGGAATAAGGGATATGGAGGGATTTGTTTGAGGGAATAGGGTTCAAGGAATAGGTGGAGGGATGTATAGGAGGGATTAGGGTTTCAAGGAATGAGTGGAGGGATGTATAGGAGGGATTAGGGTTTCAAGGAATGAGTGGAGGGATGTATAGGAGGGATTAGGGTTTCAAGGAATGAGTGGAGGGATGTATAGGAGGGATTTGTAGGCAATCTAGGGTTTGATTTTCAAAATAGAAAACCAACTTCAAACTGATGAATTGAATGCCAAGAGGATAGCTTAGAGATTACACTTACTTGTTTATAGGCTATAGAAGGCAAAAAACAAGTTTTGAGTGGCTGACAGAGTGTTTTGGCACTTGCTAGCCCTATGCGTAGCACCACCTACAGGTGCACAATGCTCTGGCTCTACACGCAACGCCGTTTAAATTTGCACTAGAGAAAATGCCCTGTGCATAATGCTCCACTCCTATGTGTAGTGCTCCAACCTCTGTGCGCAGCACCTCCTCCAACACTATGCGCAACGCCCTGTCTCCTATGCGCATCGCCTCTTCTCCTTAGCCACCAATTGGCCTCAATTCCCCTGTCTCCTTCAATGCTCTTCTTTCTCTTTGTCAAATGAGAGTGATGAGTTTGGAACAGGAGTATGACATCTTATATAGAGATATATTTTGATTTTTCATTAGGAAAAGCCACTTTCTAATGTTTTGAAACCTTTTCTTCTTTCCTCCAAATCTCTGTTTAATACCTTTCTATCATCGTCTCTTTTCAGGTGGATGATGCTCAGATTGAATTGATTTTTTCAGTGGTTTCATTTTCTTACAACAAGGATAAATGTTTGGGGTAGCTAGGAACACTTATTACACAAAATGGATTGAATTACATCAAAATAATATAAATAAACTAAAAATACTTTGTTTTCATCTCAAAAACATGTTTTTGAGATGAAAATTACATTAGTGACAAAAGATATTTATACAATCGTCATGACTTATTGGAAATTACTCTTTATTTATTGGTCATCCTCATACGTTTTCTACCCTTTATTCACACTTGAAATCATGCTTTTTGACCTTGGAAATGAACCCTAAGACCTAATTGAAATACCTTGGAAATGAACCCTAAAACCTAATGGAAAGACAACTACCTTGACACCTAAAGTAACATTTTTGAAACCTCAACTGAATACAACATGGAAATGGGTTAGCAAATGTACCTCATGAGGAAAGATTTGATTTTCTAAGAAAAAGACAACCACCAGTGGACCATTTTAACATGACTTAATGGAATGATCCAAAATTCAGTATGAGACACCTAAAATGAAAATGCAAAGAGCAGATTTAATCCCTGATGGAAGTATGCATATACTGACACTAGCAACCGCAAGGGAATATGAAAGCAACATTGTGTTAAGCTACATTTTTCCTAGGCATATGCCATCTCTCATTCTGGAAGATGAGGAAAACATTAAAAAGTGATGTAATGATTTCAAAGCAACTAGACCAGGTAATGAGGCATGCCCCTCTAACATAGCTCATATACCAGATATTGTTCAAGAAGGGGACCAACAGGAAGTGCTTGCTCCAACTAGTATTGATGTACCAAAGAGAAAGATCATGCATGATCTTAAAGAGGAGAGGAGCAGAAAATTCAAAGTTTATCCTAATACAAAGGGAAGAATTGAAGTAAAGAGGAAAACAAAGGAATTAGAAGAAGCATGGAGGAAGTGGTAGGAAGGAGAGTAGAGGAAATAAGTATAGAAGAAACGAGAAAAGGAATGAAAGTGGGAGGAAGAAAGGAAACAAAAAGAAGAATGACTAAGGAAGAATAAAGAAGACATGAAAAGAAGAAAGGAAGAGTTAAGAAAGAGAAAAAAAGAGGAGACTAGAAGGAAACAATAGGAAGAAGCCTTGCAGAAGTAGAAGGAAGGGGAAGAATGAAAAAAGTTATTAGAAGAAGAGGAAAGCAGGGAGAAGCAAGAAGAGGATTTACAGGCCCAACATGTATATGAATAATAGGAGGAGGGTAACCAAGAAGTAGATGTTATTCCAATTGCATAACAAACAAGATATCATCCCCCACCTCCTCTTACTGGTGTCCATATCCCATTCAGTGAGATGGGAATATTCCCTCCTTCAGATGATGGGATCATGGACATTTCAAACTTCACCTTTGATCAGCTAAAGAGTAGAACAATACAGGAAAAAGGAAGGTATTTTCCAAATTACCCTCATCACCCTGTCACCATCAACACAGAAAGGGTGATTGTGCCAAATACTAGGAAGAATCCAAGAGCAGTCACAACAGTGAATGCAGCCTTTGTAGAAGCTACTAAGGAGAACATTTATTTATTTATGTGAGAAAATGAAAAATTAACAAAGGAATTCGCTATTGCAAGGAAACATTTGGATCATCTCATGCCCGAGAATCAAAGATTGTCTTCCAGTAGTGCTAGTAGAAATGAACTCAAAGTGGCTATACTTGAAGAAATCAAGCCACTAGAAGACACCATGAAGAAGTTATATGATGAGATGGTCACTCTACATGAGGCGTTGGTGCTCTTACATGAAGTTCAGAAAGGGTCAAAGAAGAAGGTGAAGGTCTTCAAGATAGCTTACTCGACCATAAATGTTATCCAAGATTGGGGCACCAAAAATATGAATACACCTACAATATTGATCAAGAAAAGAAGATAGGATGTTGAAAGGGATAGGGCATAAATAAATATGTTTATACATATCTATGAGAAACTCCATACCTTTTCCACAATCACCATAACATCATATTCATGACTATATAATAGATTGGACTCTTTGGTTAGGATGCACAAGATACCTTTTGTTGGCACATTTACAAAAGTAAAGGACAAGAGCATTATTAAGAAAGAGATATAAGATTTTTTTAGCAACATCAAACATGCGACCACTCAAGATGAGCTTGAGGTGACCAAAGAATCTATTCTACAGTATGTGATGAAGCTAGCTAAAATACACATGAAGCTGATCATGTTGTTGAGAAACATTCAAATAGACTCCAAGACCATATATCCAAATGCACTGAAGGGTAGAATTAAATACAATCCAAATGTACCATCAAAGTTTGAGCACATAGCAATAGGGTACAAAGCTTGGCACCAATATCTTACTACAAAATTACATGTTATCATCACCAAGTTACAATTTTCTTAAGTTCAACATAATGCATTATTTTGTCTTAATGTTATAGCCACAATTTTTTCTTATTGTAATTTTGTATTTTGAAAATAATGAGAAAATATAAAATGTTTAAGTGGGAGTCCAAGAGTCACATAGGGAATACGAAGATTCATTAGTAAGTTCAAAGGTTAAAGAAAATATCAACACGAAAATAGAAGCTAAAGAGTCATTAGGGAGCTCAAGAGTCACAAGAGAAGGTGAAAGGTCACCTCACTTGTTATAAATAAACTCTCATAACTCAAGCAAATGGCTTGGAATTTTGGAGAGCTAGCCTTGGCTTCTCTAGTTTAATATAAGAGAGAAGATCATTCTTTGGAGAAGCAAGTGGTAGCCTCATGTTCCACTATTGTGGCTAGTGTTTCATTATTGTACTTGGGTACTTGAAACTTTCACTTAATCATCAGGAGCTCTTAGATCCAATGCACTTTTATGCATGTAACGTGAATGTTGTAAGACTATTATTTTAATGTTTTCAATATACATTATTTTCATATATGCTAAAGAAAATGAACTATTTTGTTGGCTTTGGTATTTATCTTGTTGAATGTGTGTTGTTATTTTCTTTCATCATCATTGTTATCTTGTGAACTATTTTGCAGGTTAACTAACAAGTCTTTCCTTGCTCTTATGTGTCTCTTTTATGATAGTACTATTACTTTTCTTCTAGAGGCTCACTCTTTCTCTCCCTTCTATGAAAGTCCCTTTTATACATTAGAATTGGTGTCTCATAAATCTTAATCACTTGCTAATCTCAAAGTTGTGTGCATGATCTCTTGTGTTGTTTATTGTGGTTGAGGCACATCATTAAGATCATTGTAATGGCACACATGCCTATTATTGAGATGGGGCTCCTACTCCAAATGGCATAAGATATAATTGGAAATTGATACGAGGGATACCCCCTACTATTGACGACTTCCAACACCATAAAAAAACTCCTTACTAAACTCCTACCTCAATGTATCAACAATTGAATTTTGAATAGTTAGTGTATCGTTTATGTACCATTTGAGAGATCTTCCTCTCAATATAGTTTGGAATGAAAATAACATAGTTTCATCTGAGGTTCCCCTGGACCTCAAGATGGCCTCACGTAAATACCAATGTTGTTCTACATCCTCGTCACCTTAGCCATAAGACTTAGGGTAGTGAGTGAAAAAACCCGCTATATTACTAGCCATTAGAATAGAACTAGAAGAAACTAAAACAAACCCTCTCAACCTTTGTGGAGAAATATTTCCCAAAATTCTCTAACTGCTAGAAGAAATTTGGGCTGAATCTACTTTACAAAACTTCAAAGTTTCAAGAATATTGGAAAAAAACCTTACTAGATTATGATAAAGCACCAGGGGAAGGGATGGGAAAGAACTAGTCATACTACCACATTGCATAACATTGACTTCAGGGGAGTGATTGTCGTCATGAAATAACCTTCACATCATGAAGTGCATGTCTTCATCTGTAGGGGTACTAGGATCAATCTCCACAATCTTTGGGCTTGGTGTCTGGGCTTCATTGAATCCTTGTAAGCATTATCACCTTGAATTTGTTCTCCTATTCCATCTCCTCGAGCTTCTCTTCCTCCGCTAGAGATACATATCTCAACTCTCCACTTTGCAATTATCAGTTGAACAGTACTTCTCCTAACTGCTTCAACTACCTTCATCTCCTTCGAATATCTTACATATTTTGCTCCCTTCATTGCTCATATATATGCACCATTCTCACTTCACTAAAATCTCTTGCATTCCACTGCTCCTCCCCATCCATCACAACTCTTTCTTAACTTCCACAATAGATCATCACCTCCCCCAAGACCCTCCCCTAAGCATGAGGGTTTTGAGATGCCATATCAGGGAGAGGAAATGGTAGTCATCTTTCTTCCACTAGTAATACATTGATCCACAATGATATTTCTTTTAATAGTAATCCTCTTAACCCAAATCTAAAGATTGCTTCTGCCTTTGAAAATGAATAATGGTTCTCTGTAAAAAACTCAATAATGTATCCCTCCAAGGTATCTTACACCTAGAAATCAATAGCTCTGGTAAGCTCATGATCTTAGCAATGTAATGCAATTAGATATGTTGTAGTCCAATTCCTATAAATCCAACCAAAACTTTGATCTCTTAGGGAATCCTACAACTTATGAAACCACTGATATAATTTCTCATGGAACTCAACCTAAAATATTTCATATTAGTCATAGGCAGGTTCAACGAAAAAGGTCTCTTCCTGAACCTAGTGCTAATTATTTTTCTGTAATTGTGCTTGTTGAAGAATGAAAGAATCACACTTTATTCCTACCACTATTGAATACTCCTCTTAAAAATCATACTCACCATTATTAGAAACCCCAATTAATTTTTGGGTCCTGGAAACAAAACCATTTGTTGGTGAAAAATTGTCGCAAAGACGAGGGTTCTACTTTAGGGGACTAACAAAGGTGTCTGTTGTAGTCTAGCTTTGCATCGACAATTTTGATCCTCCATAAGGGAAGAAAGTCTCACCTAAAGCACAACCAGGACTTAAGTGGATGATTGCGGTTTTAGAATGTGTGCTAGAAGGATTGTCATTGGTGTCAAAGGGCCATTGACAAAGATGAATCACATGTATGTTTGGAAGCACATAGCCTTAATTTTGATGCAGGGGGAAAATAAGATATAACCCTTAGATCATCATCTAGAAAATTAGAGAGGAGGAGTTCATATTGAATCTACCCACTGTGTGTGCATTCATCTACTATTCAAAGCCGATTGCTTGAAGCTCTATGAGCCAACGATGAAGTATAATGATGAATAATCTCATGTTGATTCATGAAAAACTTCTTTCTGAAGCTAATATGGACTTGGAAGAAGATAGTTCCAGAACACAAAGAATGGGAAACTAGATGGTGAACCTTGCAAGTTTTATTAGATCAAGATAAAAAAAATATGGCCACAAGACACAAGTTATGTACCTTAGAGAAAATCCAAAAGAAGTTTCCACATCTAGCAAGAAAACTATCGGGGACCAATATCCCTAAGGGTTAGCTCAGTTGGTCGAATTCTCGTTGCTAAGTACCTCGCCAGTAGGGAGGTCACAGGGTCAAGTCTCCTCGACGCCCTTGGGGTTAGGCCCTGCTTGATTGGTCAGCGAGTAGATCCCTTCGGGTTGATCTGCCTATATTTTTCCCATGGATGTAGTGGCCACCCAGTGTCCGTGAATCACCTACAAAAAAAAACTATCGGGGACCAACAAATATTAAGAAGGAAAGTTAGATACCATGAGTCACAAAACATAAACCCAAGTCCATGGTTATTGGAGTAAATAATTGATGAGTGGGGATTAATTGAGCTCCACATAATTCTGGAAGAACTAATAAGTGCATATTAACTGAGCGAGCCTTAACAAAGAGCCTTTAACCTATTAACATCACCATGATATCGTCAATATATTTTTTCCTTAGCTACAAACCCTTAATATGTTATCCATGTCAACATGTGGAATATATTCCAATAGGGTAGCAATAACCCCCCTCCATAAAAAAAACTGCAACCAACAAAGAGAACTGATAAGACAGTGAAGATAGAAAAGGAATGAAGGAATAAAAGCAACCTAAAAAGTTGGCCCCTGTATAGCTGAATATTTTTTATTAAAATCAATATTTATACCTTATACACAGGTCGACCTACTTTTTCATGTCGGACCTTTCCAAATAGTTTTGACGGTTCATAATTAGGCCAAATAATTATCAATAGAAAAGTGTGCTCATCCAATTTCAGGGATCTATCTCAGATACAGAAAAATGAGGATATGAAGTAAGACAAAGACAAGAGTTCAAAGCTATAAAAATAGTAAGGACAAAATTCTAGGAATTTTTCATCTTGAGTTCGTGACAAATCTCTATGCAAGATAGGCTGAATTTCCTATAGCATATCCTCTACAAAAAAAAAAAGAAGCCATAGAATTGTGATATATTCTCTGTAGAATTGAAATAAGTAGATATGGTTTTGAGGAAGATTTTTGAATAGCTTTCATTGTGTTTTTTGTGGTTCATTAGCAGCTCAGACTCATTAAAGACATTCTCGAACCAATGGCATAGGTTTTGACCTATAACATCTGTAACTTTCAAGATATATAACAAATTTACTGTGGAGACTGCAAAAATTGGCCTGTGGAAGCACTGAAACTCAACCCTAATTCTGAACTATGATGACTTGTAAACCAAAATTGAGAAGCACTATGGAGGCACCTTATTTGGATCTAAAAGACACTTAATCTTGGACTATGGATGGTTTAAATTTGGACCAATGGCCTATGACTTGTGTGTTGTAGAGTTACAACATTTATTATAAGGGGATAATTGGTTGAAGACTAGGTTATCATCATTGGACATTTGTTGGGAACTATCTAATGATACTGTTGTAATAGACTTGAAGGGACTTAGAGTTGGCTTGGTAGTTTTTCTTTGAGTTGACCACAAAGTTTGAAGAAGTTCCTATTGGAGACCAAGAAGTGTTAAGCTTTGAAGAACATTAGAGAATATTTTGGATAATCTTGTTTGAAGATCCTTGGAAGATCTTGGAACACCTTGAAGCAGTCTTTACTGTTGCAGAAGCAGTCTTGGAGTCAAAGGTTCAGAGAAAGTCTTGGATCAATTCTCTAGGACATTTGAAGAACATCTTGGAGCAACATTGCTGAAGCCATGATGAAGTAGCTTTTGGGACGGGAATAAGGGATGATTTTCTAGCTAATGATAAGGCAAACTTGGAGACACTTTCACAGAATTAGATTGAAAAGGATCCGAGGAGTGTTAGAAAATGTGAAAATGACAACTTATTAATCTTATTTTCTTTCACCTTGATATTTGCGTATGAGTATTTTTAATCTTCTTTTATTTTATTTATTTGGTTCTTTTCATCAAACAATATCAAGAACAACTATAACAAAAGAGGACACAAATATAGGCACTAATCCAGGGAAAAATCCCTCCAAAGGGGAAAACTCGGAAACTCTTCTCTTCTTAGAATCCACTTCAAATGAGATACAAGACCCAATCCCTAGACCAAGTCCTTCTCCCAGTACCAAGTCAGTGCTTACTAAAGTCTTTCTTAAATCCACTCCAAATTTCTAGTAACACCCTACAACTTCGACCTACCAGTTTCGATACTGCTACACCACTTGCAACTTTGACCTTGCAATTACATCCTTGCAAATTCTTTAGAAACCCTAATGTAGCCTCCTCTTGATACCTACTGAGAGAAAGACAACTCTCCCAAGGTCAACAAGGTCAAGACAAGGTTTTTCCTCCTTCCAGCTACAAGATGTTTCACTTCATCCTATTGCAACTCAATCCTACAACTTTGATCTCCTATTGCCGCACAAAAAAATCCTAGATTTTCGCACGTGTGAGAGAGAGATAGCCAAAAAACCAAGAAATTTCATCCTTCCTCCTTCTTTTTGAACTTTCTCTCTCCTTCTTACGTCTACCCAACTATATATTGAACTCTTTCCTTGATAGATCAAACTTTGTGTGAGTGACTCCAAATGAGGTTGAATTTCTTCCTTTTATAGCCTTCTCAAGGGGTCGAATTCCATCCCTTAGGCTGACTTGATGTTCCCAAGTTCAACTTGTACAATTGGATATTGCAATACTTTCTAGACTAAAAGATAATTCTTTTTACAATTACAAATTTGTTGGAAGGGTCTTATAAACATGATGTTGACTCCTTTGACTCATAACAATAAATCCTAAGACCTAACAAACCCTAGAAGCATGAAGAACATGCTTTTACCTAAAATACCATAAATAATGAGCATGAATCCATGATCCGAACTTAAATAGGAATGCAACAAATTACAAATATATTCATAAATATAGAGATGCAACAAAAAAACACTTCATTTCATTAATAGAAAAATACTGAACTATGCTTACAAACATAATGGAAATAAGATAGCTTGGGCGATGGTAGCTAATCTCTGAGAAGAGATGTGGCAACTACATGCCAATTGAACTATGTTACAATGAGGCTCAAGGGCCTATTTATTATTGAAAAACATGAGAAAACCCTAAACAACCAAAACCCTTAACCCTAGGAGATGTAATGCCAAGATTTTGTGGGCCCCGTTGGGGTTAGTTGGGCAACAAACTTCCTGGGGTCGTAACTTGGTCATATTGTCTCCATTTGGCGCATATGATACCTTATTGACAAGGTCTCTCTAAGTAGTACAGGTTTTTCCATAAGCCCCTGCCTATGGCTACGAGCCTATTGTAGGCCTCAGAAAAACACTGTTTAGGTGGTCAAAACTGCTAAAAATAGTAAATGCTGAAATAAACAAGGAAATAGATGAAAATGACTGGAGGGTCTAGGAGGAATAGGTGGGTGGCCACCAATATCCACCTGGATCATTCCTTCCTCCTTAGGAAGCAATGGTCTCAATTGTGTGCAGAGCCTCCATAAGGTGAGGAAATTTCTGATGAAACTGGTCCCTGGTGAACCACTTGTCCTGGTGAAGGAGTTGGCCTACTTTGACAAATTGATATAGTTGTATCCTCTATTGGTGAGTGTTCTTGATATGTCTGTCCATGATTTGATCAGTTGTGTCCTATTCCATGTAGTCTAGGTTGGTCTCTGTTGGTGTGAGCTATTCTACAATGTCGTATGTGTCCAACAATGGTGGAAAGTATGGTTGAAGGTGGTCTACATTGAACACTAGGTGCAGACTAAGGAACGATGAGATGCTGAGCGCGAAGGCATTATCACCGATAACCTTGGTGATGGTGTATGGTCCATATCAGAGCGGGTAAAGCTTACGGTTGGGTCTAGCGAGACGCTCCTTCTGCAAATGTAGCCAAACTTTGTTGCCCATTTGGAACTTGTGTGACACTTGATGCTAATCATGGCATTGCTTGTACTTAGCATTGGCTCTGTCCAATATATCATGGACCTGCTGGCGGATGTTTTGAATGTGCTCAATGAAGCTGTTAGACCTTTCGACTTTAGATTTGACGTGAGTCGAATATGCTTGAGTGGTTGCAAATGGTATGACCACATTAATGGGACATAATCGCTGAAATCCAAGCCCTACCTAAAAGGGGTTGTGGCTTGTTGAGTTATGGAGAGCTCTGTTGTAGTTATGTTGGACATAAGGGAGACTTTCATCCCACGTGCGTGGATGCTTTGAGTTGTACATGTGCAAAATGTGTACGATCATCCTATTGACAGCCTCTATTTGGCCATCAGTTTGGGGATGGAAAGTCGTGGACTTTGTAAGTTTCGTATCCAGCATCGACTAGAGACTGGACCAAAATGCACTCAGGAATCTGCAATCTCAATATGAGATAATGGACTGTGGGATCCTAAAGTGTACCCACACTCACTCAAAGGAGAGCTTAGTAGTGGCCTCTGTTGTGATACTCTTGTTGGAGGCTGCCATGATGGACATCTTGGAGAATCTGTTGGTGACCACGAAAACACAATCATTGTCATGCTTAGTAGAAGGAAGGCTTGACATGTAATCCTTGGAGATAGATTCCCAAGGCCAACTAAGAGTAGGAAAATGAGTATGCACGACTTACTTCTTGATGGTTGGTTTGGCAATGACGCATGATCTAATGTACCTCCCAACATCCTGATGAAGTTTCGACCAATAAAAATACTTTTGTAATACCACCACTATTTTCTTTACTCCAAAATGTCTAGCGACTCGACTGTAGTGCACCTCCCAAATCATCTTGGTACGCTCGCTTAAAGGAACATAGGTGTGTCCCATGTTGCATAACAGTGCATCCTAAAGGTGAAAATTTGGAGCTTTCTTCCCTTCCAGGAGTGTCTGGTCAGTGGTATGTGCTGTTGAATCCTGGATCGCTCTCGTCAATATGTGACCACCCGAAGTCTCGTGCCCATAGGAGTCGAGCACAATGATCAGCGCCATGACCGATGGTCGACTGAGGCAATCAACAACATTATTGGTTCTACCCTTCTTATACTTAATGTTCAAATATAATTATTGTAGTTAGGTGGACCATTTTTGATGGCTATCATTCTTCAAATTCCCCTGTGTCTGCATGAATTGCAGGGGTCAGTGGTCTGTGTGGATGACCATTTCCTTCCCCAGAATTTAATGCTTCCATTGGCGGTAGGCCTGCACAATGGAATACATTTCTTTGTCGTAAGTGGGATACTTTTAGACTGTGCCTAAAAGTGTCTATTATGGTAAGCCACTGATACCCATGCTAAGTAAGAACCACACCAATAACATAGTCCGAGGTGTCTGTCTCAATCTCAAATGGTTGTTGCAGGTCTAGTAATGTGAGCATTGGTGCAGAGCAGAGGTGATGCTTCAACTTGGAAAATTATTGTTATTGGGTTTCAGGCCAATTTTTTTTCTTTTGCTCCGCTATTGGTGACTTGACTTAAAGGCCAAGTAATATGAGAGAATCCCAACATGAACCTATGGTAGAAATTGACAAGACCCAAAAATTTGTGGAGCTCTTTTAGAGTGGTTGGGGTTGGACAATCCCGAATGAATTGTATCTTGGCTAGGTCCACATGTACACCCTACTCATCAATCATGTACCCCATATATTGAACCTGGGTTAGGCCAAAAGTGAATTTCTCCAAGTTAGCACACAACTTTTGTTGTCAAAGGGTTTGAAGGACTTGTCGAATATGGTGGGGGTGCTCTTCCCAACTTAGGCTGAATATCAAGATGTCATCTAAATACACCACCATGAATACATTGGTGAAGGATTGCAAGATGTCATCCATTCATCTCATGAAGGTTGCAGGGGCATTTTTTAATCCGAATGGCATGATCAACCATTCGAAAAGGCCCTCTTTGGATTTGAATGTAGTCTTCCACACATCAAAGGGTTCGATAGGCACCTGGTGATAACCCGAATTCAAGTCAATATTGCTGAAATATTTGGACCCCTTGAGATGGTCCAGAAGGTCATCAATTTGTGGGATTGGGTACCTATTCTAGACAGTGATCTTTTTCAACACCTGATAGTCAATACAAAGTCTCCAGGTCCCATCCTTCTTCTGTACCTATACAATCGAGCTCCCACAGGGTGATGAACTTGGCCTGATGTGCCCTTTCTGCAATAGTTCCTGAATCTGCCTCTCCCTAACAGAGCATTGATAGATCGGTCCATTGGGAAACGACGCGTCCCAAGTCAGATTGATGGAGTGCTTGACCTGATAGTGCAAAGGTACCCTTGTGGCTGTGGAGAAAATATCTATGTACTCCCCCACGACCTTATCCATTTGTTGTTGCTGTGCAGAGGAGCCCTGTCTGGAAGCCTTAGCCATAACCTTCTTCTTTCCTCGAGGGCGAATCACAAGGAAACCAAATTTCCTAGTCTGGGAAATGATCTTATTGCATTGCTTTGCAGTGATCAAAGAGATGACGCTAGGCGGGGCTATCTCTGGTATCCCGTACAACTTATTGGCTAAAGTAATAATCACAGAGTGAGGTCTATAATCATATACAACATGTCACTTCCAAAAGTATGGTTATCCTAACAATACATCACAAACTTCAAGAGGAGCAACATCACACAGTACCTCATCCATGAAGGGCTTGATGCTGTAGGAAAGGCGACACTGTTGGCTGACGCAGATATCTCATCCTTGGTGAAGCCACCTGATGGTGTAGAAATGTGGATGTGTTGTAGTCTTTAGGCCCAACCGCTTCACCACCTTTGCTGAAATGAGGTTCTTTTGGCTCCTGCTATCAACAATGAACTACAATGGAGAAATCTTCACCCACATCTGTGAGTGGAAGAGGCGTTCCCCCTCCTCTGGATCTCCAGGCTCAATATTTTGGATCTTAGTGGTGGCCATGGTGGCATTGGGCTCTACATCAATGATCTACTTCCCTTTGTCATTCCCCTTATCGGGTTCTGATTCATAGTTGGCACATGCGTCTGATTCAGAGGCCTTCAACTCAGCCACTAGTGACTGCTTGACCTGACACTCACTTGTGTTGTGAGTGGAGCTCTTATGGACTCACACCATTTTCCGTGTCCTTCTTTATCTTCGTGGTGTTGTTCTTTTCTTGTGGCTTCAACGGGATATCCTGGGTATCCCCACCTTGGCTATGTCCCTTTCTCTGTGGTTTGGTGGTGCCTTTTCCTTGCGTTGGATTTGCAGATCCAAAGTCTCGCTTCTTCTATTTAAACTTATGCTCAATCTTGACAACATATCGGTATGCCGTGCCAAGCAAGTTAATGTCTAGGAAATCCATCTCATCCTTAATGTATTTGTGTAGATAGCCGCGATACTTCAGTACAAAATGCCATTCAGTATCTTTGATACCCAGCGTCATGCAAAGGGTATGGAAAATATCTGTGAAATCTGACACATCCTGGTCCCTTCCCTGCCTTAGTGTGGTCCACTTTATGTATTTATCTTCATAGATATCAACAGGGTAATATTGTCCCTTGATGGCGTCTCGGAAAGAATCCCAAGTAGGTGTGGCTGAAAACAGTGAGGGTTCACTCTCATCATTTTGTTCACAGTAGGTTTCCCACTAGTCCTTGACATGTGGGGTGGCTTTGAGAAGTGCAAAAGTAATATTTTCCCGATTGGAAAAGTCATGAATTGAAAAATATCCTTCCAACAGAGTTAACCATTTATCTACGATGTCTAAATTTATCAAGCCCTCAAATATGGGAATATCGAAGTTAAATTGTACCTTAAAAGGAGTGGCACTTGCAGAGTGGTTGCTGGATGAAGATGCGTCGCATGTGGGTAGCTGTTGAAGGATCTGAGAAAATTTATCCATTCTTGCATTCCTCTATCACTCAAGGGCTTCCTCGAGCAACATTTTGAAAGGATATCATGCGCCATCATCTTTATTTTCTTCTACAATGGGAGGTCGTCAGGGTTTGCGAGGCTGATCTTGCAATGATTCAACCAGATCGAGCCCTAACTCCTTATACCTTGACCTTGTTGGGGACATGCAAAGAAAAACAGAGAAAGAGTAGACCACTATGATACCATTGATCCAAACTTAAACAGGAACACAACAAATTATAGATATAATCATAAATATAGAGATGCAACAAAAAAATACTTCATTTCATTAATAGAAAAACATTAAACTATGCTTACAAACGGAATGGAAATAAGATAGCTCGGGCGATGGTAGCTTATCTCTGGGAAGAGATGTGGCGGATACATGCCAACTGAACTGTGTTACAATAAGGTTCAAGGTCCTATTTATTATTAAAAAACATGAGAAAACCCTAAATAACCAAAACCCTAACCCTAGGAGATGTAATGCCAAGATTTTGTGGGCCCCGTTGGGGTTAGTTGGGTAGCCAACTTCTCGGGGTTGTAACTTTGTCATATTATCTCTATTTGGCATGTACCATACCTTGTTGAAAAGGTCTCTTTAAGTAATACATGCTTTTACACAAGCCCCTACCATGGCTATGGGCCTTCATTAGACCTCAAAAAAACACCATTTAGGGGGTCAAAACTGCTCAGGAAGTTCAGGACTTGAAAAACTGCTAAAAATAGTAAATGTTGGAATAAACAAGGAAATAGATGAAACTAACTGGAGGGTCTAGGTGGAATAGGTGGGTGGCCACCAATATTGACCTGGATCAATCCCATGATTTAATAATAATAATTTTTTCTTTTCTTTTTCTTCTTTATTACATAAGATACATATTGAAATGAGTACAAAAATTATGAAGACTAAAATTAGTTACATTCTTCAACACTCCCTCTTAACTAGGGAGGTATTCATAATTGTACAACTAGTACAACATCATATCTCAAATTGAAGAGTTCTTAAGAAGATTCAGATTGATAAGCTATATTGTAAGCATCATTATTATGACCAACATTGTCCCTAAGGCCTAACTAGACAACCTCTTGTTTGTTTAAGAACATTATGCTGGGAGGCTTTATGTGTGATACTGCACTACCTCTACAACGTACATACCCCATCTAGATCTCCACAAGGTATCTCCTTTTCGGACTATTCTTTTCTTGGATCTCCATGTCCGAGTCCTTAAAGAATATCATTCGTCTTCGACCACTCTTCTCTTGGATTCTTGTCTCATCTTCAAAGAGTGTCGACACCTTTCCTTTCTTGGATGTTATATCCTCAAGGAAACCACATATGCTTATCCAATCCTCTAGCATTCTCTCTTCATGACCTAAATAAGAGAATGCATGTGATGTCCAACATCACTCCCTCTCAATAAGAGAGGACATCCATATTCTGCTTTAATCTTGAGAAGAGATCACTGCTCCTATTTAAGGAGACTCATTTTTCTCCCTCTCAAATCCAAAGAATATCATAGACTTCCTTTCAAACAGGAAAGTCAACACTACAAGCCTTGTTTGTCTTCTTCATCAAAGTATCAACTACTAGTTCTTCATATCTATACGACTCCCTATTTTTTTGTATCTCGTGATTTCTTTCGAGGTATCATGGAGCCATATCCACTCTTCATTCTTGTGATAGGATCTAGGTCATCTTTCTTGCTCATCACTTTCCATCTTTGACATGAAGGCCTTGTATTGAGCCTTCCCAAACTTCAAGCTTAATCATGGCTTCCTTCTGAAAGTGATCTTCTTTGACCTTCATGTTATCTTCTCGCACTGCTACCTTTTGGTTCCAAGATGAACAAATCTTGACTTCATAGTTTCCAGGTTCTAGATTTTGAGTTTCCCTCAATACTTTTCATTCACATAGTTGAACTTGCATCAAATTTCATCACATAGCCTTGCAACATCCTTTCCAGGTTACCAAAATAAGAGGTTAACCAGATAACTAAGCCATAAATTAATTAAATTCAACTCACCATGGTGACCTTCTCATTTTATCAACATCCCCATTGATTATTTCCTTTTAATACTTCATTCATGCATCAGAGTGCCCGAGGACCGAAATTTATTACCAAGTTACAACTTTTCTTCCAGATATTATATTGGATGTTAATTATAATCTTACATATTCTAGAGAAAGTCATAATCTTTTATTCATTCTTAAGCAAGTCAAATTCTATTATTTTTCCATCATCATAAATTCTTAAGCATATTTTTCATTATCAACTTCTTTCCACAAGATTCCTATACATATGAATCTTATACAAAGTCATACATTCCTATGCTTTTATTCAATCATCTAGCTTTATGACCCTGAAGTGGCCTTTCAACTTGACTTGTTGCATTCCTTCATTCCTTTACCGGTATTGATTCCACATTACATGGAATGTATACTTTCCTTGTCATGATGCTTTTCCCAAGGACCTTTCGCAATGATGGTCCTCCCAAGATCATGATGATCCATTTAGGAAATATGACAACTTCTAACATGATGTTAGATAATGCTTGGATGAACATTATGCAAAATTGTTTTAACGTTATATCCTAGATGATCTCTACTAAGAAACTTAATCATGTAAATTATAGACACGCTACTATCATATTATTTTATCTATGATGATATACATGATCAAAATAAATAATGCATACTATCTAAAAGAAAGAACATTTTTTATAAATAACTTGACATTCAGTGAACTTTATTAGTAGTAAATATCCTTCACTTCTTCCTTCTTTGCCTTCTTCTTTGGTTCTCCCACAACTTTGACCAAATGAGCTTCACTCATATCACTTCTCTTATTGTTTTGATTTGGACAATACCTCTTATAATGTCCAAAATCATTGCACTTGAAGCATTGAACCTTGGACATGTCTTTCTTCTTGGACTTTCCAACCTTTCCCTTCTTCATCTTCTTAAATTAGGTTATAAAGGTTTGAGATTGCTCATCTGATCCAATATCATCCTTGACCTCGATCCTTGATTATTCCAATATGCATTGGGCCCACAATTGATCAATTTAGGGAGTTGAATCATTCTTATAGTAGATACTTGTTACAAAGTTTCTCCATTCTGGTGGAATTGCATTTAGAACACATATGATCACCTTTGGTTCCTCTAGTCCTTGCAAATAGTCTCTTAACTAAGACACTCTCATGAGAAAGGATGCCATATCCTCATCCTTTGATTTCTTCATTCTATTAAATTTTTCTGCAAAGATATATTTTGACTTGTTGTACTTACATAGTAAAAATTCACTAGCTTGTCATACATTAACTTGGAAGTCTTAAAGTTTGCAACAAATGGAACAAGAGAATCCTTAATTGATTTGACTATGATCCTTTTCTCCCTTAATTCCCCTTTATTGTACTTCTCTAGTTCTTGTTTCATTTCTTTTCTAGGTACAATAATTTGTCTAGTGATATATTCCATCACTTCTTATTCTATGAGTATCATGTCAATTCTTTTCTTACATGCTATATAGTTTGATTCCCCAATGAGCTTATTTCTCTCCTTGCAAAAATAATTCACATGACTTGAAGATTCAACCATTATGTAAGAATATGATACTTACTTGAAGACCAAGATTCTTCTTGACGATGTCTCCAACTTTCTTGATGCCTTCAAGATCTTTGAGGAGACTTCCTTGAAAGATGTTCCCTAGGATTATTATACCAACAAATTCCAAGATTGATGCCTTCCAAATAGACTTTTTCTTTCGAGGTCAACACATTCCTTGCAATATTGATCTATTCCTTGATCTTCTTTAATGTAGAAACCTTGATTAGAAGAGTCTTCTACCAATGAGTCATTAACTATTTTCCTTCAAGAGATAATCTTCCATTTAGTCTCCTTCTCTAGGCTTTGAGAGTTTCCTTTTTCCCTTCCCCTTGACAAGCAACTCCTTCTAGTGTCATTTAAGCTACCTTCCTTGCTTACCTTAGCTTTGATACCATGTTAGGAAATTGTAAAGTGGCAACTTATTAATATTATTTTATTTATCCTTGATATTTTCTTATGAATCTTTATTATCTTCTTTTATGTTATTTAGTTAGGTATTTTCATCTAACAATATCAAGAACAACAAAAACAAAAGAGGACATAGATATATGCACTCAACCAGGGAAACACCCCTCCAAGGGGAAAACCCATAAACTCTTCTATTATTAGAATATGCTTTAAATGAGATACAAAGACTCAATCCCTATAGCAAGTCCTTCTCCCAGTACCAAGTCATCCCTTACTCAAGTCCTTCTTGAATATGCTCCAAAATGATACACTCTACAACTTTGACTTGCTAGCTTTGACACTGCTACACCACCTGTAACTTTGACCCTGCAATTTCAACCTTGTAGCTTCTTTGGAAACCCTGATGCAGCCTCCTCTTGAGACCTACTTAGAGAAAGACAACTCTCCCAAGATCAACAAGGTCAAGATAAGTGTTTTCCTCCTTCCAGATACAAGATGCTGTACTTCATCCTATTGTAACTTGATCCTGCAACTTCAATCTCCTATTGAAGCCCAAAAAACCCCATATTTTCACACATGTGAGAGAGATAGAGCCCAAAAACCAAGAAATTTCATCCTTTCTCCTTCTCTTTGACCTTCACTCTCCTTCTTGCAACTACCCAACTATAGATCAAACTCTTTCCTTAATAGGTTGAACTTGTTTGTAAGTGACTCCAAATGAGGTCAAATTGCTTCCTTTTATAGCCTTCTCAAGGGGTCAAATTCCCTCCTTTAGGCTGACCTGATGTTGCCAGAACCAACTTGTACTCTTGGAGATTCGAGGAATTTCTAGACTAAAAAATAATTCTTTTTACAATTACAAATTTCCCAGAAGGGTCTTATAAACATGATGTTGGCTCCTTTGACTCATGACAATAAACCCTAGGACCAAACAAACCATAAAAGCACTAAGAACATGCTTTTACCTAAAAAAACATCAATAATGAGCATGAAACCCATGCTTTAATAATAATAATTTTTTCTTTTCTTTTTTTTGCTTGTTACATAAGATGCATATTTAAATAAGTAATACAATTATGAAGACCGAATCTAGTTACATTCTTCAACAAGGAGGACATGTTGAAGACATATTTGGAGACCCTTTGAAGCTAATCTTGTAAACCTCTTGAATATATATTTGGAGCCTTACTGGAGAAGATCATCTAGGACTCATTGAATATAATATTGGAAGTCCTAAAGCTATATTAAAACTTTTTGAAGAATTGAAGCAGAGGGTTGGAGCCCTAGGGGATGGGGTCCTCATACAAGATTGAAACCTTATGGAAAACTAGGTTGGAGCCTGAATTGTTGAGAAGAATGGAGTCCCCAAGAAGACCAAGTAGTATCTTGGTGTAGTATAGGTTGGAGCTTGGTTTAAAAGTGAAAATTGGAATCTTCATATAGAGTTGGAGCCTTAAAGGAATTATGAGTGTAATTGTACATATTATTGTTGTAAAAGAGGATTGAATTCCTCATTACTTTTGTTAATAAATAACATTATTTTGTTGTAGATTTTGTGTTATGGTTTTACTAAGTGATCTTAACTTTGATAAAATAACAATTGTAAAAGAAATGCTAATTCACCCCCCAGTATTTCCAACAATGTGAATATGTACATTTGCTATTTAGATACAAAAGCATCCATTAAAGTGTTACATACCAGACTATGAATCAATACAAATGAAAATAAATTACAAAGACAATACACATAAGACTTGAACATAAATTTAAAATAAAATGGGCACATAACACACATACACATGCACACAACACAATAAATCTCCCTACCAATAGTATTCCTTTTATTATTATCATATCAAATCAACATTACAAGTATAGATCTGTGATATCACAACTATATATTTCATATTTCATCCACCAAAACATCAATTACAAACAAAATATACATTATTAGAACATGAGTCTAGATTCTGGCAGCATGTCAGCCCTTTCCTCTCTATTCCCCTTTACGCAGATTGCCATGTAGCTTCCTATATAGATTTGGCCTATTTGACACTATTAAGAAATATGCTCCCTTGATGTGGTCCCACTTAACTTCCATGACTTGACATGATCAACTTTAACTATTCTTTGACCCAATCAATTATGTTTCACGCTCACTTGATGTTGAAAATCCTTCTTTTGCACTTGATTGACAATTTCCAAGATAACTACATGGTCTTTTTACTCTTTTTCTACTTGCTTCATTCTTATTTCCGTCACTGACTTCATATCACTTTAACCATTATTTTCCCGACTCTCCCTTTATCTTTTCCGAAGCTTCTTTCTGATCAAAATTGTCCAAAAATGAAGGACCCAACAGATTTATTATGACAAAATTTCTAATGGAATATCCATGGTAGTTTGTAGATCATAGGTACTCCAACTAGCAAGGCTATACTATTTATCTACTTTGGAAATTCACTCTCTCTCATATGTCTTCTAACAAGGCTCCTTTTAATGCTTCCTTTCACTACATATAACCCCCCACTCTAGACCATCAAACTCTTCCTTTTTATTGAGTGTTCTCTCTTATTACTATAAAAATTTCCAAGAGGTCATCCTTTCTCCCCCCTGTTAGGAATCACATTATTGATCTAGAAAATGCTAGCTCCAAATGGTCTTTGGTTGGTCCCTATTTTTTGTCATGTTTTTGTTTTCTCCATAATGAAGCCCAATCTTGCTATAAATTTCCCTTAGACATCTATCAGAAATCATTCTTTTGATAGATGAAAAGAAACATCAACAAATGAACTCCTCGAAAACAATACTTGAAACACTATTTGACAATGTATTTATATCATTTTGCTATAGATGGCCTAACAATCACCAATAATTAATTATAAAAGTCAAGATCCTATAACTGCGTTGCTCTCATGGAGCTCAACTAGTGTCCCTTTGATATCTTTCCTCCATGCAAGAGAAACTTGTCCCAGGTTATGTTATACATAACATAATTATTCTATGTTCATGGAGTCATCATGTTGTTCTTGCATTTTTTGCATATAAAGAAATTTTATTGATGTGGGCTAAGAGGTTGCACATTCTTTTTGTGATAGTATTGCCATATTTAAATGAATACTCACCAAATTGTCAACCCATGGGTGATGGTTCACATGGATGGTTCCTACTACAAGTTTGATCAAACTCGAGTTCCTTTCATTCATCACACATGTCAATTGCTTATTGGCGTGGGATCTTATCTGACTATGGCATCCTTTACCTCCATTTACATTGATGTAGAGAGTAGAATGGTATTTGTTGGAACTTATTGTTGTTATTCACTTTGCCTCCACTTTGGACGTGGTCCTTTCCCTCACTTAGTAATGTTGAGGGAGGAGAGGTAACCCTCTTATTTTGAAAGTTGTCAAACTTTTCACTTTGTTATCACCTAGATTGGATTTCATTGAAATCAAATCAAAGTTCCCATGTTTGTTTTTTTATGGGTATGTTATGGGATGGATTGGTTGGTTAGTCCATTAACATGGCATAAACATATCGTGGAGTTCCTTTTTTGTCTTAGCACACGATTTCTTATTTTTATTACTTAGAGATAAATGGATGGACAAGTTCTTGAACATGTTATTCATAAAGGCATATTCATAGATTACATAATATGTAAAAGTGGACAAGTGATTCAGTGGAAACATGTGCCTCGTAATTGTAAGTTCATTTTGAAATTCAAAATAGGCGTGGTAGGACAAATACATTGAAGGGTATTATTAAATTGATTTCTATATGTCATTTTTTTCTAAGATCCAATCATATATTTCAATAGCCTATGGGGAGATGCATGGATCTCATATTTTAAGTAAATTTGAGAAGTTGTTATATTTAGAAACTACCATTTTTAATAGCTTTTAAAAATGGTCTAATTGAAAACATAATTACATTTTTAAGGACCTGGTTGGGAGACGTGTCTATGGTTTGGATTTAAACTAATTTTGAGGTCGTGTTATTTTTAGCAGGTCAATTGGACTTTCAATTACTTAGTATGCCATACAATATGGGTGAAGTGTGCTCCATCACATTTCATTGTCAATAGTTGAACCGAAATAACCTCATCTCAACAGAGTCATCAAGCGGTTGGACTTGTTAACATCACCATAGTCGTAGCCATGATTCATTAGGTGGCTATGCTATGGGCGAGATCTCCACATTAGCTAAAAGTGTCACCTACCCTATGGAATCAAGCCCTTTAAGGATGCTATATTATGTGATATTTCCCCCCTTGAAGTTTGTGACGTTCTTTTAGGCCAACCATACTTGTGTAAACATCATGTTGTTTATGAGTCTATATCTTGCAGTGTTATTATTATCTTGGACAGACAAATATATAGGATACCAGAGATAGCTCAAACAACCATTATTTATTTTATCTCCACTAAGCAAAGAAACAAGGTCATCTACCAAACTAGAAAATTTGCGTTATTTCGGATTCACTCTCAAAGTTAATAGAAGATTGTGACCACATCCATGGCCTCCACATAGGGCCTCTCCACACAACAAAAATTTGAGAAGATTGTGACCACATCCATGGCCTCCACATAGGGCCTCTCCACACAACAAAAGAAAGTGGACAAGGTCATGGAAGAATATAACGAAATCTTCTCCTCACCCACTGGGGTACCTATACACTATAAGGTTAAGCATTCAATTTACATGACCCTCAACACACCTATAACCAATGGGCCAATATACTTGCTCTCTTATTGAGAATGAAAAAATCAAGTGCGAGATCCGAGAGTTTCTTCGAAAGGGGCACATCCAACCAAGCTCCTCAACTTGTGAAAGTCCAATTGTACTTGTGTAGAATAAGGACCTAGAAACTCTACATTTATTACATGGCCCTAAACAAAGTCACAACCATGAACCAATACCCAATTCCCCAAATTAATGAACTTCTTGACCAACTCAAGAAGGCCAAGTACTTTATTAAATTGATGTGAAGTCCAACTACCTCTAGGTCCCCATAGAAGAAACTGATGTATGGAATATTACCTTCAAGTCCAAAGAAGATATTTTTGAATGTCTTGGTCATGCACTTGGGTTTGGCTAATGCCCCAACAACTTTCATGTCGTTAATGGATGACATCTTGTAACCTTTCACCAATTATTTTTTGGTGGTATATTTGGATGATATTATCATCTTCAGTAAGAGCTATGAAGAACACTTGCAACCTGTTCATAAGGTCCTTCACATTCTATGACAACAAAAGATATTTTCTAACTTGGAAAAATGCTCCTTCAGAATGAACATGGTCCAATACCTAGGCTAAATTGTTGATTAACATGGTGTGTATGTGGATCCAAACAAGATTCAGGTCATTTTTTACTAGCTATCCCTAACCACATTGACTAAGATTCAAAGTTTCTTAGGCCTTGCAACTTCTATCACATATTCATGTTGGGATTCTCTCACATTGCATGGGCCCCAAACCAAGTGACCAAGGGTGTTGGAAAAGAAATATTCGTGTGGGGAAAGTTGCAACATAAAGTTTTCGATGATTTGAAACATCACCTATGCTTAGCCCCAATGTTCTCCTTACTTGATTTAGGACAAACTTTTGAGTTTGAGACATATGCTTCAAAATATGTTATGGGTGCAGTTCTCACTCAATATGATCATTTGGTGGCCTACCAGAGTGAGACACTATCAAATTCCATCTGTAAGTACCCCACATATGACAAAGAAATGTATTCCATTATACAATGTGCTACTAATGGAATCATTAATTCCCATGAAGAAGATAACCATCCACACAGATAACAAGCCTTTGTGGTTCATCTAGACACAAGGAAAATTGTAGAACAACCACCCTCAAAAGTGGCCCACATACTTCCAACAATTTCATCTCAATATCAAATATAAGGTAGGGAGAACTAATTGTGTTTCCAACTGCCTCTATCGACCTCCAATTGTAACACTAACCATGGTGCTCCACTCCTGTGGACATGAGGCCTCTGGTAGCCCCAAATATTTTGGAGTAATTTTGACTTCACTACCATCTACTATATGCTAAACATAGGCACAGTTGAAATTGACTTTCATCTTCAGGATGTACTATAATTCCATTTCGGCCATCTTTGTGTTCCTTCAAGCAAGCTGATGGGCCGCCAAATTAGACACAAATTAAGGCCTACATATAACCTTTATTAGGCACATAAAGGCTATATTAAATCTCTCCTTCTACACATAATAATGTTCTTTTAGCTTTAATATGTTCTTAGGAAGGTTTAGCAATAATTGCATATTATGTGCCTAATATTATTTATTTTTGCAGAATATTGAGAGAATATTGAATAAATTATGAATGAGAGAATATAGGTACTTGATCCATACTACAGGATGGACCAATATTGGATAATAAATGAATTGGATATATTGAAATTAATGGCATATTTTGTAGCTCCACCGATTGAGAAAATCTAGGAATGTGTTCCGTGCCATTAAATGAAGATTCTTCCTGTTGGGAACCAAATCCACTTTTTGAGGGATTTTGGAGGGGAAATCTGCCTTCTTTCAAGGAGTATGCTTCCCCATCAATTTTTATAATTACCAATTCAAATTTTCCTCTAGGGGCATGCGTTTCTTAGTCTTCTTGAGGAGAAAACTTGTTATTTAGTAGTTCTATTTTCATTTCTAATAGGGATGTACTTGGATTGATTCAAATAATGAAGTTTGGTGCCTTTTTTAGCTTCTAAATCTTGGTTTCCTTCATAGGACTTTGATTATCCTTGGGCTTGTTGTTATAGCTCCAAATCTCACTCTTATGGTTTGTGATGTTGCACTCATGGCCTAGGGAAACCCCTCCTTCCAGACCTGGTCCTAAAATTTAAAAAACAGTGTTTTATTCCCTATACGCGACATTGCCCTGAGTTAAACGCGTGTACACGCGGGTCTGTTATACCCAACCCGCGTGTATGTATTAAAAAACTTAAAAAAATAACAAATTCCTCATTTTCGGGCGGAGATCGCGGGTTTTACCTGCTGGATCACCTGTTAGTGCCCGTGGCCTAACTGTTCCCAACCAACTCCTAACTAAAAAACTACTTTGGAGATGGTATAAAAAGACATCAAAGGGAAGGCCAAGGGGAGAGAAGAGAGCAAGATTATTATGCTGAGATTTTTCCCTTAGACCAGGTCTGAAGTCCTTGGTGCATTCTGCACTTCCCCCATTTTGCATAGGAAACCCTTGTTTCCATGTGTATTGGTGATCATTCATCCTTGATGTCATCATTGAGTAAGACTTGGAAGGAGCTCTTGTTGGAGGCTTGAGGCTGGAACAAATCCAGGAGGAAGTGTTGCTTGGAGCCTGCTGAAGGTGTTTCAGGTGATATCTTTCCGTTATGTGTACTTTACTTGCCTTTATATAAAGAAACACGTCTTGGTTCCTGAAACAATCTTTCTTTATGCTTATGAGATTCATGTTTTGAATTCTTATGCAAGTAGTTACTTAAATATTTTTATAACTAACTTTATAGCATGAAGATGGTTTATATATAAGTATTTGTCCATGTACTGTTGTGTTCTTTGATTTGTTTGTTTTACAGGTCAAAGGAAGAAGAAGGGAACTCCAAGAAGGGTTTGGACCCTAAAGGCCTTCTCAAACGTAGGACCTTAGGTACGTACCCTTAACATTAGAATTTGCTTAAAGTAAAGATGATGGATGTGTGTGTGTTTCTTTGAATAAGCAATTTTCAGTCTGGTAGAGTCTTAACCCAAAGGACCCTAGGGGTACTTTCCCCTCAACCACTTGTCCATCCCAAGAGCCTCAGAGCCCTGTTGTACAATTTCTTTATTTCCTTTGAATGCCTTTTTCACTTGCATCTCTTATTTCTGCATTTACTATTCATGTTTCTTTTGTTGTAGGTTACATTGGTTAAATGATTGAAGTGAATTGTTTTTCAGATTATTTACAGAGTCATAAGAATGATTCATCCTTATAATAGCTTTGAAAATTCATATTCATCATTGAGCTACTTGGATTAGTTTACTAGTTCACAATTATGGAATTGGTGGAAGTCTCTTGTAGTAAAATAGTAGTAATTTTATGCTAAATTTTAGCACATGTTAATGAAGCCATTTATATTTGTTTTCACTTTTATAGAGTCCTAAAAAAATTCAAGTTAATAAAAAAATATACCCCATACCATTTTCACTTGATCAAGTTAGGCATCTGGTAGGTTAACTAGCTCAATGATTCTTGAATTTCTAGTTTTTGGAGTAGCATCTTTATACTATTTTTTAGCACATGTGAAAAAGGGAATTTTTGACTAATTCCACTTGTATTGGAGTCCTAGGACATCCTAATTAATAAAAAAATTCACCTCATCTCATTTACATTCAATTTTCTTGGACATTCAATGAGATAAATTAGAGGACAGACTAGCTGATAGACTAGGTATTTTAGCCTTTGCAAGTATAAAAATGATAATAATTTTGTGGTGTACAGGTACTACTGTTGATTTGTAGGGTTAGAATTGTCATTCTACATTCCTCCTACCATCATCAGCCTCTTTC
The DNA here is from genome assembly GCA_031772625.1 of Pinus tabuliformis. Taxonomy (NCBI): domain Eukaryota; kingdom Viridiplantae; phylum Streptophyta; class Pinopsida; order Pinales; family Pinaceae; genus Pinus; species Pinus tabuliformis. The sequence goes on from CM062818.1 coordinate 1,951,950,628, forward strand.
TTCTCGCTACACAATTCCCTCAAAACTCTGCCACTGAAAGTACATTTCTGGTTCATTGAAGGTCACTATGTGCATTTGTTTTTGTGCAAGATGGGCCTGTTAGGGGTGATAAGCTTGGAAATAGCCTCATACAGCCTTAACATGCCTTCATATACCCTTTATTACTTATATATCACCTTTTCCACCCTTAGAATGCTCACAATATCCAATCCTATAGAAAAACGGGGAATCATGTAGCATCCTGTACCAATCTTGTAGCATATTGTAGCACAATGTAAACTTGACTAGATTTTGTTATAGCTCCAAGTCTCATTCTTGATGTTTGTGATGCTACACTCATGGCCTAAGGCAACCCCTCCTTTCAGACTTGGTCCAAATATTCAAAAAATAATGTTTTACTCCCTATACGCGACATTGCCCTGAGCTAAACGCGTGTGTACGCGGGTTTGTGTATATCCAACCCACGTATATGTCTTAAAACACTTAAAAAAATTAAAACTCCTTAATTTCGGGCCGAGATCATGGGTTTTACCTGCTGATTACCTATTAGTTCCCATGGCCTCACTGTTCCCAACGAATTCCCAACTAAAAAACTACTTTGGGAGAAGTATAAAAGGCTTCAATGGGAAGGCCTAAAGGAGGAGAGAAGAGAGAGAAAGATCACTCTGCTGAGATTTTCCCTAACTAGGTTTGAAGATCCTTGTGCTTCCAACACTTCCCCAATTTGTAGGAAACCCTTGTTTCCTTGTGTTATGATGTCTTTCTACTACTTGAGATATCTTGGAGTAAGTCATGGAAGGAGTTTGTTGAAGGCTTGAGACTGGACGAATCCAGAGGATGGTTCCGCTTGGAGCCTGTGAAAGGAAGATTCAGGTGGAATTATTCCTTTCTGTACTTTAGTTATTTATAATAAAAGAAACACTTGACTTGTTCCTGATATAAATCTTCTTCATGTTTATGATATCAATGTTATGATTCACATATGAATGGTTGTTTTTAATTTTATAATTAACTACCTTTCCTTATGCTATGAAGATGATTTATTTACGATGCTTGGTCAATATACTGCTGTACTTTCTGGAATTGTCTATTTTGCAGGTTGAAGGACTGAAAGGAACTCCAAGAGGGTTTGGAACCTAACTGGATCTTCTCAAACGAAGGACCCCCAGGTGCACCCCTCTTCGTGTAGTTTGTTTATATTAGCATCATGGTTGTATGGAATGTGTGTTTCTCTTTGTGAATAACCTTTGATTTGCTAGGGTATCAACCCAAGATCCTAGGGGAATTTATCCCTTAACAGATTTGCTCCAAACGCTTGATTTTTGTATCTTAGGATTGAATAATGATCCCTAGGATCTAAATCCATGATTGAGGGGGACCAATGACCACTTTATACTTGCCTTTTCTTCACTACAAATACAATTATGCAATTAGGGTTAGAGGACAAATTTCCAAATTTGAATAGTAGAGATGATTTTCTTATGAAATTCACATGGAATTTGTCACTAAAGCTAAGTTTCTTTGAAATAGTGATTGAAAGGGTGATTTCTCAATGCAAATTAGAGTAGGCCTATTTTTTTGAATTCATACTTCTTTTAGGGTTTTGATTGTAAGCATTGTTATTGCATAAGGTTAGTTTCATTTTCAATGAAACTTTTATATTCTGCAATTAGATTAGTGTTTACAATCCTGCAAGTAGCATCGAATTTACATTCTACAGGTAGACTAATGTTTCCATTTCTGCAATTAGTTTAGCCTTTGATTTCATGATATTCATTTCATTGCATCAGATCAATGAAAGAAGGACACATTGCATGTTGCACATATAGTTTTGACACCTCTTAAGCTTGTACAAACTCTGGGTTGATAATTTAAGTTGGTAGCCTTGGGAGTTGCAACATTCTTGTTTCAATATTAGGGCTCATTATTTTTTGGTGCCATTGCTGGGCAAGAGTCAAAGTGTGCATTGTTTTCTTCCCTAGTTGATTCATTTCTTTTATTTTTTGCAAGACCAAAAAAATTGCATTAAGCATCTTTTATTTCAAAAATAGAAATTTGCATCACATTAACATTCTCATTCAAAAAATATATATAAAAAAAAATACTTCTCCAACACCAAACCCGCCCCCCCCTATTTGACCACTTGGTGCAGTAAAAACCACATCACCATCCTCTTTTGCAGGTAGAAGAAAAGGAGGTCGTAGAGAAGGTAGAAGAAATGGATGAAGATGATGACAAGCAGGAATATCCTCTTGGATTTCCCATTCAAGATACTGATATCAATGTTCATATGAAGAAAATACCTCCATCTTTCCTTCCCAACTTCCATGGTATGATATCGGAGGATCCAAAAGGCTTTATATTTGAATTTGAAATACTTTGTATATATTATGATTACTTATTAAACACTCGAAAATTGATTTTGTTTCCAACAACATTGAAGGATAGAGCTCTTAAATGGTTCATGAATTTAGGGACTAATTCACTAAGATCATGGTATGATATTTCTAGAAAAATATAAATATCATGATATTAAAGAAGAAATCTTTAGAATGACTAAAAAAGAAGATGAGATCCTTAAGGATCTAATAGAGATATTCATGTCTAATGTTAAGAGGGAAAAATTACATCATTTAGGACTTTAAACTCTAAAAACCATCTTAGAATAATTATGGATGAATGGATTGATCTCCTTGATCTCATGAAGGATAAGAGAAAGCAAATTAGTATCGAGATCGGTAAGTTAAGTTGAACTTGGAAATTTGGTTAATAATTTTAAAACAAAATTCGTAGCAATCTAAGTGAACAGGTAGAACGTTAAGAATGCAAAAAAAAAAGAAAAGAGGATGTTGATATCTTTCTTATTTATGAAAAATCACATGCTACTATATATTGGCCATCATTACCAAGGTTGAAGGAAGTTGACCAGGAGGACAGTGGAGCAATTCAATCACCAAAGAAACTTTGTGTGACTACTACATAAAATAACCCAATCCTATAGCAGTCTACACAAACCCTCCAAGACCACAGTCAAAATCACTTGGAAGCACCAAAATGAAGAATTGACCATCATGAAGCATTGAGCCTAGTCATCTCCTTGATCTTGGGTAGCTAGAAAAATTCTACATGGCTACTATAGGGTCACCACTCATCTCCAATAGCAAAAACATTTGATCCACCTCCTGATTTTCAAGCTTTAATCAGTCAAGCACATTTCAAGAGAAAAAATAAGAATTTTAGAAGCCAATGCATGGGGAAATGAGCATAAGAATATGACACCTCAAGAAGTCAATATATCAACCATTACCTCTATTCAGAAACAACATGAAAACATCAAGTGATCAACACATCAGCTTCAGAAGCAACTGTTACAAAACATTTTGTCACTGCCCTTGTACTCCCTGTTCCTCGATCCTGGAGGATCTCTACAGTGAACCTTACATGCTTTCCCATCATGAAGAGACTGCCCTTATGTCCCTCTTCATGGGCAGAACATTTCCCTTTTGCATCATTTCCCAAGAATCTTCCTTTTATCCCAGTTTACAAGACCGACGCTAGTGCTCAATTCCTTCCTCACGCTGATTTGCAGGGTTTAAAACTAGGCCTAGTGCCGTATGACACAAGTGAGCCCTTAATCACTCGCACTGATCCTCTTTTGGCAAGTTTTTTAAATATGGAGTCAAAGCTTCCAGGTCTAGAAGCTTCGTAACAAGGTTTTGGTAAATGGTTGGGCTCGATAGAGCTGAGGAATTCAGTTTGGGCTCCTTTCCCCTATTGAGATGGAACAAACCCAAGAGATAAGGCCTCTCCCATAATAAGAGGAACCATCTCCCCTCCATCAAAGCTATATAAACTCCTCCTTTTCCAAGCTGAACTAGTCTTTTTTGGAGCTTGAATAACCAACAAGATATCTATAGCTTTTTTGCCTTCTAGTTTATGTGTGTAAAGGGAGAATAATGTGTTTGGTTTGGTTTGGAACTAAAGGGAAGAAGCCTTAAACTCCCATTGTTGAGGCTAACCATGAGATGTTAGAAGTGGTGTTGGAACTCGGATATGTCAGAGGAGACTTGCAATGTCAAGGCTTTGGTTGTATCTCTTTCTGAGCTTTATATCAATACAACTAATGATTTATTTCCTACATTGAGTTTCATATTACATTTAATGGCTTAAGATTCCTTGAATTTTTAAGTAAATTGAATGCGATTGTATGCTATTACATTTGCTGTTGCCTCTTGTGTATTTGTCTCAAGTATTTGAAGGAGAAGAACTCAAAGGAATCTGGAGCAAAGGAGCGAGGCCATCATCAAGCGGAGTAGCGTTCTAAGAGGTAGGCCCTCTTATTTGATTCTAGTTTAAGGAAGTTTTCATTAGGTTGTTTTGTTTGCAGCTAGACCCACTCTAGGGCTAGAGGGATCACCTCTGTCCATAGAGGAGATTTACCTACTCCACAAATTGGTGACTTCGATGGGGATCCATCCCTCTCTTTTGATTGATTTTCATTTCGTGGTTTGTGTGAACTTTTGTTGTATCACCCTTTCCCTTTGGTTTTCTGTGCTTTGCCTGGTTTACTGCTCTGAGTCTGAAATTTACAGTGGCAAGTCTGGTTTTGGCCTTTGAATTTTTTTTCTTGAAATCCTTGATCAACGCATTTAATTTTCTAACAGTCACGCCGATCAACGCGAATTTCTCTCAAACAGTTACTTCATTCCCCCTTGTGGTGCTTGTTGTCAGTTAGGAAACAACGCTGATTCCTATAGGTGAAGATCAGGGTTTCTCCTAAATCATAACTAGTGTGTCTTGCCCTCTTAATTTCTGCCTCTTAGCCTGTTTTTCCTGTGTTCTCCCTGACTGGAAAGCTTCATTAGCTTGGTTTGTGTGCTTGTTTGGTTTGAGATTTCCCTACTTGATTTTTGAGTCTTTGGATGGTTTGTGACCCTAGGGCATCTAGGTCGTTGTCCATTCAGCTGTTTGTGTGCTCAGCAAGTCAAGTTGTTGGTTAGCTGCTCCATGCATTTCGTTTTTAGTCCCTTTATTGCTTTGATTTCAATTGAACAAGTTTGAAAAGCGTCATTTGTTCTTCTCTTGATTAAGCGTCTCTTTTCAGGCATAGATTACATTGCTCATCTTGTTGTGGTTGAGTCTTTGCATCATTGGTTTAGAAAGCATCCTCTCTTTGTGCTTGGAATTTGATTGATGTTAATTATTCTGAAAATTTTTGTGTGAAAAATCATTTTATCATTCCATTGAAAAATATATCATTCTAGTTTGATGAATCAATATGTTACATTAGCTAGCATCATTGAAAACTAGAGTTGCATCATCATTTTCATTCGAAAAGAAATGAATTCTCTTTACTGTTGAAAGGACTATTTGAAGTGCATTTGATAGGAAAGATAGGAAGAGGAAATAACCTTCATTATTTTGTTTTCAAAAGTGAAGTAGTGGAAAGGTCATATTGCTTTCAATTTCTTGTTTGTTGTTCTCTACTCCCATTAGTGCAAACATTCATCGAATTGAAAGGGTTTTGTCTCATTTAGCTGCATATAGGAGTTTTTTCGAGTCACATCGATAGGGCCTAAAAACTGAGACATAATTTCAAGATAAATTTTAAAATGTATTCAATTAACCTAAGGTGCATTTGAAACCTAATGCTCACATTTTGGAGGTCTAGGCTAGAGACGCATTCCAACGTTTTTAAACCTAGTAGCTGTAGTTCACTTCGGCACTAGACAACGCTAGTACGGACTTGTACTCCTCGTACTGTTGTGTATATAAAGGGAGACCCCACTAGGTTTGCAATCCTTTATCCAAAGGAAGCCAAGTTTGCCGCCTTGTAAACGTGATACACCAAACAGAACATTCAGGGAGATCGCCTGCCCATACTTCTCGGTTCTCTGAGAGGTATTCTGCAGTTCACGGTTACCTGTCTTAGTGCCTAGATTTACCTCAGGTTGAAAAGGTAGGATCCAGGGCCAACATCAAACCACGCTCAACCTGGTAGCTAGCCCTACCAGGTCAGGAGAGGGCTCTCTCCCGGTCAATCTCAGCAAATTATGATCGATGAGGGCTTGAGATGACTGAATATCTTCTGATCTTAGGCTAGGTATATGTGAAATAGAGTTTGATTGGATAAAATGATGATTTTGTTGGCTCAGATGGAAAGGCAAATTTTGGGTGTGGGGATTGAGGCTCAGTCCTGCAGATATCTCAATGGGGCAAGGTAGGCAATTGTTTTTGGCACTTAAAATTCAATGAGATGGAAGGAATAGATAGGTAAGGTGTTGAAGAGGGCAAGAGCAATGATGGATCCTCCCCAAACAGCTGAAAACATCAAGAAACTAAAGCAAACTTCAAGTAGAGCACTACACTTTCAATGTATTCTACTTACACTCTTGTTTGTTTAGTTCAGAAGAAACAAGAAAGAGAATGACATACATAACATATGAGAAAATTCACAATTACAAAGAGAAGCACTGTACCAAAACAAATTGCCACATGAATCCCAAAGAGTGCTGCAAACCCTGGTCTCAATTCCTTAGCCAAAATGCTAATATGAGTGTACAATGAAGCTCAAGGCTTTCTCAAAAGTCCAACCATGCTAATGACTAAAAAAACATAAGATATAGGAAAACAACAACTCATCCTAGCCTCTAGGGGTCGAGCTCACAAGTTTAGGATTTGTTCCAACTAATTCTAAACTGAGAACTAGAAAATAGGCAACATAACAGCATGCCTCTAAAAACAAGGGAACCGATTCATTCAGTTTCAAACAACCTTTAAATTGATGAATCTACCTCTACAAGTGAAAATTTAACATATTTACATCATGATCCATCAATGTTCATCAAATTACATCACAAATTTTCCATTAGGAAAGTGAATAAGTCAAACTAGCCAAAGCTGGGTGAAAAACAGAGCAAAACTTGGTCAAACTGACAATTTTTCCTCTATGCGCCACGCCTGATTCTCTATGCGTAGCGCCTGTTTGGACCCACTTTTGGAGGCCTTCTTGATGCCAAAATTCGCTCCAAGTATGCTTGTTGGAAAGGTCTTCCTGTATACTTTCCAACCCAAGTGGAATTTTTCAATTTAGTCTCCATTTGCCCCTCCAAAACTCAGTTCTCCCAACACTACTTCCTGTGTGTCAAAATAGGGGCAGAAAGGCCATTTTTAGGGTGTTTTTGACCTTTTTGGGGGCTCAAAACCTGTCAAAATTTCTTGGTCATTTGTGAGCATGCATATTATTTCATGAAAAATCCAAATATGTTGATTTTTTCTCAAAATTATTCCTCCATCAAAAGTGAGCGCCGGGTGGCGCGGCCCATAGAGCAGAAATTTCTTTGTTTTAGTGCCAAAAATTCCAAAAATGCAAAAAGTGCCCCAAATTTTTTGAAATTTGGGCTGAGTCTCCTCCATCAAGCATTTTTTTATGCCAAGGAAGCTTTAGCCAATATCTGAATTCTGTCATGCTCCTTTCACCTCCTCGATGCCCTTTTCAATTTTGCTTTCAAATTCTTGATTCTCGCCTTGCAAAGTTTGTTCCTCGCCATGTAATGAACAACTATGTGTCTCAACAAGTTTTTCTCCTTGTTGGCCTTCTCCAACAATCTCTCTGAGTGGATGTTGGATTTTTCAAGCCATAACTCCCGATCGGCATTGATCTCCCGTTCAAGTGAAGTGAACTCCACCCTCCTCCTTTGGCAGCTTGGCGATTTTCCCGTATGTATTGTAACTCCATGATTGCTTGCTGATCTTCAAGCTGCTTATTTATTTGCTCCAGTGTATGTCTTTTCATCATGGTCATATGAAGGATCAGATGCTATCTCTGCTAGAGGATGAACTGTCTTGGAGCTGCCTTGATGAGAAGTAAATGATCGTGATGTTTCTTGACTTTTGCCACCAACGGAAAAGTGAGATAAGGGATTGTGGAGGGAGAAAACAATGAGGGATTTAGGGATTGTTGGGGTAGGGTTTAGTTAAGGAAATAGGGAATTAGAGAATAGTTTGGGATTTTTTAGTATAGGACTAGGGTTTTGGAATTTTCATGTGGGATTTTGGGAAATGGGAATGGGGATATGGAATTGGGATATGGGATTAGTGAATTTAGGGATATGTAGGTTTAAGGAATAGGGAAATGAGGAAAAATGGAGTGATGGAGTAGAAAAGTGAGGGAATAACTTGGAAGCCAAATAATTGATACAAAACCTAGCACTGTTTGCTTTGGAGAGAGAGTTAGGGTTTGATTTTCTTAGCCAACCACCATAAGACAACCACCATCAAACAAGCACCAAAATTGGATGAAAAGCAGTGATAGAGGCTCAACCTACTTGCAAAAGTGATGATCCAAGCATATTGGGAAATTTGGAATGAATTGGTGAATATTTTGGGCTTGTAAGCTCTATGTGCCGTGCCTCAAAACCAATGCGCCACGCCTTCTCTATGCGCCGCGCCAGTGTAAATTTGCACTGGAAATTGCAGCCCAATACGCCGCGCCAGTTGCCGAATGCATAACGCTTTTTGAAGGAGACTTGTGGAGGCCTTCCTAGTGTCCAAATTGGGTGCGAGATAGCTCATTGGAAAGGTATTTGAGTATAATTTCCAAAACAACTAGAATTTTTCAATTTGGAATTCATTTTCCCAGTCAAAAATAAAATCTCCCAAGACTGGTCAAAATGTGCAAAATGAGGCTGCCTAAAGGTAGAGTGCTGTTCCAGTCAACTTTTGAAGGTCTTTATCAACTCCAAATTGAGCTCATGATATCTCATTGGAAATATATTTTTGTATAGTTATCATTTGAATCATTAAACAAGTCATTTGGCCAACCAAGCTAGGAGAAAACTTTATTTTCCCAAGGTCACTTCAGAGGTGCATCAATTCTCCCGAGGCAATTATATTTTTAACATTTCTCTAAAACCATGACACCTGTGTAAAAAGTGAAGGAGGTTTTTCTTCCTTGGCATATTTTGGACGAAAACCTCTCTCAGTTTTCCCAAATTCATCTTTCCTTGCTCAGAAACATCGTTGGAGTAAAAACTATCCCGATGTGTGGAACAGGGGATTTGTCGAAATGAAGCAAAATGAAGGGGATAAGTGGCTTCTAAATTCTTGAGAAAATTTTGGGAAGTAGGGAGGGATGTTAGGAAGTAGGGGAAAGTGGAATTTAAAATATTGAGTGAGGGGAAGGGTTCCAAAAGGGGAAAACAGAGGCCTAGTCTAGAAAATTGTCAAGTTGTAGCAAGAAACTAGGGTTTGTGCAAAAATGAGGAATTCGGGGGATCTCAATGATGAGAAGTGTTTAATAAGATACATTAAGGATAGGGGAAGGTGTATGAACATCCAAATACAAGTTTTGCTAATGATTTGATCATCCAAGAGAAATTACCTTCAAAACCCTAGGAGAGGGAAATGAGCTTTACCTAAGCGCAACTGAAGCATGAACAAGGTGTAAAATGAGCCAGTGGAACTTGACATGATGATGACGACCCTCTGAATAATGGTACACTCAACTGAATGGTGACATGGACCGACATTTTGGCAACTTTGAAAGGAGTAAAACCAAACCCTAGACCATATACCTAGTGACCAAATTTTACTTGAAGACTCACTGAAATGACAAAATTTGACCTTGACACCTTAAAATCACTTTGTAGGAGCATGTTTGATCATTGGAGGAAGGCTGCAAAGACTGACACTAACATTGGCTCTAATGGGGATGGTAGCTCCTTGGAGGTGCCAAGAACTGCATATCTTTGGAAAGTAGACAGTGCCTTCATCCATTGGGCAATGGAGTCAAAAACTCAAGCTGAAATGCATGACTGAAAACTGATGACTCGATGACACAAATTGACTCTCACTCAACTAAAAATTGACTCGATACTTAAACACAACTGAAAAAATGGAAATGATGCTCAAAGTAGAGCTTATTCATCAAAACCTACTCTAACAGTTTCATTCATCACCCGATCAAGTGAAATGAAACAACCAATGCAACCAAGTAAGCATTCCGGCTGCTGTTTGAATTCTCCGCAAGTGCTTGCTTATGAACAACAAGAGAGAACTACTGAAAGGCAACTCCCATGACAACTTGGAAACAGATCCGTTGAATGCTATGGATTCTCTATCCGCCTCCAAAAACACTGCATAAGGATCTTGAAATTCATGCACATTGGGACTTAGCTCATCCAATGGATTACTTCTCTTCTCCTCATACCATGAATGCAAACTTTGTTTTGAGCTTTGTGACAAAGAAACTAGCTGCCGGATCAAGTTTGTATCAGTACACATTTCAAGATCACATATAGTCAATTGGGAAGGACTTTGATTGCATACATCATCCAACACATCAGCTATTGGATCGTGAAAAACTTGAAAAGACTGATGCAACCCATTTTCTATTGGTTTTGATGAGATTCCATGATTTTCTATAGGTTTCTAATTTGAAGATATACTATGCAAATTTCCCTTCAGAAACTGAAATGATTCAAAACAAAATGGTATGAAATCATCTTGTATCATTTGATCATATGTGCCAGCTTCCAAGTCTTCATCTGCAACTTGACAATCAATGGCATTCGGGGGCTGCAAATCTGGATATGAGAAGTCTTGAACAAGGTTTTCATTGCCCTCAAAAAGTTTCAGATCAAGACTTATGGACGATTGACTTCTGATTGCATGAATGTTGTTTCTGATGAACTGAAACGAAGCAAAACAAAAAGGCAAAGGTCCTTCACTTACTTCAAAATTTGCTACACTTTCCTCGTCACTGTCATAGCTGATATGCATCGGCTGATCACTATATTCGAGCCGCTGAAAGTGAACTTCTTCCTCCCACAAACTAGCTGCTGATTCGTCTGCAAGATTAGCTTCTGTTTGGAGAACATAATCATCATCATACTGATCAAACTGAGGCAAATTGTCAGTATAAAACACATCATCAAGCATACATGTCATATCAACAGATCTCTCTTCTCCAAAATGAACTAGAAAACAATCATTATCAGATCTATGACAACTAGGATAAGAAATAAGATGTTTTGGATAAGCAACTTGTTCTTCTTCAATCAGCGAGCCATGGGCTTGAAAATTATACTCATTCTTTGTGGTGATCCTTTGCATCATCTCTTCCACTGCACTTACCAAAATGTCAAGGTTTACCTCTAGAGATGTTGATTCCTTCGGATCTGTGTTTTTCATCTCTGCTTCCTTCAACTTTGCCCTTCCGATCAACAAATGAGCCTCTACATCTACTGCACTGTTTTGCATCTCTTCAAGTGTTGCAAGATTCCTTTCTCTCAGTTGGAACTCCATTTTTGGATCAAAGGCACCCGGGTAGTGCAAGAGAGGGGATCCAGGAGGAGGTCTTATATTAACCGGCTTCGAATAATAAACTTGGTTAAATCTGGTAGAAAATTATTGTACTGTCTCCCCTGCCTATCTTTTCAGCTAGTTATACTCTTCTATAATCAAGAAAGGGTTTTGTCTTACCACCCACCTATCGAGGAAAACTTTGACGAACTACTGTAAATATGAGATGCTCGCATCAGGCAGGGTTTTGAACCAACTCTTGACTTTGCCTTGCAAAGAAAGAGCAAAAAGCCTAATATTGACATCTTCTTCATCAAATTCAAAAAGGTCAAGAAAGGACTCAAAATTAAATACATGTCTCTCAGCAGTGATATTGTTGCTTTCACCATCAAATCTTGATAGATATAGGTCATGATTTTTAGGGAAAGCATGGGATATAGGAGGTAAAATCAAAGGCTTGTATCGATCTGGAATTTTACAAGGTATAGGGGTATGTACAGAAGGTATAGAATCAGTCTTGGTCTCTTGAGGTTCATCAGTTTGAAGATGGTCAACACAAGATTCAGAAAAAGGGTCTTGATCAAGCTCAAAGGCATGCAAATCTTTGGTATTCACAATCTTCAAAGGGAAAGAATCAACTGCAGGCCTGGGATCTTTTCTTAAACATAGTATACTTTGCAAAGTCTTCTTGACATTCTTGGGAAAAGAGAAGAAATAATTTAGAACAAAGAACAAAATATCTTGGATGGAATTCCAACTTGAATACCTGATCTTTCCATATTGTCCTTTCATGTTTTTGCTGGTCAGGTTCATCCTCCATTGGAGTCTTTGGATCTGATCTCGAAAATGATTTGGAATCGCCAGGTGAATCATTTCAGCCTTTGCGGTGTCTGATCATTTTCCACCACCCACAATTAGATCTGAACTTGATACATATACTGGGGAAATTTACAAGTTAGATGTTCAGCTTATAAGACTAGACTGGAGATTGACTGAAGCAACTTTTATCTACTTATGCACTCGCAAAGCAATGTGGAGTTCGAAGGCTTCCTGGCATAACTTCAGGATTCGTCTGTAGTTTATAAGGCAAGAACACTAACAAACAAATAAGCTTTTCTTCCCTAGTATGGTCGCCACTATGTTAGTGCCTAGATTTACCTCAGGCTGAAAAGGTAGGATCCAGGGCCAACATCAAACCACGCTCAGCCTGGTAGCTAGCCCTACTAGGTCAGGATAGGGCTCTCTCCGGGTCAATCTCAGCAACTTATGATCGATGAGGGCTTGAGATGACTCAATATCTTTTGATCTTAGGCTAGGTATATGTGAAAGAGAGTTTGATTGGATAAAATGATGATTTTGTTGGCTCAAATGGAAAGGCAAATTTTGGGTGCAGGGATTGAGGCTCAGTCCTGCAGATATCTCAATGGGGCAAGGTAGGCAATTGTTTTTGGCACTTAAAATTCAATGAGATGGAAGGAATAGATAGGTGAGGTGTTGAAGAGGTCAAGAGCAATAATGGATCCTCCCCAAACAACCGAAAACATCAAGAAACTAAAGCAAACTTCAAGTAGAGCACTGCACTTTCAATGTATTCTACTTATACTCTTGTTTGTTTAGTTCAAAAGAAACAAGAAAGAGAATGACATACATAACATATGAGCAAATTAACACTTACAAAGAGAAGCACTGTACCAAGACAAATTTCCACATGAATCCCAAAGAGTGCTGCAAACCCTGGTCTCAATTCCTTAGCCAAAATGCTGATATGAGTGTACAATGAAGCTCAAGGCTTTCTCAAAAGTCCAACCATGCTAATGACTGAAAAACATAAGATATATGCAAACAACAACTCATCCTAGCCTCCAGGGGTCGAGCTCACAAGTTTAGGAGCTATTCCAACTAATTCTAAACTGAGAACTAGAAAATAGGCAACATAATAGCATGCCTCTAGAAACAAGGGAACTGATTCATTCAGTTTCAAACAACCTTTAAATTGATGAATCTACCTCTACAAGTGGAAATTTAACATATTTACATCATGATCCATCAATTTTCATCAAATTACATCACAAATTTTCCATTATGAAAGTGAAAAAGTAAAACTAGCCAAAGCTGGGCGAAAAACATAGCAAAACTTGGTCAAACTGGCAATTTTTCCTCTATGCACCGCGCCTGATTCTCTATGTGTAGCGCCTGTTTGGACCCACTTTTGGAGGCCTTCCCGGTGTCTAAATTCACTCTAAGTGTGCTTGTTGGAAAGGTATGCCTGTCTACTTTCCAACCCAAGTGGATTTTTTCAATTTGGCTTCCAGTTTCATCTCCAAAACTTAGTTCTCCCAACACTGCTTCCTGTGTGTCAAAATAGGGGCAGAAAGGCCATTTTTAGGGTGTTTTTGACCTTTTTGGGGGCTCAAAACCTGTCAAAATTTCTTGGCCATTTGTGAGCATGCATATTTTTTCATGAAAAATCCAAATATGTTTATTTTTTTCTCAAAATTATTCCTCCATCAAAAGCGAGCGTCGGGTGGCACGGCGCATAGAGCAGAAATTTCTATGTTTTAGTGCCAAAAATTCCAAAAATGCAAAAAGTGCCCCAAATTTTTTGAAATTTGGGCTGAGTCTCCTCCATCAAGCATTTTTATGGGCCAAAGAAGCCTCAGCCAATATCTTAGGTCTATCATGCTCCTTTCGCCTCCTCGATGCCCTTTTCAATTTTTCTTTCAAATTCTTGATTCTCGCCTTGCAAACTTTGTTCCTCACCATGTAATGAACAACCATGTGTCTCAACAAGTTTTTCTCCTTGTTGGCCTTCTCCAACAATCTCTCTAAGTGGATTTTGGCTCTTTCAAGCCATGACTCCTGATCGACATTGATCTCTCGTTCAAGTGAAGTGAACTCCACCCTCCTCCTTTGGGCAGCTTGGTGATTTTCCCGTATGTTTTGTAACTCCATGATTGCTTGCTGATCTTCAAGCTGCTTATTTATTTGCTCCAGTGTATGTCTCTTCATCATGGTCATATGAAGGATCAGATGCCATCTCTACTAGTGGATGAACTGTCTTGGAGCTGCCTTGATGAGAAGTAAGTGATTGTGATGTTTCTTGACTTTTGCCACCAAAGGAAAAGTGAAATAAGGGATTGTGGATGGAGAAAACAGTGAGGGATTTAGGGATTGTTGGGGTAGGGTTTAGTTAAGGGAATAGGGAATTAGAGAATAGTTCGGGAGTTTTTAGTATATGACTAGGGTTTGGGAATTTTCATGTGGGATTTTTGGAAATGGGAATGGGGATATGGAATTGGGATATGGGATTAGTGAATTTAGGGATATGTAGGTTTAAGGAATAGGGAAATGAGGAAAAATGGAGTGAGGGAGTAGAAAATTTATGAAATAACTTGGCAGCCAAATAATTGATACAAACCATAGCACTATTTTCTTTGGAGAGAGAGGTAGAGTTTGATTTTCTTAGCCAACCACCATAAGACAACCACCATCAAACAAGCACCAAAATTGGGTGAAAAGCAGTGATAGAGGCTCCACCTACTTGAAAAAATGATGATCCAAGCATATTGGGAAATTTGGAATGAATTGGTGAATATTTTTGGCTTGGTAGCTCTACGCGCCATGCCTCAAACCCAACGTGCCGCGCCAGTGTAAATTTGCACTGGAAATTGCAGCCCAAAGCGCTGCGCCAATTGCCCAATGCGTAGTGCTTTTTGCAGGAGACTTTTGGAGGCCTTCCTAGTGTCCAAATTGGGAAATGGATTTCTCGTTGGAAAGGTATTTTAGTTTAATTTCCAACCCAACTAAAATGTTTCAATTTGGAGTTCATTTGCCTAGTCAAAAATCAAATCTCCCAAGACTGGTCAAAATGTGAAAAATGAGGCTGCCTATAGGCAGAGTGCTATTGCAGTCAACTTTTTAAGGTGTTTCTCAACTCCAAATTGAGCTCATGATAGCACATTGGAAATATCTGTGTCTAGTTATCATTTGACTCATCAAGAAAGTAATTTGGCCAACCAAGCTAGGAGAAAACTTGATTTTGCCAAGGTCACTTCAGAGGTGCATCAGTTCTCCCGAGGCAATTGTATTTTTGACATTTCTCTAAAACCATGACACCTATGTAAAAGTGAAGGAGGTTTTTCTTCCTTGGCCTATTGTGGATAAAAATCTCTCTCAGTTTTCGCAAATTCATCTTTCCTTTCTCAGAAACATTGTTGGAGTAAAACCTATCCCGATGTGTGAAACAGGGGATTTGTCGAAATGAAGCGAAATGAAGGGGATAAGTGGCTTCTAAATTCTTGAGAAAATTTTGGGAAGTAGGGAGGGATGTTAGGAAGTAGGAGAAAGTGGAATTTCAAAGATTGAGTGAGGGGAAGGGGTCCAAAAGGGAAAAACACTGGCCTAGTCTAGAAAATTGTCAAGTTGTAGCAAGAAACTAGGGTTTGTGCAAAAATGAGGAATTCGGGGGAGCTCAATGATGGGAAGTGTTTAATAAGATACATTAAGGATAGGGGAAGGTGTATGAACATCCAGATACAAGTTTTGCTAATGATTTTATCATCCAAGAGAAATTTCCTTCAAAACCTTAGGAGAGGGAAATGAGCTTTACCTAGGCGCAACTGAAGCATGAACAAGGTGTAAAATGACCCAGTGGAACTTGACATGATGATGACAACCCTCTAAATAATGGTACACTCAACTGAATGGTGACATGGACCGACATTTGGGCAACTTTGAAAGGAGTAAAAGCAAACCTTAGACCTAATACCTAGTGACCAAATTTTACTTGAAGACTCACTGAAATGACAAAATTTGACCTTGACACCTTAAAATCACTTTGTAAGAGCATGTTTGATCACTGGAGGAAGGCTACAAAGACTGACACTAACAACCTGGTAATCCTTTTTTTGCCTAGATTATCCAAAGAAGTCATTTTTATCTTTTTGACTCCTTAATTTTAAATAATCAATAAGCACTTGTCCTTTCGATCTCGTTTCAAACCGAAAGAGATAGAGTCATCTTTGTTTTTTTCTTGACTCTTAAAACATGAAAAAGCACCAGTCTGTTTCAGCATCTTAAAAAATTGTTGCCCACAATCACATAACATTCCTGATAGTATTATTCTAGACCACATCATGAGTATACCTTTAATACATTTTGAAGAAGCCCTGAAATTAATCTCTTTTTCTCTTGTTGCTTGAGACAAAGTCATCGTGGCAGAACCATCAGGTTCACCTAGTTCCTCTTCCACTCCTCCATTTGAAAGATCATCTGAGGAGCCTCTTCCCAAACTCCTGCAGTCACTCGAGGATCAAGGTGTTGAACTTGGAATTGTTCTGAGTATTCAACCTTTGTCATCTCGTCCTCCCCCATCAGATACTGGGTCACCTTATGAATCTGGCCCGAAATCTCTGGATAATCCTATCTAGACTCCCGAGAGTCTGCCGACCCCTAAAGGTAAAAGAGGACTCCTTGTTTTCCCTCCAAATCCTTTGTTTGATCCTGTTGTGATATCACTGCAACATCCGTACAGTCTATACGATCAACCAAGTATTCCTTTGGAATTATCCCCTTGAACATATTCGGTTGTTTGTCGTCGTTTGTTTCCACTCATGGAATCAGAAGGCGATATTCCAGTCTCCTCTCCAGGTCACTCAAAGGTTTTTGCTACACACACTCCTCACATTGTTGATGAACAGGGATATCAATTCCCTCCTGAAGGTTTCCCTTACACGGGAAGCATTCCAACCAACATTTACCTTGAGCACAATGAGCCTTCATTGCTGCATGGTTATACCTCTCTAGCTCAGTTGGTGTTAGGCACTCCTAGTGCTTTGTCATTGTATCACAACCCTATCTGGTCGTCTTGCGCTATGCCTACCTCAGGTCCATTCATTCAGAACCCGACCTCTTAGCCGATTGTGCATTATGTAGTCACATCAGTTTCGGTGCAACCCACCATTCCGAATCCACTCGTTTCATTGTTTTAAGTTATTCTTCCAGTTCAACCGACGATTTTGAGTCAAGTCTCTGTAAGTTATTCAACCCCTCCAGTAAGTGGGCAAGCTATCCCATCCCATGGGGGGAAAAACCTAAATATTTCTATGATGTATGGTGCAACCAATGTGAGTGACTCACAAACTCATATGTTTGGGATGAACCAGGCCTCTTCTGGTGTTATTCCAAACCCTGCTGGTCCTTCTGGATCAAGTAATGTCAAATACTAACAGCCGAGCCCTGCTGGTCCATCTAGGTCAAGTAATGTCTAGTACCAACAGCCATATGTGGCTCAAGGTCCTTTCCAACCTCCTTATGTTCCATATGGTTCACAAGCGATAGTAAATCTGCTTTATGCCCCTCAAGTTGGACGCTATGTTCATCCTGGTCCATCTGTCGTGCCTGGTGAATATGGCTAGATTCAATTCGCGAATATTCAAGGTATTACTCCAGGAATTGTTCAAGTACCCTTGCCACACCAAGGGAAACCCTTGCAGTAACAAGGGCAATCTTTGCAGCTACAAGGGCCACCTTTGCAGCAGCAAGGGTAGACACTACAACAACAAGGACAACTGTAGCAACCGCAAGGGCAACCCTTGCAATAGACGCAAATAACTTTGAGCCGTAGGCGCGGTTTTTTCACCAAGCTTCCCAACCTATGCCTTCGCAAGGTCAACCTCTACAGCTACAGGGACAACCTTTACAGCAGCAAGGCCAGCCCTTGCAGCAACAAGGTCAACCCGGGTAGCAGCAACCCTTGTACTCATATCAACAGGGTCAACCTTTGCAAGGCCAAGGTCAAGTCCTGTAGTAGCAGGCTCAAAATCCCTATGTCCAAGGGCAATAGGTTCAGAATCCTTATGTCTAAGGGCAGCAAGTGAAAAATCCTTATGTCCAAGGGTAGCAAGTTCAAAACTCTTATGTCCAGGGGCAACAGGTAAAAAATCCTTTTGTCTGAGGCCAACAGGCTCAACAACCTTTTAACTCGTATGTTGCTTATCAGCAGCCTATGGCCAGATAGTATCAAGGCTACCCAGGTCAGAATCCTCCCTACGAGCAAGGTAACCTACAGTGGGGGAAAAATAAAATGCCATATGGACAAAATCCTCCACTATGGGGACAAAATCCTTATCAACAAGGATGGGTTCTACAATCCGAGCTTGCTCAGAGGCCCCAAATGCCTTTTAATATGCAATTGCCTTTCTTGGCCACATTGGAGCTGCCAAATGTTTCTAGACTCATGAATGATCCCATTCTTCATTCGCCATACTGGCCTCTAGTTCCATCCAAGATTTTGAGCGATTGTCCGAAGTTTGAGGGAAAAGCGAAAGAGGATCCACAAGCCCACATGATGACATATCACCTCTGGTGCTCCTCTAATTCATATGTTGATGATTCTATTCGTCTTTGACTTTTTCAACGAACCCTCACAGGTGTTGCAATCATGTGGTATATCGAATTGCCTTGAGGTACTTACAATGAATTTAACACTCTCCCTATGGCTTTCCTCACACATTTTCAGCTGCCAGTTCGCTATGAAACTGGCACCCATCTGCTTACGTCCTGTTAGCACTCAGAATGAACTTAAAGGCTGAGAAGAGGCAATTCTGAGGTAACCACAGACCAAGCTTTTGACTTGGCATCTAGCCCTGCCATACCAAGAATGTTCTCTCTTTTCTAACCAAAACATGGATGCAATGAATGAAATTTTAGGCTAGCTATGGAGTATGGAAATTTGTTTGAAAAGTTTTGGGTCAAAACAATAAGACAAAGGACGATTGGGCTATGGAATCGATGCCAGTTTCTGCTAGCAAACTTGGGGAAAAGTAAGTTCCATGTTCAGCCAGATAAAGATTGCAAATGTGAGAAGAATAAGGGAAAAAGCCCGCTGCCCTACAGGCATCAAACAGGGGATGAATCTGCAGTAGCAGCTTTAGACGAACGAGAAACATAGGGTTGCTCAGCGGAGCATCTAACCAATGATGAATTCTGCAAAGACAACCACTACATCTAACAACAAAATCATCATGAAAGGAGCATCATAGGGGATGGATTCCTAACATATCTCTTAGATAATGCAATAACAAGGTAGAGAAAACAAAATATGTAAGTGAGTACAAGACAAACATACTGAACAATAACACCATGTTGGATCCTAGGTCCGAAGGGCAGAAAACTAGTTTATTAAAATGATATTTAGGAAAAATTTACACAATGCCAAGTAGCCTCTCTGTTGCCAAAATAGAACCTCTATCTTTTAAAAATAATCCTATATGTACTAAATTACAAATCTATTTTTATTTCCTCAACATAAGAAAAAAAAAATTAAAAATAAAATCCTATCACAAAACAATATTATAAACTAATTTTCAACTAAGATCCCAGATTACCTCGAGAACCATGAGAAGTAGTTTTTGAAAACCCAAATTATGTAAAGGTTTTCCAAGTGGATTAATATTACTATATCTGCTCCTTTAGTTGTGGAACCATATTCCACAAAATCTTCCTTTTGACTGCCACCTTGGACCTGCCTGCACAAATTTTGGAGTTGTTTGATCAACCTGTTGTTCTTGTTCCTCCCTGGATGTTCTCTTTCTGCCATTCATACCCAGAATTCTACGAGCTATACAATAACTGTAATTTCATCCATGCAATGTCATATTCCAACATCTACTTTAGTATTTCTCTGATTTCAGCTACCAAAAGTAGGAGGAAATACAAATATCAATGACTTATTTAACGATAAAACTCACATTCCTATCCCATTTATGAGCTACAGAGAAGAAATTAAATGGTTGTTTAACATCTTTGTTACTTTGCCAGCTTGCTGACAAAGGATTCTAATGGTGGAAACTCATTAATTAACTCTTTCCAGTCAGGCATTCCCCGACTAGATTTTCAAACACGACCATCCAAACACAAGATAATAAACACATCTTCTCCTGGAGTTACTACTTCAGACTCTTGTTGCTCACAAACCCAACTTTCCCATTCATTAGGAGAAACAACCTCTGCCTTGAATCGTTTTTCAACTTGTGCTATTGACTTGGAAGTAATATCTTGTGTTCGTTTTTTCAAATTCACCATTGGATGAAGTTTTGACAAGATTATTGCGAAGCTTCTCAGCTCTTTGAACTGCTCTATTTACCACATCTTTTTCCCCTGCCAAACTTTCTCACCATCAGACCTGGTACCTGATACATCATCCCTACGTACCAAAACCTTGATTGCACACTCAAATACCTCTGTCACTTTTTCACCCATTTCTATGGCATGTACTAAGAAATTGTAATTTATAGAACTTATAAGAGGAAGACGATGGCGCTGCACCACATCAGCTCTAACTCTTGATTGCCTTTTCTTTCAAACCCAATAAAAATAAAATTTATTGGAATGGGAAGGTATATAGCATCCACTTGAGACATCTTCAAGTAAGCAACAATAGTTCACCAAAGCCCTCTTTCCTGAACCAACAGATTCTGAACTTTCAAGGTCCTCAAATGCACCCGTCAAGATGGTCTCACTCCAGAATTTTCTCTTGCCCTTCAGGTTGAATAACGATAGCACAGAAGGTCTCACACTTTTACGTGCCCCTGGTATTGTAGTTGAAGAACTAGTTGCTGAGATCAGGACAATGGAAACGAGAAATAGTGTGATATACCACAAATCATGACGTTTGGTGGAACAATGGGGCGGATTGCATTTCCCCGTCTGTGCCATTACTCTCCCGATTGCTTTCGTTGACCCCTCCTAGTTCTGTAGTGAAGAAAATGACATTAACTCAGAAAAATATATAAATCACATATAAAAACCAGAGACACAATATTGACGGAAAAAGGCTGAAGCCTCATGTATTCTCTCATTCTTCATTCTTACATCAAAATAATTGAAATAGTGTTACAAATAAATAGATGAGAGATATTGGTCTCAAGATAGTGCGTGCTATCTTGGACACCTTTGGTTGAGATAATTTCTCCTTTGGTTGAGATAATTTCTCACCAGACACACCAATATAGGAGTTACCTAAACTAACTCCTATCTTAGAGGAACAACCCAAGAGTTAGGCACAAATTCCTAACTTGGAATATTTAATTAATTAATTTATTTTTGGATTTATTATTGTTTTATGAGAGAGTCTAACATTCCCCCCCTCAATGATAAATCCAAAAACGAGAACCATCTTCCAAGTTCTCATGTTGATCCTAAAAAACATTGCCTGAAAAAACCGCCAAAACTGGATGCTGGAAAAAACTCAAATCTGAAGAGAACATGAATCAGCTGCATGCTTGATTCATCTCTGAAGGACGCTTGACAACTCCATCATGTGCCAAGCCGTAAAAGGATCCAAGTGTCCTTTGCTTGAAAACAGCATCCGGTGTCCACTGACACAATTTGATGATGATTGCCCACTGGCTGAAGATGTCGAAAAACAACTCAATGTTGCTTTTGCTATGATGAAAGCTGCTCACTGCTGCTTTGGCTGTCGATCGCCCACTGGCGAATTTGCTGATGCTCATTGCTGATGACAAATGCCCACTGGCTGATGAAGATGCCCACTGGCTACTTCGCTGATGTTGTCGAGACTTTCAGTCTGACAACCACTTGTCAATTTCATTGACATTTTCCCCCCCCTTTGTCAGCTGAAAGGAGAGACAATCTTCTCCAAAATATATTTGAACTCCCCCCCTTCAAGTGTAGGAGAGCTTCACTGTTGTACTCCCTCATTCAACTGCATGAGAGTACCATCATCTGTTCACTGCTGGCTGCACTATGTAAGATTGTAGTCGGTTGTAGAACTGAGACAACCGTTTGACTGTGGATGACCATTCCCAAGGATCAATCCAGTCATAATGTATCTTCAATCTGCTTGATTTTTGTTGGTTGCGACATTTTTCTGAGGAATGATTGTGCTTGCCACAATGGCAACACGGATGGAGATCAAAACAGTGATCTTCCATATGACCGGCTCTTTGACAATGAGAGCATTTCGGTTGAACATGAACTTCAGGTTGCATGCAATTTCGTTTGTCTACAACTTTCTCAGAACCTGCTGAGGTGAGTGGTTCAAGAAATCCTGCACTCACAAACTTAATTGGCTTGGAATAATCTGGGATTTGTAAGGTGGTGTCATCAGGGACATATCCTAAGCCTCGTCGATTCTTGTTATTTTGAATTTCTTCCCAGGGCTTGATGATGGGTTTGGAAGAAATTTGACTTTGATCATGAACAACTTCGACACTTGAAGTTGTTGGGATGAATGACTTATCATCTGGATCATTCAAAGACTTTTCTTGCAATTCATTCCTTTGAAGGTGGGACTCAAGCTGAAGAAACTCAATGGTTTCATGCGTTTGCTGTAGATGCCGTGAAATATCAGCAAGAGTTTCTTTGCTGACGTGCACCATATCTTCATCACTGGAGTTGATCATGGATAATTAAAGTACACATCTTTAATTATCATGTGTTTTTCTGTAATGTGTCTGTGTTAATCTATTCTTTATCATGTGTTAATCTATTCCTGCATGAGAGTACCATCATGATACCACATGATAAAGAATAGATTAACACAGACACATTACAGAAAAACACATATAAAAGTCAGACACAAAATATCGTTTGCTGCCTTGTGGGAGATCAGTGTGGGTTGTCTTTGTAGCGTACCTCCAAACTATGCAGAAATACACCCACGAAATTCAATATAGTAGCATTATGCCATTGCTAGTGTAGATCTGCAGCTCCATACTTCAAAAAGCTACAAACTTTATTTCACAATCAGTATTCCATGTTGGATATTCGATGTTAAAAACTGCACATAAACAATTCAATTGTCCACCGTTACATTACATTCAAATTCAATATTCCAAAGCGGATGCGCTCACTCACAACAGATTCAACATTCCAAAGCTGCGCTCACTCACAGCAGGCACACCTAACTCATACCGTCCATACCTCGCTCTGATACCACATGATGAAAATGACATTAACTCAGAAAAATATATAAATCACATATAAAAACCAGAGACACAATATTGACGGAAAAAGGCTGAAGCCTCATGTATTCTCTCATTCTTCATTCTTACATCAAAATAATTGAAATAGTGTTACAAATAAATAGATGAGAGATATTGGTCTCAAGATAGTGCGTGCTATCTTGTACACCTTTGGTTGAGATAATTTCTCACCAGACACACCAATATAGGAGTTACCTAAACTAACTCCTATCTTAGAGGAACAACCCAAGAGTTAGGCACAAATTCCTAACTTGGAATATTTAATTAATTAATTTATTTTTGGATTTATTATTGTTTTATGACAGAGTCTAACATGTAGGCAAATAAAAGAAATGGGAGTGCCTCAAAAGTGTGTTGAGTCCTACGCGCAGTGCTACGCCCAAGAGCGCAGTGCCACACTTCCAGAAGCACAGCGCCACACGAGGAAGGCCTAAGAATAGGATTTATAGCAGAAGGCATCTTTTCAGCTTCTCGTTCCTGTTTTGAAATTGGATTGAAATCTGTATCCAAAAAATTTTCCTCACGCATCAAAGCCATCGAATAAAAAAATCAAACCCACTGGAAGCATTCAGACTACAACATTTTCTTTAGGGATTGAATCTTCAGAAAACTCAGGTTCTTTTGCATTGCTACCACTTCTAGGTGATGATAAGGGATGATCCATGTCTTCTTTATGCCCTAAAATAGTGGATGCCACGCAGTTTGAGACAACAGTGTCCGCGAACCAATCCAAAGATGCTTTCATACTGATGAAAACAGAAATTCACCAGAATCTACATCTGACCATTCCAAGATTCCCCCTGATGCAATTTTCAGAAGAACATTTGCTGCATCATCTGTATCTACTGATGAATTCCTTGATGTGCTATTTACTACTGATACACTTTCTAGAAATGGGGAACTACACGAGGGACCTTCTATAACCTTTTTTCGGAGAGTGTCCACTTCTGACTCCATGTTTAATTTGCTTCCTCTTTGTATATGAACATATTGGGTGCACTGTTATAAATTCACCTCATACTGGGATAATTGCACATTGTCCTTGGGAGTTTCTGATAACGGCTCGGTGGAGTCAGTTTGCTGAGCATGAGCATCCTTCTCAGCTCCATATTTTAATACTTTCACTCTTTTTAGGCCCAAGTGACACACGCCCTCTCCCAAGCCCTTTCTTTTCTCTTATTCAAAATTAAAAGAATTTTCTGTTTCCGATAGATCCTTGCCCTGTGACATTAACCACAGGGTCTATATATGAAACAAAAATATGATGAGCAAAGTTATCTACCATTTCTCCATTGTTAACAACTCCCTTAGTGGGCATTGGGTCTCTCATGACAAAAGAAGCTTGAGAACCTAAGCCTGTTCTAATGTTTTCCTTATCACTTGGGGCGTATCTTGCTTCCATCTCTATTTGCCTAGAGAATTTGTTAGCATTTCTTTTGCCTCTAATTCCTAGGAAAAGTGTAGTTTCCTCATGCATGTTTTTATTGACATGATCAACAACAGGTGACAAAAAATTGTCATGGGCAGCAAATCCTTCTTCTCTGATTGGACCACAGGCAACATTAATGTTTTCTTTAAATGCCCCTATTTTCGTATCAGGTTTCCCAGAATCTACTACACTATGTAGATGGATATCTCTGTCTATATGACTTCTATTGCTTTAATTTCTGGGTACTTCCCAATTTTTCCGTGGATGGGGGTAGAACTATTCATTGGTTTGTCAACAAGACCAAGCAGATTTTTAGGTTTGAGCATCTCCCTTTCTACCTGTGGTAACTCGAACTTTGCATTATCTTTTTCATTTGTAATATGATGAACCTTCCATAAGTTAAAAGTGAAGGTGATATTCTCTTTGCCCTGATGAGCACCTCTCTCCCCAAGATTATCCACCAGATTCTTTGATAAACCAATCCTATCACCAACAATATCACTGTCAGTAATGTACAGTGCCCTCTGCACAGATCCATGGATATTTTTTTTATACGAGCTCGCCATATGTTGAGATGAGGATTAACAACATAGAAATAGGCCTTAAAGGCTATGTTCTCTCCTTCTCTATCACAATCCAGACACAAAACCAGCCAATGACATCTCCTAGCTTCCTTTGGATCATTCAATACCTGAACTGTTGCACGGGAGATCTTTGAGTCAACCATTCATTTGGTCATATCTTTTGATCTGGGAGACGGTTTTGGGAGTGTGATATACCGCTGGAAAGCTCTTTCCAAGCTGTTTCTGATGGACATACTTATGACATGTTTTCCCCTAAAGATCATGTGCAAAACATCTAACAAATCCAAACATAGTAAGAGCTCATGTTGATCCCTGGTGACAGGATGCGAAGACTGGAACTAACATTGGCCTTATTGAGGATGGAAGCTCCTTGAAGGTGCCAAGAACCGTAGATCTCTGGGAACATGTAGATTAGTGCCTCATCCATTGGGAAATATGGTCAAACAGCTGCAAACTCAAAACAACTTATACTAATCCATAAAACATACACATGCTGCAACCTATACATAAACAAATACCAGAAAATAAAATGCTGCTTTAGGTAGCTTATTTATTTACAAACCTACTCTACTTTGCAGCAAAATAAATAGATCAAGTGATGTTGTAATGCCAGATCAACCAATCAAGTAACTGTGACAAGGATGCTGATTAGAAGTACTTCAACCAAGACACAAATGTAAATGCCGACAACCATCCATGTACAAACTGAATTTGGCTGTGAGAAAGACAATCTGACTTATCATTCAAACTGAAGAAATACTCCATATATGCGAGAATAGGATCAAAGAAGCCAGACTCTGTTTTCTGCCCTAACTCCTCAACGCAGACCTCCAACTGCAAACTGTCAATGCCAACACCTACAAGCAGCCCTATTGTTTCTTGTTTTGAGGGAGGGAGAGTTTCCAAGAACTTTTTGGGATCTCGGAATTCATATGATTGGATCTGATCATTTAAATGCTGAATTTCCTTCTCAAATCTCTCAACAACTAACTCAAAGAAACCAGTTTTAGCTTTAGGAGGAAACTTCAGGGATCTCAAACACTGAAGCACAATAATGAAAAATACTTTGTCTATTTCAATATCTACTAACTGATCTCTAACTTCTTTGAAATCTTCACAACACACAGGGTTTGCCACATACTGTATCATTAATGCTCTGAAATCTGGATTCTTTGGCAGTGAAGTCACTGTGAACTTTGAAGCTCGGGATCTTGAACAATGGAGTCACTAGGTGAATGATTTCAACCTTCATATGTGTCAGACAGCTCTCCACCATCACCAATTAGCTCTGCAACTTGAATGATATTTCTTGGAGAAGACCTGTCACCTCGTCCCCAGCAACGACGCCAATATGTTAGCATTCAGAATGAACCTCAAGGTTGAGAAGAGGCAATTCCGAGGTAACCACAGACCAAGATTTTGATTTGGAATCTAGCCTTGCCAGACCAGAAAGGGCTCTCTCTTTGCCAACCAAACGTGGATGCAATGAATGGAATTTTAGGCTAGCTATGGAGTATGGGAATTTGTTTGAAAAGTTTTGGGTCGAAACAACAAGAGAAAGGACGATTGGGCTATGGAGTCGATGCCAATTTCTACTCGCAAACTTGGGGCAAAGTAAGTGTCATGTTCAGCTAGATAAAGGTTGCAAATGTGAGAAGAAAAGGGGAAAAAGCCTACTGCCCTGCACGCATCAAACAGGGGATGGATCTGTAGTAGCACCTTTAGACGAACAAGAAACACAGGGTTGCTCAGCAGAGCATCTAACCATGGCTGAATTCTGCAAAGACAACCACTACATCTAATAGCAAAATCATCATGAAAGGAGCATCATAGGGGATGGATTCCTAACAGATCCCTTAGATAATGCTGTAACAAGGTAGAGATAATAAAATATGTAAGTGAGTTACATGAAAAACATAATGAACAATAACACTATGATGGATACCAGGTCCAAAGGGCAGAAAACTAGTTTATTAAAATGATATTCAGGAAAAATTTACACAATGCCAAGCAGCCTCTCTGCTGCCAAAATTGAACCTCTATCTTTTAAAAATAATCCTATATATACTAAATTACAAATCTAATTTTATTTCCTCAACATAGGAAATAAAAAATAAAAAATAAATTCCTATCATAAAACAATATTATAAACTAATTTGCAACTAAAATCCCAAATTATCTCTAGAACCATGAGAAGTAGTTTTTGAAAACCCAAATTATGTAAAGGTTTGCTAAGTGGATTAATATTACTATATCTGCTCCTTCAGGCATGGAACCATATTCCACAAAATCTTCCTTTTGACTGCCACCTTGCACCTGCCTACACAAATTTTGGAGTTGTTTGATCAACCCGCTATTCTTGTTCCTCCTTGAATGTTCTCTTTCTGCCATTCGTACCCAGAATTTTGCGAGCTATACAATAACTATAATTTCATCCATACAAAGTCATATTTCAACATCTACTTTAGTATTTCTCTGATTTCAGCTACCAAAAGAAAGAGGAAACACAAATATCAATGACTTATTTAATGATAAAACTCACATTCGTATCCCATTTATGAGCTACAGAGAAGAAATTAAATGGTTGTTTAAATTCTTTGTTAGTTTTCCAGCTTGCTGACAAAGGATTCTAATGGTGGCAACTCATTAATTAACTCTTTCCAGTCAGGCATTCCCCGACCATATTTTCGAACATGACCATCCAAATGCAAGACAATAAACACATCTTCTCCTGGAGTTACTCCTTCAGACTCTTGTTGCTCACAAACCCAACTTTCCCATTCATTAGGAGAAAAAACCTCCACCTTGAATTGTTTTTCAACTTGTTTTTTCAAATTCACCACTGGATGAAGTTTTGACAAGATTATTGCGAAACTTCTCAGCTCTTTGAACTACTCTATTTACCACATCTTTTGCCCCTACGAAACCTACTCACCATCAAACCTAGTACCTGATACATCATCCCTACGTGCCAAAACCTTGATTGCACGCTCAAATACCTCTGTCACTTTTTCACCCATTTATATGGCATGTACTGAGAAGTTGTAATTTATAGAACTTATAAGAGGAAGACGATGGCGCTGCACCCCATTAGCTCTAACTCTTGATTTCCTTTTCCCTCAAATCCAATAAAAATAAAATTTATTGGAATGGGAAGGTATATAGCATCCACTTGAGACATCTTCAAGTAAGCAGCATTAGTTCACCAAAGCCCTCTTTCCTGAACCAACAGATTCTTAACTTTCAAGGTCCTTAAATGCATCCATCAAGATGGTCTCACTCCATAATTTTCTCTTGCCCTTCAGGTTGAATAACGATAGCATAGAAGGTCTCACACTTTTACGTGCCCTTGGTATTGTAGTTGAAGAACTAGCTGTTGAGATTAGGACAATGGAAAGGAGAAATAGCATGATATACCATAGATCGTGACGTTTGGTGGAATGATGGGGAAGATTCCATTTCCCTATCTACACCATTACTCTCCTAATCGCTTTCACTGACCCCTCCTAGTTCTATAAGAAAATAAAAGAAATGGGAGTGCCTCAAAAGTTGCTGAGTCCTACGCTCAATGGTAAGCCCAGGAGCGCAACGCACACTTCCAGAAGCTCAGCACCACACGAGGATGGCCTAAGAATAGGATTTATAGCAGAAGGCATCTTTTTAGCTTCTCGTTCTTGTTTTGAAATTGGCTTGAAATCTGTATCCACAAAAGTTTCCTCAAGCATCAAAGTCATCGACTCAAAAAATCAAACCCACTAGAAGCATTCAGACTAAAAGCATTTTCTTTAGGGATTGAATCTTCAGAAAACTCAGGTTCTTTTGCATTACTACCACTTCTAGGTGATGATAAGGGATGATCCACATCTTCTTTATGCCTTGAAATAATGGATGGCACACAGTTTGAGACAACAATGTTTGCGAACCAATCCAATGATGCTTTCATACCGATGCAGACAGAAATTCACCAGAATCTACATCTAACCATTCCAAGATTCCCCCCTGATGCAATTTTCAGAAGAACATTTGCTGCATCATCTGTATCTATTAATGAATTCCTTGATGTGATATTTACTACTGATACACTTTCTAGAAACGGGGAACTACACGAGGGGCCTTCTATAACCTTTGTTCGGAGAGTGTCCACTTCTGACTCCATGTTTAATTTTCTTCCTCTTTGTATATGAACATATTGGGTGCACTGTTCTAAATTCACCTCATACTGGGATAATTGCACATTGTCCTTGGGAGTTTCTGATAAAGGCTCGGTGGATTCAGTTTGCCGATCATGAGCATCCTTCTCAGCTCCATCTTTTGATACTTTCACTCTTTTTAGGCCTAAGGGACACACGCCCTCATCCGAGCCCTTTCTTTTATCTTGATCAAAATTAAAAGCATTTTCTGTTTCCGATAGAGCCTTGCCTTGTGACATTAACCACAGGGTCTATATCTGAAACAAAAATATGATGAGCAAAGTTATCTACCATTTCTCCATTGTTAACAACTCCCTCAGTGGGCATTGGGTCTCTCATGACAAAAGAAGCTTGAGAACTTGACCCTGCTCTGACGTTTTCCTTATGACTTGGGGCGTATCTTGCTTCCATCTCCATTTGCCTAGAGAATTTGTTAGCATTTTTTTTGCCTCTAATTCCTAGGACAAGGGTAGTTTCCTCATGCATGTTTTTATTGACATGATCAACAACAGGTGACAAAAACTTGTCATGGGTAGAAAATCCTTCTTCTTTGACTGGACCACATGCAACATTGATGTTTTCTTTAAATGCCGCTATTTTCGTATTAGGTTTCCCAGAATCTCCTACACTATGTAGAGGAATATCTTTGTCTATATGACTTATATCTGCTTTAATTTCTGGGTACTTCCCAATTGTTCCATGGATGGGGGTAGAACTATTCATCGGTTTGTCAACAAGACCAAGCGGATTTTCAGTTTGAGCATCTCCCGTTCCACTTGTGGTAACGAAATTTGCACTATCTTTTTCATTTGTAATATGATGAACCTTCCATAATTTAGAAGCGAAGGCGACATTCATTTGCTTTGATGAGCACCTCTCTCCCCAAGATCATCCACCAAATTCTTTGTTAAACCAATCCTATCACGAACAATATCACTGTCAGTAATGTACAGTGCCCTCTGCACAGATCCATAGATATTTCTTTTATATGAGCTCGCCATATGTTGAGATGAGGATTAACAGCACAACAATAGGCCTTAAAGGCTATGTTCTTTCCTTCTCTATCACAATCCAGCCACAAAACCAGCCACTAACTTCTCCTACCTTCCTTTGGATCATTCAATACCTGAACTGCTGCACGAGAGATCTTTGAGTCAACCATTCATTTGGTCATATCTTTTGATTTGGGAGTCGGTTTTGGGAGTGTGATATACCACTTGCAAGCTCTTTCTGTGCTATTTCTGATGGACACACTTATGACATGTTTTTCCCTAAAGATCATGTGCAAAACATCTAACAAAACCAAACATAGTAAGAGCTCATGTTGATCCCTGGTGACAGGCTGCGAAGGCTGGAACTAACATTGGCCTTATTGGGGATGGCAGCTCCTTAGAGGTGCCAAGAACCATAGAGCTCTGGGAACATGTACATTAGTGCCTCATCCATTGGGCAATACGGTCAAATAGCTGCAAACTCAAAACAACTTATACTAATCTATAAAACATACACATGCTGCAACCTGCACATAAACAAATACCAGAAACTAAAATGTTGCTTTAGGTAGCTTATTTATTTACAAACCTACTCTACTTTGCAGCAAAATCAATAGATCAAGTGATGTTGTAATGCCAGATCAACCAATCAAGTAACTGTGACAAGGATGCTGCTTGGAAGTACTTCAACCAAGACACAAATGTAAATGCTGACAACGATCCATGTACAAACTAAATTTGGCTGTGAGAAAGACAATCTAACTTATCATTCAAACTAAAAAAATGCTCCATATATGTGACAATAGGATCAAAGAAACCAGACTCTGCTTGCTGCCCTAACTCTTCAATGTAGACCTCCAACTGCAAACTGTCAATGCCAACACCTACAGGTAGCCCTATTGTTTCTTGTTTTGAGGGAGGGAGAGTTTCCAAGAACTTTTTGGGATCTCGGAATTCATATGATTGGATCTGATCATTTATATACTGAATCTCCTTCTCAATTTTTTCAATACTAACTCAAAGAAACCAGTTTTAGCTTTAGGAGGAAACTTCGGGGATCTCAAACAATGAAGCACGGCAATGGAAATTACTTCATCTATTTCAATATCTACTAACTGATATCTAACTTCTTTGAAATATTCACAACACATAGGGTTTGCCACATACCATGTCATTAATGCTCTGAAATATGGATTCTTTGGCAGTAAAGTCACTTTGAACTTTGAAGATCGGGATCTTGAACAATGGAGTCACCAGGTGAATGATTTCAGCCTTCATATGTGTCTAACTGTTGTCCACCATCAGCAATCAGCTCTGCAACTTGAACGATCTTTCCTAGAGAAGATTTGTCACCTCATCCCCGACAACAACACCAATATGTTAGCACTCAGAATGAACCTCAAGGCTGAGAAGAGGAAATGCCGAGGTAACACAGACCAAGCTTTTGATTTGGCATCAAGCCCTACCAGACCAGAAAGGGCTCTCTCTTTGCCAACCAAACGTGGCTACAATGAATGAAATTTTAGGCTAGCTATGGAGTATGGGGATTTGTTTGAAAAGTTTTGGGTCGAAACAGCAAGAGAAAGGATGATTGGGCTATGGAGTTGATGCCAGTTTCTGCCGGTAAACTTGGGGTAAAGTAAGTGCCATGTTGAACTAGATAAAGATTGCAAATGTGAGAAGAATAGGGGAAACATCCCGCTGCCCTGCAGGCATCAAACATGGGATGGATCTGTAGTAGCGGCTTTAGATGAATGAGAAACACAGGGTTTCTCAGTAGAGCATCTAACCAAGGATGAAGTCTGCAAAGACAACCACTACATCTAACAGCGAAATCATCATGAAAGGAGCATCACAGGGGATGGATTCCTAACACTTCTCTTAGATAATGCTGTAGCAAGGTAGAGAAAACGAAATATGTAAGTGAGTTACATGAAAAACATATTGAACAATAACACCGTGATGGGTCCCAGGTCCAAAGGGCAGAAAAATGGTTTATTAAAATGATATTCAGGAAAAATTTACACAATGCCAAGCAACCTCTCTACTGCCAAAATCGAACCTCTATCTTTTAAAAATAATCCTAATTATACTAAATTACAAATCTAATTTTATTTCCCCAACATAGGAAATAAAAAATTAAAATAAAAATTAAAAATAAAATCCTATCATAAAACAATATTATAAACTAATTTGCAACTAAAATCCCAAATTATCTCAAGAACCATAAGAAGTAGTTTTTGAAAACCCAAATTATGTAAAGGTTTTCCAAGTGGATTAATATTACTATATTTGCTCCTTTAGGTGTGGAACCATATTCCACAAAATCTTCCTTTTGACTGCCACCTTGCACCTGCCTGCACAAATTTTGGAGTTGTTTGATCAACCTGCTGTTCTTGTTCCTCCTTGGATGTTCTCTTTCTGCCATTCGTACCCAGAATTCTGCGAGCTATACAATAACTGTAATTTAATCCATACAAAGTCATATTCCAGCATCTACTTTAGTATTTCTCTGATTTCAGCTACCAAAAGCAGGAGGAAATACAAATATCAATGATTATTTAATGATAAAACTCACATTCCAATCCCATTTATGAGCTACAGAGAAGAAATTAAATGGTTGTTTAACATCTTTGTTACTTTTCCAACTTGCTGATAAAGGATTCTAATGGTGGCAACTCATTAATTAACTCTTTCTAGTTAGGCATTCCCCTACCAGATTTTCAAACACGACCATCCAAACGCAAGACAATAAACACATCTTCTCTTGGAGTTAGTCCTTCAAACTCTTGTTTCTCACAAACCCAACTTTCCCATTCATTAGGAGAAACAACCTCCACCTTGAATTGTTTTTCAACTTGTGCTACTAACTTGGAAGCAATATCTTGCGTTCGTTTTTTAAAATTCACCACTGGATGAAGGTTTGACAAGATTATTGCGAAACTTCTCAGCTCTTTGAACTGCTCTGTTTACCACATCTTTTGCCCCTCCCAAACCTGCTCACGGTCAACTTGGTACCTGATACATCATCCCTGTGTCTCAAAACCTTGATTGCACGCTCAAATACCTCTATCACTTTTTCACCCATTTCTATGGCATGTACCGAGAAATTGTAATTTATAGAACTTATAAGAGGAATATGATGGCGTTGCACCCCATCAGCTCTAACTCTTGATTGCCTTTTCCCTCAAACCCAATAAAAATAAAATTTAGTGGAATGGGAAGGTATATAGCATCCACTTGAGACATCTTCAAGTAAGCAGCAATAGTTCACTAAAGCCCTCTTTCCTGAACCAGTAGATTCTAAAGTTTCAAGGTCCTCAAATGCATCCGTCAAGATGGTCTCACTCCAGAATTTTCTCTCGCCCTTCAGGTTGAATAATGATAGCACAGAAGGTCTCACACTTTTATGTGACCTTGGTATTGTAGTTGAAGAACTAGCTGCTGAGATCAGGACAATGGAAACGAGAAATAGCGTAATATACCACAGATCATGACGTTTGGTGGAACGATGGGGCAGATTCCATTTCCCCATCTACGCCATTACTCTCCTGATCGCTTTCGCTGACCCCTCCTAGTTCTATAGGAAAATAAAAGAAATGGGAGTGCCTCAAAAGTTTGCTAAGTCCTACGCACAACGCTAAGCCCAGGAGCGCAACACCACACTTCCAGAAGCGCAGTGCCACACGTGGATGGCCTACGAATAGGATTTATAGCAGAAGGCATATTTTCAGCTTCTCGTTCCTGTTTTGCAATTGGATTGAAATCTGTATCCACAAAAGTTTCCTCAAGCATCAAAGTCATTGTCTCAAAAAATCAAACCCATTGGAAGCATTCAGACTAAAAGCATTTTATTTAGGGATTGAATCTTCAGAAAACTCAGGTTCTTTTGCATTGCTACCACTTCTAGGTTATGATAAGTTCTTATCCACGTCTTCTTTATTCCCTGAAATAGTGGATGCCATGTAGTTTGAGACAACAGCATCTGCAAACCAATCTAATGATGCTTTCATACCGATGCAAACAGAAATTCACCAAAATCTACATCTAACCATTCCAAGATTCCCCCTGATGCAATTTTCAGAAGAACATTTGCTGCATCATCTGTATCTACTCTAGAAATGGGGAACTACACGAGGGACCTTCTATAACCTTTGTTCGAAGAGTTTCCACTTCTGACTCCATGTTTAATTTGCTTCCTCTTTGTATATGAACATATTGGGTGCACTGTTCTAAATTCATCTCATACTGGGATAATTGCACATTGTCTTTGGGAGTTTATGATCAAGGCTCGGTGGAGTCAATTTGCTGAGCATGAGCATCCTTCTCAGCTCCATATTTTGATACTTTCACTCTTTTTAGGCCCGAGTGACACACGCCCTCTTCTGAGCCCTCTCTTTTCTCTTGATCAAAATTAAAAGCATTTTCTGTTTCCGATAGAGCCTTGCCTTGTGACATTAACCACAGGGTCTATATCTGAAACAAAAATATGATGAGCAAAGTTATCTACCATTTCTCCATTGTTAACAACTCCCTCAGTGGCCATTGGGTCTCTCATGACAAAAAAAGCTTGAGAACCTGACCCTGCTCTGACGTTTTCCTTATCACTTGGGGCGTATCTTGCTTCCATCTCCATTTGCCTAGAGAATTTGTTAGCATTTCTTTTGCCTCTAATTCCTAGGACAAGGGTAGTTTCCTCATGCATGTTTTTATTGACATGATCAACAACAGGTGACAAAAACTTGTCATGGGCAGAAAATCCTTCTTCTTTGACTGTACCACAAGCAGCATTAATGTTTTCTTTAAATGCCCCTATTTTCGTATAAGGTTTCCCAGAATCTCCTACACTATGTAGATGGATATCTCTGTCTATATTTCTCCTATCCTCTTTAATTTCTGGGTACTTCCCAATTGTTCCGTGGATGGGGGTAGAACTATTCATTGGTTTGTCAACAAGACCAAGCAGATTTTCAGGTTTGAGCATCTCCCATTCCGCTTGTGGTAACTCGGACTTTGCACTATCTTTTTCATTTGTAATATGATGAACCTTCCATAAGTTAGAAGCGAAGGCGATATTCTCTTTGCTCTGATGAGCACCTTTCTCCCCAAGATCATCCACCAAATGCTTTGTTAAACCAATCCTATCACTAGCAATATCACTGTCAGCAATGTACAGTGCCCTCTGCACAAATCCATGGATATTTCTTTTATACGATCTCGCCATATGTTGAGATGAGGATTAATAGCATAGAAATAGGCCTTAAAGGCTATGTTCTCTCCTTCTCTATCATAATCCAGCCACAGAACCAGCCACTGACATCTCTTAGCTTCCTCTGGATCATTCAATACATGAACTGTTGCATGGGAGATCTTTGAGTCAACCATTCATTTGGTCATATCTTTTGATCCGAGCGCTGGTTTTGGGAGTGTGATATACCACTGGAAAACTCTTTCCAAGATATTTCTAATGGACACACTTATGGCATGTTTTTCCCTGAAGACCATGTGCAAAACATCTAACAAAACCAAACATAGTAAGAGCTCATGTTGATCCCTGGTGACAGGCTGCAAAAACTGGAACTAACATTGGCCTTATTGGTGATGGCAGCTCCTTGGAGGTGCCAAGAACTGTAGATCTCTAGGAACATGTAGATTAATGCCTCATCCATTAGGCAATACAGTCAAACAGTTGCAAACTCAAAACAACTTATACTAATCCATAAAACATGCACATGCTACAACCTGTACATAAACAAATACCAGAAAATAAAATGCTGCTTTAGGTAGCTTATTTATTTACAAACCTACTCTACTTTGTAGCCAAATAAATAGATCAAGTGATGTTGTAATGCCAGATCAACCAATCAAGTAACTATGACAAGGATGCTGCTTGGAAGTACTTCAACCAAGACACAAATGTAAATGCTAATAGCCATCCATGTACAAACTGAATTTGGCTGTGAGAAAGACAATTTGACTTATCATTCAAACTGAAAAAATACTCCATATATGTGACAATAGGATCAAAGAAACCAGACTCTAGTTTCTGCCCTAGCTCCTCAACACAAACATCCAATTGAAAACTGTCAATGCCAACACCTACAGGCAACCCTATTGTTTTTTGTTTTGAGGGAGGGAGAGTTTCCAAGAACTTTTTGGGATCTCAGAATTCATATGATTGGATCTGATCATTTAAATACTGAATCTCCTTCTCAAATTTTTCAACAACTAACTCAAAGAAACTATTTTTAGCTTTAGGAGGAAACTTCGAGGATCTCAAACATTGAAGCACGATAATGAAAATTACTTCATCTATTTCAATATCTACTAACTGATCTATAACTTCTTTGAAATCTTCACAACAAACAGGTTTTGCCACATACCCTGTCATTAGAGCTTTGAAATCTGGATTCTTTGGCAGTGAAGTTGCTCTGAACTTTGAAGCTTGGGATCTTGAACAATGGAGTCACCAGGTGAATGATTTCAGCTTTCATATGTGTCTGACTACTGTCCACCATCAGCAATTAGCTCTACAACTTGAATGATATTTCTCGGACAAGATCTGTCACCTTGTCCTCAGCAACGACACCAATATGTTAGCACTTAGAGTGAACCTCAAGGCTGAGAAGAGGCAATTCCGAGGTAACCACATACCGAGCTTTTGATCTAGCATCTAGCCCTACCAGACCAGAGAGGGCTCTCTCTTTGCCAACCAAATGTGGCTGCAATGAATGAAATTTTAGGCTAGATATGGATTATGGGAATTTGTTTGAAAAGTTTTGGGTCGAAACATCAAGAGAAAGGATGATTGGGCTATGGAGTCGATGCTAGTTTCTGCCAGCAAAATTGGGGCAAAGTAAGTGCCATGTTCAGCCAGATAAAGATTTCAAATGTGAGAAGAATAGGGGAAAAAACCAGCCTCCATGCAGGCATCAAACAGGGGATGGATCTGCAGTAGAAGCTTTAGATGAACGAGAAACACAAGGTTGCTCAGCAGAGCATCTAACCAAGGATTAATTCTGCAAAGACAATCGCTACATCTAACAGCAAAATCATCATGAAAAGGAGCATCATAGGGGATGCATTCTGTTGTGGCCATCAACAACCCCCCTCCTTATTTAGTATTAGCAATAACACTAGATAAGTGGGGACCCTTAGTAAAAAATTCAAAAAATTTAATTAAAACTCATGTATTATACTCCTTAAGAAAA
Source organism: Pinus tabuliformis (assembly GCA_031772625.1). Classification (NCBI taxonomy): domain Eukaryota; kingdom Viridiplantae; phylum Streptophyta; class Pinopsida; order Pinales; family Pinaceae; genus Pinus; species Pinus tabuliformis. Next base: position 1,951,988,346 of record CM062818.1, read on the forward strand.
TATCGCATCGCGCGAAAAAGATAGGACAATTCCTTGTGAGTAGAATGATAAACTTCGAGAATGCGACGCGAAATCCATCGCATCGCATGCATTAAGAAACTCTCATAAACGAAAATTTTAAGAAATCGCCGACGGTCGATATGCGACATTGCATATTGCAACATCGCAAAAAACAACACATAACTATTTAACAAATTGTAACGAATTGCGATCTTGTGATAATGCGATAATGCGATCGACGATCTTGCGATTGCGCGAAATAGCAACCTGCAATCCTGCGATTGACATGATCGGCTAACCCTGCGATAACACATATTGATAAAATGCAATAACACGATGATGCGATGTGAATCGCAGAAATCATCCATCGCAGATTTTCCCTGGCTCAACATTCAAGAAAAATTGAATACGCGCGTTAATAAAAATTAATGAATGTACTCCAAGTGTTAATGAAAGATAGTTTTGTGTTTTTCAAAGAGTTAGTTCATGTCAGGTGGCATGTTTTTGTACATCCGTAGAGCTCAGAGCTTTCTTGTCAATTTTTATTATCATTACGCTCTCCTTATGTGTGAACTACAGGAATGGAAGACAGAAACAATATGAAGCAATGTGCACGGAGCGATCAAGGAAAAAAGTAAATCTTCAATGCTCGGAAGTAGAGAAGAAATTCTCTTGTGAATGGATGTCGCATGCAACAGAGCCGCAAATTTCAGAGCACTACTAAGCTATTCATTGCAGATCTATCAGTCAGAGCCATGGTTCAATGAATGGTTGAACAATGCTGATATCAACAGGCGATTTAACACTCAAGGGTAGAAGTTCACAAAAGCAGTATGTTTGCAAAATTTTAAAGCTTATACCCGGTGAAGGAAAGGCGCTGAAGGCGAAAAATGCACAAGAAAGGCCCAGATCAAAAAACGGAGGCAGTTTTCGATGCGCGATTAGCGCCTAGCGCTAATCGCGCATCACTGAGAAAATTGCTCAAAAAGCAAAGTCCTTAACTGCTTAGTCACTCGTAAGCCCGGAAACGCAAGAAAGCAGAGGCAGAGGAAATTTAAGGGTTAACCAAGTAGAATTTGGGTTATTACTGAGCATACACAGTAAATCCACATAGCTAGAGATGATTCTAGAGCATATTTGCTATTTTGCTGGAAAAAATGGTGCCAGCACTTGCCATTTCTGTTTGTTTAGCACAACCAAAAGTGGAAGACAGTCAACCGACTCTACCCAGGCAAATATTGAATGCTCGTAATATTAAGGAGAAAATATTGAAATAGTTAGATAATAGATTTAATTTTTAGAAATAATTTTGCTTAGAAAAAGGGCGGTCATTTAAACCATATCCTGAATATGTGTAATTAAGTTATTCAGTTAGTAGTATTTAAACCCTTCTCATGCATTTAGAGAAGGGTCCAGAAATTTATCAAAAACCTGTCCTCGGAACATGCACTTTTGCATCCTCTGAGGAGGTTTTGGTGAATGAATGGATCAGGATTTTTTGATGTTTGCATTTGATATCTACTACTGATGTTGCACTTCTGTACTCTTAGTAGATGTTAGAGCAAGGAGAAATAAATCATTATTGCTTGAAGCTTATGAGTAGGACCAGTCATAAATGGTACTTTTATCTCTTGACCATTTCTGCTTATATGTTAAAGTGATATACAGTTTTTAGTTGTTTATATGTTATTACATGAATGCTTGAGTTACCATTTGGCACTTTTGCACGGTGGAACTATTTATTTATGTTTAATGTATGAATAGCTTATTATGAGATATGCTGTTCACAACCGTTTTGCCTAACTTTTTATGCGAAATAGTTCATCTTAATTGATTTCCTTTCTTATAATCACTGAATGATCTTTATTACCACTTGTTATTTGAAATTTCTTTAGATCGCATAATAAAAGAGTTACATCCCGGGTTAGCATAGATTAGATGTGCTATTTTTATTAGATTACCATAACATAGAATTAAATTAAAGTTTGAATTAGAATAGCTTAGATAGCTACTGTTAGATCAGCAACATCCAATTCTACACACACACACACTCATAGATTGGGAAACTGGTCCCATTATCCCCAGTCGGACCCGCTATACCAAACGGATAAGGAGCTGCCAACCAAGGTCCGGACTGGGCGGGTATCCCCCTTGTTGTCGACCCGATTTTCGGGGCTTCAACATATTTGGCGCTAGAAGGAGGGCTTGAACTATGAATGGAAAGTAAATCCAAATCTGAATACCATTTTGAGAGTAAATCGCCCTCATCATCTCCCCCGACTTACCCATTACATTTAAATCCAGAGTCAGAAGTCGCTCGAGTATCAACCACTGCTACCCACCCTGATATTTCAGACCAATCTACCATTGAACCTCCTGAAGTCCAATCTCTGATTCACAAACTTCAACGATTTTCCATCTCCCCTCAGAGGTCTGATAAATCTCAAGGCAGCGTGACTTCACAGTACAACCCTGCTCATCCCCTGACCAGGTTTAAGAGTGAAAATTTTGGCGTTAAGCCAACCGAACTACCTCTTCCCACCAGGAAAAGAGCAAGGAAATCACCGCAAGAGTCTGACAGTGAGACTCTTTCGTCTGCATCATCCATCTCAAATACTTCACCGCGAAGTCAACCATCCACACCTCCACTCCAGTTCATCGTTCATCCGTCCATTGGAACTCCCACAACCCTTCTTCAATCATCTACGATCATAGTATCCTCATCCTCCCAGCCACAGGCATCATCTTCTGCACTTTCCTCTGGTAGCAGTTCAACGATGGCCGAGTCTCAATGGAACAACCCTGGGGCAGTATTAATGCCTGCACCCTTGAGTCAAATACCGGCCCATCCTGAGAAATGGCTGCCCAAATTCAATCCCGAGGCAGGTATGCTAGCAGAAGAGCACATAAATAACTTCATGCTTTCTATTAATCTCAATGGGGTTACTAATGAAGATGCTATTGTTCGGCTTTTTCCCTATACACTGCAAGGGACAGCCAGGTCATGGTACTTTTCATTACCCTCCGGATCCATTACAAGTTGGGAAATCTTCCAGGACCAATTCCTAACCAAGTTTGGTGATGATAGATCAACGGCAACGTTAATCAATGACCTATCCAATCTTAAAGCCGAAGCTAGAGAGCCTATTAAGGATTTCAATTTACGGTTCAACAAAATTTTCAACAAAATTCCTACTGCTTCTCAGCCCAGCAAAGAAGTACGATGCGAATGGTATATTACCGCTCTACCATCAAACATAGCCATCTTCGTGGACAGGGCAAATAAAAAAACCTTAGCTGAAAACATGAAAGAGGCGATAGCAGTAGAAAAACGAATAATAGCCCTGGAAAAGAGATCCATGATAGAGGAACGTAAGTCTAAAAAAGTCACCTTCAAGGAAGACTCCAGGAAGAAACAACCAAAAGATCCTTTTGATTTAGAAGGATTGCAGAAAGTTCTAAAGACCATGTCCAATGAGATGGTCGACATAAAAAAGCAGGTAGCGGATACTTCTTCGAAAAGGCCCTACATAACTTTTAAAAGAGGTCCTTCAACGGATGCAAAGCCACCCAATGCCATATCAAATGCTGAATCCGAGGAAGAGGAAGAGGAAATTTCCACTGAAGGGCATACCGATGACGAAGAAGTTGTGGAATTACAAGGAATGTGGGACTTCATCCTCCCACAAGAGGAAGATCAAGAAGTATTTCCTGTTAGCACACGAAGTAAAAATCAGCTTGATCCTCCCCAAACTACCCCTAAGCAAAAGAGCGCAAGCTCTGCAACAAAAGATAAAGTCGCAACAAAGAAAACGACATCTAAAGCGACTCAAACTAGCCCAGTCCAAGTAGATGAAATGACTCCATCGAAAACACTGATAGTGTCAGATGAAATGGAGTACAATATCATTGATGACATGAAAAAGACTAGGGCTAATATCACCCTTTACGAACTGAGCAAATTGAAACATCCATAGAAGATAATGATGAAAGAATTACATGCCGTGCCAATTGCACCTTTGTCTGCCGCCGTACTTTCTCAAGCTTCCCACAACATGGGAAGACCTCCAACGAACGTGATCAGTAAGATTGACCCAAATGACATCGCCTTGATTGGAGGAAGATCAAGATCTCACACTCCCCCGTTTCTCCTTACTTATGAAATCCTCAATAAAAATGTGCACAATTGTTTAGTAGATTCCGGTGCTTCATCGAATATTTTACCCAAATATATATGTGCCAAATTAAATGTTCAACCACAGAAATCCGCAGTGCGCATAGTTCAGCTCGATCGATCTCAAGTCGAAGTGATCGTCTAACTAAATCAAGTAACCATAAGATTGTCATCCAACCCGAAGGTATGTCAGGTTATTGACATTCTAGTTGCTGACATCCCAGAATTCTATGGCTTAATTCTTAGCAGGGATTGGTCAGAGAAACTCCATGGAAACTTTGCAACTGATTGGTCGCACATGTGGCTGCCCTACAACGGTAAACCGAATCAAATAAAAGTTGAATGAGAGCTACACCAGAAGTACATAGTAATGGAGTTAGAGGGAGAAAATGAACCGGTAGCATATAACAACAGTATCATTGGCAATTACTTGGTAGATTCCTTCCTCGGCAATTTCAATGCTCATGCGTCACCTTATTTAGAAAATTCTGTTTTGTCCCAAGTTGAGAATTTTTCTAGAACTGATAGTTCGAAATGTATTAATTTTTTAGATAAACCTGTAAATATATCTTTGTTTTGGAAATTATTTTTTGATGGCTCTAGGTCTAACGAAGGAGCAGGAGCAGGATGCGTTCTGATAAGTCCAGAAGGAGAAACGATCATGCTCACATGCAGACTCGAATTTGATTGCACAAACAATACAGCAGAATACGAGGCTTTGGTTCAAGGCCTGTACAAAGCAATCGGGTTAAATGTCAAGTATCTTCAAGTCTTTGGAGACTCTAAGATTGTGGTTAAGCAGGTACGTAACACTATACATTGCTTATCAGGTCACTTAAAACACTATCAATCTTTAGTACAAGATCTGACTGAGCATTTCATAGCGTTTAATATTTCTTCAATCCCTAGACTCCAAAACGCAAGTGCAGACCTTTTGGCTAACGTAGCCTCTAAGCTTATTCCCTCCGAAGATTTTAGTCCAGATAGATTCTCAATAGAATTAATCTTTAGACCGTCCATTCCTGACAACATCGCAAATTAGAGAGTATTCAATGATGATCCAAATATCGTAAATTTCCTCACATATGAAGGATCCTACTCCAATCAAATAATCAACGAAGACCAGCACGTTCGACAATTGCAACAAAATAGCACTAATAATGCTATACCAAAGTTGGTGGTTAAGTTAGAAGATTTATACGATTTGAAAGATCGGTTTAAGAGGTCTACCAATTCAAAAATCTACAGTTCAACTTTGAACTACGAATTAGTAAACCTAGGGACCGATGCTAAACCACAAAACATTAATCTAGGCCTCGACCTAGCCCCTGAAGAGAAATTAGCGTATATTCGTCTTTTGAGACAATATAAAAATGTTTTTGCCTGGAATTATGATGAGCTGAAAACATACGACACTTCTATCATCCAACATACTATTCCTATGATTGATAACGAAAAACCTGTCCAACAAAAACTGAGAAAGATCCACCCCAATTTAGAAAATCAGATAAAAACTGAGCTCAACAAGTTACTGAAAGCCAGGATAATCTTCCCCGTCAGACATTCCAAATGGGTCTCCAATATGGTACCCGTTAGAAAGAAAAACAGAGACATTAGGATTTTCATTGACTTTCGGAATCTTAACAAAGCCTGTCAAAAAGACAATTTTCCTCTTCCACCTATGGAGCAAATACTGCAGGCGGTGGCAGGTTCATAACTAATGTCTTTCTTGGATGGATTTTCAGGGTACAATCAAGTGTTGGTACATCCCGATGATTAGTTGAAAACCACATTCAGAACTAAATGGGGCACATATGCATATCGGAAGATGCCGTTTGGTTTGATTAATGCTGGTGCTACATTTCAGAGAGCCATGAACATCGCATTCAAAGGTTTAGTCAATAAATCTGTAGTAATTTATTTGGATGATATAACAGTGTACTCCAAGAAGCGAAGCGACCATATCAAAGACCTGAAACAAATCTTTCAACGTTGTCTAAGGTATGGAATTTCACTTAACCCAAAGAAATATTTTTTCGCATTAAGTGAAGGGAAACTTCTAGGATTCATAGTGTCAAAGTCCGGTATTCACATTGATCCCGACAGAATCAAAGAAATTTCTGAAATATCCCTACCCCATAAAAAAAAAGCCATGCAATCTTTCCTTGGTCAAATCAATTTTGTAAAGAGATTTGTTCCAGATTTTTCACGAATCGTGTCTCCTTTGCAGACCATGATTAAAAAGAATTCAAATTTTAAATGGGGTCAAGATGAACATGAAGCATTCAACCTGATCAAGCAAGCTATTATTAATGCTCCATCTTTAGCAACCCCGAATTTTTCAGAATCTTTTATTTTATACACATTTGCCTCAGATAAGTCATATGCCGCGATACTAACTCAAGCGAATCAAGAAAAAGCGGAAGCTCCAATTGCATTTTTTAGCTCAAATTTACAAGGTGCTGAACTCAATTATTCTGACGTGGAGAAACAGGCTTATGCTGTTTTCAAAGCGGTCAAATACTTCAGACCTTTCTTACTTAAAACCCATACTAAGATCATAGTACTGTTTCCAGCGGTAAGGAATCTTCTAGTGCAAAAGGATGTGGGTGAGAAAAGGGCCAATTGGGTTACTACCTTACAGGAATACGACCTTGAGATAAAACCAGCAAACATCGTAAGAGGTCAAGGCTTCTGCAAAATGCTGGCTGGAGCATCGCAAATTTCTAAAACTCCATCTGAAGAGGTACAAATGGGTGAGGTAAGCCTAAACGAAGCAGAATCATTATATGCTGATATCATTTATTATCTTAAGAATAGGTATGCTCCTTCACACCTTGATCATACTAAGAAAAGAGCTCTAAGATTGAAAGCTAAACAATATCAGCTCATAAATGATATTCTTTTCAGAAAAAATTATGATTCTGTTCTTCTTAGGTGTCTTGAAAAAACTGAAGCTGAAAAAGTTTTGCAGGAACTCCATGATGGGCCAACAGGTGGACACTATGCTGGAGATGTTACTGCACATAAAATCTTATACGCAGGATATTACTGGCCCACGCTGTTCAAAGACTCGCACAGTTACGTGAGAAAATGTCAAGTCTGCCAAACTACTGTTGGGAGACAAAAGAAGCCGTCCCTGCCACTACAACTGGTGAACATTGAACAACCTTTCAGTCAGTGGGGCTTGGAAATAATAGGTGAGATCATTCCTCACTCTTCTAAGCAGCATAGGTACATCCTCACGGCAACAGATTATTTCACAAAATGGGTAGAAGCAGTTCCTCTCAAAACAACTAATTCTGAAAATATTATTGAGTTCATAGATCAATTTATAATCACTAGGTTTGGATTGCCATCTGCTTTAATGTTTGACAATGCATCATACTTTTTTGGAAATGCAATGACTGATTTTGCACTTAAAAGAGGATTCAAACTTAAATATTCGGCCAATTACTATCCACAAGGTAATGGGTTAGCTGAGTCAAAAAATAAAAACCTAATTAGGATTATTAAAAGAACAATTGACCAGAATCAAAAGAATTGGCACAAAGCTTTGGTATATGCTTTATGGGCAGATAGGATAACACAAAAAGCTTCAATCGGCACTTCTCCCTTTAATTTAATTTATGGGAAAGAAGTGGTTCTTCCAACTCACTTAGCCATTCCCTCTTTGTCTTTAGTACAATACATTGATGAAGTACCAACTTCCTCCTTACAGCTAAGACAAATGGAAATAATTAAATTAGTAGAACAACGAGAACAAGCTAAGAAAACGCATGCTCATCATCAAGCGCTTGTAAAAGCCTCTTTTGATTCAAACATAATGACCAGAAAAGATTTTCAGATGGGAGATTTAGTTTTAAAGTGGGATAAGGCTCATGAAGAAAAGGGCAAACACACAAAATTTCAAAGGATGTGGCTTAGTCCTTTTCAGATTGTTGAAGTCATAGGTCCATCAACATTTGTGTTACAGGATTTAGCAGGTAGGAGTGATCCTTTGCCTGTTAATGGACAAATTCTCAAGAAATATTTTCCATAGAAGATTATTCTTCTATTTTTTGTAGAAAAGTTTTTCTTTTCATAATAAAACCAGTTGTGAATGGTTACGTTAGGTATTTACGAAAAAGACACCAATTCTCTTTCAGATTTTGAGCTTTTCGCTTGTATAAATAGAAAATCTTTTGGAAAATTGGTATTTATTATTGACAGATACAGTTAAAAACTTTAGCCTAGATATGATACGAGTTTCAACTTCAAGGAATTTGAAGAAAGCAACCTTTAGTGAAGAAATTGTTTTATATCAGCACAATGAAAGGTATCAATAACAAAATGAAAATTCTCTGTAGAACAACTGTTTCCACAAAAACTCTATTATTGTCGTCCAGAGCCATCTTAAGGAAACAATGAATTCCTCCCTGCTAAAGGAGAATCACAGCTTTCAGAGGGATAATCCAAGGATACACTATATCTTGAAGAATAAGAGGTCTCATCACGAGCCGGCTTATCATGATCACAGATATCATAACTTGCTGACTTTGCCAATACTGTCTACCACAACAGGGCAATGACTCAAGATTTTTGCAATCAAAAGACAAGGGGTCTCATCACGAGCCAGCTTGTTCAGCAAAGTTATGAATCAAGTGAGTGACTGTGTCATAATTTGGCTACCAAACCAAGGCATTGTTCTTTAAGAATAAAAAGAAAATCAAAGCAATAAGTGTAAATATGGATTTTTCTTTGAAAGTTGTAGGTCACCTTAAGTAGGATACATGATCATTGCTGGGTAACAGGTAACCCTGTCGAGGCTATAAACGTCTGCTGGCAGCAGAGGCTCTACCTACGACAAATGAGCATATTTAAAAACTGGTTTACAGAGGAGACTTTCTTTGATCTTTACAAGACCAAGTAATCACTGATGTAAATACAAGGACTAGCCTAAGGAAGAAAATAATTCGAGTGAAAAGAGGTTGAAACAAAATATTATTGACAGATTAAAGCATAATGTACTCTATCTGTCCATAACAAAGTTTAATTTTCTAAAAAAATTTCTGTTTTGGAAGTTTGAAAAATTCAATAGGAAAACAGAGATAACTGGTTCTTCCAAGTGAATCGCCAATTGTTGTGGACATCAACAACCCCCTCCTTATTTAGTTAGCAATAACACTAGATAAGTGGGGACCCTTAGTAAAAAAATCAAAAAATTTAATTAAAACTCATGTATTATACTCCTTAAGAAAATATCGCATCGCGCGAAAAAGATAGGACAATTCCTTGTGAGTAGAATGATAAACTGCGAGAATGCGACGCGAAATCCATCGCATCGCATGCATTAAGAAACGCTCATAAACAAAAAATTTTAAGAAATCGCCGACGGCTAATATGCGACATCGCATATCGCAACATCGCAAAAAATAGCACATAACTATTTAACAAATTGTAACGAATTGCGATCTTGCGATAATGCGATAATGCGATCGGCGATCTTGCGATCGCATGAAATAACAACCTGCAATCCTGCGATCGACATGATCGGCTAACCCTGCGATAACACATATTGATAAAATGCGATAATGCGATGATGCGATGCTGCGATGTGAATCGCAGAAATCATCCATCGCAGATTTTCCCCGGCTCAACATTCAAGAAAAATTGAATACGCGCGTTAATAAAAATTAATGAATGTACCCGAAGTGTTAATGAAAGACAGTTTTGTGTTTTTCAAAGAGTGAGTTCACGTCAGGTGGCATGTTTTTGTACATCCGTAAAGCTCAGAGCTTTCTTGTCAATTTTTATTGTCATTACGTTCTCCTTATGTGTGAACTACAGGAATGGAAGACAGAAACAATATGAAGCAATGTGCAGGGAGCGATTAAGGAAAAAGGTAAAGCTTCAATGCTCAGAAGCAGAGAAGAAATGCTCTCATGAACGGATGCCGCATGCAATAGAGCCGCAAATTTCAAAGGCTACTAAGCTATTCATTGCAGATCTATCAGTTAGAGCCATGGTTCAATGAATGGTTGAACAATGCTGATATCAACAGGCGATTTAACACTCAAAGGTAGAAGTTCACAAAAGCAGTATGTTTGCAAAATTTTAAAGCTTATACCCGGTGAAGGAAAGGCGCTAAAGCCGAAAAACACACCAGAAAGGCCTGGATCAAAAAACAGAGGTAATTTTCGATGCGTGATTAGCGCCTAGCGCTAATCGTGCATCGCTGAGAAAATTGCTCAAAAAGCAAAGTCCTTAACTGCTTAGTCACTCGTAAGCCCGGAAACGCAAGAAAGCAGAGGCAGAGGCAATTTAAGGGTTAACCAAGTAGAATTTGGGTTATTACTGAGCATACACAGTAAATCCACATAGCCAGAGATGATTCTAGAGCATATAAGCTATTTTGCTGGAAAAAATGGTGCCAGCACTTGCCATTTCTGTTTGTTTAGCTCAACCAAAAGCGAAAAACAGTCAGTCGATTCTACCCAGGCAAATATTGAATGATCGTAACATTAAGGAGCAAATACAGAAATAGTTAGATAATAGATTTAATTTTTAGAAATAATTTTGCTTAGAAAAAGTGCGGTCATTTAAACTGTATCCTGAATATGTGTAATTAAGTTATTTAGTTAGTAGTATTTAAACCCTTCTCATGCATTTAGAGAAGGGTCCAGAAATTTATCAAAAACCTGTCCTCAGAACATGCACTTTTGCACCCTCTGAGGAGGTTTTGGTGAATGAATGGATCAAGATTTGTTGATGTTTGCATTTGATATCTGCTATTGATGTTTCACTTCTGTACTCTTAGTAGATGTTAGAGCAAGGAGAAATAAATCATTATTGCTTGAAGCTTATGAGTAGGACCAGTCATAAATGGTACTTTTATCTCTTGACCATTTCTGCTTATATGTTAAAGTGATATACAGTTTTTAGATTATATGTTATTACATGAATGCTTGAGTTACCATTTGGCACTTTTGTACGGTGGAACTATTTATTTATGTTTAATGTATGAATAGCTTATTATGCGATATGCTATTCACAACTGTTTTGCCTAACTTTTTATGCGAAATAGTTCATCTTAATTGATTTCCTTTCTTATAATCACTGAATGATCTTTATTACCAGTTGTTATTTGAAATTTCTTTAGATCGCATAATAAAAGAGTTACATCCCGGGTTAGCATAGATTAGATGTGCTGTTTTTATTAGATTACCATAGCATAGAATTAGATTAAAGTTTGAATTAGAATAGCTTAGATAGCTACTGTTAGATCAGCAACATCCAATTCTACACACACACACTCATAGATTGGGAAACTAGTCCCATTATCCCCAGTCGGACCCGCTATACCAAATGGATAAGGAGCTGCCAACCAAGGTCCGGACCGGGCGGGTATCCCCCTTGTTGTCGACCCGATTTTCGGGGCTTCAACAAATTCCTAACATATATCTTAGATAATGTTGTAACAAGGTAGAGAAAGCAAAATATGTAAGTGAGTTACATGAAAAACGTACTAAACAATAACACTGTGATGGATCTCAGGTACAAAGGGAAGAAAACTGGTTTATTAAAATGATATTCAGGAAAAATTTACACAATGCCAAGCAGCCTCTCTGCTACCAAAATCGAACCTCTATCTTTTAAAAATAATCCTATATATACTAAATTACAAATTTATTTTTATCTCCTCAATGTAGGAAATAAAAAATAAAAAATAAAATAAAAAATAAAATCCTATCATAAAACAATATTATAAACTAATTTGCAGCTAAAATCCCAAATTATCTTGAGAACCATGAGAAGTAGTTTTTGAAAATCCAAATTATGTAAAGATTTTCCAAGTGGATTAATATTACTATATCTGCTCCTTCAGGTGTGGAACCATATTCCACAAAATATTCCTTTTGACTGCCACCTTGCACCCGCCTGCACAAATTTTGGAGTTGTTTGATCAACCTGATGTTCTTGTTCCTCCTTGGATGTTCTCTTTTTGCCATTCATACCTAGAATTCTGAGCTATACAATAACTATAATTTCATCCATACAAAGTCATATTCCAACATCTACTTTAGTATTTCTTTTATTTTAGCTACCAAAAGCAGGAGGAAATACAAATATCAATGACTTATTTAATGATAAAACTCACATTCCAATCCCATTTATGAGCTACAAAGAAGAAATTAAATGTTTGTTTAACATCTTTGTTACTTTTCCAACTTGCTGACAAAGGATTCTAATGGTGGCAACTCATTAATTAACTCTTTCTAGTTAGGCATTCCCCGACCAGATTTTCGAACACGACCATCCAAACGCAAGACAATAAACACATCTTCTCTTGGAGTTAGTCCTTCAGACTCTTGTTTCTCACAAACCAAACTTTCCCATTCATTAGGAGAAATAAACTCTACCTTGAATCATTTTTCAACTTGTGCTAATGACTTGGAAGCTATATCTTGCGTTCGTTTTTCCAAATTACCCACTTGATGAAGTTTTGACAAGATTATTGCGAAACTTCTCAGCTCTTTGAACTGCTCTATTTACCAGATCTTTTGCCCCTGCCAAACCTGCTCACCATCAGACCTAGTACCTGATACATCATCGCTGTGTGCCAAAACCTTGATTGCACACTCAAATACCTCTGTCACTTTTTCACCCATTTCTATGGCATGTACTGAGAAATTGTAATTTATAGAACTTATAAGAGGAAGATGATGGCGCTGCACCCCATCAACTCTAACTCTTGATTTCCTTTTCCCTCAAACCAAATAAAAATAAAATTTATTGGAATGGGAAGGTATATAGCATCCACTTGAGACATCTTCAAGTAAGCAACAATAGTTCACCAAAGCCCTCTTTCCTGAACCAACAAATTCTAAACTTTCAAGGTCCTCAAATGCACCTGTCAAGATGGTCTCACTCCAGAATTTGCTCTTGCCCTTCAGGTTGAATAACGATAGCACAGAAGGTCTCACACTTTTACGTGCCCCTGGTATTGTAGTTGAAGAACTAGTTGCTGAGATCAGGACAATGGAAATGAGAAATAGCGTGATATATCACAGATCATGACGTTTGGTGGAACGATGGGGCAGATTGCATTTCCCCGTCTGCGCCATTACTCTCCCGATCGCTTTCGCTGACCACTCCTAGTTCTGTAGGCAAATAAAAGAAATGGGAGTGCCTCAAAAGTGTGCCAAGTCCTACGTGCAGTGCTGCACCCAAGAGCACAACGCCACACTTCCAGAAGCACAGCACCACACGAGGATGGCCTAAGAATAGGATTTATAGCAGAAGGCATCTTTTCAGCTTCTTGTTCCTATTTTGCAATTGGCTTGCAATCTGTATCCACGAAAGTTTCCTCAAGCATCAAAGTCAACGACTTAAAAAATCAAACCCACTAGAAGCATTCGGACTACAAGAATTTTCTTTAGAGATTGAATCTTCAGAAAACTCAGGTTCTTTTGCATTGCTACCACTTCTAGGTTATGATAAGGGATGATCCACGTCTTCTTTATGCCCTGAAATAGTGGATTCCACACAGTTTGAGACAACAATGTCCGCGGACCAATCCAATGATGCTTTCACACTGATGCAAACAGAAATTCACTAGAATCTACATCTAACCATTCCAAGATTGCCCTTGATGCAATTTTCAGAAGAACATTTGCTGCATCATCTGTATCTACTAATGAATGCTTTGATGTGCTGTTTACTACCAATACACTTTCTAGAAATGGGGAACTACACGAGGGACCTTCTATAACCTTTGTTCAGAGAGTGTCCACTTCTGACTCCATGTTTAATTTTCTTCTTCTTTATATATGAACATATTGGGTGCACTGTTCTAAATTCACCTCATTCTGGGATAATTGCACAATGTCCTTGGGAGTTTCTAATAAAGGCTCAGTGGAGTCAGTTTGTTGAGCATGAACATCCTTCTCAGCTCCATCTTTTAATACTTTCAAATTTTTTAGGCCTGAGTGACACACGCCCTCTTCCGAGCCCTTTCTTTTCTCTTGATCAAAATTAAAAGCGTTTTCTGTTTCCGATAGAGCCTTGCCCTATGACATTAACTAAAGGGTCTATATCTGAAACAAAAATATGATGAGAAAAGTTATCTACCATTTCTCCATTGTTAACAACTCCCTCAGTGGGCATTGGGTCTCTCATGACAAAAGAAGCTTGAGAACCTGACCCTGCTCTGACGGTTTCCTTATCACTTGGGGCGTATCTTTCTTCCATCTCCATTTGCCTAGAGAATTTGTTAGCATTTCTTTTGCCTCTAATTCCTAGGACAAGGGTAGTTTCCTCATGCATGTTTTTATTGACATGATCAACAATAGGTGATAAAAACTTGTCATGGGCAGCAAATCCTTTTTCTTTGACTGGAACACAAGAAACATTGATGTTTTCTTTAAACGCCCCTATTTTCGTATAAGGTTTCCCAGAATATCCTACACTATGTAGATGGATATCTCTGTCTATGTGACTTCTATCTGCTTTAATTTATGGGTAATTCCCAATTGGTCCATGGATGGGGGTAGAACTATTCATTGGTTTGTTAACAAGAGCAAGCAAATTTTCAGGTTTGAGCATCCCACGTTCTGCTTTTGGTAACTTGGACTTTGCACTATCTTTTTCATTTGTAATATGATGAACCTTCAATAAGTTAGAAGCGAAGGCAATATTCTCTTTTCTCTAATGAGAACCTATCTCCCAAGATCATCCACCAAATGCTTTGTTAAACCAATCATGTCACCAACAATATCACTGTCAGCAATATACAGTTCCCTTTGCACAAATCCATGGATATTTCTTTTATACGAGCTCGCCATATGTTGAGATGAGAATTAACAACACAACAATAGGCCTTAAAGGATATGTTCTCTCCTTCTCTATCACAATCCAACCACAAAACTAGCCACTGACATCACCTAGCTTCCTTTGGATCATTCAATACCTGAACTGCTGCATGGGAGATCTTTGAGTCAACCATTCATTTGGTCAGATCTTTTGATCTGGGAGCTGGTTTTTGGAATGTGATATACCGTTGGAAAGCTCTTTCCAAGCTGTTTCTGATGGACACACTTATGACATGTTTTCCCCTAAAGATCATGTGCAAAACATCTAACAAAACCAAACATAGTAAGAGCTCATGTTGATCCCTGGTGATAGGCTGCGAAGACTGGAACTAAAACGTCCCTTAAGCAAGACACTACAACCCATATCTCCAATCACATCCATGAATGGAGGCATCGACATCGCCTGATCATGTTTGAAATTGCTAATCAATTGTTGACTGAATGGTTCACCAAGTCATTTGTCAGCAAAATTTCTAAGGACATAGCCATGGGTGGATGTGTCACTGAAGAACAAGCCATCGCGCATTCCCAGTATCTAGACCTCGTCTACTCGTAGTCTGGCACGTTATATGATATGTTACTCAATGCACCCAAACCATCATCTGATTTGGAAACATCAAAGTCTCCTACTATTCCTCTTGTTGATGGAGTAATTGGTTCAGTGTCCCACACCCCTGCAAAGTCTTCTTCCAAGCAGAAGTTGGTCTCAGACACCACTTCCAATGATTCCCAAAATTCACCTGGTCTTGGTAAAACCTCGAAGGTTCACGCTCTCCAGTTTACCGCAATGGAAAACTCCTCTAAAGGAAAAAAGAAATGTAAAGGCAAGTCCAAAGTCGATTCCCCAAAACAGGGCCCTCCTAAATCATCTGTTGGTGATGCTTCTCAATGGAATCCCAAGTATCCACGCCTCATCTGTGAGGAGTATCACTACACTAAAGATTGTCCTTGACGATCTGAAGTTAGTTGTTTGCTTAATGGGACCTCAACTATCCTGAAAGATCCCTTTCTGTCCCAATAGACCCAAATGGTAGACCAGACTCAATCATCCACTTCCTTAGGTTCCCAAGTGTTCATGATGAGTTCATCGGTAAATGTGGCTACCAGATCGAAATATTATCAAACACCTACCCCGACAATAGGGAAAGAGAAATAAGGCACCCCTTCCTCCTCTATCATGTCTTCCTCTGGTCCTCTCCATATAGAGTGAGCTAATCCAGATTCTGCTATTCAACCACCCTCACAGGGTGTGCTGCGAAAGTCCTCGTGTAATCCAAATGCTTGAGCTGCTCAACCTTATAACATTGTTGAGGATTTGGCTCAAGCGCCATCAACTATGTCTGCTCTTGAGGTCCTTCAAAGCTGTCCATCTCAGTGGAAATTTTTGTTGTCAACTATTGGAGGTACTGATGCATCTGAATCCAATCTTATTTGTTTTGATCTAGAAAACCATGTTCCATGCTTACCTCATTAGATTTCCTTTCTCATCCAGGTGATCGTTAATGAGAAGATAATTCACAGGACCGTCATTGATGAAGGTGCTTCCACCTGCATCATGTCTGTCTCTTGTTGGAAGGAAATTGGTTCTCCTACCTTGAATAAATCACCTAACACTTTGGAAGCATTCGATGGGTGTGAATTTCTACTGTTCAATGTCCTTACGAACCTTGCCATTACCTTGGAAGGAAAGACAATACATGTCAAAGTAGAAATTATGGATGCGAATATTAATTATAATCTTCTACTCGGACGGAGTTGGACCCATGCTATGCATGTTGTGGCCTCTTCTTTATTTCGCGTGCTACGTTTTCCTCATCAAGGGAATATTTTCACAGTTGATTAGTTGTCTTTCTTCACTTCTTCCTTGGATGGCAATGTTCCCTATGTGAAGTGTATCGGTGCTCCTTATGAGAGTGTGGGAGTTGAAATTTTTAAAGATCTCGCATTGATGGGTATTTTTCCACTCCCAGCTCCACATGTTTCCTCCGTCAATATGATCTCAGTTAAGTCTGATCCTTGGGTCATTCCCTCTCCCAATCTTGTTGAGACATGGGGTGATGTCATGCTGTTAAGCCCTACTGAGACCAATTATGTCGAGATTGTTTTGGCTTCAGCTTTGGTACCGACTGATCATTCTGTTTCAAGTACATCTCTCGATGTGTATTCTCAATCCTGTGGCTTGGTGCTTCATATTTCCCCGATCCCTTAACGAAGACATTTCTTACTGATGAGAGTATTATGGAAGGGAGTGCCATCGTTCCTCGTTCTTGCATGGCTCGATGGTCATGTCTACTTGTCTTGAGAAGTTCTCTTCTCAGTTCCTAACCCAACCACTTTAGATGCCGATCATGACTCATGAAGTTTGGTCAGAAGGGAACATGGGTAATATTACCCAAATGATGCCTATTGATATTTCTGTCAAGCCTGGTGTCGTTGAAAGTTCATATTGGGGTGACTTGTTCTCCTGATGAGATCAAGCTCTACACTCATCTTTTTCAAGAATTTCGAGATGTTTTTGCATGGTCATATGAAGAAATGCCCGACATTGACCCAAGTATAGTCATGCATGAGATTCCAACTTATCCTAACGCGAAGCCTGTTCGATAAAGAATTCATCCAGTGCACCCTAGAAAAGTGATTGCCTAAGGAGGAAGTTGAAAAACATCTCAAAGCCGGATTTATTTATCCAATCCCTCTAACAGATTGGGTGTCAAATATCATATTGGTGACAAAGAAGCAGGGAACTATTCGGGTCTGTGTTGATTATCGTGACCTTAATCGCGCTAGTCAAAAGGATAACTACCCCACTCCTTTTATAGACAAGATCATCGATGAATGTACTAGGAGTGAAATCTTTTCCTTTATGGATGATTTTTTCTGGGTTAGAACTAGATAAAAATTGTGCCTGCTGATCAAGATAAGACTACCTTTATCTATCTATGGGGGACTTTTGCATATAAAAATCTCCCTTTTGGCCTTAAGAATGTTGGGGAAACTTTTCAAAGAGTGATGTCATATGCTTTCCATGACATTAAAAACATCATTCAACCTTATTTGGATGATCTTCCCGCTCATTCACGTAAGCGCCATGACCATCCCGACCATCTTCGACAATTTTTTCTTCGTTGTAGACACTACAACATTCGGCTGAATCCGCATAAATGTGTCTTCTACGTTGAATCCGGGTGCCTGCTCGATTTTATTGTTTCGAAAGATGGGATTCATCTTGATCCTCTTAAAGTCGAGGCTATTGTCAATCTACCCCCTCCCTCTTCATTGCATCAACTACAAAGTTTGCAAGGGAAAGTGAATTTCCTTCGTCATTTCGTGCCTAACTATGCTGAGCTAGCTTCAGGGTTCACCCAGTTTCTTAAGCAAGGGATTCCATTCATTTGGGATGAGGCTGCCCAAAAATCTTTCGATGACCTAAAAGTTGTCCTCATTAATGCTCCCTTGTTGCATCCTCCGAACTACCATCGCGATTATTTTCTCTATCTAGCTGTAGCCTCTAGCACCATTTCTATGGTGTTGGTACAAGACGATGATGAAGGCCATGGATATGTTATTTACTACCTCAGCCGCAATCTCCTTGATCCTGAGATGCATTATGCTAATGTCGAGAAGTTGGATTTCATTGTTTTTCGGTTTGTTCAACGTTTTCGGCATTATATTCTCCTCTGCACTACAACCGTGATTTCTGAGTGTAACCCCATGACTTACATTCTGACTCGTCAGTTATTGGGGGGCAAGTATTCTAAGTGGATACTGTCACACGGAATTTGTCAAGGGTGCGGACACGACTGACCTTCCTAGAAGTCTAAGACGTTCTAATGACAAACAAGACAAAATGGAGTGATCTTTCTCTAAATACACCTTTTACAACATGAAAACTACAAGTGTTTAGGCTTACCTTATTCCAAAACGCTGTTGTTGAAGTCCGTTCTTGACGATCCGGATGAGCTCCTCCTTCAAGTCAATTCCTGCAACCACAAACAATCAAACAATTACCAAGCACTTGCATTTCATATAATAAAACATATATTCAACATGCAGACCAAGGAACACATGAAATAACTCATTAACACAAGCTATTGAGAAAAATAAACCAGTTTGTATTAATAACGAAACAAAGAAACTCTTACAACCTGGCCTTGGTGTTGTGCAAGTTCCTCCCAGGGTCCATCAAGGGTTTTCCTCTACTTTGACAAAGCTCACCCTCTCCCAAGTAGAATCAAGTGAAGACAATCTCTCCTCACAAAGGCTCTAATGGAAGACCTAAATCCTGCAGCATTTACCCAAAGAAAATGTATAGCTCCAACCTCTCCTCCTTCTGGCTCAATGCCTTTATTTATAGTGCTGTAAAGAGGTTATTCAGGTCCACTATCAATGGGATCATCCCCCTCTATGGGTGGGATAGCTCCCTTGTTGATGGGATAAGTCCCCTCTTAATAGAGATACATGAACCAACTGGAGGCGCATCCATTTCATCAAACCGACCCTAGAATGTTCTAGAAGTAACCACAAGTAACTTTTTCAAGATAAAACTTGCGCATTTTGCCTTTTACAGAAGGACGCACCTGTCCTTTAACATACAGAGCGTCCATGGACGCAGTTTTTGTGAACATGACCTGCGTCCCCGCAGGTAAGGCTAGAGAGAACCTGCGACCCCAGAGATAAACATAGTTTTTACAAGACTTTCTCTCTTTTTTGAGTTTGAGATGGATAACAGAAGCATAAAGACTTTGCCTAAGAGGGTAGCATGACTATTGATTTGAGCCATACTAACTGTAAGTAGTCAAGGTGACATTTTTTAGTGTAACAGATTGCCCCCTAAAGTGCGAAGCCTGGAATAGATTGGTATTTTGTAA
Organism: Pinus tabuliformis; assembly: GCA_031772625.1. Classification (NCBI taxonomy): domain Eukaryota; kingdom Viridiplantae; phylum Streptophyta; class Pinopsida; order Pinales; family Pinaceae; genus Pinus; species Pinus tabuliformis. The sequence goes on from CM062818.1 coordinate 1,952,008,241, forward strand.
TTCTAGGAAGGGTGAAGCGCTTTATCATTTCAAGGATTGACTTGTGGATGACCTGGTTAGAACCTGCAATTTTCAACACAAAATACATGTATAAGATTATATCATCACTGAGGTAGGCATTCCCATACTCAGATTCAAAACTTTAACTAATGGACTAACTATTCTGATACAGGAATGATCTTGCAGTACATCATTTTTATAGACTTTTGTAGACACAGTATGGACGCAGCCATCTGTTTATGATTAGTCTACATAGACAATGAATACAAAACTCCTTGCAGCCTGGATGGTAGAAACTAGATCCAGGGTCTTCACTTCTACTTCCCGAATTGGTACGATTCTAAACATGTGATTAAATGATTCGATGTCGAACATGTTAGAAACCACTTGATTACCAGTCGATGATGTAAACTGTTAACAAGCGTGAGAGAGACCACCAGTAATGTCAATGGTTCTCAAAGTACCAAGCACAGCCCGTGAAATGTGAATAGATGTTTTGATGTCGAACACTCCACGGAATCCTTTGATCGAAAGTCAATGATGTAAAATGTCGTCAAAGGCGAGAAACCTGCCATTGATGCATGCAGACTTCAAGGTATTGTCGATTCCTAAGTCATCTTTCTAGATAATGTGTCGATGTCGATAGAAAGCGACTCGTTGCAGGCAAGCCTGCAACACGAAATCATTGTTCAAGTTGAAGAAATGTTGCTGTAAGGACTGACTCAAGGATGGTTAAATGGATGATAAGTATTTTGCAGATGAAAGTTTTGCTTGCAGACCTCTTGAACACATAATGACACAACAGATGGTTTGGTGACGAATAACTCAAAGTTGATCCCTGAACCCGGTTAAAGATTTTCAAAGTGATTTGGTCAACTGTGAGGTAAAAGATTTCCCAACCCAGGTGAAATGCAAAAGTGTCGTGTTCAAGAGTGGTAATAAAGTTTCGTTTGAGACAAAAGGTGACAAATAGGTTCATTCTTCTCTCTTTTCCCCCACCATTTCTGGCAAGTACCTCTTTATTTTTAACAAGCTTGAGGAGGATAACATATGCTTGGTTATAAGCTCATCCTTCGGACGAGTCCAACCTAGTTTAAATTCGAACCCTAGGAAGGAGTGGTTCGTTCCCGTTTGTAATTGAACAGGTCCTTTACTGTAAAAGTTTTAACGAGCCCAGTATAGGAGAAACTCGGCGTTTTTCAATTTTAGAGAGTCTGAAAAACTTAAGGAAACTCCACGTTGAACTTTTTCGTAAATTTGTGTCCCTCAAGCCCGAAAAAGTATAAAATAATACCTGGGGGAACCGCTTGATCTTGCGACCAAGGAGTACTTTCATAATAGTGTCGTTAACCTGAAAAGTAAAAAGCGATCAAGGACACGTCGTTTTATTTCCTTATCGAGTTTGAAACGACAAAAACCCGGCAATCTTTTCCTGATTTTGCGGTCAGAAAAGAGCTAAAAGGGGACCGTCTTTTAATTCCGTTTTAACGAGTGTAAAAGAAACGCTCGGCGATCTTTTCATGTTTTAAGAGTCTGAAAAGGGCTTAAAAGAGAACTCCAAGGTTTCACTTTTTCGTAAGTTTTAACGAGTTCGAAAAAGGGATAAAAATGTACTCATGGTTTTCACTTTTTCGTAAGTTTTAATGAGTTCGAAAAGGGATAAAAATGTACTCATATGGCCGACTTTCAATTTAATTTACGAGCAGGAAAAGACGGAAAGAACTCGGCGTTTTCATTTGTTTTACGAGAATGAAAGATAGCAAAATAATCTCGGTATTTTCATGAGTTTAACGAGTCTTGAAAATAACTAAAATTGACTCGAGATAGGTTTCATTTTTACAAAAGCTTGAAACAGAGAAAAACTATGCTTCAGAGTAGTTTCATTTTTACACAAGCTTGAAACAGAGATAAAACTGTGCTTGATGCCCCCTAAGCATAACTGCTAGAGTGCATGCCCCCCTAGCTTCATTTCATTCAACCATTTGGATGAAATGAAGGTTTAGTGACGAGATCATTTAAAAGACTTTGACCTAAAACTGTAAGAAAATTATGCAAAACACCGAAACAACTAACCTAAATATACAACTTAACATTTACGAGATCTAGTCAATCTCTCGACTCAAGTAGAGGAGGATTTGTTTCATTTTTTAACGAGCTTGACACAGGAAAAGAACTATGCTCGGATTCGGTTTCATGTTTACGCAAGCTTGAAACGAAAAACTATGCTTGTTATAAGTTCACATGCCCCCAGCATAATGATGCAAATCAAGGTACATGCCCCCCAAGCTTCATTGCATTCAATGAGGTGGATGGAATGAAGCTTTACTTTCAAAATCTTGGAAAGACTCGACTTGAAAAGGGAGTTGTTTCATTTTTTAACGAGCTTGACACAAGACAAGGAACTATGCTCATAACTACTCTCTACAATCTACCTAACAAAAAACTTTACTCTAAAAACCTTGATTCATTTTTTAATGAGCTTGACACAAGACAAGGAACTATGCTCTAAAATCCTTGATTCATTTTTTAATGAGCTTGACACAAGACAAGGAACTATGCTCATGACTACACTCTACAATCTACCTACTTAACCTACCCTTGTTTCATTTTTAAACGAGCTTGACACAAGACAAGGAACTATGCTCAAGACTCCTTGTTTCATCTTTTAACGAGCTTGACACAAGACAAGGAACTATGCTCAAAAAGTTCGCATGCCCCCAGCATAATGATGCAAAGCGAGGTACATGCCCCCCACGCTTCATTGCATTCAACCGGCTGGATGAAATGAAGGTTTACTTTCAATATTTAACTTGAAAAGGGAGTTGTTTCATTTTTAAGGAGGTTGACACAAGAAAAGAACTATCCTCATACCTGATTCATTTTTAACGAGGTTGACTCAGGAACAGGAATTGTCCTCATACATGATTCATTTTTTAACGAGGTTGACTCAGTAACAGGAACTATCCTCAAAACCCTACTTTCTACAATCTACAAAAAGAACCTAAAGTCTAGCTGATTCATTTTTTAATGAGGTTGACTCAGTAAAAGAACTGTCCTCATGCTAGCCTATTTCATTTTTTAACGAGGTTGATACAGGAAAAAACTATCCTCGTAAACTGATTTATTTTTTAACGAGGTTGACTCAGTAACAGGAACTTTCCTCGGACGCACTGATTCATTTTTTAATGAGGTTGACACAGTAAAAGGAACTTTCCTCACACTAGCCCGTTTCATTTTTTAACGAGGTTGATACAGGAAAAAACTATCCTCGCACACACTGATTCATTTTTTAATGAGGTTGACACAGTAAAAGGAACTTTCCTCACACACACTGATTTCTAACTATCTATATGACCTAAAAACTAGCTGATTCATTTTTTAATGAGGTTGACTCAGTAAAAGAACTGTCCTCATACACTGATTCATTTTTTAACGAGGTTGACACAGTAAAAGGAACTTTCCTCGTACACACTGATTCATTTTTTAATGAGGTTGACACAGTAAAAGGAACTTTCCTCATTCACACTGAGCATGGCTTCTAACTGGAAGAAAGACATGTCAATGGACACACCTTGATCATGGCTTCCAAGAGATCTTCATCAGAAGGAAGAACAGTTCTTTGGAAGGAACACATGTCAAGGGACTCAAAAGGGATAAGAACATCGTGTTCAAGTAATCCCATGGATTTTTCCATGTCAATTACCGGATCTAAATCAAAGGAAGATGAGCAAACAGTGAGAGGCTCACTTACATCGGTAACTGAAAACATGGGACCAGTTGCCACATAATTAATCCGTGGCAGGGTAGATACCACTTTAGAATCAGGAACATTTAGGGGTGTCATACTATTGGTAGTTGAAACAAGACTAGGGAACGAAAGCTGGTCTACAGTCACAATACTACCATTGTGAGGGAAAGACATCACGCGAAAGAGTGTCGATACGACAGCTTTCATTGCATAAACATAGTCTCGCCCAAGGAGTAAATTGAAATCCAAGGGACCTCGAACTACCATAAGATCAATACAGACAGTTTTACCTTCCAAGGTAATAGAAAACTTAGGAAGGATCCCTAAAGGTTCACTAATTGTTCTGTTAAAAGCTTTCAGATTCTGCGTAATAGGCGCAAGCTGAGGGGAACCCAAAGCTTTCCAAACAGCTGAGGATAAAATACTAACAGAAGCACCTTCATCTACCTGAGTACGATGTATGTCCCTACCACCAGCCTTGAAAATGATTTGGAAAGGGATGGAGGAAGGAAGACGAGGTTCTGTCAGTCTATTCCAATCAAAGGAAAAGACCTCAGTACTTGGAGGGGGTTCTGTAGAAACAGGTGAAATGCCCCCCGGCATAGAAGAATCCGATGTAACAAGAAGAACATCAGCGGTATGAAATTTACTCTCGAAAAGGAGAGTGTGATCGACCGAATGTGAAATTGAATCGACCACTTGATCAACTAATGGATCATCAACCTGAGTGACATGAGTTTCACTCTCCAATGGGAGAGTGTGATCGACTGTACTTGAATTTAGATCAATCACTCCGTCAGTTGACGGTAGGTTGGGAGAAAGTTTACGGTAACCAGTTGGAAATTCTTGCTGTGGAACAGTAAGGTTTTCCAACAATGTTGAGGCTTCATCCATGTGAGGGCAAATGTGAGTTTGATGACTCCCTTTGCATAACTTACAAGGAAACCTAACTTTACCTTTTTTCCCAGGAACCTGACTATCACTGGTTGATGGACCAACGGAAAGTTGATGGGATTTTTCTGACCATACTTCCAAGACCTTTGGAATACCAGGACAATTGACAAGGAAGTGGTCACCCTTACAAAGCCTGCAAGGGTATTTGGGTTTACGATGCATGTCGGAATTTTCCTCAACACAACTAACACTTACAGCCATGGTTGGTTGGTTGACTTCTTTCTTATCTTGCTTCTTCTTCTTCTTCTTCTTCTTCCCTTTCTTCTTCTTCTTAGCCTCCTGGTTACTAGCATCAAGGCTTTTACCAGGCGAAGAGGAAGAAATGGAGGAAGAAAAATTAGGCGAAGAAGGTAAAGGGTCAACAGAAGGTTGGTGATGTTGAGATGGTGAACTCTGTTGAGGTGAAGCATCCGGTTGAGGTGGAACAATTGGAGTACTTTGGGCCAACGAAGTTGAAAATAACCATATCGGTAAACCTATTGTAAATCCAGGTAATGACAAAGTAGCCATATAAGGAGGACCAACATTTCCAAAGTAAGGAAAAGTACTAGGATTCTCATTAGGAGGGGTTCCTAGGTTGATAAATTCCGGAACATTTGCCATTATATTCAACTTCGGTGAATTTTATTAACAATTTAAAACTAAAATTAACAATTCACAATTCACACCTAACAATTAAAATTCACAATTCACACCTATGGTCTCTATAAAAGTAAAAACAAACAAATTAACACGCGCTATCAAATCTAGGAGTCAAACCACACACAAACAGTAAGCTCTCCGGACCGAAAACACTAGTTGGTGATGAAGCCCAACCTCGCAGAATTCAGTACAGAAATGGCGGTTGGAACAGTTACCCCGGCAACCTGCTTAATGAATAGACCGGCACAAGTTCCTCCACTTTAACCGTCTCGAAGTGAAGTGAACCCCCCGGAAAATCCAAGTGAGTATAACCGACGTCTGCTCCAGGTACAGTGGGACCTTCCCTCCACCGTCACCTCGGTAGAACCCTAAAGATTATGGTCACTAAGGTCACCAACAGTAACAAATACACCTGGGGGAACAGTCTAAACTCCGACAGCACGCAAGGGCAGAGTAGCAAGCTCAATCCCCTTACCGGCTCCTTGACAGTAATCCAAGGTTTACCGATAAGTGACCCCTGGCTCCTCGACAATGGTTAATCCGAGGTTTACCGTTTGTAATACGTACTGTCTGGCGTCGTTCCCAACGAGGGGGGAATGATCCCCTCACTGGTTCGGACACGAGCTCGTGCTTCTCCTTTAAGAGGAGCTTTCCCAGAGTGCAATTGAAACAATTGGATTTATTCTACTCAAGATAAACTATCTGTTTGGTTTTGTAGTCTTGGAGAGTTAAGTACTCACCTACTCCAAGACCCTAGCCTAAGCTATGTTGGTGTTTCAGAGCCCTAGAAATGTAAAAATTACTAGATGAATTTTAATTAAGCGTTGTGTTATTAAGGCTGTTATTACTCAAATGGGTAAATGGAGATGAAACCAATGGTGTTATGACCCGACTCAACTGAATGCAATCGAATATGATAATGCAATCCTTTCAATTCGATGAATCCTAACTAGAGTAAGGAGAGAGTTTCCATTCACTTCCAACAATGCAAAAAATTGATCATTAAGAGAAAATTTAACAAATTCTCTAATGCACTAATTTCATCAAGAAAAACTAATGCAAATCAATTCCAAACCAATTTTTATTTTTATTTTTGTGTAAATTCAAATCAAAGAAAGCTGATCTAAATCTACGATTGGTCTTTCAGAATGTAAACTATGCAATTGTAATCTATGCACAATTCACATGAAAAGTATGCAAATGTAATCTATGCACATTTTTCATTCATATTCTGAAACTGAGAACTCTAATTATGCAAATGTGATCTATGCAAGAGAATTCTCAAACACAAGATGATTCTAATGTAATCTAAGAACCAATCAAGTGCAAAATGAGAAAATTGGGTGTGAGTTCCAAAGATCAAAACATAAAAACACTCAAAGGCGATTAACACTCATACACAATTTAGCCCCCCCCGGCGAATGAGGGGGAAATTTTTTTGCAAAAACAAAAGCAAAAAGATGCAAAATTGTGAAAAGACTGAGACAAACCTCCAAGTAATGATCAAAGGAAATCAAATCAAGAATTTCTCAAGAAAGAGACTCAAAACACCCAATTGATGAAAGCTAAGAGCAGGAACAAGCTTAGGTGAAAATTTTTGACAGGGTACTAAAGGATCTGGGCAGAAAACACTAAGAAAAACTAAAATCTAAAAGCAATTAAAGTAAAAATGGAGTTTTCCTAAATTTTTACAGGAAGACGCAGGCAACCCGTTAGAACAGGCGCGGGCCCGCTCTGTGCAAACGGCAACAGCGCATCCAAAGACGCACTGTGCAGTACTCAGAGGGTGCGTCCTTCTGGAAAAGTTGAGAAAAACCAAATCTAATTAAATCTAAAGCTAAGCCACCCAAATACTAATTCTCACAGTCAAAAACCAGAAAATAAAAATGCTTTTCTCAGAGCAAAGTTCACACAAAGGAAAAGACTTTCTCATTAATGGATTCCCCAGTGGAGTCGCCAATTTGTCACACGGAATTTGTCAAGGGTGCGGACACGACTGACCTTCCTAGAAGTCTAAGACGTTCTAATGACAAACAAGACAAAATGGAGTGATCTTTCTCTAAATACACCTTTTACAACATGAAAACTACAAGTGTTTAGGCTTACCTTATTCCAAAACGCTGTTGTTGAAGTCCGTTCTTGACGATCCGGATGAGCTCCTCCTTCAAGTCAATTCCTGCAACCACAAACAATCAAACAATTACCAAGCACTTGCATTTCATATAATAAAACATATATTCAACATGCAGACCAAGGAACACATGAAATAACTCATTAACACAAGCTATTGAGAAAAATAAACCAGTTTGTATTAATAACGAAACAAAGAAACTCTTACAACCTGGCCTTGGTGTTGTGCAAGTTCCTCCCAGGGTCCATCAAGGGTTTTCCTCTACTTTGACAAAGCTCACCCTCTCCCAAGTAGAATCAAGTGAAGACAATCTCTCCTCACAAAGGCTCTAATGGAAGACCTAAATCCTGCAGCATTTACCCAAAGAAAATGTATAGCTCCAACCTCTCCTCCTTCTGGCTCAATGCCTTTATTTATAGTGCTGTAAAGAGGTTATTCAGGTCCACTATCAATGGGATCATCCCCCTCTATGGGTGGGATAGCTCCCTTGTTGATGGGATAAGTCCCCTCTTAATAGAGATACATGAACCAACTGGAGGCGCATCCATTTCATCAAACCGACCCCTAGAATGTTCTAGAAGTAACCACAAGTAACTTTTTCAAGATAAAACTTGCGCATTTTGCCTTTTACAGAAGGACGCACCTGTCCTTTAACATACAGAGCGTCCATGGACGCAGTTTTTGTGAACATGACCTGCGTCCCCGCAGGTAAGGCTAGAGAGAACCTGCGACCCCAGAGATAAACATAGTTTTTACAAGACTTTCTCTCTTTTTTGAGTTTGAGATGGATAACAGAGGCATAAAGACTTTGCCTAAGAGGGTAGCATGACTGTTGATTTGAGCCATACTAACTGTAAGTAGTCAAGGTGACATTTTTTAGTGTAACAGATACTCATCCTCCAAGAATTCGATTTGGTGTTCACTACTATCCAATCTAAGAAATCACTTGTATTTACCAAGTTGATTTGATCTCTTCCCTCTACTTCTCTTCCTGCTGGTACTGATGAGCATCTCCCAAACGAGACTCTTTTTTTTGTTTAGCACCCTTGACCCTTGGTACGTTGATATCATCATGTATCTCCAAACCTTTACCTTTTGGTTTGCATTGACGAAGGATGATCATTGACGCATTCGGCATTAATCCCAACCTTACTGCATCATTGGAGATACTTTATACCGCGTTGGTGTTGATTCATTTTTGCGCCGATGTTTGAATCTCGAGGAAGCTGAAAGAGTCTTGAATGACTGTCATTCTGGTGCATGTGGTGGTTGTTATACAACAAAATGACCTCCTCATCAACTCAAAGGTGAAAGACAGGATGACTGAAGCAAAGACCACAATTGCAGGCCTTGATTCCACACTAATGCTGGTTGCACATTGAAAACCTACTTTATAAAGCTTGTTACCAAGCCTAAGGGAGTGTTAGTGACCCCACTAACTCATGTTACTAGTGAAGGGGCAACGTTAGTGAAACTAAGAGAAGTTCAATGGGTCAAGCCAATGAATTGACTCACAAATATCTAGATATTTATCCCTAAATTTTCTCAAGAAAAGCAAGGAAACATCCAAAATCAAGATATTTGGAGGATTTCTAATCTAAGAAAAGAAGGCAAATGGGAAAGAGCTGAAAAGCAGAGCAAGTTCATTGCTTTTTCCCTAGTGAACTCTAGGAGGAGCTTAGCAACCCTAACTCAATTTCTATATAAGCAAAGTGAGGGTTATTGTGAAAAGGGTTAGAGAATTTGAAAGGATAGCCCACTAAGCTGTTGTGAACTGTCATACACTTGAAGAAGTGAGCTGAAAGAGAGAGAGAGAGAGAAGAAGAAGGGGCAAGGGAAGGTTGATACAACAAATGGTTGTAATCACTCTTCCATTATAAATACATAACTACAGTTGTGTTCCCTACTCCATAGTGTCGGTAACATTGTTCATTGAGTTCATTTCGATACTTGTTGAGCTGAGTAGTTTAAGCTGTATACAAATATATGTTCATTGTGCATTCTTATATTAGTTTTCAATATTGTATGCTGTGATTGTGTTTTCCTTTCCTTTGTGCAGGAATTGTCTTGGAGCTGGCTTTGAAGGAGTTCTTCTTGGCTGCATAGCGATCTCCAAACAAATCTAGAAGGAGACTTGAGGTAATCCTCTTTTCATACTTTGTTAACTTATATTTGATAGATGAACATGTGTATAACTTGGTAGCTTCTGTAGATAATCTTATAGTCTGTCGAAGGTCCCAGGAAGGCCTTTGAGGGTAGTTTCCATGCACCGTGCATTTTATCCCATAGTACAATTGGTAACTCTGCTGGGGACTATACATCTAGTTCCCGGTTTACCCAGTCTCTTCTTTGTTCTCTCTTCTTTCTAAGAGCTCCCTATTCTTCAACAATCCTTTTTCTGATCCACCAAATATCTTGCTGCATCCTACTAGTTTGATTTCACCTCAGAAACTGATCCTAGAGGCCCTCTGTTTGAGAAATTTCCCACACTAACGCAGGTTACCAGGCTACACAGAGCTTTATAAAGCACTGTGCCTGTGTACAGGGAGCGTTAGTGGACCAACTAACTCTCTGTTTCCACTAAAATAGAGTGTTAGTCTCCCATTTCCATGATTTCCAGTAGTGTCTGTGGACCAAAAGGGATGGAAAATCTTCTCATGGGCTGAAATAAGATCTGTAACTGTATTATGTCAGCAAAATTGGTGTCCTAGAAATTTATTTTTAGGAAAAAGTTTTGGTTTTTCTCTCTTAAAAAACATTTTTTCTGAAAGAAAGACTGATATTTTGTATTCATCCTTCTGTTTAAATAGTTGTGAGTTGCTTCATTTTGGTTTTTAGTAGTTGTTAGGAAATATTGGAAAATAATCTTTTGGTTATGCATGTGTTGAAAGACTATAGATGCACAGACAAAACTATGAATATGTGAAAAATATGAATATGTAGAATAAGGCTTGTTTGCATCAAATTGAATTTTTTTTTTCAAAGCATTGTTTCTGCATGATTTATTGAGTCAAGAGTCTCACCATATTTCATACGTCAACACCCCTACTGAAGACCAATAATCAAGTACACATAAAATTTACGTTAAAATCAATCAGTTACTCTTTTGAGCAAACCAACATTAGCTAGGTTAGGATCTTGGGATAAGCATGTGAGTGAACTGCCCAAGGTTGAAAACCAAAACTAGTGTCGTTAATGAGCGAAAAATTCCTTCTGCACTCATATTACCAGGACCACTCCACTAACAATGGAGCAAAATACGAGACAACATCGGACTGTAATTAAAGGCAGCCTGCCTTCTCTTACAAATCCTTTGGGCATTTTGTGTACTGGGGGTCCCTTTGGGGATTTCGGAACTGAGTCGAGGACTCAGGTATCCTGCCCACATAGCATGCTGTCTACAACTATGTCCCCCATGATGATATCTGTGATCTGAGGTATCTCTAGTGGCCAAAATTATAAGGACTTACACAAGGTGACTGGGACGGGCTGTCTTGGTGCCTAACACGAATGGATCTACTCTATCTTCAGTTTTTGGGAGGGTGCTCGTCTTCACGAGAGTACTTGGCCCCTCAATTTGAGGTTTAGGCAAAGCTCTAGAGTAACCGTAATCGTACATTTAGCCATCCTTCCCTATTATTCATTGAGATACTGGGTTTCATCTCCAGTGATTGGTGCTTATCAAATGAGGTACTTTCCCTCTATTTGCTGATTGATATATTTGGTGTATTTTTTATTTTTAGGTACCCAAGTGCTACCATTTTTGAAACTTTAAAGAATATCACATTAAAATTTATTTGATAAAATTTAATGGTCACCGTGGCTACATCCGGCCCTCGTCGTCACTCCAGATGATTGTTAGGACTCCCTCCACTCATTGTGGAAGATCCGCCGAGTTCCACTGACTCAGATTCCTCATCTTCGAGGAATCAGTCTCCTAAATCTCACATGGGATCTGTGTGGATGACTGACGATTCAAGTTTGCTAGAGGATTTCTTCACGGAAGGATTTCTTCCTCACTTTAACACTCCGCTCACAAATCTGTTGGACCCTATCATGGTTCCCATGGTACCTGTACTTCCTTCTTTAGTAGGTGAAACTTCCCATCTATCCAGTCGATGACTCACTGGTTGTGGAATTTTAGAGACACTGTTGGTCCTCTACCACTTCCCCAGTCGACAGTCATCACAACACTGGTAATGTGGAATCCCGCTATCCCATTTGTACCAGGTACAAAAACTCACATAACACCCTCTATAAGTGGAACCCAACAGATGCTAGGTTCCACTCCTATGGTGCCACAATGCATACCTTCGACAAGTGCCACATACAGTGCTCCATATAAAACTCAATGCAACACTATGGGCGTGTTTCCCGTTTACCAACAATATGGTCGGCCGCCAATGTATAGTTCCAACCCCCATATTCAGATATCTGGGGGGGTTCCTAATATGCACATGCCGGTAGGGAATGTCACAGTTTCCCCTCCGTTCTCAGGCATGCATGGACAGTCACTAATTGACATGAGTGTTCCCTCTATCAATCAAAGCCAAATGGTTAGTTCTATGTCGGTCGGGAATCCACAAGGGGTTCCCAACTAATCCATGGGGGCACCCTACTCACATACTCAAATGAGTCAAGGGGGTACCGCTTATACTGGGGGCAATTTCATACCCCAGTATCAAAATCCTCATGGAAATCCACTCTACAACACCATACCGCAAAGCAACTGCTACACCATGCAACCCATGTACACTATGGGGAACCAAATGATGGGAGGAGCACAGAGCTCCTCAGGTCATCCGTCATCACCATGGTTCGAGTCAGGGGCACCTAACTCTCTGCCTTTTTTGGCAATGTTGGATATTCCCGACTTATACAAGCTAACAAATGACCCCATCTACCACAACTTACAATGGCTGCCGAACCTGCATAAAATACCAACAGAAATCCCAAAGTTCGATGGAAAACAAGGGGAGGATTCGGGCACCCATATCACCACCTACCATCTCTAGTGTGTTTCTAGCTCTACGGTGGATGATATTGTCCGGTTACGTCTTTTCCCCCGCACCCTCACTGGCAATGCAGCGAAATGGTATATTGAGTTACCACATGCGTCAGTAAATACCTTTGACACTTTAGAGATGGAATTCCTAAAGCACTTCCAGTTACTTATCCACTATGAGACTGGGACAGAGTTCCTTAATTCATTTCGTTAGGATACCGCCAACCACATCTCTGATCATATTCATGACTAGAGACGTAGGTGGAGGTTAGTCAAAGCTCCCATCCTAGATTTTCTCTTAACGGATTGGTTCTGTAGGTCCTTACTTCCGCAAATCGCTAGAGATGCCACTCTAGGTGGTGCGGTCACAGAAGACTAATCCATACATCGTGCTCGACACTTAAATTCGATATATTCATAGTATGGCACTATTTACGACATAATCCTCAATGCTCCTGGTAACCCCAATGCTTTCGCCACTCAGCACCCCAGAGTGCACGCCGACGGGATTGTCGGTGCAACCTCTGGGGCTGCTGTAAAACAACTCAGTGGTTCCATTGCCAAGTTGGTAGTGGACCCCTCTACCAATATGACTACTCTTCCTACCACTATGATAAACTCTATGCAGTCTACACAAAATCCCAGTGGTAAGAAAAAGAAGAATAAGAAAAAGACCGCTCCTTCTGAGGAGCAGTCAATAAAGCAGCCCAACCCAAAACAAAAGGCCGTTGCGCCTACTGTTGATGAAAAGGATACACCTGCCAAATTTCCTTGCAAATTTTGTGCTGAAGACCACGTAATCTAGCATTGTCTGCGCCTCCAGGAATGCACAAATTACCTTGCTAGAAAGGATATTGGTAGGACCACCGATGTCCTGAATAATCCTTTTCTCGGTCAGCAGCAGCAAGATCTTATTGCAAACCAACAACAACTCACGCCAGGGGGAAACGATGGTTTGCAACACCCTTCAACTGGTGAAGGATCTTCGAGCATTTTCACATTTGAAACAGTAGAACTTGCCACAAGAGCTAAATCTTATGGAGCTCCTATCGCTCCTGTAGCAGATGCATCCTTAGGTCAAAACCCATCGTCACCCAATGATTTGCATATTGAAAGGCCGGTTGAAGACTTTGTGATTTGACCCCCAAAAGGGGCACTTCGACACACAACTCACAATACATCTACACGTGCCGCCCAACACTACAACATTGTAGAGGATTTGGCGCAAGTGCTGTTGGCTCTGTTGGTGCTCGAAGTAAAAAAAACCTCCCCACCCAAAGGAAAGCTCTGCTTTCAGCTATTGGAGGTCTTGACCCTACGGATTCCATGCTTGATATTTTTGACATGGACAAGTGTAAACCTCCCCTTTCCCACTAGCTTGCATTTCAGGTGCATATCACGTCGAAAGGTAAAGGTATACACAGAACTGTCATCGACGAAGGTGCTTCTACTTGCGTCATGTCGTCTTCATGTTGGCTCGCCCTGGGTTCCCTAACCCTATCCCTGCCATCGAACTCCCTTAAAGCTTTCGATGACCACGCCTTTATCCTAAAAGGATACCTAGCTAGTTTCCCATCACTTTGGCTGGGAAAACTGCAACGGTGGACGTAGAAGTCGTAGACAGAAAACTCGACTATAATCTCTTGCTGGGTCACAGTTGGACATATGCCATGACGACCGTCGTATCTAATATCTTTCGCATCATCCAATTTCCATTGGATGGAAAGGTTATTACAATAGATCAATTTTCTTTCTGCGCCCCTGATTATTCACCATTACCAAGTGGCTCCGTACCCCTAGTAGGAGGTGGAAATGATAGTTACGTCAGTGTAGGTACCAGTCTACTGAAGGCTTCTTCCCTCATGGGTTGTTTCCCTCTTTGGCTGCCACAAGTTTCACAGATGGTAAATATGCTTTCATCTATTCCTCATGAAAAGAGCGATCCATGGTTCCTATCAACTCCTTCAGACATTGACACATACGGAGAGAAAATGCTGCTGTCACCAACTGAATCAGCCTACCAAGCCATTCAATTTGCATCTGAATCTCCGGTCACTTTGGTTTCGGCCAACGGTACTGCTACCCCTCCCATAACCACTCTTTCTTTTGATCCACTCAATCAAGTCCTACCAATGGACGAAGCTATTAGAGAGATCACGAGGTTAGAAGAGAAACCTTGAGAGGATTCCCACCATCATGTTTCGATATCTGATTCGGACATGATGCCTCTTCAAATCCTGTCACCTGACGCACATGAAATCATTTCCTCACCGTATATGACTATCCAACTTTTGGACTCATAAGGAAACAGGGGAAATATTTCACAAACATTGCTCCCCAATATTTCTGTCAGGACAAGCATCGTGGAAAACATACAGAGTGGAGCCAATCACAATCTTGAGGAAATTGTGAGCTTCACCTACCCGTTTAGGGACTTCCATGATGTTTTTCCTTGGTCTTATGAGGAAATGCATGGCATAGACCCTTCTAATGTCAAGCATGAGATTGAGAAAGCTCGAGCGTTCTTTTTATGGTATTTTTCTTGCTCGTTAATCCGAAAAACTTCGATTCTCCTTCTTTGGGCTCGTTAAACTACTACAAAGATGAATAGAGCACTTTTTGAGATATTTTATTTCTCTTTAAAAAATATAAACATCTTCGAGTTTTTATCGTTGAACTCATTATGTCTATGCAACGATAGTTAGAGCACTTTTTGTGATATTTTATTTCTCTTTAAAAAATAAAAACATCTCTAAGTTTTCATCGTTGCACTCGTTAAATTCATACAAAAATGCTCTGAGCAACTCTTTTTTGATCTTTTTCTAGCTCATAAACTGAAAAATACCAAAGGAGGATTATTTTTAGGCACCTTGCTCTTTAAACTGAAAAAATCCCGAGCTTAGTCTTTCTGCTTGTTAAACTTGATGAAGATGACCCGAGCATTCTTTTAGGTACTTTTCTCGCTCGTTAAACCGAAAAATCCCAAGTTTTTATTACCGAGCTCGTTAAAAATATATGGCAGCAGCAAGAGCACTTTCTTTTTTGGGACCGTTTCTCGCTCTTAAATCGAAAAATCCCTGAGTTTTCCCCTCCTTCGAACTTGTAAAACTATGAAGAAGGGATGAACTGTTATTTTCCCTCTTTTTCTCACTCACTAAACTGAAAAATATACCCTACGTTTTCTTCATTTGACTCATTAAAAATTTTGATGAAGGTATTGAGTTTGTCGTCGCGTGACTCATTAAAAATTCACGACGAAAAACGAGTTTAGTCTGTTGCCTCATACTCGTAAAAAAATTAGGTCAACATCTATTGAAAATAGATTTCTCTTTATCTGGGTTCAATAGATTAACTTACTTAAAAGTAACTGATTTGGGCATACTATTAACCTTTTGTTGCACCCGGTTAACAACTATGACAAAGGGACCACCATGGAGTCTCTCTTTACGATCTTTTCAGACTCTCTAAATATGAAAAGACCACTGAGTTGTCTAGTCTGGACTCTTTAAATTACACAGACAAGATATAGAGTCGTTATTTTTACAATACTTTTCAAACTCTTAAAACATGAAAAAATCGACGTGTTTGCCTGTCTGGACTCATTAAACTAATCAGATAGGGCAAAAAGTCATTCTTTTTTTGCGATCCTTTTCAGAATATTTAAACATGAAAAGATCGATGAGTTTACCCGTCTGGACTCATTAAATTAATCAGACGGGGAAAGTGGACAATACAACTATATTCCGTATTAGAAAGCGTGGTTTGGCAGCAGTCATTCCCTTGAACATGGCACTCCCTAAGATAAACCTTCCTTTTGATGGCCTCTCAATATGAACCCTACTGTTCTATGAGTTTTAGCCTATATACCCTAATGTAATTGCATCTCTGTATCCTAACACTTTGTAGTGTTCATGAGTCTAGTGCTATCTGGTTAAAACCATTGTCGTGCCTTCTATTGTTCAAGGGTTACCCATTTGTTTCCTCCATAAACCAATCAAACATATCTTTTCATCATGCCCTCCGTTGTTTAGACCCAAATGCTTAAAAGATTCCTCAAAAAACAAAATCATTCTTGTCCCGTTTCGTGTCGATTAATGTAGGACACATCATTGCCTACCTTTCGATAGGTTTCTTCCTATCGACTTCAACACTCTATCTAGGAAGATAACCCAGAAACACATTCAGTGCCTTGGTACTTCTAGACATTAGTGGTAGGTTACCTTGTGTTTGATCAAGGGTTCTCATTATTGGCTCCTGGTTAAGTGATTTTATGGGTGTTCGACGACAAAGAAATCTTTCACACTGTTACACTAAAAAATGTCACCATGACTATTTACAGTTAGTATGGCTCTATCAACAGTCATGCTATCCTCTTAGGCAAGTCTTATGCCTCTGCTCTCCATGTCAAACTCCAAAAAGAGAGAAAGTCTTTATAAATGTATTTATCTCTGGGTATGCAGGTTCTCTCAACCTTACCTGCGGGTACGCACCCAATGTTCACAAAAGCTGCGTACTTGTACGCTCTGTATGTAAAGGGGCAGGTGCGTCCCCCTGTAAAGGTCAAAATGCGCAAGTTTCATCTTTAAAAAGTTACTTGTGGTCATTTCTAGAGCATTCTAGAAGGTTGTTCGACGTGTATTGAGCACCTCCAGATGGTTCATGTACCCCTACCAAAGAGGAACTTATCCCATCAATAAGGGAGCTATCCCATCCAAAGAGGGGATTATCCCATTGATGGTGGACCTAAATAAATTCCTCTAGAGCACTATAAATACAGGCATTGGGCCAGAAGGAGGGGAGGTTGGAAGCTAAACATTTCTAAGGGTAGATGCTGCTGGAATTAGGACTCCCATTTAGAAGCTTGTGAGGAGAGATTGCCATCTTTGCTTGTTCTATTTGGAAGTGGGTGAGCTTTGTCAAAGTAAAGGAGAACTCTTGATGGACCCTGGGAGGGACTTGCACAACACCAAGGCTCAGGTTGTAATTGTTCCTTTTGTTCCCTATTAATGCAAATGAGTCCATTCTTCTCAATAACTTGTTATTTATGAGTTGTTTCATGTACTCCTTGGTCTATGTGTTAAATATGTTTTATTCTATGAGATTATCAAGTGCTATTTAATCGTTTGATTGTTAGTGAATGCAGGTTTCGAAGTGAAGGAGGAGCTCATCCGGATCAGCGAGGCTGGACTGCTACAACATCGTTGGACTACAGGTAGGATCTAAACACTTGATTTCTTATATAGTAAATGCATGTTTAGAGAAGGATTGCTCTTGTTTGTCTTGTTTGTCACTAGAGAGTCTTAGGCTCCTAGGGAGGTTGGTTGTGTCCGCACTATCGACTCTTTCCGCCTGACAAATTGGCGACTCCGCTGGGGAATCCATTGATGTGAAAGTCTTTTCCTTTGTATGCAACTTTGATCTGAGAAAAGTCATTTATTTTCTGGTTTTTGGCTCTGTGACTTTGTTTTTGGGTGGGTTAGCTTAGGGTTAGATTCAATTTAGTTTTTCTTGAATTTTCCAGTAGGACGCACCCTCTGAGTATTGCACAGTGCGTACCTGTACGCACTGTCGCTGTGTGCACAGAGCGGGCCCGCACCTGTCTTAACGGGTTGCCTGCGTCCCCTGCTAAAATTTAAGAAAATTCCATTTTTTGCATTTTTTCTCTTAGATTTTGCTTTTTCTTAGTTTTTACTGCCCAGATCCATTAGTCTCTTGTCAAAGATCTTCACCTGAACTTGTTTCGATAGCATTGAGTGTTTTAGTGGATTTCATAGAAGTTTAAGCCCTAGGGTTTGATTTTTGAGTAGGTCTTGTAGTGACTTTGGCGGTAGAAGTTGTCAAGCCTTAGATCTCTCTGGTTTTGTCAGCCTTCTTAGAAGTCGGACCTGTCATAAAGTCTACCTGTGAGAGCAACTTACCTTTGAGTTGTCTCTTTGGCAAATTTCGAAGTACTTGTTGATTGAGTATTGAATTCCATTTTACAAAAAGAACAAAAAGATTTGAGTTTTGTTTTGACTGGTCTTTTGATTCTGCATTAGCTGGTCCTTGACTTGATTGTGGTCAAGTAAAACAACCTAGAATCATCCTTGTAGGCTTTTGCCTCGTTAGGTTTGCTTAGAGTAAATTTCTTTTTGATTTGCTTGTGAGTCAAGTTTTCATAGATTTTATAGCTTTTGAGATTGATTTTTGTTAAAATAGATTTATATGCTTTATTAAATAAGAGAAAATACAAAAACATCTCCTTTGAAAAGTTTTGTTTCAAGTAGCTTTGAAGAGTTTTGAAAGAAAAAAAGTTTTTCGTGCACGTAAGGAGTGGTCATGTTTGTATGCTTGGAAAGATAAAGAGAATTGTTTCTTTGATTGTCTTTACTAAGAAAGTTGTTTTCTATAAAATTTGCATTTCTCAACTCTCTTAGTTAGGAATTTCATTGAAAGAGAAAAGTAGCGTAAATCATCTTAGGTGCATCTTTGTAGTGGTTTGAGTCGAGTCTACACACCATTGGTTTCACTTCCGCTACCTTTTGTCTTTAAGAAAAACCATAAAATTAACGCTTAAAGTAAAATCAACGTAGTAACTTTTATTTACTAGGGCTCTGAAACACCAATTTAGATCAGGCTAGTGTCTTGGAGTAGGAGAGTAATTAACTCTCCAAGACAACAAAACCAAACAAGTAGCTTATCTTGTGATAGAATAAATCCAATTGTCTCATTTGTACTCTGGGAAAGCTCCTCTTAAAGGAGAAGCACGAGCTCGTGTCCGAACCAGTGAGGGGATCAATCCTCCCTCGTTGGGAACGACGCCAGACACGCACGTATTACAAACGGTAAACCTCGGATTAACCATTGTCGAGGAGCCAGGGGTCACTTGTCGGTAAACCTTGGATTATTGTCAAGGAACCGGCAAGGGGATTGAGCTTGATACTCTGCCCTTGCGTGCTGTCGGAGTGTAGACTGTTCCCCCAGGTGCATTTGTTGCGGTTGGTAACCTTAGTGACCATTATCTTTAGGATTCTACCGAGGTGACGGTGGAGGGAAGATCCCACTGTACCTGGAGCAGACGTCGGCTAGACTCACTTGGATTTTCCGGGGGGTTCACTTCACTCGAGACGGTTAAAGTGGAGGAACTTGTGCCGGTCTATTCATTAAGCAGGTTGCCGGGGTAACTGTTCCACCCGCCACTTCTGTACTGAATCCGGCGATGTTGGGTTTCATCTCCAACTAGCGTTTTCGGTCTGGAAGGCTACTGTTTGTGCTTGGTTTGACGCCCTAGATTCTTTAGGCGTGTGATTCAAATTTGTTTGGTTCTTTAGAGACTTTAGGTGGTTTGATTTGAGATTTTACTTTGTTTTCGTGTGTAGTAGTTAAAAGTTTTTAGCTGTGGCGGAATTACCGAGACAGTCCCGTAGACTTCGGGGCCAGTCTCCTGAAGTTGTTTCTGTGGCCGAATTGTTGAGAAGATCCCGTAGACTTAGGGGTGAACCTCCTCGAGACGACCCCAGTAATCTAGAAGGTTTGAAGGTCCTTGTAACTCCTCCTAGTGGCAGTAGAGTAGGTTCACCTGAAGAAGGAGAATCTTCCTTGGTAGTCCATTCAGATTACCAAGGTCTAGAGACAGGTTATAATCCCGAAGCTGTTACAGTTTCTGAGCTTGTTGGTAGTTTTTCGTCTGCTAGTGATACAGGCGAAGAACCTGAAATATCTGAACCTGTTACTCCGACTTCTAGTGTTCCAGATTCACCAAGAATAGAACGAGTTATCACCGAAAATCTTCCTACTGGTCTGATTGCTATCGAAGAACTTGCTCCAGAGGAAGAAATAGGCGTCTCTAACCTTGAAGATCAACTTACTATTGAGCTCAGGGAGCGTGAATCTATCTTTTACAGTCCTCCTAGAAGTACTACTTGGTACCTTTCGTTAACCAATTATTTAGACAACTCAGGGGTAGGTTTTTCTACACCTCGTACTCCTTTTCCACCTGGAGGTATTTATACTCCTGTAAATATGTCTGGTCAGTCGTCCGTGTTTACTCAAACTCCTGAATCTTTCTTACACGGCGGTCCTTCTGTTCCCACCGGGTATCAATCACTTTCTGGTACCTTTGCGGGGGCATCTCCTCAACCCGTTGATCATGGGTTATTAGCTGGAAACAATGGTAATATACCATTGGGTGTAGGAGACATTTACATGATGTCAGGTTCAGTTCCCGTTTCCTAACCTCAAGGTGGCCAATTACCGCCTGGGGGGCAGCCTCAGTTAATGCCTGGGGGGCAACCTCAAGGTACACAAATTGTGTCTGGGGGGCAACCTCAAGGTCAGTATGTACCTATGGTGCAATACATGCCTCAAGGTCAACCCCAGCCTCAATATGTACCCCAGGGTCAACCTCAGTATCAATATTTACCTCAAGGGTATCAACCCCAAGGGTACCAACCCCAAGGGTATCAACCTCAAGGGTATCAACCTCAAGGTCAAGGTCAACCCCAGTATCCGTATTTACCTCAAGGTTATCAACCTCAAGGTCAATACTCGAGTCAAGGTTATCAACCACCTCAAGGTCAGTCATATGTTCAAGGTATGGGAACTGCACCTTTCAATTATCAATCCTATCCTCAATCCGGTTATGGATCTCAGTATCCTCAACCTGTTACGGGTCAATACCCCGGAATGTTAGTGTGGGATCCATCACAGGGTCAACAGGTGTTGCAGCCAAGTATACAGTTGGTACCTCAAGCTGGACAACCCGTAGTTTCTGGTCCACCCCAGCAACCGCAACCTGTCCAGTCAAATGTTCAAACTTCTGTAACTTCGGTAGTTACTCAGCCGCCAATTGCACCTAGTACTCCATCTCAAACGGCTGCTGCAACTACCGCTACATCTGCCGCACTTACTTCTGGAGTATCGACAGCTCCGGTTTCTACTGTCTCTGTAACCACTCCTCAGACATCTTTACCGTTGTCTGGATCTACGATTCAAACCACGGTCCAGATGCCTACAGGTCAGCCTGGTATAAGTACGGTTGTCACTACTCAACCTCAATTTGTTCAACAACCGTACCAGGGACAGTACCAACATGGGCAAGCTGTCCAACAGCCGGTTTACCAGTATCAACCGTATCCTGGGTACACTTATCAACAACCTCAACAACCCCAGTACGGTCCGGTTAATCCTGGTTTTCCAGGAGGATATAATATCCCTAATGCGACTCCTGTTCCTAGTTATCCTGGATATCCTCCTCCTGGGACTGGTCTTGTGACCCAGAGTTTTAGAGATCCTAACCGGCAGTTACCGTTTATCGCAACTTTGGATTTACCAGACTTGACGCGCCTAACGAACGATCCAATTCAATATCTTCAGTTCTGGCCGCCAATGCCAAATAAGTTGCCCAGTGATATACCCAAGTTCGAAGGTAAGTCTGGAGAGGATCCGTCCAATCATGTGATGACTTACCACCTCTGGTGTGCTTCAAATTCTATCTCGGATGATTCGATCCGCTTACGTCTTTTCCAGCGTACACTCATTGGTCTCGCGGCCAAGTGGTACATTGAGTTACCACGGGCCTCTTTTTACAATTTCAGCCAGTTAGCTACCTCGTTCTTAACTCACTTTCAGTTGCCGGTCAGATACGATAACGGCACGGAGTTATTAACTTCACTAAAACAATCAACGTCCACGTATATTTCTGATCACATTCATGAGTGGAGACGTCGAAGAAGGTTAGTGAAAGTTTTTATCCCGGACCAAATCTTAGCTGAATGGTTTGTTAAATCATTATTACCGAAGATTACTGAAGATGTAGCTAAGGCCGGAGTAGTTACTGAGGAGCAAGTCATTGCTCAGGCGCAATACCTTGACTTAGTTTATACTCAGTCGGGTACGTTACACGAGAAGATTCCAGATCTTCCAAAATCGAATCAAATCGCTGCTGCTCCTTCGGGATCTCATGCCGCTGATGGTATGATTGGTATCGTGAATACAAAGAGCAAGAAGAAATCTTCCAAGACTTCTACTACTCCTATAATCACTTTGCCTGATTCCCCGACAGGAGAGTCTTCTCCTGAACTTTCCGCCGATATTCACGCTGTAGAGTCATCTACGGCCAAATCAAAAAACGGTGGAAAGAAGAAAGGAAAGAAGAAGGCTAAAGCAGACAAGGCTCCGAAGGAGAAAACGGAAAAGTCGGAAACCAATGACGAAAAGCGCAAACCTCGATATCCTTGTCTTATTTGTGAAGAGGATCATTTTACGAGAGATTGCCCTCATCGGGCCGAGGTTGTGAAAATAGTCAAAGGTTCTCCCACTCCTGCTGTGTTAAAAGATCCATTTCCAAAGCAGGAGAGTAAGATGATAGGTTCTTCCTCGATTGCCAGTGAAGAACCCATTTTGATGATGTCTCATGTGAGGATTGCGACTCGATCGCAAGATTATGGTAGTAAGAATCCTGTTGATGGTAAAGAAGCAGAATCTTCTCATTCTAATCCATCAACCTCAGCTCCTGGTTCCGATCCACTACAGATCGAAAAACCTAACCCGGACTTAGTAATTAAACCGCCCGCCAAGGGTGTACTTCGAAGGTCTGCTTTCAATCCACATGCGAGAGCAGCCCAGAATTACAACATTGTTGAGGACTTAGCTGTTTCACCCTCAGCAATGTCGGCTTTAGAAGTGCTGCAATCATGCCCAGCACAACGAAAATTACTTTTGTCGGCTATCGGAGCTGTTGATGTTCAGGACCCGAATCTGATAATCTTCGATCTAGAAAATAGTACACCACGTCTACCCCATCAAATGGCTTTCCAAATTCCAGTGATAGTCAAAAACAGGCCTATTCATCGGACTGTGATTGATGAGGGAGCTTCTACGTGTATTATGTCGATTCAATGTTGGAGATCGCTTGGTTCTCCTTCATTGAACCAATCCCCAACCATCCTTAAGGCCTTTGATGGCCGTGGGTTCCGTCCGTTTGGTATTCTACAGGAATTGCCTATAGGGGTAGAAGGTAAAACCGTTAGTCTGGATGTGGAGGTGGTTGATGCCCCTCTAGACTACAACCTTCTTTTGGGTCGAAGTTGGTCATATGCTATGACAGCGGTCGTTTCATCGGTCTTCAGAGTAATTAAGTTTCCACATAACGGTAAGATCGTGACGATTGATCAGCTGACATACTTTTCATCCGACCCAGCCTCTTCAGAGAGTATCCAGCATGTCGGTAAGACGACAATCCCTTATAGGGACGTTGGCGTAGGTTTAGTTAAAGATTCTGGTTTACTGGGAACTTTTCCTTTCCCTCCAATCAACGCAGACCCTTCATTTGCATCAATTCATATGATTACATCAGACAACATTATTTATGATGATCCTTGGATTGTCCCATCTGAATCTGAGATAGACTCATTCGGTGATGCTATGCCTTTGAGTCCATATGAAATTGCTTATGAAGCCGTCATGTCTTTTACCGACTCGCGTTCAACCCAAATCGACCAAATGAATGTGGTCAGTGAAGAATCACTTTTCACATCAACCTTAGAACGGATAGCGTTTCCCGAAGTCGTGTCATCTGACGAACAACTTCGCGAAATCCTAAGTGTAGACGATCTACCATGGGAAGATCTCCATCACAGATCTTCGTTTTTACCTAAGGATGATGCTTTTGAAAATGATTTTTCATCTATCTTTACCGCTGAATATGTCAAAGACGCTCAGAATCCAACGAAACATTCTGATTCAGAGTTGAATTTAGGGAATATTTCTCGCACTATTCCCATTGATATTTCAGTGAAGCCCGGAATTGAGGAAAACATTCATATAGGTGCCTCATGTACAGAAGATGAAATTCAAACTTACAAGGCCCTATTCCAAGAATTCCGCGATGTGTTTGCCTGGTCTTACGAGGAAATGCCGGGAATCGATCCTGCCATTGTTGTTCATGAAATAAAGACCTACCCGGATGCTAAACCCGTCCGGCAACGGTTGCGTCAGATTCACCCTCGGAAAGCGGCTGCGATTAAAGCAGAAGTCGAGAAGCTGTTGAAAGCAGGTTTCATTTATCCAATCCCGTTAACGGATTGGGTATCGAATATTGTTCCGGTCAACAAGAAACAAGGAACAATAAGAATCTGTATCGACTATAGGGATATAAATCGAGCTTGTCCAAAAGACAACTATCCTACGCCTTATATCGATCAAATTATTGATGATTGTGCCGGAAGTGAAATGTTTTCCTTCATGGATGGTTTTTCGGGCTATAATCAAATCAATATTCTACCTGCCGACCAACCAAAAACGACATTCATTTGTCCATGGGGGACATTTGCTTATTGCAAATTACCTTTTGGTCTTAAGAATGCCGGGGCCACTTTTCAACGGGCGATGTCTTACGCATTTCATGACATCAAGCACATTGTGCAACCGTACCTCGATGATTTGCCTGCTCATTCTTTACATCGAGCTGATCACCTTGTCCACTTACGAGCAATCTTTATGAGGTGTAGGCATTATCGAATTCGGTTGAATCCCCACAAGTGTGTATTCTGTATAGAGACGGGTCGATTGCTGGGATTTGTTGTTTCAAAAGCCGGCATTCGCGTCGATCCCTCGAAGGTCGAAGCTATCATCAAATTGCCTCCTCCTTCGAGTTTGCGCCAACTCCAAAGTTTGCAAGGGAAAGCGAACTTTTTACGCCGATTCATTCCAAACTACGCCGAGGTCACTAAAGGTTTTACACGGTTGTTGAAACAGAACGCTCAATTCTTTTGGGATGAGATTGCCCAACAATCTTTTGATGCACTTAAACACGCGTTGACCCATGCACCGTTGTTGCATCCTCCCAACTACAACCAGGACTACTTCTTATACCTCGCAGCTTCGCATTCCACTATTGGAATGGTGTTAGTTCAAGAAGATGAATTCGGAGCGGAACATGTGATATATTATCTTAGTAGGACATTAAACCCCACTGAGCTAAAATATTCGCATGTGGAGAAATTGGCCCTGGCAGCCGTTCAAGCTGTCCAGCGTTTTCGTCACTACATTCTTCTCCGTAAAACTACAGTTATTTCGGATTGCAACCCTATGATTTATATTTTGACAAAACAACTGCTAGGGGGCAAGTACTCTAAATGGATCGTTATCCTGCAAGAGTTCGACTTGGAGTTTGAGAAGTCCAAGTCTAAGAAATCCTTAGTTTTTGCGGAATTGATGTGTGATTTCCCGCATGCTGACACAGAAACTGTGGCAGAGGAGTCCATTGCGGACGAATCTTTGTTTCTTATCAGTACTTTAGATCCGTGGTACGGGGATATAATCATCTATCTCCAAACCCAAACCTTTCGGCCTGAAGCTTCAAAGTCAGAACGTCGAAAAATTCGGTTTCAATCCCAGCAATACAAGATTATTGGAGATACACTTTATCGCCGGGGGGCAGACTTAGTTTTTCGACGTTGTTTAACTCACGAAGAGGCTGAGAGGGTTTTGAATGATTGTCACTCTGGAGCATGTGGCGGTCATATGTCTGGGTATGCCACAGCTCAGAAGGTGTTGCGCGCTGGCTATTTCTGGCCGTCCATGTTTAAAGATTGTATCATTGCAGTCCGGAAATGCCACAACTGTCAAGTGTTTGATCGCAAGATGCGCACACCACCTGCTCCTCTCCATCCTATAATTGCCGTTGGTCCATTCGCCAAATGGGGTATCGATTTTATTACTTGTAACCCTCACTCGGCCGGGGGGCATGCGTATATCATCCTCGCGGTTGATTATTTTACTAAATGGGCCGAGGCGATGCCTACATTCGACGCAAGCGGCAAAACAGCTGCAGTTTTCGTATTCAATCATATTATAACTAGGTTTGGTGTCCCACAAGCAATCATCACTGACCATGGGAGCCATTTTCGAAACATCATGATGACTGAGCTTACAAGCCAGCTTGGTTTGCGCCACGATAGCTCTACTCCTTATTATCCGCAAGCCAACGGTTTGGTTGAGTCTATCAACAAAGTTCTGGTTATCATGATCCGACGAACCATTGGTATTCATCGGTCGAATTGGCACAACATGTTATTTTCAGCGCTATGGGCATACCGAACCTCAGTGAAAACTTCAACAGGGTTCACTCCTTTCCAGCTAGTTTATGGCTTGGAAGTTGTGTTACCCATTGAATGCGAAATCCCATCACTTCAAATGGCTGTCGAATTACTCCCAGCTACTTCCGAAGAGGAGAAACGTTTATTATACTTAGCTCAATTAGATGAGACTCGACGTGACGCTGCATTGGCAATCGAGACTCACGCAAAGCGAATGAAAGCTCAGTATGATAGAAATGTGACCCCTCGAAGTTTTTCGGAGGGAGACCTAGTGCTATTATATGATCAAGCTAACGATAAGCTAGGTGCTGGAAAATTCGTTCCTATGTGGCATGGACCCTACATTGTAAAGCGAAAGCTAGCAAAAGGGGCCTATGAGCTGGTAGATTTTGATGGGGACTCTTTGGGTAAACCCAGAAATGGACTTTACCTAAAGAGGTATTATGCTTAAATGGTGGGTATGGAGAATTTTTAGTTAGGTTAGGTTTTCTTTCTAGCTAGTATGTTTGTTAGTTTAGATAGTGTGCTTAGCTTAGAGAGTGTGTTTTTCGTCGTTATTCTGGCTTATCTTGGTTTTACTCTTGATATTGCAGATGTCGACGCCTCTCCAAACATACATTGGATTTGCTGATGGTGCTTGTCGTAGTACACGGAATATCTCTTCCGCAGCTTGGGTTATCTATTCACCCTCTGACGAGTTAGTTTCTATGCATGGGGTAAGCCTCGGTCAAACGACGAACAACATTGCAGAATACAGTGCAGTGGTTGAATTATTGTCTGAATCTATTTCATTTGGAATTCGACGTTTGATAGTGAGGTTAGATTCTGAACTCGTTGTATTACAGCTTAATAGAGTATATGCCATTAGAAATCCTGTGTTATTAAGGTTGTTTTTGAGAGTGCGTCTCTTGGAACGTGAATTTGATTACATTGAATATCAACATATTCCAAGGTCTTTAAATACATTAGCAGATGCAATTGCTTCTCGAATGTTGGACAGACATTTACGATAATCATGCAAGTAAATTTAAAAACATTTCATCACATATGTTAAACAAAATAAGCCGGTAATAATGATATATATATAGATAGGAGTGTGTCAAAAAATATACATCGTCTTCGATCATAGGTTGAAAAACACCTTATGATCGCCAAAAATGATAAGTACAAAAAACCAAAAATGTCATATGTGTCTACAAAGTGACTAGCCAATCACTGGTGGTGCTCTCTATACGAGACCACTGCCCGCGCTACCCTACACAAGAACCTCCTAAAAGGTCCTGGGACTGCGACCACATAGCGCTGGAGTCGAATGGGAATATCATCTATGGTGGTCTCTGGTATATCCGCCATCAGATGCTCTAGATCCTGTTCCAGCTCGGCTAAGGTCTCTGCGGCCGCATCCTGTGGGGCTGGCGCTGGTACAGTTGGTACTCTCCTCTCAAAAGCCCGGAGGTTGGCTGGACACCGTGGACCTACATCTGCATTTTGAAAATTTTTACTGTCAGTTTTGAGACGATATATATAAAAAAAAAATAATAGATAAATTTAAAACTTGTGAAAAATAAAGTACCTCTGTCGTCCCATTGTTCTCCCTGTGGAAGAACCATGTCCGGATCACCTCGAAAATCTACTCCGGCATACGGAAAGTCCTGGATCGCAAAAACCTGGTCCTCTAACCAGTGAAAATAACCAGCAGGGAATCGAACAACTGCCGCGCCCTCGTCAGGATGCCGGGCCATCACCGTAACCCATCGTATCAGCTTTGGCTCCCGAGGACCCAAGATATCAACAGTGAGATGCTGAGGGATCAACATCGGAACTCTCTCTAAGGCAAAGCTCACAACTAGAGGCCCATATCCAAAGGTCTTCAGTTGTCCGTTCTTTGCCCTAGTCAGTTGGCCCTTCATGTTGGCCGACACAGCATCGCACCAGTTGAAGATGGTGCCTTGAAAACAGTCAATCGCCATCCGCATTTGGGACCCGGTGGCAATATGTAGAGCGGCTGCGCCGCAAATTCTGGTAACCGTGAAAGCTATAACCATGAGTTCACGCCGAGAGAGGTATTTGATTTCTATGCCTTTCGCATGGTTTTGATTGGGTATGCACCAATCTGCCCGGAGACTAGCAAGGGATTGGCCACCCGGCCTAGTCCCGGCTAGATTGAGTTGCTCGCCCCTATTTGGCAAGCCAGTGAGAAAGTATATGTCAGAGGGCTCTATCTCGAGCTGGTGCCCTCCGATGTAAAAGCATTGCTCATGAATGTTCCATCTCTCAACCAGCCACTCCAAGAATCTCACCTGAGCCCTCATGCCAGGTATGGCCCAGTATTTATATAGTCCGCATGCTTTTAGGGCATCAATGGAAGGTTGGTGACCAATTGCGGCTAAATCAACGTCCTCATGCTCTCTTTCTCTCCAATCCAACATGGTGAGTGCCCTACATACCAAGAAATAAAGATTAGAATTAATTTGGGAAAATTTAAATGGTTATTTTTGGGGTTTGGGGTTTCAAATTCCGCCCTTCGCGGGGGACGCACCCCGCGTTTAGGACACAGAGCGCCGGTACGCAGCTGGCCTGAAGGTGGGCTGCGTACCCCGACCTTTTTCCTGTGTAGGAAAAGGTCGGGGGACGCAGGTCACCCTTAGGGCACCTGCGTACCCCGCAGAGCGGTTTTTAAAACCTAAAACGAAATTTTAATTGGATGAAATTGAAGAGGAGGATGTTGTGAAATACCTGGAAGAGATGGCGTTCGATTCTGACGGTCAGATTCTCCGCAATGACCACGGGAAGTTTCTTTCCAAAAGCCCTTTTCTCAACCTCAACAGTAAAATGGTAAAAATGACATGGTAAAAAGTCTTTTTATAGGTTTTTTGGATGAATGAATGCTAGGTTTGTTTATTTTTCACCATGGAAGGATATTTTTCAATGTATTTTTGCCTATCTTAAACAGGTATCAGTAATGTGTCGTTTTTGTGTAGGACAAAGAGATTTAGAGGGAAAATTGTCATTTTTCACGAACCAAAATATCAGAGTCATCTTTTAAGCCCTTTTCTGACTCCTAAAATATGAAAAGATCGCTGAGCGTTTCTTTTACACTCGTTAAAACAGAATTAAAAGACGGTCCCCTTATAGCCCTTTTCTGACCGTAAAATCAGGAAAAGATTGCCGGGTTTTTGTCGTTTCAAACTCGATACGGAAATAAAACGACGTGTCCTTGATCGCTTTTTACTTTTCAGGTCAGTGGCACTAATTATGAAAGTACTCCTTGGTCGCAAGATCAAGCGGTTCCCCCAGGCATTATTTTATACTTTTTCGTGCTTGAGGGACACAAATCTACGAAAAAGTTCAACCTGGAGTCTTCTTAAGTTTTTCAGACTCTCTAAAATTGAAAAACACCGAGTTTCTCCTATACTGGGCTCGTTAAAAATTTTACAGTAAAGGACCTGTTCAATTACAAACAGGAACAAACCACTCCTTCCTAGGGTTCGAATCAAAACTAGGTTGGACTCATCCGAAGGATGAGCTTATAATCAAGCATATGTTATCCTCCTCAAGCTTGTTAAAAATAAAGAGGTACTTGCCAGAAATGGTGGGGGAAAAGAGAGAAGAACGAGCCTATTTGTTATCTTTTGTCTCAGAAGAAACTTTATTACCACTCTTGGACACGACACTTTTCATTCACCTGGGTTGGGAAATCCTTTACCTCACAGTTGATCAAACCACTTTGAAAGTCTTCAGCCGGGTTTCGGGAATTAACTTTGAGTCGTTTATTACCAAGCCATCTGTCGTGTCGTTATGTGTTCAAGAGGTTTGCAAGCAAAACTTTCATCTGCAAAATACTTGTCATCCATTTGACCATCCCTGAGTCAGTCCTTACAGCAACATTTCTTCAACTTGAACAAATGATTTCGTGTTGTGGGCTTGCCTGCAACGGGTCGCTTTCTATCGACATCAGAACATTATCTAGAGAGATGACTTAGAAATCGTCAGTACCTTGAAGTCTGCATGCATCAATGGCAGGTTTCTCGCCTTTGACGTCAGTTTACATCATTGACTCTCGATCGAAGGATTCCGTGAAATGTTCGACATCAACTCATTCATTCACATCTCATGGATTGTACTGGGTACTTTGAGAACCATTGACATTACTGGTGGTCTCTCTCACACTTGTTAACAGTTTACATCATCGACTGGTAATCAAGTGGTTTCTACCATGTTCAACATCAACTCATTTATTCGCATGGCTAGAATCGTACCAATTCGGGAAGTAGAAATGAAGACCCTGGATCTAGTTTCCACCATCCAGGCTGCGAGGATTTTTGTATTCATTATCTAAGTAGACTAATCATAAACAGATGGCTGCGCCCATACTGTGTCTACAAAAGTCTATGATTATGATGTACTGCAAAATCATTCCTGTATCAGAGTAGTTAGTCTGTTAGTTAAAGTTTTGATCTGAGTATGGGAATGCCTACCTCAGTGATGATATAATCTTATACATGTATTTTGTGTTGAAAATTGCAGGCTCTGACCAGGCTCTCCACGAGATAATCCTTGAAATGATAAAGCGCTTCACCCTTCCTAGATAATACAAAACCCTAATCTATTACAGGCTTCGCACTTTAGGGGGCAATCTGTTACACTAAAAAATGTCACCATGACTATTTACAGTTAGTATGGCTCTATCAACAGTCATGCTATCCTCTTAGGCAAGTCTTATGCCTCTGCTCTCCATGTCAAACTCCAAAAAGAGAGAAAGTCTTTATAAATGTATTTATCTCTGGGTACGCAAGTTCTCTCAACCTTACCTGCGGGTACGCACCCAATGTTCACAAAAGCTGCGTACTTGTACGCTTTGTATGTAAAGGGGCAGGTGCGTCCCCCTGTAAAGGTCAAAATGCGCAAGTTTCATCTTTAAAAAGTTACTTGTGGTCATTTCTAGAGCATTCTAGAAGGTTGTTCAACGTGTATTGAGCGCCTCCAGATGGTTCATGTACCCCTACCAAAGAGGAACTTATCCCATCAATAAGGGAGCTATCCCATCCAAAGAGGGGATTATCCCATTGATGGTGGACCTGAATAACTTCCTCTAGAGCACTATAAATACAGGCATTGGGCCAGAAGGAGGGGAGGTTGGAAGCTAAACATTTCTAAGGGTAGATGCTGCTGGAATTAGGACTCCCATTTAGAAGCTTGTGAGGAGAGATTGCCGTCTTTGCTTGTTCTATTTGGAAGTGGGTGAGCTTTGTCAAAGTAAAGGAGAACTCTTGATGGACCCTGGGAGGGACTTGCACAACACCAAGGCTCAGGTTGTAATTGTTCCTTTTGTTCCCTATTAATGCAAATGAGTCCATTCTTCTCAATAACTTGTTATTTATGAGTTGTTTCATGTACTCCTTGGTTTATGTGTTAAATATGTTTTATTCTATGAGATTATCAAGTGCTATTTAATCGTTTGATTGTTAGTGAATGCAGGTTTCGAAGTGAAGGAGGAGCTCATCCGGATCAGCGAGGCTGGACTGCTACAACAGCGTTGGACTACAGGTAGGATCTAAACACTTGATTTCTTATATAGTAAATGCATGTTTAGAGAAGGATTGCTCTTGTTTGTCTTGTTTGTCACTAGAGAGTCTTAGGCTCCTAGGGAGGTTGGTTGTGTCCACACTATCGACTCTTTCTGCCTGACACACACTCGCTAGTTTGTACTGTGCATCTTGGAGACCATCACCATTATCGGTGGCCTTCCTCGCATCTGTTAACGGTCTCCATTATTGACTGGTAATTAGATGATTTCGTGCATGTTCAACATCAACACATATTTTTCACATGTATCGATCTATGCTATTTAGTGAAGCAGAAATCAAGACCTTGGGTAGAGGCTTGCATC
This sequence comes from Pinus tabuliformis, assembly GCA_031772625.1. NCBI lineage: Eukaryota > Viridiplantae > Streptophyta > Pinopsida > Pinales > Pinaceae > Pinus > Pinus tabuliformis. The sequence goes on from CM062818.1 coordinate 1,952,040,689, forward strand.
ATTCAGCCTTGTTTCCTCTCCCAAGCTGCCGATATTTTTTTATAGAGACAACTGTTTCAGGATGATTCCATTATGACACTGGATCTGCATTGTGCTTATCGGCGGCTAGCATTGTTATATCTCTTTGGAGAAAATTACTCTGACATAGCTACTGAGCATGGGAATGCCCGACTCAGGACATGATTTTAGCAGTTTTATATATATGTGTTGTATCAAGTTTTCCTTGCCGCCTGAAGCTTCTCTCTCTCTACAAAATTTTGACAGGAAAAATTACAGTTTTAGTAAAGTATTTTAGCCATCATCTCTGCCTCTAATCTCATACTTTAGGGGGCATATGTTATACAACAAAATGACCTCCTCATCAACTCAGAGGTGAAAGACAGGATGACTGAAGCAAAGACCACAATTGCAGGCCTTGATTCCACACTAACGCTGGTTGCACACTGAAAACCTGCTTTATAAAGCTTGTTACCAAGCCTAAGGGAGCGTTAGTGACCCCACTAACTCATGTTACTAGTGAAGGGGAAGCGTTAGTGAAACTAAGAGAAGTTCAATGGGTCAAGCCAATGAATTGACTCACAAATATCTAGATATTTATCCCTAAATTTGCTCAAGAAAAGCAAGGAAACATCCAAAATCAAGATATTTGGAGGATTTCTAATCTAAGAAAAGAAGGCAAATGGGAAAGAGCTGAAAAGTAGAGCAAGTTCATTGCTTTTTCCCTAGTGAACTCTAGGAGGATCTTGGCAACCCTAACTCAATTGCTATATAAGCAAAGTGAGGGTTATTTGTGAAAGGGTCAGAGCATTTGAAAGGATAACCCACTAAGCTGTTGTGAACTGTCATACACTTGAAGAAGTGAGCTAAAAGAGAGAGAGAGAGAGAGAGAGAGAGAGAAGAAGAAGGGGCAAGGGAATGCTAATACAACAGATGATTGTAATCACTCTTCCATTATAAATACAGAACTGCAGTTGTGTTCCCTACTCCATAGTGTCGGTAACATTGTTCATTGAGTTGTTCATTTCGATACTTGTCGAGTTGAGTAGTTTAAGTTGTATACAAATATATGTTCATTGTGCATTCTTATATTAGTTTTCAATATTGTATGCTGTGATTGTGTTTGCCTTTCCTTTGTGCATGAATTGTCTTGGAGCTGGCTTTGAAGGAGTTCTTCTTGGCTGCATAGCGATCTCCAAACAAATCTAGAAGGAGACTTGAGGTAATCCTCTTTCCATACTTTGTTAACTTATATTTGATAGATGAACATGTGTATAAATTAGTAGCTTCTGCAGATAATCTTACAATTTGTCGAAGGTCCCAGGAAGGCCTTTGAGGGTAGTTTCCATACACCGTGCATTTTACCCCATAACAATGGTCATATATCTCACTATGCCACTGCTCAAAAGATACTTCATGCTAGTTACTTCTGGCCCTCCATCTTTATGGATTTCATCCTTGCTGTTCGCAAATACCATGAGTGCCATATTTATCAACACAAAATGCGTGCCCCACCCGCTCTCCTTCACCCCGTTATTGCCATTAGTCCCTTTGCCAAATGGGGCATCGATTATATGACATGTAACCCTCATTTGGCTGGGCGACATGGTTTTTGTTTGTTTGTTTATCCCATAGGAAAAATCGTAATTTCTATTAAAAGGAAATTACATTTTTTAAATGCATTTAAGCATATTAAAATAGAGAGGCACTGCCTATCTTCAACAAAATTATGTTCAGGGACATATGTGATCAATAAATTGATACCTTGTGTCCATGCAGGGAGGTATCAATGGCTGTAAATATACTGAATAAGAGTTCTATATATTAATCTGGCACTTTGTGAGTGTAGATAAAATGTCAAAAAAGAAACTATGAATATTTACAGATGACATATATATGAAGTCTGTTCTTCCTATGAGATCAACAAAAATTTAAATTTATACAACAATATCCATAAATAGCCAGTGGTAAAATTGGTAATGTGCACCATCATGCTGTTCCTGGATCAACCAGTTGTCCGGATCCTTGTTCGCAGCCTCTTTGGATAGCCTATCAGCAGTTGTGTTCCGCTCCATATAAATATGATGGCATGTAAAAGAGTCAAATGATGTAATCAATCTCAGTGCCTTGTCCAGAATATGAATTAAAGTATAAGCATTGCATCTAGAAGATTTATTTAACCAATCAAAAACAACTTTTGAATCCCCAAATATTTGTAGATCTCTACAGTTTTTCTCCAACACAAATTGAATGAGGAATTTTGCTGTGGATAATTCGACATAGTTATTAGTGCCTCTGATGAATCCCATAATAATACTATATGAGTGATGTGCATTTATATGAATGATGGCACCTCCGCCACACCCATTCTCCTGTGCAGTGCCGTCAAAGTAAGCCCATGACCTCTGATAATCAATCGTTTCAGGTATACTGCTGTGCGGTTGAGGGGGTGGTTCATCTTCGGGGATGAGGAAGTAATCAGCCAACATGCGGGCAACAATGGAGGGCTAGTGAGGGCAGTCATTCCGGAAGGTGAGTATGTTCCAGGCGATCCAAAGGGCCCAACAAACAATAAGAGGGATATTATGTAGCCTGTTAGGGGAGGTAGAGGTGCACCAGTTCATCCATGCCTCAAGGATAGATGCGCCCTCCCAAGTATTGTGAGGAGCAGCCGAAGGTAAAATAGTATTCCAGAGATTCTTTGCCGCAGAACATTCCAAAAATAAATGTGAGACAAATTCATTGCAGTATTTGCAGAGACAACACCAGAATGGGCCGTTCTGTAATCGCTTGAGGAGGTTGTCTCCCATGGGTATTTTTTTTCTTAGAATGGTCCACATCAGCAACCTACTTCTTGGTGGGGCTTTGAGCTTCTAGAGACTTTTCCACCAAGCTTTGGGTGCATGCGGTCTGTGGTCTTCGGTCAGAACAAGATATCCTTCCTTAGGAGTATATCTCTGAGATTTGGAGAAAACCCAGATAATCTCATCTTCTCCCTCGGTCATTTGGATGTGAGCTTTAGTAAGAGCCTGAATATAGTCATTCCAATACTGAATCCATTGATGTGGAATGTTCAGCCTGTGGGCCGATTTCCAAGCCTGTTGGAGGAAGGTAGTATGGTCGACATCCGCAATATGGTTCAGATGGGATATGTTTGCTGCATGAAGATGATTTATGAGATCATTTGGTAGCCTATGCATATTCCCATAACCAATCCAAGGGTAAATGCCCACCCTTATTACCGAACCTGATTGAATTTTCCAGGTACGACCAACTTTGATGGGATCCAGTGCTTTAATCATAGCCTTCCATATGATCGATATCTCTGTAGTGAGTCTTTGGGGCCTTCTGATCGAGTCCATAATCTGTAATGGGGCAATGTATTTAGAGACAGTCACCTTAGTCTAGAGACTAGATGAAGTAATGAGCTTCCATCCGAGTTTTGCAGCCAGAGCGGAGGAGAAGTCCTCTAGCTTCTTAATGCCCCAAACCCCCCATTTTTTTGGTAGATATAGAGCATCCCATTTTACCCAGGCAAAAATATTTCTTGACTGATTTTCCTTCCAAAGGAGTCTATAACAAAGAGCTTGTATCCTAGCTAGGATGCCTTTGGGGATCTAAGGCAGTGACATCCAGTAGACTAGAGTGGCCTCCAGAATGCTTTTTATGAGTGTAAGTCTGCCAACCCTGGATAGATATTTGAAGCACTAGGTGTTAAGTCTCTTCTCCATTTTATTAATGAGCCAAGTCTAGTCAGAATTTCTATAACCCAAGGGTTTTATCTTGTATCCTAGATGTTTTAGACCCTCCTCCAGTCTCAGGGGGGTAAAATGAAATCTTTGCAATGAAAAATGGGTCTCATGTTGTGTGCATCCTGCCACTGTCAGAGTAGATTTTGAATCATTGATAGTCATCCATGTAGCCACTTGAAATAATGAGAAAGTAGCTTTCATGATTGACAAATCCCTAATGCCTCCATTTAGAAAAATCAAGACATCATCCACAAAAAGTAGATGTGTGAGAATACAGTCTTCAATGATTTTAATTCCTTGTAGTCTGCCCCTTCTGTGTTCTTCTTTGATAAGTCTACTGAGTCCTTCCATGACTAGGAGAAAGAGTAATGGTGACAAAGGGCAGCCCTGTTGAAGACCTCTTTCTGAATAAAAGAAGAGAGATGTGCTTCCATTAACCAGGACACTGAAGGGTATGTTAGTAATGCAGCTCATGATCCATTTAATAAACATGAATGGGAATCCTAGATGAGTTAACAACATTCTAATATATAACCAGTTTACTCTGTCGAAAGCCTTTGAGAGGTCAACTTTAGGGATCATACCTTTGTATTTCTTGATATGCAAAGTGTGTAATACCTCCTGTGCAGTTCCTACTGCCTCATGAATTTGACAATCTTGTAGGAAGGCAAATTGTTCAGGTGAAATATGCTTGGAAAGTATGGGCCTCATCTGATTTGCAATAATCTTCGCTATGATCTTGTATATGCAGTTACACAACGAAATAGGCCTATATTCATCATATGAGGCAGACCAGGTTATTTGATTTGGGGATGAGCGCAATAAAAGTAGAGGTGAGAGAAGCAGTCAGCTTGCCATTTATCCTGGTATTCTCTATGACTTTTAGGAGGTCTGCGCTAAGAGTCTCAAAGAAAGCTAGGAAGAACTCAATTGTCCATCCATCTGGCCCAAGGCTTTTGTCTTTTTTGAACCACTTGAGAGTGTCTTCCAGCTCTCCTAGAGAGACTTCCTTTGTCAGTTCCCTTTCCTCCTCTTGATCCACAAATAGTGGGAAGAGCTGTGCCACTTAAATAATTTCAGCCAGGATTACTTCCTGAGGCGCATTGTATATTTTTTTGAAATATAAGGTTGCCAATGATGCCAGATACAGGAAGGTGTTGACAGAATGGCCATGATCATCCTTTAGCTACCAAATTGTGTTAGTAGCCTTCCTCCCATTGGCATATTTGTGATAGAACTTAGTATTATCATCCCCTTCCTGCATCCAAATCACCCTACTTCTCAGTCTCCAGACTTCTTCGTAGTCCTTAACAACTTTTCCTCTGGCTGTGTAAAGTGAGGAGATCCTATTCTTGTGTTCATTTGATCTGTATATCCCCCAATGATTATTTTCAAATGCTGCTATGTCAGCTTCAATCTGCCTCAGGGATTGATCATCCAATATTCTTTTATTGCGTTCCCAAATTTTTGATAGCTTCTTCAGCTCTGAGAGGTTGTGCACGAAACCGTTTATAATGTTGCCCCCAACCATAGGTGGGTTGGACATCCAAAAGTCTTTGACCATACAAATGTAAGAGGCTTACTTCAGCCAAGCTAAGCAGAATTTATATGGACCTTTGGGTTTAGCCCGATCCCCATCTATTTCCATGTATATTGGTAGGTGATCGGAGATACCTCCCGATCCCACCCATTGTCTGATATTGTAGCCATATTCCAATAAATTCTCCTTGACCAGAAAACGATCTAGTCTGTGAGCCAGGCTATCATCCCCTGTCCTATTGTTCCTCTAGGTTGCTTGGATCTTTGTAGAGGGGATGTCTATCATATGGTGGGATTGCAAAGTAGTTTCAAAGTATTCTGAAAGAGGATCTCTTTGTGCTCGATGACCCCAGGATTCAGAATGGCCGATTGAGAAGTTAAGATCTACACCCAAAATGATATTTTCCATTTGTAAAATGTCAGATCCCAGTAATCAGTCCCAGAAATCAGGCCTATGGTGACACGTTCCATAAATGTTGAAGATTTGAAAATCCATACCCAGATCTGCTGAGTGTATATCTACTCTGATGTGCCTAGACCCTCCCCAATAGTTGAGTAGTTTTATGGAGCGGGAATTGTATCCCATTGCTATACCCCCAGATCTGCCATGGGCATCAAGACAAGTAAATACCCATCTAGGTAGCATTGTTCTAAGGGTGTGAGATTTGGCATCAATAGGTCCAAGAGTTTCCTGTAAGAATATGATATCTAAAGGGTTGGCCGCAAGTAACCGATGAAGTGCTAATTTTTTATCAGGCCTAGCTAGCCCTCTACAGTTAAATGAGACAATCTTCATGGGGTGGGGGGGGGGGGGGGGGCACTATGGGGGCATCTCTTGCTCTAAGTACCCCAAGGATGGTAGCCTGTCTACTAGATGCAATCTCATCTCCAGCCAGGCTTTGTGCTTTCGTAAGAGAGGAAGGTCGACCACGCAGGATCTTAAGCGGAAGAGGGGAGGGGACGAGGTCGAGCCCGACATGGTCTGATGCCTGACGCTTAGTCTTAGATCGGGTCAGATACCCAGTGGAGGGGAGACTAGAGACAGATGCAGGTGGAGGAAGTGAAAGTGATGCAGAAAGGGTGGGAGGGGTGGGGGAGAAAGAGGAAAGGGGGGAACCAAGAGGGTAGGACAAAGGGATAGAGGACGAGGGGAGGGTAGCTGATCCCAAACCAATGCTAGGGGCTAAAATAATAAAATCAAGAACAAAAGAGCTTAAATGTGAGGAAACAGATGTGGAAATGCACTTACCCGAAGTGTTCGCATCCCCGGCAGCCACCTTGGATCTAGTGTGTGGAGGAGAAGGTGGTCTATGCAGAGGTCTGCCTCACTTTTTTGGGATAGGCTATGAGGGGGTCGCTTCCTTGGCTGAAGGTTCCGCTTGGACTTTTGAATCAGCATGCTGGGGCTATTCCCCATGCTTCAGGGATGCCTGAATTGGTGGTTCCTTTCTAGGTGCCTTCCTATTTACTTACCCATTGAGAGGGCAGTCCTTGAATAAATGCACAACTTTGTGGCATATCCTACATCTGAAAGGGACTTCCTCATAGTCAAGAGATTGTCTCTTGGTGGAATTCCTCCATTGAATGTTGATATGCTCCAGCAAACCGTCTGTAGTATCCATATGCACCAATATCCTTGCGTATGCCATACGCCCAGTGGTCTGGTAGGATTTATCAAATTTTAAGAAGGTACCTAGGGCATTTCCAACGCGCCTAAAAACATCCTTTGTCCAGAAATGTAATGGTAAACCAGGGATGTGAACCTAGAGGGGGCCAACATCCACCCATTCTTGTTTTGGATCGAACATGGGAGTCCATCTTCACAGAAGAACCAGTGCCTGATGAATATGCCATATCGTGGAGAGCACCCAATTGGTGTGTTCCAACCTGTCAAGATGTAGAGCAAACCATCCTTTTACAAAGGCCTATACAAAAGAAGGGTCGTTCAGGTGATGGCCCCAAACCTCAGATGCCCATTGTTGTAACCTCTCTACACTGTAATGTCTGCCTTAGACTCGACCCACTAAAACCTTCTCAGCTGTATCCATGGAGTCGAGAAGCTACGTGTCCTCAGTGAGTTTGAGGAAGACCTCACAGACGTTTATCTTGAGGCGCTTCTTCTTCCTAGATGCCCTAGTATGGGGGAACCCTAGATCCAGGTGGAGCCATCAATGGCACAGCCTCGGCAAAAATGCCAAAAATGGGGGAAATTCCTGTGAGGTTACCCAGTGGAGGAGCGGACGAGGTCACCAAAGCAATTGGGGCAGACATAGGAGTTTTTAAAGTCAAGAAGTGGTCCATCGAAGGGTTGCATGAATCAGTCAATGGCGGATTCGAAACCAGGACCTTCGAGAGTGTTTGATCGCTAGGGTTTGGTGGGAGGTCCATGAAACTGAGGGAGGAAGGTGATAATGGCTGGGAGATGAGGTTCGGTAGAGACGGGGCATCTTCTGGGAGGGTTACAGAGGAGACCTTAGTGCCAGAGATGGAGGGCAAAGCGTTGATGGCTTTAGAAAGTTTGCCGTCGAAGGAAAAAAAAACCAGCCATAGAAGAATGTGGTTGTGTCCAGATAGGCACATCCTCCAACGGATCTGTCGAATAATCTATTAATTCTTCCATAACTATCACAATTGATTTGTGCCAGCTATCTGCAGGGGTGATGGGGCTCTCGTAGTTATAACTATAACGACGATAGTGGCAGGCGTAATACAACTTAGCTAAAAAACAAACCCTTTAGCAAGAAAAATGTCGCATGTGATCGTGCCCGTTAGAGACGCTGAGGTGGGTTACGAGTTGTGCGGTGGAAGTGGGTCTATTACGGTGGGAGAAGCTAGAACCGTACTGCATATTTTGAGCTTGACCACAGATAGTCCTAGCCTAAAAACTCCAACGCCATCTATCTACATATGTCGATTTTTCCTAGTTATTTCCTTACCTCGTGAAAATCCTATGATTTCAAACTCCATGTTATTTTTCCTAGTTATTTCCTTACCTCTTGAAAATCCTACCGAGGGACATGGTTATATTATCATTGCTGTGGATTATTTCACCAAATGGGCTGAAGCAATGCCTACATATTCAACTAACAGTAAAATGACGACGCAATTTCTATTCAATCGTGTTATTTCCACGTTTGGAGTGCCTCAAGCCATTGTCATCGACCATGGCTCCCCTTTTCACGATTACATGATGGCTGAGCTGAATTCTACATTGGGCTTGTGTCAGGATGGCTCAACCTGATATTACCCTCAAGCCAATGGCCAAGTTGAAGCTGTAAACAAGGTCTTAGTAACGATGCTTCAGTGCACCATTAGGATGCAAAATTTAAATTGACATCTCATGCTTTTTTCAGCTCTGTGGGCTTACCGAACCTCAACCAAAGACACAACTGGATTCACACCTTTCCAGCTCATCTATGGTTTGGAAGAAACTTTACTAATTGAGTGTGAAATTCCCTCACTCAAGCTGGTTGTCAAACTACTCCCCGAAACCTCGCCTCAAGAAGAGCACCTCTTGTATTTAGAACGACTGGATGAAACTCGCCGTTTTGCTTCTTTAGTCATTGAAGCATAGAAAAAGCGGATTAAGTCCCATTTCAATCAGTCGGTTTCTCCTTGTGCTTTTTCTAAAGGTGATTTGGTCTTGCTATTTGACCAAGAAAACGATAAGCTGGTGTTGAGGGCCCTGAAATCGGGTCAACAACAAGGGGGATACCCACCCGGTCGGGAACCTGGTTGGCGGCTCCGTGCCCATTTGGTGTAGCGGGTCCGACTGGGGATAACAGGACCAGCTTCCCGTTCTAAGGGGGTGTGTGTGTGTAGAGTTTGATGATGTGTGTGTGTGTAGAATATGATAATGAAAATATGGAATTATTTCTAAGCTAATCTAGTTCTGAACTCTGAGAGTGAATTGTATACTACTTTAATCTACAAAGAATAACACATCTAATCTACACTAACCCGAGATAGAACTTTTTCCATTATGCGATCTAGAAAGGTTTCACACAATAACTGGTAATGAAGATTATTCAGCTATTATGAGAATATAAATCAATTAAGATGAACCATCCTGCATAAAAAGTTAAGCAGAATGATTGTGAACAGCATATCGCATAATCAGTTATTCATGTATTAAGCACAAATCAATGACTCCACCGTACAAAAGTGCCAAATGGTAGTCCACTCATTCATACGTTAACATATAAACAACATCAGCTGTATATTACTCTAATAATGCAAGCAGAAACTCGTCAAGAGATAAAAGTACCATTTATGACTGACTTTATACTCACAGACCTGAAGCAATAATGATCTATTTCTACTTACTTCTAATGCCTACTAAGAGTACAAAAGTGCAACATTAGTAGCAGGTATTAAAATGCAAACATAAATAAATCTTGATCCGTCCATTCATCAAAAACCCCCTCCTAGGGTGCAAAAGTGCATGTTCTGAGGACAAGTTTTTTGACAAATTTCCGGACCCTTCTCCAATGCAACGAGAAGGGTTAAATACTACTAACCGACTAATTTTAATTACACAAATTGAGGGAATGGCTTCAAATGACCGCCCTTTTACTAATAGCAAATTTATTTCTAAAAATCAAATCTAATTTCTAACCGTTTCTGTATCTGTTCTTTAGTGCTGTAAGCAATGCGCTGTTCGCCCTGAAAGAGTCGGCTGGTTGTCCTTTCCTTTTGTTCGAGCTTGATAATTAGAAATAACAAGAGCTGGCACCTCTTTTTGACAGGCTAGAAGATATTTTCGAAAACCTTTCTCTGGCTGGGTGTATTCGCTGTGCGCACACTTAGTACAACCCAGTTTCTTTTAGAACTGATTTTGCTGTTGCTATTTCGGTTTCCGGTCGTGCGAATGACTCAATGAGTTAGAAGTCGCGCTGTATGGACAATCCCCTGTTTCGAGAATTGTTTCCGTTCTTTGTTCCAGGCTTTTCTGGAGCGTCTTCCTTCTCTTGCGCTTCTTTCTCTGCTTTACCAAGTCTGAGCTTCAGGATCTTTTGTAAACACGCTGCTTTTGTGCGCCTTTGACTCTGAGTCTTGGACAGTCTATTTTCATCAGTGCCTGTTGGGCGATATTCTGGAATCCGCAGTTCTGCTGCATGCGGCATCCAATTGCCGAGGCATATTCTCTCTGTTGTCTTATTGGCGTTCTTTCCTTAGATGTTTCCTGCATATAGATTTATATCAGTCGCATGTCTTGCAGTTTACGCAAAGAAGAAGGGAAATGACGAAAAGATTGACATGAAAGCATTAAATTCTAATGAATGCGTAATTCTGACATTCATCATGACTTGACTCTTCGATAAATGCAATGCAATCATTTCTGGATACTCAAGCATGCGGTCATTAATTTCCCGTAAGGTGCGCGCCTAATTTTGGGCTCACAGATCATGCTGAGGAATGCCTGCGATGAATGATTTCTGCGATTTGCATCGCAGTCTTGAAGATTGCGATGTAAATAGGTGGCGTCGCAGCAATTGACAGTCTCATTCGTCGCAAACCATAGATCGCAGATCACAGCTTTGCATGGTCGCAGATCGCATATCGCAATATCGCAAGGTTTTCGCTTTGTCACTTTGTGCTGCTCATGCGACATTGCGACGTGCGACGTCGCATATCGACCATCGGCGTTTCTTCAGGTTTTCCCTTTTCAAGCACTTTTAATGCTCGCGATGCGAGGGGTTCTCGCGTCGCTCGTTTTCAGTGCGTTTATGCGCTTTGGGCAAGTGCTCCTTTATCCATTGCGATGCGATATAGCTCTTAGGGAGTTGATACAAAAGATTTTTCAAACAAAAAATATCTTTTTGGATTTTTGGCTAAGGGTCCCCCTTTGCTTGTTTGATATTACTAATATCAAACGAAGAGGGGGGTTGTTGATGACCACAACAATGGCGATTCACTGTGAAGAACCAGTTATCTCTGTATTTCTATTGACCATTCACTTCCGAAACAGCAAAATTTTTATATGTCTAAATTTTGTTATGGACAGATAGAGTAGATTACCCCTCACCTTGTCGACGATATTTTGTCTCAACCTTTTTATATCCCAATTGCTTGTTTCCTCAGGCTTTTTTCTTGCATACGCACCAGGCATTACTTAGTCTTGATTAAAGATAAAATAAGGTCTTCTCTGCGTACTGGCTTAAAAGTATACTCATTTGTCGTAGGTAGAGCCTCTGCTGCCCGCAAGCGTCCATAGCCTCGACAGGGTTACCATGTTATCCAGCAATGATCCTTTTTCCTGCTTGAGGTTACTCGCAACATTCCAGAGAGAAATCCTTTTTGACACACTTTTCCTTTTTTAATTCTCTAAAGAACAATGTCTTGGTTTGGTGGCCAAATTATGACACAGTCATTCACTCGATTTACACTTTTGCTGAACAAGCCGGCTCGTGATGAGACCTCTTGTCTTTTGATTGCAACAATCTTAAGTCGTTGCCCTGTTTTGGTGGACAGTATTGGCAAAGTCAGCAAGTTATAATATCTGTGATCATGATAAGCCGGCTCGTGATGAGACCTCTTATTCTTTGAGATATAGTGTTATCCTTGGATTATTTCTCTAAACGCTGTAATTTCCTTTTAGCAGGGAGGAATTCATTGTTTTTCCTTAAGAAAGCTCTAGACGACAATACTAGAGTTTTTGAAAACAACAGCTTTGCAGAGAGTACTTATTTTATTATTGATGATACCTTTCATGGTGCTGATACAAAACAAATTTTTGCCAAAGGCTGCTTTTGTCAAAGTTTCTTAAAGGTTGAAACGAGTATCGTTATCAAAGTGAAGTTAACTCTTTTTGTCAATAATAAAATTCAGACTTTTCAAAAATTTTGATATTTGTACAAGCGAAATCAAAATCTGATAGAGAATTGACGTGCTCTTTCATGAATCCTTTTTAAGTGATCATTTACAACGGGTTTAATAAAAAAAAAAAAAACAAAAAAACAAAACAAGATGAAATCTAAGAACTTAAATCTATCCTACAAAAATTAGAAGAATTCTCTTCTATGGAAAATATGATTTAAGAATCATTCCGTTGACAAGTAAAGAATCTCTCCTACCTGCCAGATCCTGCAACACGAATGTAGACGGGCCTATGACTTCTACAATCTGAAAAGGGCCAAGCCACAACTTTTGAAATTTTGTATGTTTGCCCTTTTCTTCATGAGCCTTATCCCATTTCAAAACTAAATCACCCATCTGAAAGTTTTTTCTGGTTATGATGCTTGAGTCAAAAGAAGATTTTATTAGCGCTTGGTGATGTGCATGGGTTTTCCTAGCTTGTTCTCATTGTTCTTCTAGTTTGATTATTTCCATTTGTCTTAATTGTAATGAGGAAGTAGGTACTTCATCGATGTATTGCACTAAAGACAAAGAGGGAATGACTAAGTGAGTCGGAAGAACCACTTCCCTTCCATAAACTAAATTAAAGGGAGAAGTGCCGATTGAAGCTTTCTTTGTGATTCTACCAGCCCATAAAGCATTTACCAGCGCTTTGTGCCAATTCCTTTGGTTTTGGTCGACTGCTCTTTTGATAATTCTGATTAGGTTCTTGTTTGTTGATTCAGCCAATCCATTACCTTGAGGATAGTAGTTGGCAGAATATTTCAGTTTGAACCCTCTTTTAAGCGCAAACTCAGTCATAGCATTTCCAGAAAAATATGAAGCGTTATCAAACATTAAGGCCGTTGGCAATCCAAACCTAGTTATGATAAATTGGTCTATGAATTCAATAATGTTTTCAGAATGAACTGTCTTGAGAGGAACTGCTTCTACCCATTTGGTAAAATAATCAGTTGCCGTAAGGATATACTTATGCTGCTTAGAAGAGTGAGGAACGATCTCACCTATTATGTCCAAGCCCCATTGACTGAATGGTTGGTCGATGTTGACCGGTTGTAGCGGCATTGATGGTTTCCTTTGTTTTCCTGCAGCAGTCTGGCAGACTTGGCATTTCCTTACGTGATTGTATGAGTCTTTGAACAACGTGGGCCAATAATATCCTGCACACAAGATTTTGTGTGCAGTCGCATCTCCGGCATAGTGTCCACCTGCTGGTCCATCGTGAAGTTCCTGAAAAACCTTTTCGGCTTCAGTTTTCTTAAGACACCTAAGGAGTACAGAATCGTAATTCCTTTTAAACAGGACATCATTTATGAGCTGGTATTGTTTAGCTTTTAATCTCAGAGCTCTTTTCTTGGTATGATCCAGATGTGATGGAGCATACCCGTTCTTAAGAAAATAAATGGTGTCAGCATATAATGATTCTGCATCGTTTAGGCTTACCTCATATGCTTGTACCTCTTCAGATGAGTTCTCTGGGATTTGCAATGCTCCGGCTAACATCTTGCAGAAGCCTTGACCTCTTACGATGTTTGCTGGTTTGATCTCAAGATAATGTTCTTGTAAAGCGGTAATCCAATTAGCTCTCTTCTCGCCCACGTCTTTCTGCACCAAAAGGTTTCTTACCGCTGGAAATGGTACTACGACTTTGGTGTGGGCTTTAAGCAAGAAAGGTCTGAAATATTTGATTGCTTTGAAAACAACATATGCTTGTTTCTCTACGTCTGAGTAATTAATTTCAGCACCTTGTAAGTTCGAGCTAAAGAATGCAATTGGAGCTTCCGCTTTCTCTTGATTTGCTTGGGTCAAAATCGCGGCATAGGATCTCTCTGAGGCAAAAGTGTATAAGATGAAAGATTCTGAAAAATTTGGGGTGGCCAAAGATGGAGCATTGATGATAGCTTGTTTGATTAAGTTAAATGCTTCGTGCTCATCTAGACCCCATTTGAAAGTTGAATTCTTTTTTATCATATTTTGTAAGGGAGAAATAATACGTGAAAAATCCGGGACAAATATTTTGACAAAATTGATCTGTCCAAGGAAGGATTGCATGGCTTTCTTGTTATGAGGTATGGATATTTCGGAAATTTCCTTGATTCTGTCGGGTTCTATGTGAATACCGGATTTCGACACTATGAATCCGAGCAATTTCCCTTCGCTTAACGCAAAGAAAGATTTCTTTGGGTTGAGCGAAATCCCATACCTCAAGCATCTTTGAAAGATTTGCTTCAAATCTTTGAGGTGGTTGTTTCGATTTTTGGAGTACACTGTTATATCATCCAGGTAAATCACTACTGATTTATTGACTAACCCTTTAAACGCGATGTCCATGGCTCTCTGAAAGGTAGCTCCGGCATTGATCAGACCAAATGGCATCTTCCGATATGCATAAGTGCCCCATTTGGTTCGGAACGTAGTCTTTAACTGATCATCGGGATGCACCAGTACTTGATTGTATCCTGAGAATCCATCCAGGAATGACATTAATTCTGAGCCTGCTACTGCCTGTAGAATTTGCTCCATAGGTGGGAGGGGAAAGTTATCTTTCTGACAGGCTTTGTTGAGATTTCGAAAATCAATACAGATTCTAATGTCTCCGTTTTTCTTCCTAACGGGCACCATATTGGATACCCATTTAGAATGCCTGACGGGGAAGATTATTCTGGCTCTCAACAACTTATTAAGCTCAGTTTTTATCTGATTTTCTAGGTTAGGGTGTATTTTTCTGAGCTTCTGCTGGACAGGTTTTTCATTGTCAATCATAGGGATAACATGTTGAATGATAGAAGTGTTGTAAGTCTTCAGCTCATCGTAATTCCAGGCAAAAACGTTTTTGTATTGTCTCAGAAGGCGGATATATGCTGATTTTTCTTCAGGGGCTAGGCCCTGGCCTAGGTTAACATTCTGTGGCTTCTGATCGGTCCCTAGGTTTACTAATTCATAGTTCAGGGTAGAACTGCAAAGTTTAGCATTGGCAGACCTTTTAAACCGACTTTTCAAATCATATAGATCTTCTAGCTTGACCACCGATTTCGGTATAGCATTGTCAGAGCCATTTTGTTGTATTTGATGATCATGATGGTCTTCGTCGATTATCTGATTTGAGTAGGATCCTTCAGAAGTAAGGAAATTTACGATGTCAGGATCGTCGTTGAACACTCTCCAATTGGTGATATTGTCAGGGATGGATGGTTTAAAGATCAATTCTATTGAAAACCTATCAGGACTAAAATCTTCAGAAGGGATAAGTCTAGAGGCTACGTTAGCTAACAGGTCTGCGCTCGCGTTTTGAATTCTTGGAATTGACGAGATGTTGAATGCTACGAAATGTGCAGTGAGATCTTGAACTAATGATTGATAATGCTTTAAATGACTTGACAGGCAATGTATGGTGTTACGTACCTGTTTTACAATGATCTCCGAATCTCCAAAGACTTGAAGATACTTAACGTTCAATCCGATTGCTTTGTATAGGCCTTGAACCAAGGCTTCGTACTCCGCTGTGTTGTTCGTGCAATCGAACTCAAGTCTGCATGTGAGCATAATCTTGTTCCCGTCTGGGTTAATCAAAACGCATCCTGCTCCTGCTCCCTCATTTGATTTAGATCCGTCAAAATATAATTTCCAAAATAAAGATGTATTTACAGAATTATCTAAAAAACTAAAACATTTTGAGTCATCAGTTTGTGAGAAATTTTCAACTTGGGATAAAACTGAATTCTCTAAGTATGGTGAAATATGAGAATTGAAATTACCTAGGAAAGGATCTATTGCGTAATTGCCTACAATGCTGCTATTGTACGTTATGGCCTCATTTTCTCCTTCCAGTTCTGTCACCATGTATTTTTGGTGCAATTCTCGTTCAACCTTTATCTGATTTGGTTTACCATTGTATGGTAACCACATGTGTGACCAATCGGTTGAAAAATATCCGTGGAGTTTTTCCGACCAATCCCTGCTAAGAATCAAACCATAGAACTCAGGGATATCAGCTACTAGAATGTCGATAACCTGACACACTTTCGGGTTAGACGACAATCTTATGGTCACCTGATTGAGTTCACCAATCACTTCGACTTGGGATCGATCAAGTTGAACTATGCGTACTGCGGATTTTTGAGGTTTCACATTCAATTTAGCACATATTGACCTGGGTAAAATATTCGTTGAAGCACCAGAATCGACCAAGCAATTGTGCACGTTTTTGTTGAAGATTTCATATGTGAGAAGAAAAGGAGGAGTATGAGATCTTGATCTTCCTCCAATCAAGGCGATGTCATTTGGATCAATTTTATCGATCGTGTTGGTTGGAGGCCTTCCCAGATTGTGGGAAGCTACCACTGTAGGTAAAGATGTAGTAGGCACAACATGTAATTCTTTCATCATTATTTTCTGCTAGTGTTTCAATTTACTCAATTCATACATAGTGATATTAGCCCTAGTCTTCTTCATGTCATCAATGATGTTATACTCCATTTCATCCGACACTATTAGTGTTCTTGATGGAGGCGTTTGATCAGATTGGACTGGGCTAATCTGGGTCGCTTTAGCAGTTGTCTTTTTTGTTGCGACCTTTTCTTTTGTTTTGGGGTAGTTATGGGAGGATCAAGTTGATTTTTGCTTCTCGTGCTAACAGGAAATGCTTCTTGATCCTCTTCTTGTGGGAGGATGAAGTCCCACATTCCTTGTAGTTCTACGACCTCTTCCTCGTCGGTCTGCCCTTCAGTGGTATTCTCTTCTTCTTCGTCTTCTTCAGATTCAACGTTTGAGACAACACTAGGTGGTCTTACCTCCATGGGAGGATTTCTTTTAAAAGCCCTAAAGGGCTTTTTCGAAGAAGTCTCTGCTACTTGTTTCTTAATATCAATCATCTCATTTGACATGGCTTTCAACACTTTTTGTAATCCTTCCAAATCGAAAGGATCTTTCGTTTGCTTCTTCTTGGTGTCTTCTTTGAAAGAGATCTTCTTAGATTTGCGTTCTTCTATAGCAGATCTCTTTTCTAGGGCTACCACGCATTTTTCCACTGCTAACGCTTTTGTCAAGTTGTCGACTAAGGTGGTCTTGTTTGCCCTATCTACGAAGATAACCAAGTTTGGAGGTAAAGCCGTGATGTACCATTCACATCTTACTTCCTCGCTGGGTTGTGAGGTAGCGGGGATTTTGTTGAGGATCTTATTGAACCGTAAGTTAAAATCTTTAATGGGTTCTCTAGCCTCAGCCTTAAGATTAGATAGGTCACTGATCAATGTCGCCCTGGATCTGTCATCACCAAACTTGGTGAGGAACTGACTTTGAAAAATGTCCCAACTAGTGATGGATCTGGAAGGTAACGAAAAGTACCATGACCCGGCTGTTCCTTGCATTGTATAAGGGAACAGCCGGACAACAGCGTCTTCGTTAGTGACTTCGTTGAGATTAACAGAAAGCATGAAATTATTGATATGTTCCTTGGCTAGCATGCCTGCTTTCAGATTGAATTTAGGCAGCCATTTCTCAGGATGGGCCGGTATAGGGCTCAGGGGTGGAGGCATTAAAACCACCCCAGGATTGTTCCATGGAGACTGGGCCATCGTTGAGCTGCTAGTTAATGGAAGTGTAGAAGATGAATTCTGATGCTGAGAAGATGAAGATATTAAGATCTTTGATGTTTGAAGAGGAAGGTTTGTAGAAGATGGGTGAGTGAGTTGGAATGAAAGAGTGGGTGGTTGACTTTGCGGTGAGGGAGTTGATATGGACGAAGTGGATGAAGGAGTCTGACTGTCAGACTCTGGTGGTGTTTTCCTTGCTCTTTTCTTGGTAGGGAGAGGGAGTTCACTTGGTTGTATGCCAAATTTTTCACTCTTTGATCTGGTAAGGGGATGAGCAGGGTTATACTGCGAAGTCACGCTGCTTTTAGATTTATCAGACTTTTGGTTAAAAATAGAAAATACCCGGAGTTTACGAATCAAAGTCCAAATTTCAGGGGGTTCAATGATAGATTGGTCTGATATATTCGAATATGTAGCAGTGGTAGATACTCGAGCGACTTCAAATTCTGGGTTTAACCGTGTTGGAGAAGTCGAGGGAGTTGATGAGGGTGTATTACTCTCAGAATGGTATTTAGATATTTCTTTAGGTGCCATTCATAGTTCGTGCCCTCCTTCTAGCGCCAAATATGTTGAGGGCCCTGAAATCGGGTCAACAACAAGGGGGATACCCACCCGGTCAGGAACCTGGTTGGCGGCTCCGTGCCCGTTTGGTGTAGTGGGTCCGACTGGGGATAACGGGACCAGCTTCCCGTTCTAAGGGTGTGTGTGTGTGTGTAGAGTTTGATGATGTGTGTGTGTGTAGAATATGATAATGAAAATATGGAATTATTTCTAAGCTAATCTAGTTCTGAACTCTAAGAGTGAATTTTATACTACTTTAATCTACAAAGAATAACACATCTAATCTACGCTAACCCGGGATAGAACTTTTTCCATTATGCGATCTAGAAAGGTTTCACACAATAACTGGTAATGAAGATTATTCAGCTATTATGAGAATATAAATCAATTAAGATGAACCATCCTGCATAAAAAGTTAAGCAGAACGATTGTGAACAACATATCGCATAATCAGTTATTCATGTATTAAGCACAAATCAATGACTCCACCGTAAAAAAGTGCCAAACGGTAGTCCACTCATTCATACGTTAACATATAAACAACATCAGCTGTATATTACTCTAAGAATGCAAGTAGAAACTCATCAAGAGATAAAAGTACCATTTATGACTGACTTTATACTCACAGACCTGAAGAAATAATGATCTATTTCTACTTACTTCTAATGCCTACTAAGAGTACAGAAGTGCAACATCAGTAGCAGGTATTAAAATGCAAACATAAATAAATCTTGATCCGTCCATTCATCAAAAACCCCCTCCGAGGGTGCAAAAGTGCATGTTCTGAGGACAAGTTTTTTGACAAATTTCCGGACCCTTCTCCAATGCAACGAGAAGGGTTAAATACTACTAACCGGCTAATTTTAATTACACAAATTGAGGGAACGGCTTCAAATGACCGCCCTTTTACTAAAAGAAAATTTATTTCTAAAAATCAAATCTAATTTCTAACCGTTTCTGTATCTGTTCTTTAGTGCTGTAAGCAATGCGCTGTTCGCCCTGAAAGAGTCGGCTGGTTGTCCTTTCCTTTTGTTCGAGCTTGATAATTAGAAATAACAAGAGCTGGCACCTCTTTCTGACAGGCTAGAAGATATTTTCGAAAACCTTTCTCTGGCTGGGTGTATTCGCTGTGCGCACACTTAGTACAACCCAGTTTCTTTTCGAACTGATTTTGCTGTTGCTATTTCGGTTTCCGGTCGTGCGAATGACTCAATGAGTTAGAAGTCGTGCTGTATGGACAATCCCCTGTTTCGAGAATTGTTTCCGTTCTTTGTTCCAGGCTTTTCTGGAGCGTCTTCCTTCTCTTGCGCTTCTTTCTCTGCTTTACCAAGTCTGAGCTTCAGGATCTTTTGTAAACACGCTGCTTTTGTGCGCCTTTGACTCTGAGTCTTGGACAGTCTATTTTCATCAGTGCCTATTGGGCGATATTCTGGAATCCGCGGTTCTGCTACATGCGGCATCCAATTGCGGAGGCATCTTCTCTCTGTTGTCTTATTGGAGTTCTTCCCTTAGATGTTTCCTGCATATAGATTTATATCAGTCGCATGTCTTGCAGTTTACGCAAAGAAGAAGGGAAATGACGAAAAGATTGACATGAAAGCATTAAATTCTAATGAATGCGTAATTATGACATTCATCATGACTTGACTCTTTGATAAATGCGATGCAATCATTTCTGGATACTCAAGCATACGGTCATTAATTTCTCGTAAGGTGCGCGCCTAATTTTGGGCTCACAGATCATGCTGAGGAATGCCTGCGATGAATGATTTCTGCGATTTGCATCGCAGTCTTGAAGATTGCGATGTAAATAGGTGGCGTCGCAGCAATTGACAGTCTCATTCGTCGCAAACCATAGATCGTAGATCGCAGCTTTGCATGGTCGCAGATCGCATATCGCAATATCGCAAGATCGCAAGGTTTTCGCTTTGTCACTTTGTGCTGCTCATGCAACATTGCGACGTGCGACGTCGCATATCGGCCGTCAGCGTTTCTTCAGGTTTTCCCTTTTCAAGCACTTTTAATGCTCGCGATGCGATGGGTTCTCGCGTCGCTCGTTTTCAGTGCGTTTATGCGCTTTGGGCAGATGCTCCTTTTTCCATTGCGATGCGATATAGCTCTTAGGGAGTTGATACAAAAGATTTTTCAAACAAAAAATATCTTTTTGGATTTTTGGCTAAGGGTCCCCCTTTACTTGTTTGATATTACTAATATCAAATGAAGAGGGGGGTTGTTGATGACCACAACAGCTGGGGGAAGGTAAATTTCAACCCATGTGGCATGGGCCCTAGATTGTCAAACATGCGTTACAAAAAAGGGGCCTATGAGTTGATTGATTATGAGGGAAACCCCTTAGATAAGCCCCGTAATGGGATATATCTCAAGAAGTATTATGCCTGAGTCATCTCGAATGGATACTTTTTTACGAAAGGTTGCTATTCATTTTTGTACAATTTGGTTTGGTTTGGTGTGTTTTTTTAAGCAGCTTTCCTACTTATTATGGCTTCACCTGCTTTGCACATGTTTGTGACTCCTTACGTCGGTTTCGCTGATGGTGCTTTCCGTAGTACTTGGAATATATCTTCTGCAGAATGGGCTATCTATGCCTCTAATGGTGATTTGATTGATCTTCAAGGTATTTGTTTGGGTCAAAAAACTAATAACATTGCTGAGTATAGCGCAGTCATTGAGCTCTTGTTGAAAGCCATTGCTCATGACATTCGGGAAGTGGTTTTTAACCTCAATTCACAACTTGTTGTTCTTTAGCTCAATGGGCAATATTTCGTCAGAAACCCTCACATATTGAGAATGTATTTGCGTATTCTTCTATTGGAAAGAAATTTTGATTACATCACATATCATCATATTCCTAGGCATATGAATACATTAGCAGATGCATTAGCTAATTATGTGTTCGACAGAAATTTACGTAACATGTGAAAAAACCAAACATTTGTATCATAGTAAGTAAGAAATATAGCATATATATATATACATACATACATACATACATACATACATACATACATACATACATACATACATACATACATACATACATACATACATACATACATACATACATACATACATACATACATACATACATACATACATATATATATATATATATATATATATATATATATATATATATATATAGATAGATAGATAGATAGATAGATAAATATATATGTTGATAATGTTTGAGTGTCATACATCAAAACCCCAAAAAATAATATATGTGTTCAGTACATCCATGGCTCACAGGCCTCAAAACTGTAAATGCTAAACTATGGACTACTCGACATGATGATCATGATAACATGTTACTGCTCATACTACTCGAGTCAGTAAATGGTGGATCCGGTCAGACACCCCCACTGTGTGCCATTGATACTGGCATGGGATGTCACCCACCTAGGCATACTTTGGGATACCCCTGGTCAATCCCTCAAGGTTTCATGCGATCTCCTCCTCGTTATCGACTCCTTCCTGATAAGGAGTGATATCAAACTGTCGAGCAACACACTTGGTGATTGGGGACATCCCAGCTGGTCGCTCTAGTCCCACATCTGCATTTACAAAATCAAAATGTCACGAATGCATATATTTCAAAAAACAATAAAAATCATAAAATTAAAATTTTTTTTCTTACCTCCATCATCATAATCTTCTCCCTCTAGGAGCGGCATATCAGGATCACTGCGGAAGTCTGTACCACTATAAGGCCAATCCTCGACCATGATCAACTGACACCTCAGCCATGAAAAGAAGGTAGGCTTGTATGACATATGCTGGCCCCCACTGGTTTTAGGCATCAGTTCACTCCAACAGACCATTCGTGGGTCTCATGGCAATGGGGGGTTCACCTCTGCAAGCTAATAGTGAAATAGCGGGATCTGCTCCAAAAAGAAGGTCACTAGAATGAAACCATATCCAAACTACCTCAAGTTTCCTGCCCTGGCTTTGGATAACTGGCACTTCATGTTTACCTTCATGGATTCTACCCAATTGAAGATAGTGGGCACTGTACAGTCTATAACATACTGAAACTTGGACTTATTGGACTCATGCAATGCCTGAGCCCCAACCACTCTGTTTATAGTCAAGAGCAACGTTTTCAGCACAAGGTCATTAACAGTCATGATATCTACCTTGCCACTCTTTGATTTCAGTGCTTCTAGGCAGTGTTCTACAAGCAACATGTTCACACTTGCCCCAATAGGCTTGGCCCCATACAGATTGACTGGTTCCCCTCTTCGGGACAATCCGATGATGAAATAGATGTTTGAAGTTTCTAATTCCAGTTCTTGATCCTGGATCACAAAAACTTCCCGATTAATGTCCCAAAGACTGATCAAATATTGTAGCAGCTCAGGTTGAGCCCGAAGACCCAGTGTGAGGAAGAATTTGAGGAGCCCACAGTTCCTCAGGGCATTTAAACAGTTTGGTTTTGCCAATTCTTGTGAATAGATTGCCTCATGCTCATGTTCTTTCCAATCGACCATTTTTCATTGTATTTTGCCTGCAAAAACCATAAAATCAAGTCAACATTCATCCTTGACTGAAGAAATTTAGATTCAAAGCAGAGAAATCAAGCAAAAAATCAATTTTTTCTTACTCTTGCGCCGACGCGATTGTTTTAAAAATAGTAGCGCCGATGGCACAAGTGGTCGTGTTAATGACCCTCGATCGACCCGATCTCGAGCCTAGATCTTGCGTCGACCGAGGGCAATTTTTTTTTGCTAAGATCTCCTCCAGAAATCCAAAAAATGGTTAAAAATAGGAAAAAAAAGCATGAAAATAAAGCTAAGGGTCTCAGCTCCTACCTGCAACTGACGGATCATTGATCGGCCTCCTGGATCTGCCACAATCTGCTCCTAAAAATCTAGGGCACAAATGGGTAAAAATTGCTCCACCAAGGTAAAAAGGTAAAATGGTAAAAATAATTTACTTTTTCCCCTTTTTATTCATTTTTCATGATATTTTAGGGTTTTAAAAGAATTTTTCCTCTATTTTTACCTTAGAAATTGGATAATACGTTTGCCTCTTGTGCAGTGACAGGTGACAGATTACTGATGATGGTACTAGAGTCATCTTTAAGCTCTTTTCTCGACTCGTAAAAACTCAAATGAAAAGATCACCGAGTATTTTTCCCTTTTTGACTTGTTAAAGAGAATAAAAATGGGGGGTCCGCTTTCAAGCTCTTTTCCGACTCTTTAAACACAAAAATATTGTTGATATCTTGTCATTTTGAACTTGTTAAAGGTTGCGAAAAATTATTTACCTAGTATACGTTTACCCCTTTTTTGGGCTGGTATAAACTATTTACGAAAAAGGTACTCCTTGACTGACATGGTCAAGAGTTTCTATCAAGTACTATTTTCTACCTTTTCGGGATCGAGAGACAAAAATATACGAAAAGGGACCATGTTGAGTTTTATTTTCTGTATCTTTTTCAAACTCTCTAAACATGAAAAAGATATCGAGTTACACCTTTGTCAGACTCGTTAAAACATTAAAACGACATTGGATTCATCACCATGAAGGACATGAGATTCTCCTTCCTAGGGCTCATTAACCTTACTAGGTTGGATTCATCCGAAGGATGGACTTATAGTCCAAGCACATGCTATCCCCTTCAAGCTTGTGATAAAAAATAATTGGGTTACCTGCCAGAAATGGTGGGGGAAAATTGGAAATTCCATCAGTTGTGTCAACAACTCACTCTTGAACATGACACTTTTTGCTTCGTGTCAGGTTGGGATATCCTCACTTCATCGTTGACTTTCCTGGGTTGGGTCGTTCATTTTTTGCCTTTCCATTTGATCTCTACCACATCATCATGACCTCCAATCCTATGGATCCAAAAGCTTCCAAACTCTGGAGTCATGTCACCGATATGTTCAAGAGTTATCCTTCTGCAGTTACACTCATTCTTGATTCTTTGTATCGTCCAAAATCATTACATCCATTTGTCTCATGTCGATGATGTGGGATACATCATGGCCCTCCTTTAACAAAGTCACTTCTTGTCGACTTCAGCTCATTATCTGGGAAGTTGGCTGAGAGACTCCCTTCTAGTACCTTAGAGCTTGCATGCCCTAATGGAAAGTTCTTTGCACTCGTGACAAGTTCACATCATTGGCTTTTGATCGGGTGATTTCATGGGTGTTCGACTTTAGTTCCTTTATTCACATTCTGTGAATTGTGCTGCTAGTACCTTGAGAGCCATTGTCATTATTGGTGGTTTCTCTCGTGCTTGTTAACAGTTCGCATCATTGACCAGTAATCAAGCGACTTTTTAGCATGTTTGACTTCAACACACTTATTCACATGTTAGAATTTGTACTTTGATCAGGTCATGTTGGAGCGCAAGACCCTGGGCTCAGATTACAAAAGTCTAGGTTGCAAGGCGATGTGACATGATCATGCTGATATACATGTCTCTTTCAGATGGATGGCTGTGACCATACCATGAGTTTTTATATGTGATCCTTCTCATTATTGGATGGTTGCGACCATACCTTGGTTTTGATATGATCCTCCTTACAGGATGGCTGTGCCCATGCCTTAGATCCATTTACATGATCATTCTCTGGGTGGCTGTGTCCATACCACGATTCATGTATCATTTATCAGAGATTTTAGTGATGTATATGTATCTATGCTTGCTTACAGGTTCTCTGATGACGGTCTTCGGTTCCACACATCTACTTGTAAAGCATTTCACTCCTCACTCTAGTTCGGCCTTCACGCTTTAGGGGGCATCTGTTACACAACTTTTTTTCACTACCCCTGTACTCCTCATTCGTCGATCCTAGAGGACCTCTACAGTGAACCTTACATGCTTTCCCATCATGAAGAGACTGCCCATATGTCCCACTTCATGGGAAAAACATTTCCCTTTTGCATCATTTCCCAAGAATCTTGCTTTTATCCCGCTTATAAGACTGGCGCTAGTGCTCAATTCCTTCCTTGCGTCAATTTGTAGAGTTTAAAACTAAGCCTAACACCGTACAATGCAAATGAGCCCTTCATCACTCATGCTGATCCTCTTTTGGAAAGTTTTTTAAATATGGAGTCGAAGCTTCTAGGTTTAGAAGCTTCGTCTGGTAAATGGTTGGGCTGGATAGAGCAGAGGAATTCAGTTTGGGCTCCTTTCCCCTATTGATATGGAACAAACCTAAGAGATAAAGCCTCTCCCATAATAAGAGGAACCATCTCACCTCCATGAAAGCTATATAAACTCCTCCTTTTCCAAGTTGAACTGGTCATTTTTGGAGCTTGAATAACCAACAAGATATCTATAGCTTTTTTGCCTTCTAGTTTACGTGTGTAAAGGGAGAAAAGTGTGTTTGATTTGGTTTGGAACTAAAGGGAAGAAGCCTTAAACTCCCATTGTTGAGGCTAACTATGAGATGTTAGAAGTGGTGTTAGAACCCAGATACATTGGAGGAGACCTGCAATGTTAAGGGTTTGGTTGTATCTTTTTCTGAGCTTTATATCAATACAACTAATGATTTATTTCCTACATTGAGTGCCATATTACATTTAATGGCTTAAGATTCCTTGAATTTTTAAGTAAATTGAATGCGATTGTATGCTATTACGTTTGTTTCTGCCTCTTGTGTATTTTCTCAGGTATTTGAAGGAGAAGAACTCAAAGGAAGTTGGATGTGAATCTTAATTATAATATTCTACTCGGACTGTGGCCTCTTCTCTATTTCGCATGGTCCATTTTCCTCATCAAGGGAAGATTTTCACAGTAGATCAGTTTTCTTTCTTAGCTTCTTCTTCCTCAGATTGAAATGTTCCCTATGTGAAGCATATCGATGCTCCTTATGAGAGTGTGGGAGCTGGAATTTTTAGAGATGCCACCTTGATGGGTATTTTTCCTTTCCCACCTCCACATGTTGCCTTAGTCAACATGATCTTAGATAAGTTTGATCCTTGGGTCATTCCCTCTCCTGATCTTGTTGATACATGGGGTGATGTCATGCTGTTAAGCCCGCCTGAGATCAATTATGTTGAGGTTGTTTCGGCTTCAGCTTTGGTACCTACTGATCATTATGTTTTGAGTAAATCTCTCGATGTGTATCCGGGGCATTGGATATTTACTTGCCTTTGCCTTTATTTTTACCTTTAGAGGGTTTGTCCACTATGGTAGACTGGACAACGTGAACCTTCAAGGTTTTACCAGGACCAGGTGAATTTAGGGAGGAATCATTGGAAAGAATGTTTGAGACCGACTTCTGCTTGGAAGAAGACTTTGTAAGGGTCTGGGACACTAAAAAAATTACTCCATCCACAGGAGGCATAGCGAGAGAATTTGATGTTCCCAAGTGTTCATGATGAGTTCACTGGTAAATGTGACTACTAGATTGAAAGATTATTAAACACCTACCCTGACAACAGGGAAAGAGAAAGAAGGCACCCCTTCCTCCTCTATCCCATCTTCCTTTGGTCCTCTCCATATAGAGTGACCTAATCCAAATTCTACTATTCGACCACCCTCTTCGGGTGTGCTGCGAAACCAGAGATTCTGGGTTCGTTCCCCAATGGAGTCGCCAATTTGTGGAGTAGGTAAATCTCCTCTACAGACAGAGGTGATCCCTCTAGCCCTAGAGTGGGTCTAGCTGCAAATAGAACAACATAATGAAAACTTCCTTAAACTAGAATCGAATAAGAGGGCCTACCTCTTAGAACGCTACTCTGCTTGATGATGACCTTGCTCCTTTGCTCCAACTTCCTTTGAGTTCTTCTCCTTCAAATACAAGAGGCAAAAAAAAACATAATAGCATACAATCACATTCAATTTACTTAAAAATTCAAGGAATCTTAAGCCATTAAATGTAATATGACACTCAATGTAAGAAATAAATCATTAATTGTATTGATATAAAGCTCAGAAAGAGATACAACCAAAGCCTTGATGTTGCAATTATCCTCTGATGTATCCGGGTTCCAACACCACTTCTAACATTTCATAGTTAGCCTCAACAATGGGAGTTTAAGGCTTCTTCCCTTTAGTTCCAAACCAAACCAAACACACTATTTTCCCTTTACACATAAAATAGAAGGAAAAAAAGCTATAGATATCTTGTTCGTTATTCAAGCTCCAAAAAATATCAGTTCAACTTGGAAAAGGAGGAGTTTATATAGCTTTTATGGAGGGGATATGGTTCCTATTATTATGGGAGAGGCGTTATCTCTTGGGTTTGTTCCATATCAATAGGGGAAATGAGCCCAAACTAAATTCCTCGGCTCTATCTAGCCCAACCATTTACCAGACTTCCGTTACGAAGCTTCTAAACCTAGAAGCTTCGATTCCATATTTAAAAATCTTGCCAAAAGAGGATCGACATGAGTGATGAAGGGCTCACTTGCGCTGTAAGGTGCTAGGCTTGGTTTTAAACCTTGCAAATCGACACGAGGAAGGAATTGAGCACTAGCATCGGTCTTGTAAATTGGGATAAAGGGAAGATTCTTGGGAAATGATGCAAAAGGGAAATGTTCTGCCCATGAAGAGGGACATAAGGGCAGTCTCTTCATGATGGGAAAGCATGTAAGGTTCACTATAGAGGTTCTCCAGGATCGAGGAACGGGGAGTACAGGGGCAGTGACAAAATGCTGTGTAACACCAACGAAGACAACTTCAATAGTCATATCAACAATTTCAATATCACCTGCAAAAATACATCAAGGGTAAGGCCTAGGTATGCAATCCTAAAAATCTCTCCTACATACTTATTTTAGCTGAAAAGAACATTGCAAGTGTATGAAGGAAAAGGGTTTTTACAACTAAACTTGGTAGCAGAGAAGCCTCAACTCTATGTAGCAATTAACTTCATTTTTCCACCAAGACACCTACACATGTGAGGGAGGAACAAGACAAAAGTGAAGAGTAATTGAGAAATTGGGATGTTATCCTTTATTCATGATAGAGGACAAAAAGTGCGAAGGGGAAGGTGGGGCCAACTTAGTTAACTCAAGGCCCTTTGAGTTTATTTTTCATGCAATGAAAAAAAAGAGAAAAAATTTGGAAAAAAAAAGAAGAAAAAATAATAAAAAAATAAAAATAAAAAGGAGGACCCACCACTTCTTGGCATGCAAACTAGCTGCTACAGGATCCTAGATGAATTGCTACAAGATACATACATTCTGCTATAGGATCCTATAAGTTGCTACAGGAAGCTGACAAAGTGCTACATAATGCTCATTTTTTGCCAAAATTTCCATCAAACCCTGATGAAAAAAGGAAAACTACCAGGAAGGGTGTAAGTACAAATTTTCCTCACCATAATTTGATATAGGAACTTAAGGAATTACTTCAACTCTTAGAAAAATACTCTATAGTTCTCATAGCTTTAAATTTTAGAAAGAAAAAATAGTGAAATAATTGAGTTTTTATGTCATAAACATGGTGGGATGAAAGAATATGGTGTATTGAGGAAGCATATGTGCATTTTGAATTTTCCCTTCCCCTCAACATTGTAGAATAAATTTTCCAATTTGCCTCTATTTCAACAAATTCCACTGCACAGGAAACCTTAGGATCCTATAGTAGTAGAAGGGAAATATTTTGTTCCAATCTAATTAGAAATAGAAGAAACTGAGATTGAAGGGGAGAAATCAAAGAAAGGATAAGAAAAAAGGATAGAAAAAAAGAGCATAAATAAAGGTTGACCCAAAGCCAAAGGAAGAAATTGAAGAGCATGCAAGGTTCCATTCAGTAGAGGAATCTATATCCACATCAATGCAAGACATCATAAAAGTCATTCGAGATATAAAAGAAGAACAACATGGCAAGAAAATGGTTAGGTTGCTTAGACGATGAGCAATAGTTTTAGTGAGGGGGCATTATGGGCTTCCAAATTAGACATAAATTAAGGCTCATCTAACCTTTCTTAGGCACATAAATGCTATATTAAATCTCTCCTTCTACACTTAATGTTTTTTTAGCTTTAATATTTTCTTAGGAAGGTTTAGAGATAATTGCATATTATGTGCTTAATATTATTTATTTTTGCAGAATATTGAGTAAATTCTGAATGTGATAATATAGGGACATGATTCCTACTACATGATGGACCAATATTGGATAATAAATGAACTAGATATCATGAAATTATTGACAGATTATGGAGCTCCACCGATTGAGAAAATCTAGAAATGTGTTCCCTATCTTAAATGAAGGTTCCTCCTTTTAGGAACTATATCCACTTTTTGAGAGATTTTGGAAGGGAAAGTTGCCTTATTTCAAGGGCGGTGATTCCCTATCAATTTGTATAAGTAAAAATTCGAATTTTCCTCTAGAGGCATGTATTTTTTAGTCTTCTTAAGGATAAAACTTGTTATTTAGTAATTCTACTTTCATTTCTAGTAGGGATGTACTTGGATTGATTCAAATAAGGAATTTTGGTGCCATTTGTAACTTCTAAAGCTTGGTTTCCTTTGTATGAATCTGATCATCCTTGGGATTGACCATCTAAGGAGCCTTAGAGCCCTACTGTACAATTTCTTTAATTCCTTAGAATGTCTTTTTCACTTGCATCTCTTATTTATGCATTTACTATTCATGTATTTTTGCTGTAGGTTACATGGATTAAATGATTGAAGTGAGGTTTTTTTCAAGTTATTTACAGACTCAAAAGCATGATTCATCCTTATAATAACTTTGAAAGTCATACTCATCATTGAGCTACTTTGATTGGTTTGCTAGTTCACAATTCTGGAATTTTTGGAAGTCTATTGTAGCAAAATAGTAGTAATTTTTTGCTACATTTTAGCACATGCTAACAAAGCCATTTAAAGTTGTTTCCACTTGGATAGAGTTCTAAAAATATTCAAGTTAATAACAAAATTTACCCCATAGAATTTGTACTTGATCAGGTTAGGCATTTAGTAGGTTAACTAGCTCACTGATTCTTGAATTTCAAGTTTATGGAGTAGCAATTTTCTGCTATTTTTTAGCACATGTTAAAAAGGGTATTTTTGAATGATTCCACTTGGATTTGAGTCCTAGGACATCCTAATTAATAATAAAAAATTATCCCATCTCATTTGCAATCAATTTTCTTGGTCATTCAGTGAGATAAATTGGAGGATAGACTAGCTAGAAGACTAGGTATTTTACTCTTTCCAAGTATAAAAATGATAATATTTTTGTGGTGTGTAGGTAGTACTATTGATTTTTAGGATTAGAATTTTCATCCTACATTCCTCATACCATCATCAACCTCTTTCTCCTCACTACAAAACGCCCTCAAAACTCTACCACTGAAAGTACATTTCTGGGTCATTGAAGGACACCATGTGCATTTGTTTTTGTGCAAGATGGGCCTCTAAGGGGTGCTAATCTTGGAAAAATCCTCATACAAAATTCATATATCTTCATCTACTATTTCTTATCACTATATCACCTTTTCCACCCTCAGAATGCTCGTGAATCCAATCCTGTAGCAAAATAGGGGAATCTTGTAGCATCATGTAACATCCTGTAGCACCGTGTAAACTTGACCATATTTTCTCCAAACACTTTATTTTTGTCTCTTAGGATTGAAAAATAACCCCTAGGCTATGAACCCATGATTGAGTAGGACCAAAGACCACTTTATACCTTCTTTTTCTTCACTGCAAATATAATTATGAAATTAGGGTTAGAGGAAAAATTTCCAAATTTGAATAGTGATGATGATTTTCTTATGAAATGCACATGGAATCTGTCACTAAAACTAAGTTTCTTTGAAAAAATGATTGAAACGGTGACTTCTCAATGCAAAGTAGGTGAGGTATGTTTTCTTGAATTCATGCTTCTTTTAGGGTTTCAATTGAAATCATCATTATTGCATAAGGTTAGTTTCCTTTTCAATGCAACTTTTACATTGTGCAATTAGATTAGTGTTTACATTCCTGCAAGTAAAATATAATTTACATTATGCAAGTATACTAATGTTTATATTTCTACAATTAGTTTAGGATTTGATTTCATGATATTCATTTCATTGCATCTAATCAACAAAAGGAGAACACATTGCATGCTGCACATAAAGTGCAGACACCTCTTAAGTTTGTACAAACTTCGGGCTGATAATTTAAGTTGGTAGCCTTGGGAGTTGCAACATTCTTGTTGCAATACTAGGGTTCATCACAAGCATTCAAAGCTAATTTGTAAAGCTCACTAAAGTCGGATGGCAGGACACTTTGGTGTGGACAAGATAGTGGCCATGCTACAAAAGTATTTATATTTGCTAGAACTTTGAAAGGATGTCAGCAAGTATATAAAGTCTTGCACTGCCTATGCCATTTCTAAACCATCCATTAAGAAATAATGCCTATACACCCCTCTTCTTACTATTGACAAGCCTGAGAAATCCATCTCAATGGACTACACATTTGGTATTCCTGCAACCAAGCGAGGAAATGACTGGTATCTATGGTTGATTTTCTGAGATGGTCATTCTAATGATCTACAAGAAGAATATCACAATGGAGGACACTACTAAGCTCTTCTTCAAATGAGTGTGGGTATATTTTGGGATACCACAATGTAACACCCCACCCCACATTTACAAGCTTTTACAAGCTCACCAGGTAAACATGAGTTGGTAGTTACTATGCATGCCCAACTTCTAAGATACAATTATGGAAATTGGGTCCACATGTCTAAAACTTTACTGCAACCTTCCAGGGACACATGATGACCAAGATATCAGACAAAATCCATTGGTGACCTTTCCCTAAGATGGAACTACCTTTTTTAACCACTTTACTTCCTAGCCACACACATGTAGTCTTGGGGATGTGGCCAGAGGCTTTCAACTGCATGCACAAGTCATCCTCCATGTTGCTACAACCGAGATTTTCCAGTTAAGAGGGTTCGACCAAAAGTCCTGTTCAAGATTTTTAGGGCTATCCTACATGCCAACTACCCAAATTTTTCTAAAACTCTGTAAACAAGGTCTACGTGTCTATATGCATAAGTTGAGGCTCTACTATTGTTCAAAACTTTTCCAACACATGTCAAACATATATACAAACACTTGTTAAGCATAGTACATGTAAGTCATGAATGCATATTTTTTCACTGTTTCATTAAGTTCATTAGAGAATCATCAAGAAGGCTTAATTCTATCTCTTACTAGTTGGAACCAACACATATTAGCTCATGCATTCATATAAATAACCAAGAGTTTGTCAACCATGGAATAAAACTATAACAAGGGAACATCATATAATGAGAAATATACCATTCATGTAACCATCATTGAACCATAATGAAACCATGACAAACCAGGCATAAAATCACACATTAAATGAGAACATGTGCTCATTGATCTCAATAAGAAATATCACATAATAACATATGCACAATTCCAACCAAGTCAGGGACTTCCACATACCACCCAACCATAGATTGGGATGAACCAAATCTTTATTTCAGCCAATAACCCTCATGTCCAATTCCAAGTACGAATGTGTGTTCTCATAGGATAAACCAAAACACAACCAAAAAGGGAATCCAAAAGTTAAACCACCACCCTCAAGCCACAATGATCTAACCTAAACGGGTCAAGAGATCACCAAAACCAATACAAGCATGAATGCCTCAAAATTGATTCACCATACCTAGAGGAATTTTCCTATCTCCACCCAACTATCAAAGGTTTCTAAGAGAAAACCATCTCCACCGCCAACCCTTGGGATTTTCCTAAGACCACCTCACTCAAATCCAAAATCTACCGACAGTCCAATGCTCAACCAAATAAGAAACCCATTACATCTTAGCTATTCTAGAAATGGAAAAGGAAAGGTTGTGCACCAATTTTAATCCAGGCAAATCCCATCCCAATGAAAAGAAAATAACTGTTAAACCAAATGCATACACCACACATTCAAATCCTAGCAAGGAAATCACACATGCAACTTGGAAAAATCCTACTGCTATCTGCTCTTTCTTTGTGTGAATTTCGCCCTTTCTTACTATTGTCCAATATTTTCCTTGTGCTCCCTTTATTTCCTTATTTGTTCCTTATTTTCTTGTTTTATTGTGTCCAAGTACTCTTTCTCTCTCTCTTGCTCTCCTTCTCTGTAACACCCTCCTCCCACATCTACCCATGTAACCGCCCCACTGGGGTAAACATGTGACGAAGAGTTAGTATAATATGATTCAAATCCCCATGTTTTAGTTAAGTAAGTGGAACCAACAGAAAACACTACAGAGATCTCCCATACATACTGCAAAACCTCTAGGAGCCATCCAAACCTTCCAGGTGACTAGCCCCTAAGACAAACTGACCTTTTACTGTATTAATCCCCTAGTTGATTCCATGAAATGGGCATGAGTGTGATTGGGACCCTCTAGTAACTCCCATGAAATGGGAATGAGTACGACTGGGGCCCTCTAGTCACTCCCACAACATGGGTATGCCTGCAACTGGGGACTTTCCCAAGTAGTTATGTGCCTGCAACTCCAAATTCTGTGCCACTTTTTCAGGCCCAGGTTCTGGGAACTGCCCAAAACTCCATGGAACTTACAGAAATGAAACATAGTAACATAATAATAATAAAAATATAATTACTTGAAAAAGGACTTGACTGTACCCCTACTAGCCATGACAAACATTTCGTCTAACATGTCACCAATATGCATTCTATAGGTTTAAACAATAGATTTGAGCATAGGGGTCTCATACTTATTTGAGAATCACTAAGAAGAATTGATTCCTCATCACAATAACTGCATTACCATCTATTAAATCACATATTCATCGTAGATTGAGTGATTAACCAAAACATGATGAGAGCCATACATTTTCACTGTCGTAAAACTCATTCATAACCAACATATAACCAATATAAATATCAGGTATATAACAACCATATAAGCCATATATAAATAAGCATATTTACCCATAAAATACCAAGGATAAATATTGCTCTTATTGATGATTGCATAGGCTGAACATGTATGGGACTTCCATGAACCACCCGACCGTAGACTAGGCTGAACCAAATCTTTCTTTTAGCTAGTCACCTCTGTGCCATATTCCAAGCATGAGTGTGGGATATCATAAATTAAATCAATCTAAACCACACAGGGATTCCAAAGGCCAAACCACCTCAACCCTCAACTAGTGATTCCACCTCATGGTCGAAAATCACTAACCATCATCAAATTGGTCTCTACCCAAGCTGTATAGGGCTCCAGAGTGTTTCCTCCAACTAGGGCTTCTAGGTCTAGTAACTCAACCCACAACTATTGTCGGGCTTCCAGAGTGTTTGTCCAACCAAGGCTTCTAGGACTAGTAACTCAACCCAACAAGGGCTTCTAGAGCGTTTGTCCAACCAAGGATTCCAAGATTAATAACTCAACCCAAGTTGTTACAGGGCTTACAGAGCATTTTTCCAACCAAGGCTTCCAGGAACTAGTAACTCAATTCACATCCAAAGGCACAAGAAAACCAACCAGAAAACAAAAGTAAATCCACAACACCATGGCTATCCAAGAAATGTCAAGGATAGGTAGATCCACTGTCAATCCAGGCAATCCTCCATGCCATGAAAAATCATTACCAAGAAACCACATGCATATGCCATGCATGCCAAAACTAGGGAGGAAAACATACATGCAACTCGGTACTTGCAATAAAAAACCATTGTAGCTACTGATCTAGATGTCCTCTTGCACTTTCATTCTCTTCAATTTTCCTTTGATCCAAAACTCTAATTATGTCACACTTCTCCAAGTGTGCTCCAAGAAAACTCCAAGTGTCCAAGAGTATGAGAAAGAGAGAATAGAGAGAGAGCTCCAAAAATGAACTAACAAAAGCCATGAACTAATCCTTAAAAGCCTTTTTATTAATGAGGCCTCTATTTTCTTCATTTCCTATTATTTTCCTTCATTTTCCTCCTCACATGCAACCTGTGACCTTTCACCTCCTTTTTCTCCCAATTTCCATTATTTTCATAAATAAATGCCTTTTTTTCCTTTTTGAAGCCTTAGCCATTTCCTTTGACAATTTACTTAGCCATTAATTAATCACAAGTGATCCCTATCACTATGTTTTTTCCCAACATTTAGCTTGGAATATGTGTCCCATGACTAAGTTCTCTTTTTACCTTTATTAGTTTTTACATGGAATTTTGACTAGGGATGTTACATTATCCAAGCCCAACTGAAAATGCTTGAATATCCAAGAGTGTCCAACAGGGTCTAAGAGTGTCTTGGAATGTTCTCTCTCTCTCTTTCTCTGTTTTTCCCTTTACATGCATATTCTTGTCTCTTCATCTTCCTTTTCTCTTATTTTCCTTTATTTCTTGAATTAATTGCCTTTTATTTCCCTTTACCTTTTGCCAATGCCAATGCTAATATCCATAGCCAATAATTAACCACAAGTGATTCCCAATGTATGTTTTTCCCCTCATTCGGCTTGGAATATGTATCCCATGATCTTGGTTTTACTTTTTCCTTTTATAATGTCCCTTTATTTCATGAAACTTAAATTGGAGTTGTTACATATTAGACCCGGATAGTTGGTTCCTAGGCAATTTTTGGTGAAGCCTTTGGTCACTATTGGAGACCAAGCTCACCAATTCCACTGACTTCCACCCCCAAACTAACTGTTGGACAGAGGTTGTCAAAAGGATGATCATGCATATCTTACACATGTAAAAATGCAAGCATCCATGCACATTGGATGAAAGTCTCATCTATGTTTATTAAAGCTACAATAGAATCCTCCATAGCTCAATCAACCATACCCATTTTAGGTGGGCTTGGGATTTTAACCATTGGGTCCTATTGATGTAACACTACCCCTTGCATCCACACAGGAAGAATCCTCCCATGCTCACTCTTAGGCTAACAAAGCTACCAAATTCATTGAATGGATTTAGCACATCCACCAAGAGGTCCATGATATTTTACATAAATCTAGTACTAAGTACAAGCAACACCATGATTAACACTAGGTGCCACACAAACTTCAGGTGGGAGACAAGGTTTTGCTACATTACAAAAATAACACCTTATAGGGCTCCATCAGAAGCTTCATCCACCTCACTATGGACTTTACGCCATCAACAACACGATGGATGATAATGATTTTTAGCTAAGTATTCCCCCCTTCCTTGGCTTACAACTAGTGCTCAATGTGGACCTCCTTAGGCCATACTTTCCACCATTATTTGACATCTCAGAGATAACAAGGAAATTGAGACCGAGAGAGCTCAAACCCAACCACATCTAACATGGAACCATTGATTATATTATGTACATAGAGGTTAAGGGAACTCACCAATACAGTATCCAACTTTATACATTTGTCAAAGCAAGGAAACTCCTGCACCAAGGGAAGTGGCTCACCCATGGATAAGTTCAACAAAAGTTTCCCCATGTGATGGGGGCACTTAATGCAATGGTGACCATTTATTCCTAGGGAGGAGGACTAATCTAGGTGGACATTGTTGTCAACACACCTACTCCACTGGCTCAAAGAATAGTTCTACATCTTAGTAGTTTATGTACAACTTTTGGGTCCTAAAATTATACGACCATTTTGAGGCCCTAAACAATGTTTTTGTGATGTGGGGGGGCCTAGGAGATAGCCATAGACTCTCACCTAGTCCCTAATTGAAATGTGTAATTATCGTCTAGACCTTTCCAGCAAGCTACTAAGCATGCCAAACTGAGTTCATATGTAAAAGCTATGACCTTGAGAAGTTAATGTGTTGACTAGCCCCATTGACATGTTAAAATTAGCTAGGATAAGTGTCTTCAACATCATCTTGAGGATAGCATGTGGGAGAATATCCTAAAGTGATCCAGACTTAAATAGGAACGCAACAAATTACCGAGATAACCAAATACACAAAGATGCAGCGGAAATAATACTTCATTTCATTAATGGAAAATACTGAAATATGCTTACAACCAGAAATGCAAATAAACCAGCTAGGGCGATGGTAGCTTATCTCTGAGAAGGATGTGTGGCTACATGCCTCTGAACTATCTTACAATGAGGCTTGAAGGCCTATTTATTGTTGAGAAACAATGGAAAACCCTTCACATTCCAAAACCTAACCCTAGAAGATGAAACGCCAAATTGTGGGCCCCGTTTTTGGGTAAGTTGGTACATCAACTTCCCGGGGTTGCGAATTGGTCATACTATCTCCGTTTGACGCGCATGATAGCTGTTACACTAAAAAATGTCACCATGACTATTCACAGTTAGTATGGCTCCATCCACTGTCATACTATCCTCCTTGGCAAGTCTCATGCCTCTGCTCTTCATGTCAAACTCCAAGAAAGAGAGAAAAGTCATTTAAAGTCAATTATCTCTGGTACGCAGTTTCTCTCAGCCTTACCTGCGTGTACGCAACCCAAGTTCACAATACCTGCGTACTTGTACGTTCTGTATGTAAAGGGGTGGGTGCGTACTCCTGTAAAAGTCAAAAGGCGCAAGTTTCACTCTAAAAAAGTTACTTGTGGTCATTTCTAGAGCATTCTAGAAGCTTGTTTGACGTGTATGAAGCGCCTCCAGATGGTTCATGTATCCCTACCAAAGAGGAACTTATCCCATCAAGAGGGGAGCTATCCCATCCAAAGAGGGGCTTATCCCATTGATGGTGGACCTGAATAACTTCCTCTAGAGCACTATAAATACAGGCATTGGGCCAAAGGGAGGGGAGGTTGAAAGTTGAACATTCCTAAGGGTAGATGCTGCTGGAATTAGGACTTCCTTGTAGAAGCTTGTGAGGAGAGATTACCATCTTTTCTTGTTTCCATTGGGAGTTGGGTGAGCTGATCAGAGTAAAGGAGAACTCTTGTGGACCCTGGGAGGAGCTTGCACAACACCAAGGCTCAGGTTGTAATGGTTCCTTTTGTTACCTTTTAATACAAATTAGTCCATTCTTCTCAACAATTTGTTATTTATGAGTTGTTTCATATACTCCTTGGTTTATATGTTAAATATGTTTTATTTTATGTGATATTCAGGTGCTATTTAATCGTTTGATTGTTAGTGAATGCAGGTTTCGAAGAGAAGGAGGAGCTCATCCGGATCAATGAGGCTGGACTACTACAACAGCGTTGGGTTACAGGTAGGATCTAAACACTTGATTTCTCATATTGTAATGCATATTTAGAGAAGGATTGCTCTTATTTGTCTTGTTTGTCACTAGAAAGTCTTAGGCTTCTAGGGAGGTCGGTTGTGTCCGCACTAACGACTCTTTCCGTGTGAAAATAGCCCGTTGGAAATATCTCTTCGAGGACTACGACGGAAAATATGATTTTAAGACAAAAAAATCGCTGGCGGTAGATTTCCCAAAAAACGTCGTTTAGGGCCTCAAAACGGCTCCGGAAGTTTAGGACTCGAAAAACTGCTAAAAATAGTAAACTGTGCTATAATTAAGGAAACTGAAAAAAACTGAAAGAAGCACTAGAGGGGATCCAAGTGGAATTAGCGGGTGGCCACCAATATCCACCTGGATCATTCCTCCCCCCATAGGAAGCAATGGTCCCCATTGTGTTGAGTTCCTCCATGAGATGAGGGAACTTCTGCTGCACTTGGTCCCTGGTGAGCCACTTGCCCTGGTGAAGGAGTTGTCCTACTTTGACAACTCGATACAGTTGGATATTCTGCTGGTGAGTGTGCTTGATCTATGTGTCCATGATCCAATCAGTTGCAGCTTGTTCCATGCAAGCTGGATTTAACTCTGTGGGTGTGAGTTGTTCTGCAATGTCGGACGTGTCTAGTAATGGTGGAAAGTATGGCCGAAGGTGGTCAACATTGAACACCGGGTGCAGGCCAAGGAATGGGGGAATGCTGAGCTCACATGCATTGTCTCCCATAGCCTTGGTAATAGTGTAAGGGCCATATCGGAGTGGTCTGAGTTTCCGATAGGCTCCGGTAAGGCGTTCCTTTTGCAAATGCAACCAGACTTTGTCACCCACCTGAAACTTGTGTGGCACCCGATGTTGATCATGTGGTTGCTTGTACTTAGCATTTGATTTCTCCAGAATTTCATGGACTTGCTGGCGAATATGTTGGATGTGCTCAATGAAGCTATTTGCCTTATCTGTTTCGGATTGGACATGAGCAAAATCTACCCAAGTAGCTGCAAATGGCATGGCCACATCGATGGGACATAGTGGCTGGAATCCCAAGCCCACTTGAAAAGGGCTATGGCCAGTCAAGCTGTGGAGAGCCTGGTTGTAGCTATGCTGAACATAGGGGAGGCTCTCGTCCCATGTGCATGGATGCTTTGGATTGTACATGCGCAGAATGTGTACGATCATCTTGTTGACAACCTCTATCTGGCCATTAGTTTGAGGATGGAAGGCTGTGGACTTAGTGAGTTTGGTGTCCAGCATCGACCAGAGACTGGACCAAAATGTACCGAGGAACCTGCTGTCCCGATCTGAGATGATAGACTGTGGGATCCCAAAGTGTACCCACACTCATTCAAAGAGGAGTTTAGCAGTGGCTTCTGCTGTGATATTCTTCTTGCAAGCTGCCATAATGGCCATATTTGAGAACCTATCGACGACCACAAAAATACAGTCATTTCCATGCTTAGTGGAAGGAAGGCCTAACATGTAATCCATGGAGATGGATTCCCAAGGCTGACTAGGGGTAGGTAGCAGGGTATAGAGGCCTTGTTTCTTGATGGTTGGTTTAGCAATGGCGCAGGCAGTGCATGACCTGATGTACTTCCCGACATCCTATCGAAGATTCGGCCAATAGAAATACTTCTGCAGTACTGCCACCATTTTTTCGACCCGAAAATTTCCAACAACCCGACTGTAGTGTGCTTCCCAAATCATCTTGGCATGCTCGCTTAAAGGAACACAAAGGTGACCCAGGTTGCATAACAGGCCATCCTGGAGGTGAAAATCTGGAACATGCTGACCCTCCAAGAGGTTATGGTATGTGTGGCTGAATTACGGGTCGCTTTTGTAGAGCAGTGGCCAATCAGAAGTCTCGTGCCCACAAGAGTTGAGGACGGTGGTTAACGCCATGATCAGTGGTCGACTAAAGAAATCTGCAACATTATTAGTGCTTCCCTTCTTATACTTGATATTCAAATGGAACTGTTGCAGGTATGTGGACCACTTATGATGGTGATTGGTGGGCTCCAGTATTGTAGCAATAATGCTACAACTCCTGGAGCTTCCTTGTTTAATTTTATCAACCCGGTAGTTCGTAACAAACTTGGAAGCGACGGTGCTGTATGCACAAGTACTAGCTCTTGCCGCAGCTGTCACTTGGTCAGCTGGCACAAGTCCGCTAGGGGCTCAAGCCAACTTCTATAAGCTCTTAGAAGAAGCTTTTTAACTGATGGATGAAAGCTA
Source organism: Pinus tabuliformis (assembly GCA_031772625.1). Taxonomy (NCBI): domain Eukaryota; kingdom Viridiplantae; phylum Streptophyta; class Pinopsida; order Pinales; family Pinaceae; genus Pinus; species Pinus tabuliformis. Next base: position 1,952,081,350 of record CM062818.1, read on the forward strand.
ACTCAAAGGAAGCTAATCTATTTGCAGAAAGGAACTGAAAGCCAACAAGAAACACAAACCCTAGCAAACCCTAATTCTACCAACTAGTCTTACTGATGCAGAGATGGGAATGCAAACTACTGAAGGAGATGCCATTACTTCTATGAAGGTAAAATGCATGTGTCTAGACTACCTCTATCTGAAGAAAACATCTTTTGTATTTTTGTTTCAATTATTAGAATTATCATGCATGTGCTTTTAACTAGCTTTTTACTGTGCATAGGTGGATCAAGGAGGAGAAAGGCTTGAAAAAGGTTGGGAAGGTTCAGAGAGGGTCTAAGGGGTCCCTAACACCCTTCCAGAGAGTCTCACAAAGTTTGGCTCCCAAGAAACCGTGTTTATGAGCTTCTACAGGAAGTCTGCAGGGGTTCTACAGGATGTTTCAGAATTTCTACAGGATGTTCAGTAATTCCTACAGGATGTTCTACAATCGGATTTTGGGTGATGGGTGAGTGGAAGAGGCTACATGGGTGGATAGGGAGGTAGGAGAGGGGTTTGTAATGACTTAGTGACAGAGAGATGAGATGATGAGGGGGTGTGCTAAGCTAGTTTGTCTGAAGGAGGGTAGAGGGAATGGAAGGCCGAAAAGGGAGGATAACGTGGGCAGTAGAGTAGCTGAGAGACAAGGGGTCTAATTGGGAGATGAGCAGTTGGCCTGGGCAAGGCTTAGAAGGATGAGAGGGTGAGGGAGTAGCACTGCACAGTGTAAACTGAATCAAATCATCCACGTCCTGCACATAATCAAAACATTCCTAATCTGTCCTAACTTTTTAATGGAACCAATGATCAGCACGTTACTTCTAAAGAAAACCATGTATTAGTACTAAAGCAAAGAATCATTCCAAGAGGTCTGAGTGCATGGACAACTTCTACAAACGAAAATATTGCACCAAAGATTGCATGAGTACGTAAACCAATGTTTTTGGTGGGTAGCACTGTCTGCAATTCCAGCCCCTAGAAAGAGGTGAAAATGAGTGTGCAGGCAACCCTTTTCTGGAACTTTTATCAACTCCAATCTCTTCACTCTATTCTAAACAGCTGAAGCAACTCTATCTTCTAACAATGACCTACTTAACCACACCAAGAAATCTAACTCAGCAAACTGCGTTTCAAATGCATGTAAAGAAAACCATAATGCTGAAAGAAAAGATAACAATACAGAAGAAGGAGGCCTTAGGCTCTCAGGTTGGGCCCAACCCCGAGAGCTATGGCTCCTTTAAAAGCTCAGAACTGAGATCAAATCTGACTGCTTTCCATTAAAAGATAATAATCATAAGTCAAAGAGCATGCCAATAATGGCTACAAAAGAGCAAAACCAAGCTAGCAGCTCGTAGTGTAGAATGTGCAACAATGTTTCAAAAGTCCTTTTCGAAGGCTAAAGCCTTATCATTTATACATCACGAGGCCCCAAGCTGGCCTCCTAAATCAGTGGGACTTGGCTGACCAAACTAGGAGTGAACTGCTGCTTCCTCAAAATCCGTTTGGCTCCTTCTAAATCCGGTTGTGGTGGCTGTTAGAGCTCGGAGTTGGGGGTGAAGATCCCGAGGAAGGCCATTTAATGCCAGAAAACCCTCCTACGAATCCTCAACCCCATCTTGGCTGTCTCCTGGTCCTTATATGCTCGGTTTTGTTCCAATCATGTGTTAAAAAACCTGAAATGAGCACGTGTTAGCTACCTAGGAATAGTGACTGCCCTTATTCGTACAAATGACATAAACATACTAAAAAATGATGCATAAGTTATGAAAAATGAAGGAATGAGCAAAGGTAGTTAGGCCAAATGAGCCCAAAATGTTACCAAATTTGGGGCTCATCAGTGATCATTCTGCAATTTCCCTTGGGTCTGTATGAATTGCAGGGGTCAGTGGTCTGTGTAGATGACCGTTTCCTTCCCCAAAATGTAATGCTTCCATTATTGACAGGCCTGCACAATGGAATACATATCTTTATCATAAGTGGGATACTTTCGGACTGTGTCTGAAAGTGTTTCACTGTGATATGCCACTGGATGCCCGTGTTGAGTAAGGACTGCCCCAATAGCATAGTCAGAGGCATCTGTCTCGACTTCAAATGGCTGTTGTAAATCTGGTAAAGTGAGCACTGGTGCTGTGCAGAGGCGATCTTTCAACTCTATGAATACCTTCTGTTGAGATTCAGACCAAAAGAATTTTGCCTTCGCCCCTCCCTTGGTGACTTGACTCAAAGGCCAAGTGATATGAGAAAACCCCAACACGAACTTGCGGTAGAAGTTGGCAAGACCTAGAAATCTGCGGAGCTCTGTCAGAGTGGTCGGAGATGGCCAATCCCGAATGACTTTGATCTTGGCTGGATCCACATGCACCCCCTGTTCATCAATAATGTATCCCAGATACTGAACCTGGGTCATGCCAAAAGTGCATTTCTCCAAATTGGCACATAGCTTGTGTTGCCGCAGTGTTTGGAGAACCTGTCGGATGTGGTGGAGGTGCTCTTCCCAACTCTGGTTGAAGATCAGAATGTCATCCAAGTATACCACTACAAATGAGTTGGTGAATGGCCGCAAGATGTCATCCATTAGCCTCATGAAGGTTGCAGGAGCATTTTTGAACCCGAAAGGCATAACCAACCATTCGAAAAGGCCCTCTTTGGCTTTGAAGGCAGTCTTCCACACATCAGAGGGTTCGATTGGTACCTGGTGATATCCTGACTTCAAATCAATCTTGCTGAAATATTTTTCCCCCTTTAGTTGGTCCAGGAGGTCATCAATCCGCGGGATCGGGTACCTATTACGGACAATGATCTTGTTCAGCGCCCGATAGTCAATACAGAGTCTCCAAGTCCCATCCTTCTTCTGTACCAACACAATTGGGCTCCTGCAAGGCGATGAACTCGGACGGATGTGGCCTTTCTGCAGAAGCTCCTAAATCTGCCTCTTGATTTCATCGTTCTCCAGAACGGAGCGCCGATAAATTGATCCATTGGGTAACAACGCACCTGGGGTCAGATCGATGGAGTTCTTGGCCTGACAGTGCAGAGGAACCCCTACGGGGAGGTGAAGATGTCCTCGTACTCCTCCATGACCTTGTCCATCTGTAGTTGTTGTGCACAGGGGCCTTGTCTGGAGGTTGTGGCCACCGTCTTCTTCTTTCTTTGAGGGCGTATCATCAGGAATTTTTTTTTTTCCAGTTTTGGAAATGAGCTTATTGCATTGTTTTGCAGTAATCAAAGAGATGGCAACAGGGGGTGCTACCTCTGGTATCCTGTACAACTGATTTCCCAAAGTAATAATAACAGCACGGGGCCTTGGTTCATACACAGCATGTCGCTTCCACAAGTATGGTTGTCCTAATAATACATCACAAACTTCAAGCAGAGCAATGTCACACAATACCTCATCTGTGAAGGGCTTGATGTTGTATGGAAGGAGACACTGTTGGCTCACGCGAAGATCACGTCCTTGGTGCAGCCAATCGATGGTGTACGGTTGTGGATGTACTATGGTCGGTAAGCCCAACCGCTTCACGACCTCTGCCGAAATGAGGTTCTTTTGGCTCCCGCTATCGACAATGAACTGTAGCGGGGAGCCCCTTACCCACATCTGGGAGTGGAAGAGACGTTCCTCCTCCTCTGGATCTTCGGGTTCATTTTTCTGGATCTTGGCAGTAGCAACAGTGGTGTTGGGATCCACATCAATGATCTGCTTCCCTTTGTCATTCCCCTTGTTGGGTTCTGACTCAGAGTCGGAACATGCATCTGATTCTGAAACCTTTAGTTCAGCCACCAGTGATTGCTTGGCTCGACACTCACTTGTGTTGTGAGTGGAGCTCTTATGGAACTCACACGATTTTCCCGTGTCCTTTTTTGGCTTTGCGACATTGTTCTTTGCTTGTAGCTTTGGCGATTTGTCTTGGGCTGCCCCACCTTGGCTTTGTCCCTTGTTCTGTGGTTTAGGGGCACCTTTCCCTTGATTTGGATTTGTAGATCCAAAGTCTCGCTTCTTTTGTTTAAACTTCTGCTCGATCTTGACGGCATATCGGTATGCTATGTCGAGCGATGAGATGTTCAGGAATTCCATTTATTCCTGGATGTACTTGTGCAGGTAGCCGCGGTATTTGAGTATCAAATGCTGCTTCGAATCCTTGATACCCAACTTCGTGCGAAGGGTATGGAAAAGATTGGTGAACTCTGGCACATCTTGATCCCTTCCCTTCTGCAGCGTGGTCCACTTTATGTATTCGTCCTCATAGCTTCCAATAGGGTAGTATTGCTCCTTAATGGCATCCTGGAATGAATTCCAGGTGGGTGCGGCTGAAAATAGCGAGCCTGTAGTTTCATCCTTCTGCTCGCAGTAGGTTTCCCACCAGTCCTTGACGTGGGGGGCTGCTTTGAGAAGAGCGAAAACAATCTTTTCCCGACTTGAAAAGTCATGAACAGAAAAATAAACCTCTAGCAGATTTAACCATTTATCTACGGCATCTGCGTCTATCTGACCATCGAATATGGGGATTTCAAAATTAAATTGTACCTTAAAGGGCATGGCGTTTCCAGAGTAGCTGCTGGAAGCTGATGCGTCACTTTTGGGTAGCCACTGAAGGATTTGGGCAAAGTTGTCCATCATCGCGTTCCGTTGTCGCTCAAGGGCTTCTTCGAGCAAGATTTTGATAGGATCTCCTGCTCCCTCGTCTTTCTTCTCATTCACCATGGGAGGCCGTCGAGATTTGCGAGGCTGGTCTTGCAAAGGTTCAACTAGCTCAAGCCCTAACTCCTTATATCCCAACCTCGTTGGGAACATGCAAAGAAAAACAGAGAAAAAAGCAGACCGCTTTGATGCCACTGATCCAAACTTAAATAGGAACGCAAAAAATTACCGAGATAACCAAATACACAAAGATGCAGTGGAAATAATACTTCATTTCATTAATGGAAAATACTGAAATATGCTTACAACCAGAAATGCAAATAAACCAGCTAGGGCGATGGTAGCTTATCTCTGAGAAGAGATGTGTGGCTACATGCCTCTGAATTGTCTTACAATGAGGCTCGAAGGCCTATTTATTGTTGAGAAACAATGGAAAACCCTTCACATTCCAAAACCTAACCCTAGAAGATGAAACGCCAAATTGTGGGCCCCGTTTTTGGGTAAGTTGGTACATCAACTTCCCGGGGTCGCGAATTGGTCATACTATCTCCGTTTGACGCGCATGATAGCCCGTTGGAAAGATCTCTCCGAGGACTACGACGGAAAAGATGATTTTTAGATAGAAAAGGTAGATTTCCCAAAAAACGTCGTTTAGGGCCTCAAAACGGCTCCGAAAGTTTAGGACCCGAAAAACTGCTAAAAATAATAAACTGTGCTATAATTAAGGAAACTGAAAAAAACTGAAAGACGCACTAGAGGGGATCCAAGTGGAATTAGCGAGTGGCCACCAATATCCACCTAAATAATAAAGTGACTTGAGAAATACATTAACTTTACGATATATAAAGTTATGAGATAAAGTGCACTTTAGGCGAAGTTAATGAAAGATCAAAACACAACCATTGAATAATGGGGAGCTAAGATCAAATCTTAACCATTGAACTTGGAGGCTAGTTGGAAGGTCAAGAGACATTTAAGTGGCATGAATCCCAAGGATTGTGCATTCATTCATTTGTGTGAAAGACACAAGAGAAGTTAAGAAGGAGGAGGGATCAAATCCCAAGAAGGGAATAAACTTATAGAGAGGAAGAAAAAACCAAATTCCAAGAAAAAAAGGAAAACAAGTTTAGGCCGATAGGGCATGAATTTTGAGGAGATTTCTCTAGTAGTTAGCAACAAGCTACACCACAGTTTTAGAGGGTAAGTTCCAACATTTATTGCTTTGTTCGTAAAACAATCTTAGCATAGTTTTCAAGGCATATGGTGGCATGAAATTCAAGGAAAGTTGGGGCGTAAAATTTGAGGGAATTGTATAGCATTTAATGTTGTTTATTTCTACAAAAATTGACACAAATTTCTATGAAAAGTGGGCATAGGAATTGAGGCAACAAAGGCACATAATTCAAAGGAGGAATTCTAGCATGACTTTCAAGGAAATATGGGCATGATTTCTAAGAGATAAGTCTACATTTATTGTTGTAAAATTCTCTAAAGAAATAATAAAATTCCTTTCACTCTCACACGTTTTTCCTCTGAGGCCTTTCCAGGGATAATTTGTCCAAAAATTTATGAGTTCTCTTGATGATTTCCTTGTTTGTAAGTTGTTGATTTCAAGTTAAAATTTGTATTTTGTGTTGTTATTCATAAAAATCAGACCTCTATTTATAGAGTAATTTTTATGCGTGCTTTCAGTCACATGGTATCAGAGCTTAGTTTCTCATATTGAATCAACAATGGGACAAAAATTAGAACTGAATTCTGTTAATCAAAGGAGGATAATTTCTTGAATTTTTCATGGCTACTAGTTTATGATTTGAGGACATATTCAAGGGGGCAAGTAAGTTTTGTCCATGGAAAGCAAGGATCATTCTTATTTTGGAGGAAAATTAAGTATGGGACATCCTTGATCAAGCCTACGTTATTCCTACAGATGCAAAACTGTTGGCTACTTATAACAGGAAGAATGTGAAAGCTAAGAGAATTATCCTTAATGCCATCAAATACCATGTGATTCCTCATGTCACTAGTAAGACACATGCAAAGGAGATGTGGGATTCTCTTTGTAAGATGTACCAAAGTTCAAATTAGAACCAAACATTGGTGTTGAGAGAGAAATTTAGGAACACCAAGATGTTGAAGACATATGCAGAAACCTCATACCTCACAAAAGTATCTTAGGTTCATGATTAGTTGGGGGCTGCTGGAGAGTAGATAGATGGTGATGACTTGGTTAAAGTAGCCTTAAATGACTTCTATAATCCTTGGGACAAGTTTGTACATGGAATTGTTGCAAGGGAGAAGTTGTCGGATTAGGAAAGATTTTGAGATGATTTCATGTAGGATGAGCTGAGACTTGGCTAGAGTTCTACCAACCAGCAACATGGAGAGGATGAAGATAATGTTTCTCTTACTGCCAAGGGTAAGAAGAAATCCAAGAAGGGTCCCAAGGATGGGGCCAAGAAGAAGGGTGAAAAGAACAAGGATATGGACCAAGTGAAATGATTTTCTTCTCATAAGATGGGACATTATGCGGTGACTTGTATAAATAAGAAGAAGAAGCAGATTGCAAGTTCAACATAAGTGGATGAGTTTTCTACACGATTTGAGAAGGAGTTCTCATTGATTACTTGTCTTGATTCTAATGAAAATTCCTTAGATGGTTAGTATTTTGATATTGGAGCCACATGCCATATGTCTGGTGTTAGAGAGTGCTTTATTGATCTCAGAGAGGATGAATTTATTTGTGAGGTGGCACTTGGATGATGACACCACATTTAGGGGAGTTGAGTGTTGTTAAAATTGGAAACCAGGGAAAAAAATCATGTGGGTCATCTTATTCATGTCTGATAATATTTTTATTAGATTCCTCTCGTCGATAGGTGTAGGATTGATATAAAGATCATCCGATTCCGATAAGTATTCATGGAGATATGAATTTATTTTGATTATGGAATTATTATCAAGCCGACCTACAACTCATGTAGGCTCAGAAGCTCAACAGTCGCATCTATTCACTCACCAACGTTGTGTATAAATATAAGAAGAATTTTCCTCATTTGGATTCACTCATCTCATCACATCTCTCTCTCTCTACTGCACAGATATGAGTCTCTTCTCTACTGCGCTGAAATGGGTCTCTCTCTCTCACACATGTGAAGCCGGAAGCTGTTGAATTTGAAACTGCAACTGCAGAAGTAAAGATTTACTTGTGTGGCCTAGAATATCTCCTCTTTGGAACTACGCTGTAGGTTCATCTGAATCTCCTTTGAAATCTGCAACTTTTGGTGGTGGAATGAAGTCAATCCGACGAACGGTTTGCAAGATATCAACTACCCTAGTTTGAAGCCGGAAACTGCTGAAACTGAAGCTGCAACTGCAGAAGTAAAGATTGACTTGCGTGGCCTAGAAGATATCCTCTTTGGAACTGCGCTGTAGGTTCATCTGAATCTCCTTTGAAAGCCACAACTTTTGTTGGTGGAATGAAGTCAATCCGACGAACGGTTTGCAAGATATCGACTGCCCTAGTTTGAAGCCGGAAACTGCTGAAACTGAAGCTGCAACTGCAGAAGTAAAGATTGACTTGCGTGGCCTAGAAGATCTCCTCATCTAAAATTTGCTGTAGGTTCATCTGAACCTCCTTTGGAAGCCGAAACTTTTGGTGGTGGAATGAAGTCAATCCGACGGTCGGTTTGTGAGATATCGTCTGCCCTAGTTTGATAATGAAGCTGCTAATGCTGATGCTGCTGATCTAGGGTTTGCTACTGCTGATATGAATCAGATTTATTGTACTATTTCTCTCTGCTGAATTATTGAAGATAAAAGAAGATTTGATCAAAGGGTTTTCCCACACATTGTGGGGTTTGTCCCTGGCTAGCCGCCACATCTTGTGTCTCTTGTCTTGGCTTGTTTTCTGTCGATTGTTTAATGTTCTATCTACACTTTACTTTATGTACATGTGATTGCTAATCGGTGGAATATAATAAGGAAAAGAAGTAAACTGTTATAAGCATAGAACATACCATAACTTAACATGGTATCAGAGCTGAGGTGAAGACAAAGCCCGAGCAAGAGCAAGAGCAATCATTGAAGAGAAGATTGGCAAGGCTATCCTAAAAGAACTATGGGGTCCTCAACACTCTTTCCTGCCGAAGACAAGCTCCGTGAGAAAGTTGACTATCACGGATGAAAGATGTCTATCGATCTAACCCTTGAAGATCAAGGAGTGCTGGACCATGTAAGAGGCAATATTGTTGAGCCTTCATCAAATGCATCTGCTGCTGCCTGGAAAAAATGGAAAAATGGAGAAGTCAAAACAAAGAAGATCATCCGGGACTCCATCGACAAGCGCTTGGTGGCCTACATCTCTGATCTAGACACCTCCAATGAAATCTACGACAGACTGGTGAGTTTATTTAAAGTTAATGATGCAAATCAAGTTTTGTTTCTTAGAAATAAGTTAAGGGAAATCAAGAAGGGTAAAGATGAAAGTATGCAAGCATACTTCTTAAGAATCACCGAGATCAAGAACGATCTCCTATCTATTGGGGAAACTATTACTAATAGAGAAATGGCACTCACAATGGGAAAACTATGCATGAGATCATGGACATATAGGATAGCATGATGATGATGCACACTAGTTTGAGCAGCATTATGATGGATAAAATCATGGACATGGGCAACATGATGATAATCATGATTAGAGAAGCATGGTATAGTATGCAGTGGTGCAACTCGAAATCCCTCTAATGACAATCAAAGGAATGACAAATTCAACAGCAAAGGTAAGAGGAGAGCTGGGAATCAAGGAAGAGAACAAGCATTCAAGAAGGCTAGAAATTCTAGGATGTATTAAATGCACCTGACCTCAAAAGGAACCTAGTGTCCATCTTGGCAATGGAAGATAGAGGCTACAAGGTAACCTTCAGCAATGGCAAGGTATGTATATGGAAAAATAATGTTAAAGATGCCTTTACTCTTGGGTTTAGTGTTGATTCATTATATTAGGTCGATGGAAGTCCGCTAGGTGTCATGTCTTGTGACACAACTCTTCAGTCCGAACTTTGGCATCAGAGGTTTGCCCACCTTCATTATAAAGCTATACTCGATGTAAGACAAATGGTAACAGGGATGCCCGAATTCCAAGTAGAGAAAGAAGGTGTATGTTCGGGATGTGTCGAAGGAAAGCTCAAAAGGGGACCGTTCCCCTCAAGCCAAAGAAAGACCTCCGATGTATTACAGTTGGTTCACTCAGGCATATCTGAGGCTGGCATTAAGAGGGAGACTACTACACCACATACTCTTGAGCAGAATGGTGTGGCAGGAAGGAAGAACCACACGATGATGGAAGCTGTCCGGGCCATGCTACATGATCAAAGACTTCCAAAGTTTCTATGGGCTGAAGCTGCAAACACTGCCATATATGTACAAAATCGATGCCCTCATCAAGCATTGGGTTCCAAGACTCTTGAAGAAAAATTCACCGGTAAGAAACCTGATGTTTCTCATTTTAAAATTTTTGGAAGCCCTGTATACTTTCATGTGCCGAAAGAGAAAAGAAATAAATTGGGAGCATCTGGAAAGAAGGGAATTTTCATGGGCTATGGTGAAAATACTAAAGGCTATAGAATCTATGTAGCCGGTCAAAGGGAAGTCATAATTAGTCATGATGTCACCTTTGACGAAGATATGGCTCTCAGCAAGGTGATCAATCTTCCGACTTTGAGGAGCTCTCAAGAAGCCGACACCAGGGAACCGAAAGAAAAGGATGATGAATCAATGCCTGATGTAGAAGAACCCATGGATCCGATTGATCCTCCTCCATATGAGCCTTCCTCTTCTAGGAAGAGGCCTTCATGGCTTAAGGGGTTACTTGATGATGCTGAAGGACATGCTGCACCCTGAGGAACCTTCCATCAAAGTAAGAAACTTAATAGGTATCAAGGATACCTGACCATCATGAGCACGATCATACAAAATGAGCCTTCGTCATTCTCAGATGCCATCAAGCATAAAGTATGAAAGGATGCTATGACTGAAGAATATGAGTCTATCATAAAGAATGATGTTTGGGAAGTAGTTCCCAGACCCCAGGACAAGACTATTGTTACTTCCAAATGGCTTTACAAGATAAAGCATGCAGCAGATGGAAGCACGGAAAAGTATAAGGCTCGTTTTGTTGCTCGAGGTTTCTCCCAAAAGGAAGGTATAGACTATGATGAGATATTTGCACCTGTTGCCAGATATACGACCATCCGCTCGATCATAGCCCTTACCACTTCACAAGGACGAAACCTACATCAGATGGATGTCAAGGCTGCGTTCTTGCAAGGCTCGATCAAAGAAGAGGTCTACGTGGAGCAACCCAAAGGATTTGAGATTTATGATCGAAAATCTCATGTATGCAGGTTGAAGAAAGCTCTCTATGGGCTGAAGCAAGCACCCCGAGCATGGTATGAGAGGATCGATAGCTACTTGATGAAGTTGGGATTCATTAGGAGTGAAGCCGATCCTAACCTTTACTTTAAGGTTGAAGATGACAAGCCTCTCATACCGGTATTGTATGTGGATGACCTCTTTCTAACAGGTGCAAACCCTCTCATTCACAAATGTAAGAGGGAGATGGCTTCTGAATTTGAAATGAAGGACCAAGGACTTGAAGTGTGGTAGAAGCCAAGGGAAATTTTCCTATCTCAAGGAAAATATGTGTTAAATATATTGGAAAGATTCGGTATGATGGACTGAAATCCTGTGACTACCTCGAGGATCTTAACTTTTAGAAGTTATATGGTAGTGATGTCAGACCAGACTTGGGAAATGCCTCTGAGTTTCAAAAGCTCATTCGCATTGATGTTCTTGGTGAACCTCCTTCCGAACATATGTTTTGCAGTTAACATTGTGAGCTCATATTTGGTTGAGCCTCACTGGATTGATGCCAGGAATCTTCTGAGATGTCTTCAGGACACAATCTCTCATGGATTAAGATACACTGCCGGAGATGTGAGACTACTTGGATATACTGATGTTGATTGGGCAGGCAGTGTGGTGGACCGTAAGAGCACTTCCGGGTGTTGTTTCACCTTGGGATCTGCTTTGATATCTTGGATAAGCAGGAAGCAGAAGTCGGTGGCTTTGAGCACCGCCGAAGCAGGATATATTGTTGCTAGCATAACCTCGTGTGAGGTAGTCTGGTTGCGAAAGCTCTTCAGTAAGATGTTTGGATTTACATTGGATACCACTGTGATTCTCTATAACAACGAGAGGTGGGATTCGATTATTGAGGAATCCCGTATTCATCGATTTCTCCAGCAGATAGACATCATCTTGGATATGGTAAGTTGATGAGCAAGGAGGCTCTATCGCATTAAGATGATGTACAGGTTGATACACCTTGTCAAAGCCCCGAGGAAAGATCTAATTTGTGATTTTCCCAAACGACTTGGAGTCGGTAAGAAACCCTTGTACAAGGGTCCTGCATGTTGCATACATTGAGCTCTGGGAGCTCTAAGGGCTTGCGGTTCCTACTGGAGCAACATATGACCACAGGGTGACTCACCCTCCCCTGGTGGTGCACACTGGAACAAGATGATTCGCTCTCTTGTGGGACAAGATGATTCGCTCTCTTGTGGAACAGGATGATTCGCTCTCCTGTGTAGCAGGATGATTAGTTCTCCTGTGAGGCCTGGATTGATGTGTTCTCCATGGAAGCCTGGATTGATGTGTTCTCCACGATGATTGTAGCAGGATTGATGTGTTCTCCTGTGAGGCCTGGATTGATGTGTTCTCCATGGTAATTGTAGCAGGATTGATGTGTTCTCCTGTGAGGCCTGGATTGATGTGTTCTCCATGGCAATTGTAGCAGGATTGATGTGTTCTCCTGTGAGGACAGGATTGATTAGTTCTCCTATCGAGGCATCCTACCCATGCAGTCTGGGACTCATGGGAAGTACCTCTCATCTGATCAATGAGCAGGGAAATGAAGTTAGGGACCATAGTAGTACCGATGGACGCATCGTTGTAACTACCGTACTCCCTATGCTAGGATGACCTCCATTGATCTGGGATCAATGATACTGGTCTGGGACCAGTGGTAGGAGTTGTACCATACTATGACGCTGACTTTGGGTCGCTTGAGACTGGTCTGGGATCAGTGGTACATACTCTGAGACTGACTTTGAGTCAGTGGAGGATGATATTGGTCTGGGACCATTGGAGTTGTACTCACTATGACGCTGACTTTGGGTTGGTTGAGACTGGTCTGGGACCAGTGGTACATACTCTGAGACTGACTTTGAGTCAGTATGATACATCCTCGATCATTTCTTCTTCTTCATAATTCGGAAAAAAGCAGAGCAGAATAGAACAATGCAAGAGCAGAGCAGAACAGATCAAAACAGTACAGATCAGTGAAGGTAGAACAAGTCAAAGCAGAACAGGCAGAATAGAGCAGAGCAGGGCAAGGGTCAGGCTGTACAGGGCAGTGCATTTGATGGATGAATAGTAACGACCGATAGACAGATTACAGATGAAGTTCTCCATGGTTGAGAGGGAGTGTTAAAATTGGAAACCAAGGCAAAACTTCATGTGGGTCATCTTATTCATGGCTGATAATATTTTTATTAGATTCCTCTCATCAAGAGGTGTAGGATTGATATAAAGATCATCCGATTCCGATAAGTATTCATGGAGATATGAATTTATTTTGATTATGGAATTATTATCAAGCCGACCTACAACTCATGTAGGCTCAGAAGCTCAACAGTCACATCTATTCACCCACCAACGTTGTGTATAAATATAAGAAGAATTTTCCTCATTTGGACTCACTCATCTCATCACATCTCTCTCTCTCTACTGCGTAGATATGAGTCTCTTCTCTACTGCGCTGAAATGGGTCTCTCTCTCTCACACATGTGAAGCCGGAAGCTGTTGAATTTGAAACTGCAACTGCAGAAGTAAAGATTGACTTGTGTGGCCTAGAAGATCTCCTCTTTGGAACTGGGCTATAGGTTCATCTGAATCTCCTTTGAAAGCCGCAACTTTTGGTGGTGGAATGAAGTCAATCCGACGAACGGTTTGCAAGATATCGACTGCCCTAGTTTGAAGCCGGAAACTGCTGAAACTGAAGCTGCAACTGCAGAAGTAAAGATTGACTTGCGTGGCCTAGAAGATCTCCTCTTTGGAATTGTGTTGTAGGTTCATCTGAATCTCCTTTGAAAGCCGCAACTTTTGGTGGTGGAATGAAGTCAATCCGACGAACGGTTTGCAAGATATCGACTGCCCTAGTTTGAAGCCGGAAACTGTTGAAACTGAAGTTGCAACTGCAGAAGTAAAGATTGACTTGCGTGGCCTAGAAGATCTCCTCATCTGAACTGTGCTGTAGGTTCATCTGAACCTCCTCTGGAAGCCGAAACTTTTGGTGGTGGAATGAAGTCAATCCGACGGTCGATTTGTGAGATATCGTCTGCCCTAGTTTGATAATGAAGCCGCTAATGCTGATGCTGCTGATCTAGGGTTTGCTACTGCTAATATGAATCAGATTTATTGTACTATTTCTCTCTGCTGAATTATTGAAGATAAAAGAAGATTTGATCAAAGGGTTTCCCCACACATTGTGGGGTTTGTCCCTGGCTAGCTGCCACATCTTGTGTCTCTTGTCTTGGCTTGTTTTCTATTGATTGTTTAATGTTCTATCTACACTTTACTTTATGTACATGTGATTGCTAATTGGTGGAATATAATAAGAAAAAGAAGTAAACTGTTATAAGCATAGAACATACCATAACTTAACAAGTGTGGATTGTTTCTTTTAAGAAGGAGTCTTAGTTGCCTATGATAGTGAGGAATGTTTTTTATGTCTCTGGGTTGAAGAAGAACCTGATATCAATTTCTGCCATAGATGATAGGGGATTTGAGGTGTCGTTCAGACATGGATAGGTACTCATCTACCCTAAGGGTTATAGCATCAATTTGGCCAAAGTGATTGGGATCAAACAAGAGAAGCTATATAGGCTCATGTTTAAGCCTTGTAATTCCTTTATTCACAACATTAATAGTAAAAAATATCTATATGAGCTATTGATGAACCTCAATATTGCAACAAGAATGCTGCAACTCCCAAGGCTACCAACTTTAATTATCAGCCCGGGGTTCATACAACTTAAGAGGTATCGACACTATATGTGCAACATACAATGTGTCCTTCCTTCGCTGTCATGATGTATTGAAGTGAATGTAATGAAATCAAACCCTAAGCTAATTCCTTAAATGGAAATGTTACTTTGAAAAGAAATTAATCCTAGGCAAGAACAACAATTTGTAATTGAAGTCTTAAGAGCATGAATTCAAATAAATAGGCCTAATCTACTTTTTGAAAAGGAATGTACTAATTGGCATTTTATTATTTATCAATCATGGATTTAGAGCCTAGGGGTTATGATTCACCCCTAATAGACAAAAACCAAGCTTTTTGATTAAATCTGGTCAAGTTTACACATGCTAGAGGAGTGCTATAGGAAGTTACAGTGTTTGCCATAGGAAGTTATAGGAAGATATAACTCACTGAATGACCAAGTAAATCAAATCCAAATGGGATGGGATATTTTTTTTTATTGAATATGATGTATTAGGTCTCCATTCCAAGTGGAATCACTCAAAAATACCTATGTTAACACGTGCTAAAAAATAACAGAAAATTACTAGTCTAAAATCTAGAAATTCGAGAAGTAGTGAGTTAGTTAGCCTATTGAATGACTAACCTAATTAGGTGTAATTGAAACAGGGTAAATCTTATCAAATTGAATTATTTTATGATATAATTCAAGTGGAATAAACGCAAATGAAGCTCATTAGCATGTTCTAAAAAACAAAAAAAAAATTACTACTATTTGTTACAAGGGACTTTGAGAATATTTTAGATTTGTGAATAAGCAAACTAATCCAAGTCACTCAATGATTACTATGACATTCCAAAGCTGTTACAAGGATGAAATCGTGCTTTTAATCCTTCAAAAGAACTCACTTCAACCATTTAACCCAATCCTAGAATAAGAAGTCATCAATACTAAATTCATAAATAGGAAAAACAAGAACAAGAGATGCATGTGAATAAGAAGTGAAAAGAAGAAAAGTAAATTATACAAAAGGGCTCTGACGCTCTTGGGATGGCCAAGCCCAAGGATAATCAGAGTCCTATGAAGGATACCGGGCTTTAGAAGCTAAAAATGGCACCAATATTCATTATTTGAATCAGTCCAATTACATCCTTGCTAGAAAATGAAAGTGGAGAAGTAAAAATACAAGTTTTCTCCACAAGAAGTCTAAGAAAAACCAACCCCTAGAGGGAAATTCGAATTGGTACTTACACAAGATGATGAGGAAGAATTCTCCTTGAAAGGAGGAAGATTTCCCCTCCAAAATCTCTCAAATATTGGATCTGGTTCCCCACACTAGGAATCTGCATTAAATGACAGGGCACACATTCCTAGATTTTCTCAATCATTGGAGATCCAGAATTTGTGCAATAATTTCAGAATATATTGTTGATTTATTATCCAATATCGATCATTTTTTAGTAGGAAGAAAGTCCCTAAATTATCTCCTCATCTAAATCTTCATAATTTTCCCAATATTCTCACAATATTCTACAAAATAAATAATATTAGGCACAAATATGAAATCATCTCTAAACCTTCCTAATGAACATATTAAAGCTATATTTTTTATTAAGTGTAGAAGGAGAGGTTTAATATAGCCTCCATGTGTCTAAGAAAGGTTAGATGGGCCTTAATTTTTGTCTAATTTGGAGGCACATCATACCCTCCTACTGAAACTGTTGCTCATCCTATGAGCAACTTATCCCTCCTCCTTGCCCTGTTGTTCTTCATGTATGATGACATGTTTCATGCTTTGTTTGTTGGTCTATTTGATTCTCTTTATGCTGCTCTTCTTGCTACTCTTTTATCTATATTTTCCCCCTTATCCTAGTTTCCCAAGGGAGCACTAATGTAGGTTGAGGCTGCTTCTTTCTCTCAGGTGGTTCTTCAATTGTAATGAGTTCTATTTTTGATGGCAACACCTTGCTTTTGGTTCATCTTCTTGGCCACTTGGATCTTGTAAATTGACTGTAAACTCAAGTGCAACATCATCATATCCCCTTACCTTTTCCTTTGAATATTTCCTTGCTCCACAAGGCTTTAAAGGCTATTCTAGGCGAAATTCACCTTCTTGTAGCACTCTGTTAGCTTCCTATAGCAGTATCTTGGACTCCCTATAGTGCTACAGGATCTTCCTGTAGCAATTATAGTCTTCCTGTAGCAATCCAGAGAGGGACTAAAATTTGATTTGTGAGCTACTGGGATGATGGAGAGTGGTGAATACATGATATGCACACAACCGGAATCCCATAGAAACTAAATTTATCATGCCAAGAGGTGGTGGGTCCACTTTTTATCTCTTTTATTTCTTTTTCCCTTTTTTTGTTGATTTTTTCATTATTTTTTTTTCAACTTTTCTCTATTTTTTCATTGCATGCAAAATAAACTGAAAGGACTTTGAGTTAACTGAGTTGACCCTCACCTACCCCTTCACACTCCTTATCCTCCATCACTACTAAATGATTACAACTCGCTTCCTCAAGTCCTCTTCACTTATGTCTTGTCCTCTTCCCCATGTGCGGGTGTCTTGGTGGAAAAGTGAAGTTAACTGCTAGATAAGTCCAAGGCTTCTCTACTACTAAGTTTGGATTATAAAAAAACCTTTTCCTTCATACACAACATCTTTTGAGCTAAAATAAGTTTGTAGGAGAGGTTTTGAGGATTGCATACCTGGGCCTTACCCTTGATGTATTTTTGTAGGTGATAGTGAGGTTGTTGATATGATTATTGAAGCTACCTTTGGTGGTTCTAAAGATGCTAGTGAGGATCCTTTGGTGGTTGCATGCTACTTCTGAACAAAGGTAATGCTTGATATGAAATTTCTCTTGAAATGTTCTTGGTTGATTGGAGTTGTCATTGTATGTATCGTTGATGATGGATCAAGCTACTTATATTTGAGATGATTAGTGACCTTGTAGTAGCCCTGCAGAAGTTTTGTGGCTGCCCAATATTGAGGACATGATCCTTCGTTGCTTCATGTTGGTCAATTCTTCATTTTGGTGCTTCCAAGTGGTTTTGATTGTGGTTATAGAGGGCTTGTGTAGACTTCTACAAGACTGTGTGTCTTTATGTAACATTCAAATAAACCCTCCTAGGATCATTATTTCCTTTAGGTGATACCTTTAAAAATACTGATAATTCATGAGTAATCTTTTGACAAGGATCAAAGGCCTTTTTTGTGGTGCAAGGGATGGAAGAATGGGCAAAAGTGAAGATTTTTCATGGGTAGGGATGAAAATGAGAGTGAAGAATAGGTCAAGTGGTGTGGAAAATGAATGATGAGGCTATGGTGGACCTATCTTAACATTTTCTAAAGAATATGTGGCCTTTTGGCCTCTTTCAACAATCAAATCTGCCTCATGTAGCTTCTTCTCGACCAACCTGTAGCAATTTTGAACTTCTTGTAGAATTTTAGGATAACCTCCTGTAGCAAGATTATTTTATGCATATCTCTCAAATGGTAGACTAGAATGACATCAAAATTTGGTGAGCATGTTACCATCATCCTTATGCATCTACCCATTAAAAAGCTTGGCCAATGGATGCATGAATCTTGAGAAAATTTAAAAATGACTATAGGTGATGGAGGCCAATTTATCAAAAAGTGTGCACTGGAATTTTCTGAAATTTCTTGAGCATGTTACTATCATCCATATGCATCTCCCCATGAAACAACTCGGCCAATGGATGCATGGATATCAAGAAAAATTATAAATGGTTGTAGGTGATGGAGGTCGATTTCTTGAAAAGTGTGCACTACAATTTGCTAAAATTTCTTGGGAATGTTACCATAATCCATATGCATCTCCCCCTGAAACGTCTTGGCAAATGGATGCACGATTTTCAAGATATGACAAAAATAATTTTATGCTCCGTGTATTTTGGCTTCTTGTAGCAAAATAGAGCCCTCCTGTAGCATTTTAGGATAGCGAGGTGAATGGAAAAAGCTTGGGAGTGATGGGTGGATGGTGGAAACATATGAGGGTGATGAACTGGAATGGACTTGGTCCTATTGGAGCATCTGGGAAAAGGAGGAGAAAGCCCAAGTTTGACTTCCTTTGACTAGGATTTTGATCAACTTTCTTTTGGTAGCTAACTTGTTTTTGTTTCTTGTAGAGGTTGGAGAGCACCTACATTTGTTAGAGAGATACATGGAGAAAATAATTTTTCTTTTTTCATTTTTTCTTTTAGGCCTACTAGTTGCGTCAATGAGGTTTTCAACTAGTAGGTATGCCTAGGAGCCTCAAAGGAGGTTTTCACCTAGGATCTTCTCTTTTTCTCATTTTTCTCCTTTTTCCAACCCATTGACCACCTCATGGAGGTTTTCAATCAATGAGCCAATCTTAGGTGCCTAAATGGAGGTTTTCACTTGAGATTTTATTTTCTCCTCTTATTTTTCATTTTAATTTTTTTTTTCCTGTCCTACTCTACTTGAAAAAAGAACAAAATCATTTTCAAGTGTAGAAATACTTCCAATGGAGCCACTTGCATAGCTAGATGACAGATAAAATCATGTGTAGGCTTGAAACATATGCTTTGACATCTACTTAAATGTGAGATACCAAATTCTTTGAATGAGATGCGATAAAAAAATTGTTGAAGAAGAGTGTGTTGCTACAACTTAACAATTTTCTAGAACCATATTTCAATATAGTTGTGATGCCCCTGGTCCACTTGCTGATTTGGATCATTTTGGATGTCTTCTTCTTCCATGAAATTTATATCTTCTTCTTTTTGATGACTATTCTCTTGAACACATAGAGGATATAATGGTGAACATGATGTAACTTTCTCAATCTCTGATTTTGATGTCTTCTCTCCATTAAGTGCAACCCATGATTCTTTGGTCTTCTCATTTAAATCTTCTTTTTCTGCTTGTTGTCCCTTAATGAAATCAATAGAATATTTTTTTTGCAATACCTTTCCTGATCTAAGATGAATACCATTTAGATCAAGAGGATATGTTTGGAAGTGTTGTGCCTCAACATTGTAAGTGGGCTGAGCTACTTCCTTGTGTGGGTTTGGAAATGGTGGTACATGTAGTTGAGTGGGAGTGGATCTTTGAGATGGATGTGGTTGAGGTTGTGGTTGTGGTGGAGGTGGATGGTAGGGATAACATGGAGTTTGGTATGGAGGATATTGAGGAAAATATTGAGGATATTGTGGATTTATCCCATAAGGTCCTTGCCAACCTTGTTGCCAAGATTGGTTTTGGGGTTGAGATGGCCAAGGTTGCCAAGGAAAGGGTGTGTTCCAATTACTTTGAGATGGATGTGCATAACCTTGAAATTCTGAATTAGATTCTTGCATCATACTAGGTTAACTAGGATGCCATGATACTCTTGGAGCTACATAAAAAAGCTGCTTTGGTGATTGACTTTCTCCATTTTCCTCTTGGTAAACTTCCTTCAACCTTGGTAATTATGGGCAATATTTAACATCATGTGGTTCTGCATGGACAACACACATATCAACATCTTATTTTTCCTCATCTTGCATTCTTAACATTTCTACTTGTTTGCTTAGATTGCAAAGAATTTCTGTTTTAAAGTCATCAAATAAATTTCCAAGTTTAGCTTGACATATCGATCTTGATGCTGATTTACTTTTGCCCTTCCTCTTAATATGTGTCTGCATGTTTTTCAAATTTCTTCAAATTATAATTGGTATACATCACCTCTACTCATGAGATGAAGGAGATCAATCCACTCATCCCTAATTGTTCTAAGTAAGAGGGTTTTAAGTGTGTTAGATCCTAAATGATGTAATTTTTCCCTCTTATTATTATACATGAACATCTATTAGATACTCAAGGATCTCATATTATCTTTTATTCATTCTAAATATTTCTTCTTTAAGATCATGATATCTATATTTTCCTAGAAATATCTTTTGCATATCATTCCATGATCTTATTGAATTATCTATTAGATACTCAAGGCTCTGATCTTCTTTTTTATTCATTCAAAATATTTCTTCTTTAAGATCATCATCTTTATATTTTTCTAGAAATATATTTTGCATATCATTCCATGATCTTATTGAATTAGTCCCTAACTTCATGAACCATTTAAGAGTTCTATCCTTCAATGTTTCCGAAAACAATCTCAATCTGTAAGTGTTTAATAAGTAACCATAGGATCTGCAAACAATTGCAAATTCAAAGAGAAAGGTTTCTGGATCCTTTGACCTTATACCATGAAAGTTTGGAAGAAAATATGGAGGGATTTTCTTCATGTGCACACTAACATCAATATCTTAAATGGGAAATCCAAGAGGATCTTCCTCATTGTCATCATCTCCATTCATTTATCCTACCTTCTCTGTCACCTCTTCTTCTTCTACCTGCAAAAGTGGATAGTGATGTGGTTCTTACTGCACCACATGATCAAATGTGGGGGTTTGGTGTTGGGGAAGTATTTTTTTGTTTTTTTTACGAAATAAGAAAGTTGATGCAATGCAATTTTCCTGTCTTTGAAATGAAATATGCCTAATGAAATTTTTGTTCTTGTAGAAATAAAAATAAATGAATCAACTAGGGAAGAAAACAATGCATACTTTGACACCTCCTCGACAATGGCACCAAAAAGTGATGATCCTCATTATTGCAACAAGAATGCCACAACTTCCAAGCCTACCAGCTTTAATTATCAACCCGGGGTTCGTACAAACTTAAGATGTATCGACACTATATGTGAAATATACAATGTGTCCTTCCTTTTCTGTCATGATGTACTGGAGTGAGTGTAATGAAATCAAATCCTAAACTAACAGCATAAATGAGAATGTTACTTTGAAAAGAAATTAATCCTAGGCAAGAACAACAATTTGTAATTGAAATTTTAAGAGCATGAATTCAAATAAATAGGCCTAATCTACTTTTTAAAAAGGCATGTCCTAATTGGTGTTTTATTCTTCCTCAATCATGTATTTATATCCTAAGGGTTATGATTCAACCCTAAGAGACAAAAACCAAGCTTTTTGAGCAAATCTGGTCAATTTTACATGTGCTTTTGGAGTTCTATAGGAAGTTACAGTGTTTGCTATAGGAAGTTACAAGTTTGCTACATGAAGATATAAATCACCGAATGACCAAGTAAATAAAATCCAAATGAGATGGGAAAATTTTTATTATTGAATAGGATGTATTAGGTCTCCATTCTAAGTGGAATCACTCAAAAATATCCTTGTTAACATGTGCTAAAAAATAACAGAAAATTACTAGTATAAAATCTAGAAATGCGGGAACTAGTGAGATAGTTAACCTATCAAATGACTAATCTAATCAAGTGAAAATGCAATGGGGTAAAATTTGTTATTAAATTGAATGATTTTATGATCCAATTCAAGTGGAATAAACTTAAATGAATCTCATTAGCATGTTTTAAAAAATAATAGAAAATTACTACTATTTGCCACAAGGGACTTCCAACATATTTTAGATTTGTGAATAAGCAAACTCATCTAATTTGATCAATGATTACTATGACCTTCCAAAGCTATTAAAAGGATGAAATAATGCTTGTGATCCTGAAAAATAACTCACTTCAACCATTTAACCCAATCCTACAACAAGAAGTGATCAATACTAAATGCTGAAATAGGAAAAACAAGAACAAGAGATGCATGCGAATAAGAAGTGAAAAGAAGAAAAGTAAATTATACAAAAAGGATCTGAGGTACATGGGATGGCCAAGCCTAAGGATACTCAGAGTCCTATGAAGGAGACCATGCTTTAGAATATAAAAATGGCACCAATCTTCATTATTTGAATCAGTCCAATTAGATCACTGCTAGAAATGAAAGTGGAGAAGTAAAAATACAAGTTTTCTCCACAAGAAGACTAAGAAAAACCAACCCCTAGAGGAAAATTCGAATTGGTACTTTACAAGTTATGAGGAATCATTCTCTTTGACAGGAGGAAGCTTTCCCTTCCAAAATCCCTTAAATATTGGATCTGGTTCCAACACTAGGAATCTGCATTAAATGACATGGAACACATTCCTAGATTTTCTCAATCATTGAAGCTCCTAAATTTGTGCAATAATTTCAAAATATCTTGTTGATTTATTATTCAATATTGATCCTCCTGTAGTAGGGACCAAGTCCCTAAATTATCTCCTCCTCCAAATCTTCATAATTTGCCCAATATTCTCACAATATTCTACATAAAATAAATAATATTAGACACAAATATGAAATCATCTATAAACCTTGCTAATGAACATATTAGAGATAAAAAAACATTATTAAGTGTATAAGGAGAGGTTTAATATAGCCTTTATGTGCCTAAGAAAGGTTAGATGGGCCTTAGTTTTTGTCTAATTTGGAGGTCCATCAACTATGTCATAGGAGGATGGCTTATTACATCATGAAGCTCTTAGGATTCAAGGGGAGATTGTTATAGGATTACCTAAGTTAAACATAGAGCATGAGTATGTATGAAGGGGGTGTGCTCCCAAGAAGTACACCAAGACTGCTTTTCCAAGCAGCGACAACAGGACAACATGTATACTTGGTTTGGTACATTCTGATGTATGTGGTCTGATGTCTTCAATCTCTCTTAATGGTTATAAGTATTATGTTATATTCATAGATGACTTCTCTAGGAAGACCTAGATTTATTTCATGAAGACCAAGGATGAGGTCTTCAAGAGGTTCCAAGAGTTCAAATATATTATGGAGAGCCAAATATGGAGGAAGATCTAGGTGTTGAAGTTAGATAATGGGGGTGATTATAGCTCCAACATATTCAAGAAATTTTGTGCACAAGAAGGTGTTAAGAGAGAGTTAAAAATTCCTTACAACCCACAACAGAATGGGATTGTTGAAAGGAAGAACATGGCCATTGTGGGGGAAGTTAGAGCTATATTTCATGATCAAAGTTTACAATTATTTCTTTGGATTGATGCTTGTAGCACTGTGGTATATGTTTAGAATAGGATTCCTCATAATGCATTGGGGAGGAAAACTCACGTGGAGGCTTTCTCTGGGAAGAATCCTATGTGTTGGGCAATTTATTGGGCTTAAATTGCTGCATAAATTATCGACCAGGGAAACTCGTAAGCTTGTGATGGTGCCAGCAATATATATGCAAGACTAGGCAACTAATTCTATGTCTAATGAAATTATTTAGGATTCAATACAATATGCAAGGGAAGAGGCTCCTAACTAAGGAGGTCCTGGTTGTCCTTCCCTACAGTATCATAGAGAAATTATTCATTACATGAAACTAGAAAAACTTAAAATGAAAACAAGAGAATGAACTTAGTTATTGTTTAGATTCAAGTAGAGAGAGAGACTAACTTAGTCTCTTGATTGTCCTCTCATGCAATAATCCAAACTAAACTAAGATTCATTCATAAGCAGAAGAAATGAAATAAAAGCGCAAAAGAATGAATTTCAATTACCATATAAATCATTGGAGAGAGAGCCTAACTTAGACTCTTGGTATCTCCTCATATGATACTTGAAACATAAAAGCAAAAGAATGAATTTTAATTATCATGCAAATCAAATGGAGAGAGAGAGCCTAACTTAGACCCTTAGTTGTCCTCTCATATGCTGATTAGATTCTAATTTAAAACTCATTCATCAACTACAAACAAATTCTCAAACATCTAAGCAACTAAATGAAATAAGATCTAATATGAAATAACATGTTTCTCTCATCCTTTTAGAGTGAGCTCAATTCTCCTAAGAACAAGACAAATTATTCCATATACTACATTAAGAAAACATATCTAAAAACTACATAAATTCCTATCTACATAATGGAAATATATGAAAAATGAAGCCTTATTCTATTCCATCATCAATTGGATACAATGCTCTAAGAGTCCTCCTCTTTGGAATGGAGGAGGTACTCCTATTTATACAAAAACTTATGATAACAACCTCATAAATGTAGACCCACTATTCTCTCCTTTGACCCACATATTTCTCAACCAATGATGACACATAACCCTATCCTCCATGATCTCCTCCATGAGGTCCATGATCTTCTCCATGAAGCTTATCTTATCAAATTCGAATTTGATCATTCAAGGCCACATAAAGATGCCCTGGAAGCTTCCTTTGTGCCTACACATGTCAACAAACTCATTCTAATTGTTAGGTATAAGTATAAGCATTTTATTTTCTAAAGTTTAGCCATAAATTCACTTAAAAATGTTAAGAATTAATAAACTTTGGAAAAGCATAGTTATAATCCAATAATGAGGTAAATGGAATGATGTGGAGGTGGGATGGAGGTAACATGAAGGTAAAATGTGAAAATATTGGTGAATAATGGAGTGAAAATAGGGACTATCTTGAGGCCCAACACTATGTTTGAGAAATTTCAGATCTTTGGGTGCCTGACATGGTCACCTGTCCCTTTAGAAAAGAGGAAGAATCTAGAACCCACTGTAGAAAAGGGTATCCTTTTTGGGTATAACAAGACTATGAAGGCTTACTAAATACACATCATTTCCTTGAGGAAGTTTGTTTTGAGGAGGGATGTGACATTTAAGGAGGATAGAGCCTTTCAAATATTTGTGGAGAGAGAGAAACAGGGGCCTCAAGAAAAGGTTCCTCAAACCATAGGGTCATAGATTTCATGAGGTAGGAGCTCATTTGCAACTATTTATTCACCAGTTGTTGTTGTCACTATATCTTAGATTTTCAGTTCACAGGGTAGTAGCACACCCAGTTCAGTGTCTTATAGCATTGGTGGATAGTCTTCAAGTCTATAGTCTTCTTCTACACCTTTGGTAGATGAGGAGGATGAGAAAGATTATGCCACTCCACTAAAGAGGAAAGTCAAGAGGTTGTAGGAGCTCTTGAAATAAGCTAAGGAGTTAGTGGGGAGTCCAAGGAGTGTTATCTATAAAAATTATGGTGTAGATTTGCAGTTGCTCATGAAGTTTTAATTAAAATCACAAGACACAAATCTACTCTACTGCTCTGTGAAAGTTAATTCACAATTTAGAACAAAATCTTATTGGGGCCTTACCCACGTTCAGAAGAGTTATTAGCCAAACAAATCCTGCAGTTACCGACCCTTTCGACAATAGTCCATGGAGTGTGGACTAAGGTCTCACCTGAGGTAGCAAGGGAGGGTGTCGGAACCAGGTTTCCACACCCTTGAGATGTCTTGATGTGGTCTAGAGATGTCGCACACCGTTTTGTGGCCTCGTGCCACTCTACTTCCGCGTAGATTCGGAACAAGGCAAATCCTTACTACTTATTAATACTGAGTTTGTTACAGATCAGATCTACTTCTTATAGTCTTTAAGCAAACATTTAACAGAGATAACCAAGGCGTGCACCCAGAAAGGTTATAGATTTGCACAAACTTAGAACACAAACATAAGCGCACAGATTTGTCAGGCCAGGTTAACTCCAGAAATTAATGAGCGCAAGAAAGAACTGATGATTTTATTCATTAGCCAACTATTATTTATATACATACATAAAACGGATCAGTTCATCTTCTAGATGACTGTCCAGTTCACCCATCCGTTTCAGATTAGGTGTCAACATTCCCCCCCTTAATCTGAAGGGATGTTGGTGAGTCCAAGCATCGTTCTGAATCTTTCAAGCTTTTCTCTTCCAAGCGCTTTGGTGAAGATGTCTGCAATTTGCTCGTTTGTGGAACAATGACAAAGATGGATTGTTTTGGCCTCAACATGATGTCGGATCAGATGATATTTAGTATTGATGTGCTTAGTACGATCATGGAACTTTGGGTTCTTGGCCAACTTTATTGCAGAGGTGTTATCAATCATGAGTGGAGTTGATTGTATTTGTTTTACCTGCAAATCTTCAAGAATTTTCCTGAGCCACACAATTTCTTTCATTGCTTTAGCTGCTGCCACATATTCTGCTTCTGTTGTGGAATCTGCTGGTACTGATTGTTTGCGTGATCTCCAGGAGACAGCTCCTGATCCAAGACTCATAGCATATCCTGAAGTAGATACCCCAGTTTCTTTGTCTCCATCGAAGTCTGAATCAGAGTATCCAATCAAGTTGAAGTCGTCCACCTATGTATACTTGATTCCAAGGTCTTGAGTTCCCTTTAAGTACCTTAGAACTCTTTTTGCAGCAGACCAATGTCCCTCACAAGGCTTTTGCATAAACCTGGAGAGGATTCCAACAGCAAATGAAATGTCTGGTCTGGTAGTAGTGAGGTAGATGAGACTTCCTACAAGCTGTCTATACTTTGTTGCATCCTCAAATTCCTTTCCTTCAATAGATGTGAGCTTCAAGTTTTGTTCCATTGGAGTAGAAAGGGGATTGCACTCTGTCATGCCAAATCTGTTCAACAAATCTCCAATGTATTTCTTTTGAGAAAGAAATATGGACTTTGGATGTTGGGTTACTTCAATGCCAAGATAGTAATGAACATAGCCCAAATCAGTCATTTCAAAAAATTTTCCTAATTCTTTCTTTATGGATGCAATATAGCTTTCATTGTTCCCTGTCATTAAAAGATCATCTACATATACCACAAGATATACAACTGTTTTGCCAACTTTCTTGACAAATAAAGTTGCATCATCAAGATCAAAATGTTTGAAGTTGAGTTTCAGAAGATGCTCAGTTAGTTTTTCA
Source organism: Pinus tabuliformis (assembly GCA_031772625.1). Lineage (NCBI taxonomy): Eukaryota > Viridiplantae > Streptophyta > Pinopsida > Pinales > Pinaceae > Pinus > Pinus tabuliformis. Next base: position 1,952,108,758 of record CM062818.1, read on the forward strand.
TACCAGGCTCGTGGTGCTTGTTTGAGGCCATACAAGGACTTCACAAGTTTGCATACTTTGTGTTCATGTCCTTTCACAGCAAATCCTTCAGGCTGGGACATAAAAACATTCTCTTTTAGATCTCCATTCAAGAATGCAGTTTTTACATCCATTTGATGGACTTTCCAACCGTTTTGAGCAGCTAGTGCAAAGAGTGTCCGGATGGTGGCCCATTTTGCTGTGGGAGCAAAATTTTCCTCATAATCGACCCCTTCCTTCTGTGCAAAACCTTTTTCCACAAGCCTAGCTTTGTGCTTGTCAAGTGAGCCATCAGCTTTGTACTTGTTCTTGTAGACCCACTTGCAGCCAATTGGTTTGGTTCCAAATGGAGGATCAACCAGCTTCCAAGTGCCATTCTTTATGAGGGCATCATACTCCTTCTGCATCACTTCTTTCCATTCATCATGAGAAGCAGCTTCTTTGAAGGAAGTTGGTTCAAAATCTGTAGACAAGTTCAATTCACAATCATAAGTAACATCCATATCAACAGGTGAATTAGAGTTATCTACATCACCTCCATATTGTCGGTTTGTATTTCTGGTTCCTATTTTTCCAATTTCATCAGGATGAACACTTTCAAGTGTCTTTGTCAGCCACTTTGGGGGACCTTTCTGAGATGGTCTAGGCTGTTCTGTTGATTGAGTTGGGACTGAATCAAGATTAAGTCTCCCAATTCTATCAATTACATCACTTAAAGCATCATCCGTTGTTGGAGTGTCATGCAGGGGAGATTGTTCTTCAGAAGGAGATTCCACATGTTAATCTAATATAGGAATCCCCCCTTCAAGATGTGGAATCTGATTATCAAACTCTTGGAATGATTTCGGTTTTGTGAATCTATCCAAGCGATCTAGTTTCCGCTCAACAACACTGTCAGATTTGGATGATTCAAGAAAAATGACATCTCTAGATAAAACAAACTTTTTATTTACTTCATCATAGAGGCGGTATGCTTTAGATGTGTTTGAATACCCCAGGAAGATACACTTACGACTTCTAGCACCAAGTTTGTTTCTATGTACCTTTGGTATTAAAGCATAACAGGTGGAACCAAAAATCCTGAGATGTTTTACCGAAGGAACATGTCCATACCACAATTCATAAGGAGTCTTATTTCTTATAGCACTAGATGGACATCTATTCTTTATATATGCAGCACATAGAACAACATCAGCCCAAAACATTGTCTTTACATTTTTTAAGAAAAGCATGGATCGTACCATATTCAAAATTGTTCTGTTCATTCTTTCAGCTACACCATTCTGTTGAGGATTATAAGGCACAGTTGTTTGATGTTTAATCCCATGTTGGCGAAGATAGTGTTCAAATTCATTTGATGTATATTCTTTTCCATTATCAGTGCGAATAGACCCAATATGAGATTGTGCATCATTTTCAATCCATTTATGAAAATTCTTGAATGTTTGAAAAGCATCAGATTTGTTCTTCAAAAAATAAACCCAACACATTCTGGTGTAATCATCAATAAATGTCATGATATATTTATTTCCATTTGCAGAAGGAACAGGCATTGGACCACATAAATCTGAATGAATAAGTTCAAGCTTCCTATGTGCTCTTGAATGTGAATCATGAAAAGACTGTTTGCTATGCTTTCCTAGAATGCAAGCATCACATTGTTTATGTTTTCTAGGAATTGTAGGCAAACCAACAACACCATTTTTCTTCAACAAGCGGAGACTATCATAGTTTAAATGTCCAAATCTAGCATGCCATAATAAACTTGATGGAAGTGCACCTTCTTCATGATGAGAAATATATGAGAAATGTTGTGCATGAGCAGAGGTTCCTTGCAGTTTAAGAAGTCTTTCTTCTTCTATACCCCTCATGACAAGTGAGTGGTCAGATGCCTTTCTTACCTCAAGCTTGCCATCAAACATGTGAATGGAGTGACCTTGCTAGCGGATGTGGACCAGGGATAGCAAGTTTCTCTTGAGCTGTGGGAGATATAGAACATGATCCAGAAGAAAGTCTGGAAGACCAGGCAGTTTAAGCCTGATTGTGCCAAGCCCTAATGGCTTGATTTTTGACTGATCTGCAAAGTATATTGCTCCATCAACATTGTCAGTGAAATCTTCAAAGAAATCTTTCCTATGAGTCATATGACAGGTTGCTCCTGAATCAAGCAACCAGTCATTTTTCGAAGAAGCAAGTGAAGCATTAAACAAATCTTCATTTACTCCAATGGTACATTGTGCCTCAATATAGTGAGCGGATTCAGGTGCTTTACCTTTGTCTGTGTCATCAGTTTTACCTTTCTGCTGATTTCTTCTCTGCTCAACTTTGTCCCATGGTAGCTTGCATGTAGAAGCATCATGTGATCCATTTCGTTTGCAGCGAATGCAATGCAGATCTGCCTTTTCTGTTTGAGGATGTCTGCCCCCCCTGCCTCTGAAGTATCTTCCTCTTCCTCTTCGTCCACCTCTTCCTCTTGTAGAATCTTGAGCAGGATGCTTTTCTTTATGAGCAAGGCAAACAGTCTCTTCAGAAGATTCAGGGACTGTTTTCTTTCCAAAGGCTTTCTCTCTTTCAGCAAACTTTTTCACAAGAGTGTCAAAGGTTATATCTTTAAGATTTCCATTTGCTTGTAAAGACTCAAGATAATTAGAGTAGGTAGGATAGAGTGCTTTGAGAAAGGCAATAAGAGAGATATCCAGCTCAACCTTAGTGGATTTAATATCATGCATTATAGACTTTATTTCAGATGCAAGAGCAAGAGGATCATTATTTTTCAGTTCAAGAGTGAAGAGTTTAATCATGAGCTGAACAACTTCAAGTGCAGAATGTGTATCATAGAGTTCTTTCAGCTTTTGTAAAGCTTCAAAGGCAGTGGAATAGGATGAAATATGACGACTTACTTCCTCATTTACAGATGCTGCGATCAATGCATAGGATTTGCTGTTCTTGTTTTTCCAAATGACAAGTTCTTTATCTGATGTAGGTTGCACAGGGTCTTTGTCTTCTTCTCCGACACACACTCCTTTCCACAGCTCATTGTAGATGAGGGTGTGTTTTACCATTCGAGACCATTCTGAATAGTTCTCCTTGCCAGTGAGAACTATTCCTACCATAGAAATGATTGAATGCATTCTGTAAAAAAATATCTCTGCCAAAAAACTTCTGTTAAAAAAAATCCTTATATCATAGCCTTATGCATTTTATTTTCTTCTAACATTTGCATCAGCATCACCATTTCTTATATCACTGCCACACTACTGTGTTTTGAGAGAAAAAAAATGCACTAAGGGATCTCTTCAACATATATCACTTCAATATATATCAATGCATATCATGTAATACTACAGATGCTTTAGACCCAAAACTGCTCAACCAAAAACTGCTATCATCACATAAAACTGCTCAATCAAAAAAAGGTTGTGGAATATTAAAAGGCTCGTGCTGCCAAATCAACAACTCATAAAAAACACAACGCTTACATATACTGATGACAATACTCTGCTCATATACCAACCATGTTACAGCAATTCCATGTCACGAAAGAGGTCATATTGTTATGAAGAAGATACAGAATTTTCGACTTCCAAGAAATTCCGCCCTTCTAATTCGACACTCCATGTTTCTCCCATTAAGAGTCCCACTCATCCAGATCCAAGAGCAATCCATCCATGGGTGCGTATAAGTACATAGAGGAGTTATGGAAGAAGAAGCAATCGGATGTGATGAGATTTCTGCAGAGGGTCAGGTGTACCACAGTCTTTACAAAAAAACGCAGTCGATACCACAGTTCAAAAAACGCAGCGAAACCACAGTTCTTATAAAAAAACGCAGTCGATACCACAGTCTTTACAAAAAATGCAGCGAATAATAAAACTGAGGCCTCTTTAAAAAACTGAGCGATACCACATCAATGCATCTCTCCACTTAGGCATTGGGCTCTGCCTGTCCTTTCATCCAAACAGGGCCAATTTGCAAGCCAAAAAACCAATCGAAAGCACAACCCCAAAGACCAGCACCCTGACCAGAGCAAGAGGAATACAAATCACAGTTTTTACTCATTCATAAAACCCTGAAATATTGAGCGTATGGTTTATGAATGGATCGATGGAGGACGCAGGGACATTGAAATCATCCGAAAAACCCAAGAATGCAAATCAACATTCACGGATTTTACCACAGCTATCAGTCGAGCACTCACAATAATCAAGGCCGCGGTCTCTCAGATAAGTGATGCTGAGTTCAAATTTCGCAGAAGAGAAAAACAAAAGAGAGGTGGTCCCAGCTATTGAATCGGAAATGGAATAGAGAGCGTAGAGGACGCAGTGTCAGGAATGTACCTGAGAGTAACGTGCTGCAGGTCGACATCAATTCTCCTACAGCGAATTCAGGTATGCGCAGAGAGGGGAAAACATTTATAAAAGACAATGCGCAGTCTCTGGCAGTCAGAGAGCGCAGGGCATTCAATAAAAATCAGAAACGTATTGCAGTCAGGGAATCGCTCAGGATGATACAGCGCTCAGCAGGAGTTACACTATTTTGGGACCTGTGCTCTCATACCATGTCAGGCCAGGTTAACTCCAGAAATTAATGAGCGCAAGAAAGAACTGATGATTTTATTCATTAGCCAACTATTATTTATATACATACATAAAACGGATCAGTTCATCTTCTAGATGACTGTCCAGTTCACCCATCCGTTTTGGATTAGGTGTCAACAAGATCAAACAATTATATAAACCAGAAATTAACCAGATCCACAATATTTCAGAATCAACTTATCTTTATTAAACTCTTTTGCCAATACAACTAGATCTACCTTGCGCAATCAGCTTCAGGGGTCTGCGCACACAGCTGCGGACTCTACCAGGACCCTGCGCACACAGCTGTAGAGCCTCTATCTATCTACCCACACGCTTGACTCGGACTTACCGACGCTTCAAGACTTATTTCTTCATAAACCCATTATAATCAAGATTCAAATTATGTACCAAAAACTAACTTCTAATGATAGAGCCCTGATCTATTTATACATTCCCATGGTTCGTGGACCATGGGTAGGTCGACTTACTTATTATTTTACATTATTTTCGGGCAGACAACCCTTTGACTTGAATTCTTTCAATTCGTGCTCTGTGCACTTCGCGGAGTCTTTACCATACCTTTACCCAAAATTGCGGGCTTTGAACCCCAAAACCTGTTACGCGGGGCCTTTTCTACCTAATAGTCCCCCAACACAATCATTGTGACTCGTCATGAGTCACTCGGCTAGTGCGAAAATCTTCGCGTCGAGGTCAGTCAACAACTTCTGTGCTTCGCTTGTACTTGCAGCAAACTCTTCTGCCATTCCCTGTATCTGTTCGATGCGGTCCACCGACTCATCAGTCTCTGTTTCAGCTGCTTCACCGAATGCATATTTTGCCTGCATGTGTGCCACCTTGCGCTTGATGGTGGTGGAAACCACAAATGCCTCATTAGGCCATGGTTGGAGACATTCTTTATGCATAACTTCCTTCTGCCAAGCTGCGTCGACTTGTGCCTGGAGAGCTTGGGCCTCCCTCATTCTGGCCAGGCATTGTGTGATGGCGACTATTTGTACAATTCCCCGGACGTTGTCATACACCTGCTGTAACTCCTGCACTTCTATTTCCACCCGCTCTAGCGTTGGGTCGTCATGTAGAGATGTGAGCATAAATAGGGACTGATCCAACAATCCTGAGCAATCTTGGACCGCACGCTTTATGACTTCCAACCCTGCTTGAATTTCACCACATCACTGTTCATGAACCTCCGGGGGTGTGGGTGGTTGCGCTTGCAGCCGTAACTTCGCAATCTACAAATTTAATTCCCACTGAGCTCTCGCGGCGTCTTCTCGGGTTGTACATAATATTGCTACCATGTGATGGATCTTATTGGTTATTGGAAGTTCCACTGGGACAACCAACTCTTGTACCTTGCTGCAAGCCTTTGCCATGGCTTGTTCCATTTCCTGGTTGTGGGCAATCAAATCATCACGCTATAAGCTGACTTGCTCCAGATTTGCCTTATGTTCTATTAATATTTGGAGGGCGCAACCTTCCCTGGCATGCAACTCAGTGGTTACCCCATCCTGCAATTGGTAGATGGTTTCACAAGGCAGAGCGGTCAAAATCAACTCCCAATGTCAGATGTACCCCCTTCCTTCGGCTCGGACTGTGCCTGCTAGCAACACTAAAGTGTTCATTGTGTGACTACGCACAGTCTGTTCGACTGTAGTTATATCATCCACGAGGTTTGGTAACATCCCTTCCAATGGTTGCACCTACAATGCCGACAGCTGCACTCTAAGCTCCCCCAACACAATTTTCTGCTCTGTCATCAATGCCTATAATGCGTCGGCAACAACATTGCACGCTAGTTCGCTGCTGTCAAGAAATTATTTTTCCAAGGTCTTTGTAGTTTTTGACTTCTTGTGTGCCTGTGGTGATTCTTTGCTGCGTGGTCTTTTGCCTTGGGACGAGGTTGTGGTAAGGTCTATGCATTCCTGTGTCTCAGATTCCTTCTGCATGTCCTCTTCCAAGGACATTCCCTGATTCTTCGTAATTTGGTCGACAAGTCCTTCTTGTGTTGCCTCTTGCAGTGAAGCGGCCTATTGTCCCTGTTGTGTCCTTTCTGCCAGTTTAGTGAGTCGCAGCTGGATTTCCTTCTTTTGCTGTTGTGTTACCATCCTTTCTAATGTGGCCATGTCTGGAGCACACCACTCCGGAGGCCATGCTGCCAATACCGCATAGATTGCATCGTCCGTGGCAATAAATAGGAGCTTGACCCATATTTGCTTTGGGTCCTTCTGTGCCCGCATATATAGGTTGTGCATGTCTGCTTTGAACTTGGTCGTGCCGAGCAACGTGTCGTAGACTGTTGGGGACATTCGAGATTTGTGCACGATCCATGTTTGGATACTCGCTTCCATGAATATCCAAAATACCTTGATCTCCCGGACCCTCGTGGCATCCTTCGTAGCCCAGAGCAAAGTAAGTTTCACTGTTTCAGGTAGGGTGTGCTCAATGCTGGGAAACTGGCTATGCTGCAGCAATTCTCCTGCAACCAGAAGGATTGATAGTAGCAACCATGAATAATGGAAAGTCTTACCTTTCTCCTGTGCTTCCTTGCAATTGGTCAGAAATTCCTCGCATAAGAACTGTGCCCAGTTGAACTGGACTCCTTCCGCAAACTGCCCTGCAAGCACAATAACTGGGGATGACACCTTGTTGTGGAGGTAAATCCCCTCTGTGGACAGAGGCGATCCCTACTAGCCCAAATGGGGTCTAGCAACAATCAAACAATGCTAACACGTAGGTTCCTAATTGCAAATCAAAGACCAATGATGAGGGCCTACTTGGATTCCAACGCTAGTATTTGTAGAAGAGTCGTCGCTCCCGTTTCTTTGCTCCGGCCTGTCACAATCCCCACGATCCTCGTGAACGGACACATGCACATGCAAATAACGACACAAATACAAGCATAAAATCCAATAGATGCAACTATATATCAGTCAGAAAGGATATAACTCAATCATCATTGCAAAAGACAATAAGAGTGGAACCATAATGATAGTCGTCTATTATTGATAAACAAAAAAGAAGAATACAACCATAGTTCAGACGTCAAATCCTCCTTTGGCTGGGTGATCAGCAGCACATGCCTTGTAAAGCTTGTTGGGAATGGGGAACAAGCCTCTCTCTCCTTGATTACTTGGACAAGAATCTCCTCACTTAAGATTTAGCCTCATGGGAATGAATAAGGTTCCTTGTAGCATGAACTTGGCAATTCTCAGACTTTGAGACTTAGAATTTGGAACTTGGAGACTCTAACTTGTCAAAGGCAAAAGGACAAGCTTTTATAGATAGAGGAGAAGGAGTTAGGGTCGTCCACAAGATTCATGGGATTGGCTTTATCACTAAGAAGCTTCCATGAGAGGTGGAGCACTACTTCCCTTCTATGGAGATTCGAAGCCAAACTGACCCAACTCAATACATATTCAGTTCATGAGTGGGTTAGGAAGAACCTTCGTAAGTTTGTTTGTTAAAAACTTTACCCAACTGGGCTGGCGCGAGTGTGACTTTGAGACAGAGCGCCAGCTGGCGCGCCCTCTTTGGAGGATTTCCCCCATTGGCGCGAGTGATACACAGTGGAATCGTGCCAATGGAAAAAGGGCTATTTTTATGGGTATTTTGCAGAAGGTGTCTTTAGGGCACATGAAGTACATACTCAAGGGGATACAATGTAAGTGTTTTAAGGTTATGTCACTTCTCACAGGTCCCGGAATAAGTCCTCCAATGTGTGGGAAAAGGGGTAACAGGGACGGTAACAAATTACTGTGTAACAGATGCCCCCTAAAGCATGAAGCCCAAGAGAGAGGGGTGAAATGATTTACAAGAACATGGCCAACTGAAAACACTGCCGCCGGAGAACCTGCATGAAGAAGTACAACTGATATCTCAAGTACATGATATATGTGGTATGGGCGCAGCCATCCATAGCAGAGTACATAGAAATCTGGATCCAAGGTATGGACGCAGCCATCCAGTGAGGATCGATAAACAGACTTAGGCATGGTCATAGCCATCTAGTGAATGAGTCATGTAATGATCATAATAATCCACAAAATCGCAACCTGGATCCCAACAGACAAAATCCAGGGTCTTGCGCTCCATCTCGACCCGAACAAAGTACAAGTTCAAGCATGCGAATATGGGAGTCGAAGTCGAACATGCAAGAACATCGTTTGATTACCAGTCAATAATGAAAACTGTTAACAGACGCGAGAGGTACCACCAATAATGAAAATGGTCCTCAAGGTACTATAGGTACAATGTACGGCGTGCGAATCAGTGAGCCGGTGTCGAACACCCGTAGAATCATTCGATTGGAGGCCAATGATGAAAACCTCGCGTCGAACGTGAAGAACCTGCCATTGAGGCATGCAGGCTCCAAGGCACCTGAAGGGAGTCTCTAGGTCAACTTCCTGGATAATGAGCTGAAGTCGACAGGAAGTGACTTTAATCGAAGGTGGGCCATAATGCTTCCCACATCATCAACACAAGACAAAGAAGGATAAGATGTTTTGTGTGAGGTATCAGAGGGAGGTTGAGTATTCTGCAGAGGTCAACTTCTCTTGAACATATTGGCGGCATGACAGTGGACTTGGCAGTATTTGACATCAAATGATCAAGGGTCATGGTGACGAGGTAATGATCAAATGAGAGGTGAAACAGGATAACCCAAACCCATGGAGGCAAGTGTAAAAGCAAGATGAGATGTTCCCACCCAGACACGAATGCAGACAAGTGCCATGTTCAAGTGCGACATACTGCTGACACGACAATAATTGTGGTTCCATTTTTCCCCACCATTTCTGGCGAGTACCCCAGTTATTTTTATCAACAAGCTTGACGGGGATATCATATGCTTGTAAAGCGTCATTTCGACAGAATCCAATGTCATCAAGTTTTAACGAGCCTGACAGAGGAAAAACTCGGCGTCTTTTCATGTTTAGAGAGTTTGAAAAGACAGCAAAAAAGGAAACTCCAGGGGTGTCCTTTTTCGTAAAGTTGTGTCTCTCGAGCCCGAAAAAGTATAAAACAATGCTCGAAAGAACCACCTGACCATTACGATCGAGGAGTACTTCTCATGAGTAGTGATTTTGATCTGAAAAAGTAAAAAAGCGACCGAAATCACGTCGTTTCATAACCGCTAACGAGCCTGAAATGACAAGGACCCGATAATATTTTCGTCTTTACACGGTCATAAAAGAGTTTAAAGACGACTGCCTCTTATTTACGTTTAACGAGTCAAGAGGAATAACTCGGCAATCTTTTCATCTTTAAACGGTCAGAAAAGAGCTGAAAGCAGACCTCCATTTTTATTCTCTTTAACGAGTCAAAAAGGGAAAATACTCGGCAATCTTTTCATATTTTACGAGTCAGAAAAGAGCTTAAAGGTGACTCATCCTAGAGGAACGAGTGGTATAAAGGGTAGCAACTGGTTCCGGCAATGGTGGAACTGCTCAAAACATGTAATGGTCAAGAGGCTGGCTAATAAAACCACTCATCGCTGTGGTTCCTCAGGGAAGGGAAAACAACCAAGTGAAAGCATATGATTGGCCAAAGAGATGGTGACGATGGAAAGAAACAACCAAGGCTCATCTAGCAAAATTTAGAGGATAAACAACAATCATGAGATGTAAATTGGGTATGGGTTCATTTTTACGCAAGCTTGAACCATGGAGAACTCTGCTTGGATTCGGTTTCATGTTTACACAAGATTGAAATGAAAAACTATGCTTGTTATGAGTTTGCATGCCCCCAGCATAATGACGCAAAACGAGGTACATGCCCCCCAAGCTTCATTGCATTCAACAAAGTGGATGGAATGAAGGTTCACTCTCGAGATCATGGAAAGACTCGACTTGGATTTTACGAGAGCTTAATCAAAGACTCGATTTGGAAAGGGAGTTGTTTCATTTGTTGATGAGTTTGACACAGTAAAAGTACTATCCTCATAACCCTTGTTTCATTTTTGAACGAGCTTGACACAAGAGCAGGAACTATGCTCGACTAGACCCAGTTTTATTTTTTAAGGAGCTTGAAAAAGGAAAGGAACTATGCTCCGCACGAACTTCATCATAATGAACAGGAAGTCGTTGCTTCCAAGAATGTCACTTCTGGTGGAAGGAAAACATCTTGGAAGTCAGGACCCAATGCCCCCAGGACATTATGCATGACTGCATCATTGCTGGATACGGGCACGGGATAAGTAGCCACGTAGTTGACCTGCGGTGGGGCAGACACAACTGGTGGATAAAAACCAGGAGGGGATGGCAGCTGCGCAGGAGGCACCAGGGGACTAAAGAATGATAATTGATCTATAGTGACAATTCTTCCGTCGTGTGGAAAACAAACCACACGGAAAAGTGAAGAGACAAGGGCCACCATGGCATAAACATAGTCACGGCCAAGGAGAAGATTAAAATCTGGAGCACCTTGGGTAACCAGTACGTCTATATAGCCATTTTTCCTCCCAAAGTCATAGGAAACTTCGGGAGGATCCCTAACGGTTGACTGGTTCCTCCGTCAAATGCCAACAGATTTTGTGTGACTGGCACACGCTGTGGGGAGCCCAAAGCTTTCCAAATAGTGAAAGGCATGAGACTAACTGACGCACCCTCATCCAAGATAGTGCTAGGTACTGCCTTATCATAGGCATGTACTATAATCTGGAAAGGCACATGGGATGGAAGGCGAAAAGTAGTCAGGTGACTCCAGTTGAAGGAGACGGCCAAACTACTTGGTGGGGGAATCGTATGATTGCCCCCATGCTCTATAGAAACCGAAGAAGGACTCTCTGGAGCAGCTAGGATAGGAGAATTATTTTCGGACTCAGGAGAATCTGAGGAGACAAGAAGAACATGGGCATGATGCTCTTCCGAAACAGAGTGATCGACAAGTGGTGAGCTCGAGTCGACACTCTTTTCGACCAATGGTTGGTCTGGAACAAGCTTGGCACAGCCTGGTTCGGGAAGAGGAGCCTGGACAAGAGAAGAATCTAAGTCAATCTCTTTGTCAACAGGGAGAGGGTATGAAGAGAGCCTCTGATAACCAACAGGAAGTTGGGGTGAAGAAGTTGTAAGACTTTCCAAAATAGCGAAAGCTTTATCCATGAGCGGACAAAGGTGAGGGGGATGAATGCCCTCACATAGTCTACAGGGGATTCGAATCTTCCCTTTCTTCTGAATGTTGTTAGTTGATAGGGTGGCATCACCATGAGCTTTACAGGATGATGAGGGACGAGCCGGATCGTGAGACCATACTTCTAAGATCCTGGGAATGCCAGGACAATCACGAAGAAGGTGGTCATCCTTGCACAATCTACAAGGAAATTTGACCTTCCGCGGAGGAGCAGAAGGTGGATCGACTTGAATTGTACTTTTAACCTCTTGCTTAGGAGACTTCTTCTTCTTCGTCTTCTTCTTCTTCTTCTTAGCCACCTGATTACTTGAATCCAGACTTTCACCAGGAGAAGTAGAAGGCGAGGACGTAGAAATAGGCGAAGAAGGGGAGAGGTCCACCTTAGAATCAACATGATGTTGTTCAGGTGGAGGAACTGATTGACCAGAAGTTGAGACGGTAGGGACCAGAGAGGTTGAGAACAACCAAATAGGCAACCCAACAGTTAACCCAGGAAGGGAGAACGTTGCCATGTAAGGAGCACCAACATTTCCAAAAGGAGGGAAATGACCAGGATTCCCATCAAAGGGGATGTTTGGGTTGGTAAAATCCGGAAAAGTTGCCATCACAAACGAGAAAGAACCCTACTCAAACTAACGCAAAAAAGATCTAACAAGGTAAGTGTGAATGTGGCCGAATAAATTTTAAGACAACAGGACATAACTTGACCTTTTCATCTTTAAAGAGTCGAGAAAAGGACAAAAAGATGACTCTAGTCGCCTTCGAATGTTTAGTGAGCCCGAAGTGAAAAATGCTCAGGTGGAAATTTTCTTTTAGGGAGTTCGAAAAAGAACGAAAGTGACTACTCTGGAGAGCTAGGCAAAAGGGTTTACCAAACAAATCTGTAAAACTACATATACACCTTGGCAGTCATATGAAAACCAAGGACTTTCTGTACGACAGTCAATCTTCCTGAATGCTGTGTTCAGTGCGTTACGGCTTGTAAGGCGGCAGACACGGCTTCTTATGGATAAAAGATGATAACCTAGTAGGGTCTCCCCATATACTCGACAGTACGTGGGAGCTCAAATCTGTACTAGACCACTATTGCGTTACGTAAGGAGGAATCACCCAACCTTGAGTGAAACAAAAGTGACTAGGTTTAACGACGCCGGAGCACGTCTCTAGCCTAGACCTCTAAATGTGTGCGTTATGTTCCAATGCATTGTTAGATTCATTCAGTTCATTTTAAAGTTGATCTTGTATTAGGTTTTAGTTTTCAGGCCTTACCGTATGTAATCTCTCAAAATTTCACTAAATGCAAACTATATGCCAAAATATGCCATTTCATTTGATGAATGTTAGTTACGAGAGGGTTTGAGAGCTTTCACGCAAACGAAATGATCACAAAACAACAAAGAACTTCCCTAATGCAGCTAATGGAAACTAACAAACTTTTCTTTAAGATCACTAATCACTAATCAAAATGAAAAGTTCTAATTCTCATTAACTAATACAAAGCAAAGAGATTTTTTCTTTTGTTGATGGCAAAGTGAATTAAACAAATTTTGAGAAATGACAACAAACAAATTCTATTCAATACAAGCACATTCAGTCCCCTAAATCAAAAATCAACACTCCAAAGAACCAGAAAGATCCCAAAGACACCAATGAGCCGTGTAATCTAGGCTCAAAGTGAGACAAAGCGGAATTCAAGCTAAGACAAAGCAAGTCACCCAAATAATGCAACAAAATGATTTACAACCACCAAACAAGTGCAAAGGAGTAATCAGAGAGTTGACTGGACTACTAGAAGATCAAAACACCTGAGTAAGGCTCGACATACAAAGCCACTAGATGCCCTAGGGCTAGAAATGTGAAATCGATGGAAAAAAGCAAACACCCAAAGGGTAACGATCAAAGCCAGTTAAATCACACTCCAACACACTCAAGTAGTCTAAAAAAGGTACCTAGAACAAAAACCAAGCTCAGAGGGCTCACAACCAAGCAAACTTCAAAAGTTCCCAGGCCTGGCGCGATTGTCAGGCCAAAAAGAGCGCCTTTCAGGGATTGGCGCGGGTTGTCAATGAGCAACTGGCGCCAACTGGCGCGACTGTAACACTATAAAAGAGCGCCAGCCGAGTTTGCTATGGAAAAATAAAAAACAAACGAGCCAAAGCTAAGTCAACAGTACCCAGGTACACCAAGGGGCAAGAAGCAACATAGGGACTCAACCCAGAAAGCTAATCAAGTAGGAGAAACCAAGAAACAACCAAGAAACAAGGCAAAAAGCCAACTCCCCAGTGGAGTCGCCAAATTGTTGTGGAGGTAAATCCCCTTTGCGGACAGAGGCGATCCCTACTAGCCCAAATGGGGTCTAGCAACAATCAAACAACGCTAACACGCAGGTTCCTAATTGCAAATCAAAGACCTATGATGAGGGCCTACCTGGATTCCAACACTAGTATTTGTAGAAGAGTCGTCCCTCCCATTTCTTTGCTCCGGCCGGTCACAATCCCCACGATCCTCATGAATGGACACCTGCACATGCAAAGAACGACACAAATACAAGCATAAAATCCAATAGATGCAACTATATATCAGTCAGAAAGGATATAACTCAATCATCATTGCAAAAGACAATACGAGTGGAACCATAATGATAGTCGTCTATTATTGATAAACAACAAAGAAGAATACAACCATAGTTCTGACGTCAAATCCTCCTTTGGCTGGGTGATCAGCAGCACATGCCTTGCAAAGCTTGTTGGGAATGGGGAACAAGCCTCTCTCTCCTTGGTTACTTGGACAAGAATCTCCTCACTTAAGATTTAGCCTCATGGGAATGAATAAGGCTCCTTGTAGCATGAACTTGGCAATTCTCAGACTTTGAGACTTAGAATTTGGAACTTGGAGACTCTAACTTGTCAAAGGCAAAAGGACAAGCTTTTATAGATAGAGGAGAAGGAGTTAGGGTCATCCAAAATATTCATGGGATTGGTTTTATCACTAAGAAGCTTCCATGAGAGGTGGAGAACTACTTCCCTTCTATCTAGATTCGAAGCCAAACTGACTCAAGTCAATATATATTCAGTTCATGTGTGGGTTAGGAAGAACCTTCGTAAGTTTGTTTGTTAAAAACTTTACCCAACTGGGCTGGCACGAGTGCGACTCTGAGATAGAGCGCCAGCTGGCACACCCTCTTTGGAGGATTTCCCCCATTGGCGCGAGTGATACATAGTGGAACCGCGCCAATGGAAAAAGGGCCATTTTTATTGGTATTTTGCAGAAGGTGTCTTCAGGGCATATGAAGTACATACTCAAGGGGATACAATGCAAGTGTTTTCAGGTTATGTCACTTCTCACAGGTCCCGGAATAAGTCCTCCAATGTGCGGGAAAAGGGGTAACAGGGACGGTGAAAAATTACTGTGTAACACACCTCATCTACATGACATTTTCTCATGAGTTTACTAGCTAGTAGCTGGGTGGTGACTCGCACCCCTCGGTCATTGATGCTTTCTATTACATACCCACGCTTCCCTTTTTCCAGCTTATATTTGGCCTTCATTGTCTCTACCAGACCCATTTCACCACTGGTTCTGGTGAGTCTGTGGGTTCGTTCCCTTTAATCAACAGGTGAGTAATTCAGTGTATTAAATCGGTTGTGATCGAAATCGGCTCTTCCAACCAAAGATACCCATCGTGTACCAAACATAGTAGCTGTCAGATCACAAAAATGGTGATGGCCACACAGTGATAGTGGGGTAGCCATCTCAGCTGAGGTAAGCTCGCCTTTTCCATGCCCAGTAGCCATTTCCATGGTAGCAATTTTTTTGCGGCCATTTGGGGGAACTTGTCGCTATCCGCTAGATCCCAATCTTCGAACTTGATACTCGGTACTCGAACTAGTGGAAAACCGTCAAACCTTATCTCATCTGGAAGAAGTGGGGTCTGTAGCATACTCTTTGCAGCATCCAAGTCCTTCGGTATCTTTGCCGTGCTGTTCCATGGGGAGACATATGGGGGTAATGGAGGTATTTGGAACACATCTTCTTTGTCCTCATCTTGTGCTTCAATCTGGGCGATCAGGGATTGCAAATCTTCGTCATCCTCAGTGGGTTCGGTGGTGATGGCCTTTCCTTTTTCAGTTGCTGACCTTTTACTGAATCTCGGTGATACCTTGACTGGCCCCATCGTCTGCTTGTTTTTCCAGGGTTGCGGTGTGTGTAGGGAGTTTGGAACCTCGGGTGCCACAGTCACTTCATCTGTCTCTTCCTGGGTTGGATGCAGTTCTTCCGAAAACCGTGCTCGGGTTCTTGCCATGGAACTCATGGGGCGTCTGGTGGCAGGGTGTTTGCTGGTCATCACTAGTTCAGATCTCACCTTTCCTAGTGTTGTCCAGAGGGTGTTATAGAAGTGCGCAAATTTGAATATATTCCTTCCCTCCACTTCTCGGTCTTCTAGGTGGCAAATATTTTCGTATCTATCTCGGAACTTCTGCCTTAATGACTCGCCACTCGCTCCTCTCTACTGTAGCTGGAACTTCTTGTCAAGACTAATGGCATTAACGGTCACCTGCCAACCTCTCCATGCGGCAGCGCAACCCTTTTGGCATAGCCACGGTCGTGCTATCTGACTAGCCCTGCATAGAACCTTCTTTCTGTGCTGATCTTCCGTAGACTTGTTTATAGTCTCGCACCCTCTTGCAACTACGGGGGGCGCTAAGACTGTGCTTTCCACAGCTAGTCATGTGGTCGCACCCAGGTGCGATGTCTCAACTTTCCTGCTAGCTCGCGCTGTGAGCACTTTTCAAGTGCCTCTGTAGCCACTATCTCTTTGTGCATTGTTGTGTGGGGTGCATCCTCTTGTAGGTGTGGGCATAGCCATGATAGCAGGGTTGCGACTCATTCTGGTTCTGCGGGCAACCCGATCTGGCTTGATTCCCTTATGTATAGACTTGTGCGACCATCATAGGTGTCACTACTTTGCATCATGTTGATTTCCTCTAGCGCGCCTTTCTTTCTTAGCTGTGCCCATGGTTCATTGATTTCGCAAGACCTACTGCTACCCTACTTATTCTGAGCTCCCTCCTATCTTATTGTTAACAATCTCATCTTCGCCTCCTTTCCAGTATAGGCCCATCGAACCCGTGGTATCCGCAACTTCCCAGTGGGTCGTTTTATTGGCAGACGTTGTGCGTGCTTCCCCCTATTCCCCTCCTGACTTTGTTGCGGACCGCTGGTGAACTAGATTGTAGGTTGGGTATCTACACAACATACACATACAGCCTATGCTAGCAATGGATGCTTACCCCATTTGCCCCTCTAACCCGTACCCCCACTTTCCTTTGACATCTGCGCCAGTTTCACCGAATCTTCGGGAATGTACTCCCTTTGTGAGCAATTGTCGCGCGTGGTGCCTCTGCTGGGGCATCCTTTGGCTTTTGTCTCAGATTCATCATTTCGCATTGGTCGAATAGCTCCTCTACCTTCGTGGCATCCTCATCAGTTGGCCGCTCCTTGGCCTCTATCGTTACATGTCATAGTGATCTAACCATCCTATTACAATTTAGTGTCATTACCTCATGTAATCGGTTCTGCCATATGTTATGTAATTATGAAGTAGATGAATGCTGCTTCAGTCAATCTCTGGGTTGGTTTATGAACTAAACATCTGACTTACAAAGCATTCTAAGTGCCCTTGTGGTAGCTCAGAACCTCATCAGATCTTACCCTTATGCTTTGTTTTTATTGTCCATCATTACTTAGTCTAAATCACTGAACTTAGCTGCAAATTTGAGCAAAAACCAAGCTCAGTTTCGCTCCTTGGTCCATCGCACTGTCTGTAACTATGCAACCTAGATGCATTGCACCTCCCGTGTGTTATAGGTGAGATGCATCCGTGTTTCCCTGTGTTGCAGGTGCAATGATTGAGTGATACTACTTTCTTCTCTGAAAGTTGGTTTTTTCCTCCTTGTTTTTAGATTTATTTAGTAGTTTTGTTGTACATGATCAGTACCTTCTTGCTGAAACCTTCTTCCTTCACATATTTCAGCCTCCATCAGTTAGGAATTGTAAATATTTTTGTGTATTTGTCAATCATTTACAGTCTTCCTTTGTCAAAAGTAGCCTAATCGAACTGTCATTTTGATGCAAGTGTCGTAATTGTCATTTTAAATCAAAAGAAGAGTGTCGTAAAGTCTTCCTCTTCTAGATAGTTGATTTTCATTGTACTTGATTTGAGTTATTAGTATTTGAAGTGTCGAAAAACAGTTTTTATTTCAAAATTGAAAACTGTCGTCTTAGTCTTCCTTTCGTTTTGAAAAGAAATTGTTAGAAATGTCGCTTTAAAAGAAAATAGTTCAGATCTGTACTTAGCTTTCCTTTTTTGGCATTCACACATTAAGGAAGCAGAAAACAAATACATGCATGTGCATCTGCATTTTGACTGCATGCGAAATTTGATTTAGGAAAGTGCATTTAGTGTGTGCTCTATGCTCTCTGCTGAAATAAAATAAAAATCTTCTTTCCTTTGTAGCTAGGATTTTCATTGCTAAAAGAATATAAACCACTGTTTATCATTTTAGATTTCATATTTAGGAATTTCACATCTACATCACATGGTGAACTTTGAAAGACAAACTTCTAAGCAAGATCAACTCTAAAATAAACCTCAATGAACATAAAAATGCTTTGGAACCTAATGCAACACATCTAGAAGTCTAGGCTAGAGACGTGTTCTGGTGTCGTAAAACCTGGTAACTATCATTTTCATCGAAGGTTGGGTGATTCCTCCTCTTTGATATGACAAGTGCCAGTATGGACTTGTGCTTCCCGTACCATCAAGTATATATTGGGAGACCACAATAGGCTAATATCATTTATCCATAAGAAGCCATGTCTGCCGCCCCATCGATCGCAATGCACTGAACACATCATTCGGGAAGATTGACTGTCGTACATAAGTCCTTGGTAATTTCTTTATCATTTATCACCAAGGTGTATTTTGCAGTTTTGTGATCAGTTTGGTAATCCCTCTGTCTAGACTTCTAGAGTAGTCACTTTCGTTCCTTTTCGACTCCTTAAAAGAAAAGGTCCATCTAAGCACTTGTCACTTCAGGCTCATTAAAAATCGAAGGCGACTAGAGTCACCTTTAGCTTTTTCTCGACTCTTAAAAATTGAAAAAGAAAGTTGCATCAAAGTGTCTAAAATTTATTTTAATCAGAATAACATCCATGTTCCTTCGTTGATCTGAGGTTGAGATAATGGAGTCTACCAATCAAGGAATCCCTCTTGGAGGGAATCCTAGTCCTTTCTCCTCTTGGGGAGATATTGGTTCTCCATATATGGCTACATTGTCCCTTCCAAGAATCACAATCAGCCTGCCGGTATGGCTTTTCTCGACCTCTATCATTCAAAACACCATAATTCCTCAACAATATAATCAACAACCAGATGATACTGAAGTTACCCCTTCGCCTTCTACTTCTTTTGTCTCTCCTTCCCCTTCTTACTCTTTGCTTGGTGAAACTAGTGACACTAAAAACCAAGTAACTGAGAAGAAAAAGAAAGGGAAGGAGAAGAAGAAGAAGCCAGATAAACAAGGGAACAACAATGCATCATCTGGCGAAAATCTGCAAACTAAAGTTTCCAAACCAAAAACTCCATGTGTAATTTGCAAAGAGAGACATTACCATCGAGATTTCGCTTGCATCCCGCGGATATTGAGAGAATGGTCTCCCCAGTTGCACCATTTTGTGTCATCAACCCCTGATAGTCAGGTTGACAGTGCACCATCAACTAGTGAAAATGAAGTCAATAGACAAAAAGGAAAAGTCAGAGTTCCATGTAGGTTATGTGAAGGTGATCATACTCTTCATTGTTGTCCTTTTCTGGATGAAGCCAAAAGCATTTTGGATAACCGTCCTGCTTCACCGCAACAACTTCCACTTGGATACAAGAAACTCTTGCCAAGTCCTTCGCTAGTTGAAAACCTAATTGACATAACTCAATTGTCGATCGAATCACCTATCATTGAAAGTGAACCTCTTGAGTCCACACCGGACCAAAGTCAACTGGTCGAGATGGCAGTTGACCCAGTCTTGCCTTCAGAAGGCCCACCTTCAGATGATACAATTCCCGAAGAGAATGAGAATGACATCGTTCAAATTCTTTTTGTCGATACAGAGTCTAATGAACTTGGGGGCAATCCACCCATTCCTTTACAACAGGAAGAGAC
The DNA here is from genome assembly GCA_031772625.1 of Pinus tabuliformis. Classification (NCBI taxonomy): domain Eukaryota; kingdom Viridiplantae; phylum Streptophyta; class Pinopsida; order Pinales; family Pinaceae; genus Pinus; species Pinus tabuliformis. The sequence continues at coordinate 1,952,128,718 of CM062818.1, forward strand.
CCCCCTGTTCATGAAACTTATCCAGACATTTATCCGGTACCTCCTTCGACCAGTCTAGTCATTTTCTTTGATTGGAATCAACTAGCGAAACCTCTCCTTCCATCTAATGTACCATTCCGAATCATAGTACAAGTTTACAAAATGATCGTGTCTGGCACTATCATAGATGAAGGGGCTTCGGTGAGTATCCTTTCCTTAACTGCTTGAGAAGCACTTGGTTCACCATCACTTTTTCCTGAAAAACAAAATTTGTTGGGCTTCAACAAAGGAACCAGTCGACCATTAGGGATCCTTCCAAAGTTACCGATAACTTTGAGAAAGAAAATTGTTCATTTGAATGTAATGGTAGTCCAAGGTCCACTAAGTTACAATCTACTCCTTGGACGTGACTATATATATATCATGGAAGCCATTGTTTCCACATTCTTTCGAGTGATGTGTTTTCTACATGAAGGTAGATTGGTGCAACTTGTCGACCAGCTTTCATTTCCTGGTTCAAACACAACTATGAATCAACCATCATCCCTAAATGGTCTCTTTGCATCAACAATGTCTCTTCAACATTCATTCCATCCACCTAATTACCACGAGTAGTTCGGTTAGTGTGATGAAGGTTAGGGGGCATGCACCCTAGTCTACTTCAGCAGGCGAACCCAGAGGAAAAGAGAGATTTTCTTGGAAGGTTGTAATACTTGGACCCAATAACATTCTCATATAGGTTATGTAATCAGTATGACACACTTATTTCCTTTGTACGACTGTGAATGGAATCTCACAACATTCACCTTCGTACGTTATGTGATTGGAAGCTCACAACAATAACCTTTGTCTATTTCGATGGACAAAGCAAAGGAATAGTTTTTGTCTGCTGACAAAAACAATCCTGCCTAACTGTAGGGACTTCCATTTGGTAACCTAGAAACTCTCTTTTCAATGAAAGACCTGGGGGCATGCAAACCTTTGCATGCAAGTGAAAAACGACCTTTGATTTTCTTAGTTTGTAGGTTCTCGACCCTTTAACCTCGTAGCTCGGTTGTTTCTAGCTTGCATAAGAAGGTCATGATCACATGTTATAGTAGTGTTCAAGCTCATTAAAAAACAAATCTACCAAGAGACATTATGAAAAGACTGGTAAGAGCAATGTTCCCGCAAGATTCAAGCTCGTTAAAAAATCAACTTGCACTGAGCACATGTTGGCATAAGGTTCAAGCTCATTAAAAAATAAACCCGCCTTTGGTAAATAACCTTTGTGATCGCTTTGCTATCAGCGCTTTTGAACCTTGGTTGTGTTCCTTCCGTCACCTCCATTTCATTTGGCCGACCATACACTTCCACTTGATTGTTTACTCTTTTGAGGAAAATTTGCGACGAGTGATTCTGATTACCACCCTCTTCAAACTGCCATGTTTTGAGAAGTTCCAAACTTACCTGGAACCAACTGCTACCCAGAAGTACCACTCATTCCTAAAAAATGAGTCTCTTTTAAACTCTTTTTAGACTCGTTAAATATAAAAAGTTTGTCGAGCTATTGGCCTTTCCAGCTCGTTAAAGTAAAGGGAATTCCATCCCTCTCATATATTTTAATCTTTTTGGACTTGAGGGATTATTAAACAAAAGATCGAGTTCTTGTCTTTGTCGGCTTGTTAAAGTTATCGAAAAGTCATCCCTTTCGTATTATTTTATACTTTTTCACACTTAAGGGATTATGCCACAAAAAAGGACTATTGGAGTCTCCTTTTCGTCCCTTTTCAAACTCTCTAAACATGAAAAGGACTGAGTTATCTTTGTCATTAAACTCGTTAAAACAATAGCGAAAAACTTGTCCACCCAGACAAGAACGAGTCTCACTGACGCTAGGCTCGCTAAACACAAAGTGACAAGTTTGCCCGAAGGGAAAATTATAGACCAAGCATATGTTATCCTCCTCAATCTTGTCAAAAATAAAGAGGTACTGGTCAGCAATGACTGGGGAAAAATGGGAAGAAAACTTGAAGAACTCTATTGGTAGCAGGTCGCTCTTAAACATGACACTTTCACTCCATCACTGTGATTGAGTTGGGTTGGGTTTTTCTGTTCACCGTCACCATTGGTCCTCTGTACCATCCATGGGGTTAATGCTACCAAGTCCATATCAGTGTCACCAATATTTTCAAGAGAAGTCATTCAGAGAATTTACCATCCAGCAAATGCCTCATCCAATGCATTACATCCACTCTTCATTTTTCATGGCTGCCATTCCTGAACCTTATATCATCAGATCATTTTCACCTCCACAAAAATAATTTGCTCCGTTTCACATCGTAGATGTGGGATACGTCAAGGCCCTCCTACAACAGGTCACTTCTTGTCGATATCAGCTCATTATCCAAGAAGTTGACTTAGAAACTACCCTTTCAGTACTTTGAAGCTTGCATGCCTCAATGACAAGTTTCTCACTTCCGGCGACAGGTTTACATCAATGATCTTCGACTGAAAGAATTTGCGTGGTGTTCGACATCGGCACGTATATTCGCACCACGTGAATTGTACTGTAGTACCTTGAGGGTCATCATCATTATCAATGACTCCTCTCGCGTCTGTTAACAGCTTATATTATTGGCTGGTAATCAAATGATGTCTTTCCATGTTCGACTTTAGAACATCTTTTCACATGGATCGACTTGTACACTGGGTGAAGATTGGATGATTTTTGAAGACCCCAGATCTAGTTTCATCCATCTAGGCTGCGATATATTCAGGAAAATAAAGACATCAATTGTACACAGAAGCTGCACAGATAGTCATCTAAGCCAGGGAAGATGACTCTTCATATGAAGGATCACCAGTCTGCAACAACAGACGATTGTCTGTCCTATGTACATGAAAATGAATTTATAAAGCTGAGCATGGGAATACCCGCCTCAGCTAGATCATGAAAATAATATGATGATGATGTATTGTATTGTATCTTATATAGGTCACCTTCTAGTACGAATACCTCGGATCCTCATGATAAAGCATTTCACCCGACATCAGAAGATTTACGACCTCATGCTTTAGGGGGCAGCTGTTATAGACATATTTGGGTACTGCAACCCCAAACTCATATGTCCATAAAAAAAGGGATCCTTAAGTCCCTAAAAGTGTTGTTTCATACCTTAAAGGATCATGGTCAAATGATTACATCATTTCCCAGAAGTTCCACCTGAAAAACTACTCAAAACTGGCCAAAACTGGACCATATAGACTACTCCATGGGCAAGGTGCGATGCATACTGACTGCCAAACTAGCCAGGTGCAATGCATACTAAAATGGCCTTTTGTGGGGTGCGATGAGTGAGAATAGACAAATGGCAGAGACAGTTTGCAAGGTGGATGATCATGGAATCTTCGAGAAACTTCTCCTGTGACACTTGCCTCTCTGATTTCACCCAGGATGAGTAAGAGATCAATGAAATCTCCAAGTGGAACCAAGAAATATCAGTGGAATGACACTAATAAAAAACCTAGAGTTGACTCACACCCTTGCAAGACATCTATAAATGGATCCCTCATCTGAGAGATCTAGAGGCTGGAATTTTGTATTTTGTAAGGAAGTGCTGTTGGTTTGTTGGCGACAAGAGACATTGCATTGTTGGGTGATTTGCTTGTTCATGAGGTGAAGAGGGCTTCTACAACTGGGAGGCTGATGCTGGATCAAACAGCTGGGTTGTCATCCTCGCTTACATTACTATTAATAAAGTTCTTTGAGTTTTCCTCCATATAATTGTGTATTTGTGAATCTTGTTTATGAATGCAATTGTATGGTCAATGTGTTTCTGATTCTACATTTTTTATGATGTTTTATATAGAGATGCTTTGATAGTTTGCTGTTACTTTGACTCTACAGGTACTCTTTGAAGTGGGACAAGTAGGAGAGGAGTGGCAAATTCTATCAAGGAAAGGAGAAATCAAGTTAGGATCAAAGTAGAAGATCTAGGTTGGTCCTCTTTTCTTCTCTTCCATCTATCACACTTAAAGGAACTCTTAAAAAGCTTTCATTGTTTGTTTCTAAGATAGCTACCCATCTTAGTGGGACTAGTAGCTCGAATCGACACTAGTTTTCCCTGAAACACCATCACTCAATCTCTTCATTAGAGTCCGACGTGCAGGAATTGTCATGGTCCCATGAGATTCTTTCGTCTGCTGTCAGATTCACTTGGTCCTGATCTTGGACTGTGATCTAGTAGATACAGTCTAGTTCATCGTCACTGTCCTCATCACGCGCTGTCTCCATATAGCGCACTCCTTTGGCTGGGTCTAGTGGAACTACTACACAGAGAGGATTTTTTTTCGAATATCATTTTTCGTTTCTTTAGGTTGATGACTTCATTCATATCCATTTCCCAGTCTATCCCTAACAATGCAGGATATGGGTTACTGTCGTCCACGATTTCTATGACCTCAAAGTCAGTTTGTGTGCTTGCATCGTCGATGTCTACTGTAACTCCCTGTAGTCTTCCCATAGGCAAGATCTTCTGTTGGTTTGCCATCCGTAATTGGATAGGAGACTATTGCAATGCGATCCTGCCCATGCGCTCTCAGGTTTGTTTAGGTAGGACATTTGCATCTGACCCCAAGTCCAAAACGACCTGATCCATCTCATAGTCCCCAATCTGGGCAATCAACCGCATTTCCCGCCAAGTGCATAATGTATGCTTGCTGGCTTCTAGACCATTCAAGGTTCATCTGATCCTGCGCACCTAGTTATCAACTCTTGCAATCCCTTCATCGCTTTAGTATCCCATATTAGCTTCATGCATGTCTCTAAGAAGGTAGTTAACATAGAAGTATCCCTCTCCGACTCCGTTTGATCCTTGCTGCCCGAAGTAGACGCTTCCGCGAAGCTCTTCTTAGCTTCCATAAATGTTTCCTTCACGTGCTCCAAATCAAACTCTGGTTGTTTTGTATGGGCCTTACGAACCCATGCATCCTCCTCTGGTTGCTTCCCCTTATATTCTCCCGTAGTCACACCACTTCTGAGCATCATATTCACATTAGGGTCTTCTTCGCGTGGTTCAACCTTCATCATTTGGATGTTTTGAGTGGGAGTAGTCAGAAGCACCCCTTTCTCCCGCATTTGAGCAATTAGCGTGGGGCAATCGACTGCCTCGTGGTCAAATTGGTAGCAGTATGGGCAACAAGCTCTGGTCAGGTTCGTGCAATCACACGTGTAGTGCCCCGGTCCTCCACAATTATAGTAGATTAACTATCCCCACCCGCGTCCGGGTCCCATCCCCCCTCGGCCTCGTCCGCGTCATTAGAATCCTCCCCGCGCTATTTCTGTGACAGGATCCTGCTCGCGCACCTCCATTTGCATCCTGTAAGCAGGTGTTCGATCCATCAACAACTCATAACGTCAACAATTTTCTCATCATGGCCCACCGTCCTACAAAAGTTGAAAAATAACTGTTGGGGGTGGGGGGGTTGTCTTAGGTTCTATAATAGATGACAGTTTTCCGTAGCATGCTTTTCTCCCACCTGACTGATCATGCACCAGAGTGTGGCCACCGTGCTTGGCCCTGCTGTTACCTCTGGTCACAATGGTATTGGTCCCCTTTTTGCCACATAGTTCACAAAGACCGGACAATGATCCTTATCGTGGCCCCAACCCTTACATTTGATACACCACACCTCTTCACACACTTTTGACTTAGGCACCTATCCTTGTTTCAAACTTTGCATCTCTAAATGTGGATTTGCTAAACTCCCAACCCTAGATCCTGTATTGGGGTTTTGTGCAACCTCATTGTGGTCTCTAATGCTTCAGCTTGGGTTGAGATCTTTTGATGTGATAGTGCCGTCCTTAGATGTGGTGTCAAAGATGCCACAAACCACGCATAGTGTTGTGCATCTGTCAATGTCCTGTTAGCCTCGCGGATTGTGCTTTTCAATCTTTGATCCAGATCCCATGGGGTTTCACTAGGTAACATCACAATTTCCTTGAACCCAATGACCGACTGCATTTTTGATTTAGGCTGACTAAATTCCTTATTCAATGCATCTTGGATTGCCGCTATCCCCACATTCGGGTGATCGCTCGAGTACTTTATATACCATGTCAACGCACGGTCCTGCAACGCGCTAACCAGAGAATCCTTTTTGATGTTCTCATCTGCGACTCCTTGGGCTTCCCACACAGCCTTTACCACGAACCAGAACTGCTATGGTTCCTCATTTCCTACACCACAAAGTACTGGCAACTTCATCACACCTGCCATCCCAACCCTTGGTGGTGGCGGCGGTGGGGTAAGTGAAGCTGAGTTTGATGCAGGTGAAGTAGGTGGTGGCATGGACGGTGGTGGTATGAGTGAAAAGCAATGATTTATCAGTCAGTCTGTGCTTATTGCAGAGAACCCTGCGAGTTCTTCCTCGTTTTCTCACGAAATAGAAATCAGAGGACTATTCTCTAGTCTTTCAGTTCCTCGATAGCCTCTTTCGCTCCACGTTACGCCGAACATTAATGAATGCGCATAATCCGTTTTTCACACAACAACATTTTAATCCAAGTATTCAACGATTTGATATACTTACCCTACAGTCCTTGGAGAAAGCGCCTTTCTGCTTCACTATAACTCACAGTTGTGTCTATCGCGAACTCAGTGATAAACCCTCCTATTATCCGATCCAACCAGTGATCCACTGCGCGTGTGATTTTATCTTCAGATGCTTCTAGCCTGCGCACCAATTTTGGAGTCCACACAATGGGTTGGTCTAGTCTGCACCTTCCCACGCTGTCAGCTAACCTTGCGATCCACTCATACAAATCTATCGAGAATGACACGAAGAAGATCTCGTGGATCTCTGTGTATATGTAACGATCCAGCCACCTTTCTTCTGATATCCGCAGATTCATGTTTTCCCAAACGACAAACTCGTGAAGCTTCTGATCCAACCAATCTTCAAGCTCTTTCTTTGTAGGGTTCTAGTGTTCCAACATCAGACATTCCTTAGGCAGATCCCAATCCTGGCAATGGAACCATTTGCTGGCTTATTAGGGCCTGACCCAGGTTTAGAAGAGTTATTAGCCAAACAAATCCCAGAGCTACCGGCCCTTTCGGCAACAGTCCATGGGGCGCGGACTGAGGTCTCACCCGAGGTAGCAAGGGGGGTGCTAGAACCATGTTTCTGTACCCTTGGGATGTCTTGATGCGGTCTAGAGATGTCACGCACCGTTCTGTGGCCTCGCGCCACTCTGCTTCTGCGTAGGTTCGGAACAAGGAAAATCCTTACTACTTATTAATACTGAGTTTTTTACAGATCAGATCTACTTCTTACAGTTTTTAAGAAAACATTTAATAGAGATAATCAAGGTGCACACCCATAAAGGTTATAGATTTGCATAAACTCAGAACATAAACATAAGCGCACAGATCAAACTGATATATAAACTAGAAATTAACCAGATCCACAATATTTTAGAATCAACATAGTATTTCAGAATCAACTTATCTTTATTCAACTCTTTCGCCAATACAACCAGATCTACCCTGTGCACTCAGCTGCAGGGGTCTGCACACACAGTTGCTGTCTCTACCAGGCCTCTGTGCACACAGTTGCAGAACCTCTATCTCTCTACTCACACCCTTGATTCGGACTTACCGACGCTTCAAGACTTCTTTCTTCATAAACCCATTACAGTTGAGATCCAAATTATGTACCAAAAACTAACTTCTAACCATAGAGCCTTGCTCTATTTATACATTCCCATGGTTTGCAGACCATGGGCAGGCCAACTTAATTCTTATTATTTTGCATTATTTTCAGGCGGACAACCCTTTGACTTGACTTCTTACAATTCGTGCTCCGTGCACTTTGCAGAGCCTTTACCATACCTTTACCCAAAATTGTGGGCTTTTAGCTCCAAAACCTGTTACGCGGGGCCTTCGCTACCCAACAAGAGAGCAATAGGGACCTCAAGCAAATGTTCCTCAAACCATAGGGCCATAGATTTCATGAGGTAGGAGTTCATTTGGCACTATTTCTTCACTAGTTGTTGTTGTCACTAGATCCTAGATTGTCAGTTCACAGGGTAGTAGCACGCCTAGTTCAGTGTCTTATAGCACTGGTGGACAGTCTTCAAGTTTATAGTCTTCTTCTACACCTTTGATAGATGAGGAGGATGAGAAAGATTATGCCACTCCACTATAGAGGAAAGTCAAGAGGTTGTAGGAGCTCTTGAAATAAGCTAAGGAGTCAGTGGGGAGTCCAAGGAGTGTTATCTATAAAAATTATGGTGTAGATTTGCAGCTGCTCATGAATTTTTAATTAAAATCACAAGACACAAATCTACTCTACTACTCTATGAAAGTTAATTCACAATTTAGAACAAAATCTTAGACTTGCAATTGGAAACAACACACGTGCACACAATATTTTTCCTAGGGAAAGAAATATGCTAAAAACCCCAATGTTTGCTTCCATTAATTTGATGAATAGAGATGTATTGCAGTTGCTTTGCTCAACTGAGCAGAACCTGCAAGTGAATAAATTATTTCTCTACTCATTAAGAAGCTCCAACACAAACTTAGTCAATTTCTTCCTTTGCTTGAGCTCCTATTTCCTTGTGCAATTCCTTGAGAAATTAGGCCCCTATTATTTAAGAATTTCTCCAAAATGGATTGCAATTCCCAAGGTTGATCATTTGACTTCATGCAACAGTTGTACACTCAAGACTAGTCTACAACTGATCTTACACTTCCTTGGAATCTCCACCACAGTTGGGGAATCTGAATTCTCTACGTGAACTAGCTATTTTGGTTTGATTGATTAGTTATCTGGATGATCATTGAGTTTGATTGAGGTCCCACTGCACAAATGACCTTCCACTAGTTCCTCCAACCGTTAGAACTAATTTTATTGAAAACAACTCAAGATAACTGTCTTTGATTACTAAAAATTAGCAATCACACATGCTTCACTGAACTCTAACTCTTCCAACTCGAATTTACTGAGAAAATTGGGTGACACAAGCCATGTCACACAATTTAACTGCATTCAAGTTGTCTATTGATATGGAAATTCAATTTTTCTCAATTTAATCACCCTCGCTGCTCCCACAAATCTATGGTTATTTCTCTCAACCACCCCATTCTACTGCAGGTTGTGGGATGTTGTCAACTCTTGTCAAATGCCTTCTTTCGCACAATTTTTTTTGAATTCATTCGACACACAATCACCTCCATTATCACTCCTGAGAGCCTTCACCTTCTTGTCAGTTTCTTTCTCATCCAGTGTCTTTAATTCTACGAAATTAGATAATGTCTCATATTTCTTCTGCATGAGGAAGATCCAACACTACTATGTGAAGTCATCAATAAAAAATGAAAAATATTTGTGTCTGGAAGTGGAGATGATTATGAAAGGTCCACAAACATCAGAGTGGATCCTTTCTAGGACTGCATATGCTTTGCTATCTCAATCATGGAATGTGGATTTTGTGTACTTCTGTTGGGAACGGGTCCCTTGGGGGTCAATTTTGGGGTTAAAAACCCAAGTTTTGAGGTAGAAGGCCGAAGTTTGTATAAAGAAATGTAAAGTATCCACATTTTTGGTCACGGAGCGTGAAGATATCTAAAGTCAAAAAGGGTTTTCTGACCTTATTCTAGATAGGTTGTGTTAGTTTTGGAGATCCGCCCTTGGTCTACAGCCCATGGGATTGTGTAAAAAGGAGGTCTTAAGAGGATTCTAGGTCAGTAGTAGAAGAAAAAAGGATGTGGAGTAAAAGCATTGGATGAGTCTGTAAAGAGTTAAGAGTGAGAGTCTTAGTGTAGGAAGAGGCTCTGCAGCTAAGTGCGCAGAGGCCTAGGGTAGAAGTCTGCAGCTAGGTGCGTAGACCTTGCAGCTGTGTGCGTAGGGTAGATAAAGTCTTTATTGGGAATCCAAATCATCAGTAAAGAGAAGTATTATGAAATTATTGTGTACTTTCCATCTGTGTGTGCATTATTTTATTGCTATTATGGATGTTGCGATTATGCTATGTTGAATATTCAGGTTGTGAATTAATGCTATATTGATGCGTGAATCTATGTATTTCACTTTGTCATATGAATGTAAGTAAGAATATATGTTTATGCGAAGATAACTGTAATGCATGTTAAAGTTAACCAATACTTAAGCTAATTTGGGTAGAATCAGAAGTAAGACTAATTACAGAAGTGTGTAAGCACCTGATTTATCTGTTTAGGGTCCGTGAAGGACGATCAAAAACTTTTTTGGAGGCTCTAAGGACAAATAAGAGAAGTACATTGATAATCCTAAATGGCTTATTGATCTGTGCGAAGGCAAAGCGAAGGTATAAAAAATGACATCACAACCATCTCAGGGTGTAGAAACTTGGTTCCTGCATCCCCCCATACTTCTTCAGGTGAGACTTCAATCCACACTCTGCGGATTGATGTCGAAAGGTTCGGTAGTGTAGGGATTTGCTTGGCTACTTAACACTGAACCTGGATCAGGGCCCATCAAGCCAACAAATGGTTCCATTGCTGTTATAGAAATTTTTGGGCACTGCAACCCCAATCAAACATGTCCATAAACCAAGGGCTCCTAAGTCCCTAAAAGTGTTGTTCCATACCCTAAAAGAATAAGGTCAGCTGATTACATCATCTCCCAGAAGTTCTCCATGAAAAACTACTCAGAACTAGTCAAAACTGGACCATCCCACCTGCTCCATGGTCAAAGTGCGATGCATCCCACCTAATGCACACGGGAGGTGTGATGCATACTGAAAATCCCTTCTATGGAGTGCGATGGGCGAGAGTGGACAAATGGTAGAGTCAGTTTGCGAGGTGGATGATCATGGAATATTCCAAAAACTTCTCCTGTGACACTTGCCTCTCTGAATTTTCCTAGGGATGAGTAAGAGATCATAAATCTCCAAGTGGAATCAAGAACTATCAGAGAGAGGACACTAATCAGAATCCCAGAAGCTGACTCACCCCCCTACAATCATATATATATGGATCCCTCATCCCAGAGATCCAGAGGCTGGAATTTTGTATCTTGTAAGGAAGTGCTGTTGGTTTCTTGTTGGAATATCATAGTGTTGGGTGATCTAAGCTTTTCATGAGGTGAAAGAAGGGATTTCATGCTGGAGGGTGACACTGGGTTAGAACAATTGGTTGTAATCCTCTTTGCTTATTCTTGATATTAAGAAAGCTATTCAAGTTTTCCTCCACATTCTTGTATGTTTGATGATATATGCATTTTTGTGGTCAATATACATCTGGTCCTATATTGTTTATGATTGTAGATCTCTGTTCTTCGATGGTATTATGCTGCTTTGATTCCACAGGTGCTTTTTGAAGCTGTGTAGATGAAGGAGAAGCGGCAAGGAACTGTCAGAAGGGAGAGGAATCGAGCAAGGAACCAAGCGCAAGACTGAGGTTGGTGTCCTTCATTCCACTCTTATCTACTTCTCATAAAGGAAAATGAAAGTAGTTTTAGTTTTTTTGTTTCTAAGATAGCTACCAGTCTTAGTGGGACTAGCAGCTCTGAGTGGACACTAGATTTCCCGATAATAGTTGCCGAGACCAGCATCTGTATAATGAGATGTGTGATGTCGTATCATTGGAATCAAAATAAGAAGGAGATCGAAGGCTAGTTGGATAGAAAGATCCATGAATTCGCGGTGCAAGAGAATAGGAATCCATGATTGACAAAAGAACAGTGGTTGGATAGATATCTATACACAGAAATACACAAAATCTTCTTTTTCTCCTTCCCAGTTGAGTTATACGAGTGGATCGCGAAGATGGCAGACGACCAAGGAAGGTGGAGTCTTGATAATCCAATTGTTTGGACACCAGAGTTAATGTAGAGATTGGAAGCCTCTAAAGATAAGATCACGCGCACTATTGACCATTGGCTTGACCACATCATAGGAGGATTTCTGACATATATCATGGTCGATACTTCTGTCAGTTACAGTGAAGCAGAGTGCCACTTCATTAAAGGACCGCGAGGTAAGTATTTGAAGTCACTAAAAACTTGGATTAAGATGCTCTTATGTGAAAAGAAGGTCATGCGGTTACCTTGATGTTTGGAGCTACGAGAAGTGGAAGGTATTTTAGGGATAGAGGAAGAAAAGGTCCTGAGTATAGCCCGCTGATCAAGCCTCCTTTGAATGACGATGAAGGAGCAGTGCAGTGTTCTCCATTGAGTGCTATTCAATTGATAAGAAAAGGGTTCTTGCGAATACCTACACCACCTCCATCCTCATCCCATCCATCCACACCACCTCCATCCTCACCTCCACCACTCACCCCATTGCCCACACCACCGCCACCTCCACCACTATTCAACATGGCGAAGTACATAAAGCTACTTGTATTCAAGGGCGTAGGAAATGAAGATCTGGACCAATTTTGGTTCATCACAAAGGCTGTATGGGAAGCTCAGGATATAATGGATGACCAAATGAAGAAAGCCATGTTGGTTAGTGCTTTGCAGGACCACGCACTAACGTGGTACATTAAGTATAGCACTGATAACCTGACATCCGCATTGGCAGATATCTAGGCTGCACTGAATAGATAATTAAGTAGACCTAAGTATCAAGCGCAATCAATAGTGGGATTCAAGGAGATCATGATGAAGCCTGGGGAGACACCCTGGGATTTGGATCAAATATTGAAGTGTACAATCTGTGAAGCCAACATGAACCTAATTGATGGGCAGCACCATGAATGGTTCTTGGCCTTGCTCCTGCCCCACCTAAGGGTTGCGCGACTACAACAGAAGATTGGGACCTAGGCAGAAGCTTTGGAAATCACGATGATACTACATGAGAGACCAATTCAGGATGCTAATCTGGGGGTTTAGCAGGTTCACGCACAGTTGGAGAACCTTTGCCTCAAAATGCAAAGTCTGAAGAAGGACAGAACAACTTGGCTAAAGGTGCGCGAAGAATTTTGGTGCCTAAAATGCAAAGGTTAGGGGCATAACAAGGATCACTGTCTAGTCTTTGCTAACTATGTTGCAATAGGGGGACCAATGCCTCTACGACCAAAGGCTGCGGTAGGGCCAAGTGCAGGGCCTGCGCTATGGTGCACTATATGCTAGGGGGTTGGGAAACATGTGACCGAAAATTGCCATTTGCTGCAGAAGTTCGTACAGACACCACAACAACTCTTCTGCAATTTTTGTCAATCAGTAGGTCATGATGAGCGCAATTGTCGTAGTTACGAATTAATGATGGACTGAATGCGGCCTCTAGACCAAGGTGTTGGGGGAACGCTAGGCAAGTATTAGGGGCATGACCGAGGCTGAGGTGGAGGGGGGCCTGGTAGAGGCCAAGGAAATTTGATTTTTTACAATTGTGGAGGCCCAGGACACTACGCAAGAGACTGTTTGAATTTGATGCAACTATCATGCTGCTACTATACTTAGTTTGACCATGCGACTGAGGATTTCCCTATATTGTTGGCTAAGATTCATGAAAAGGGGGCATAGCTTCCGAAGCTCATGCAGAACCTCCAGATGATGAGGGCTAAGCCTTGCAAGGAAGACCCTAAGGTAAACATTATGTTGCGAAGTAGAACGATGACTGGGGAGGATAAAGGGAATTAACCTGCAGAAGGTGAATGGGTCTGCAAAGCACCAGAAAAGGAGACTGGGTTTGATTTGGAGCATGCAAAAGAAACATTCATGGAAGCAAAGAAAATATTCACTAAGGCCTCTACCTCAGGAAGTCAAGAGAAACCAATGGAAGAAATGGATGCATCCATGATTACCATGTTCTTAAAGATCTGCATGAAACTACTCCACGATAGTAAGGTTGTGAAAGGCTTGTAGGAACTGATCAATCGGCGCACTGGAAAGGAAGACACTATTGGTGAACTGAGCATAGTCAGAAATATTGGCAAGCATAAGGCAAGGACTGGGTGTGAGATGAGACTCACCGTGTGGATAGGGGAATATGAAATGGACCAAGTTATCTTGGATCTGGGGTTCGATTCAAATGTTTTGCCAAAACAAACATGCGAAAGAATGGGGAGTCTTGCGCTCTAGTGGTCTCCTATCTAGTTGAGGATAGCAAATCAACAAAAAATTATCCCAATGGGGAGGCTGCAGGGGGTAACAATTGACATCGAAGGCGCGAGCACACTGGCATATTTTGAGGTAATAGAGATTGTGGATGATAGCAATCCCTACCCTGCACTCCTTGGAATTGATTAGGCCACTGACATGAATGGGGTAATCAACCTGAAGAAGTGAAAGATGACATTTGAAAAGAAATTGCTCCTTATAGTGGTGCCACTGGATCCTGCTAAAGGACCGTGCTATACAGAACCAGTCTGTGATTATGAAAGTGATGATGATTTGGACCAAATTTACAAGATAACAATGCGAGACCAAGATTGGGTAAATTCGATAGCAGACAGACGTATTTCACGGGACTGTGAGAGCTCTTGTACATTAGATTTAGACGAAGAATTAGAGCACTAGAAGAATTGGTAGCATGAAGTATCTACGCTGCATTGTAATATGATGACCAAGTCACTCCGTTGCCTATTATCGGAGGCGAGGAATCTGCCTCACTATGATGGGATAACTGATGTTGATCGTTTTTTGGATGCATTTGAGAGAGAATTTCTAGAGAAGCATCGCTTCCAGGCCTTGGATTAGGCATTGCACGCTATGCTCGCAAGATGGTGGGGTTCGTACGAGGATAATTTTGGTGATTGGCGCGACTATAGGAGGATGATGAGAATACATTTTGGACAGATGAAAGTACGGATGACAGACAAGTATGATGGTATGGATGATCCACGCGATCACCTGGCCAAATGGACTAAGGCTTATGGAGTGGAGCCCCAGCCTGAATGGGTGCATCTATTTTGTCATACTATGGGTGTCATACCAATGAATTGGTACTTGGAAACAGAGCTTTGCCATGGCACTGAAGAATGGGACATCTTGCACCAGGGGTTTATAATGAAGTTCAACTTTGAGGATGGGTTTAACTGTATTGACGGGGTGTTACAAGAGGTTAAAGCAATGACTACCCAGCTGAGCCACGCACTAGAATACTATAACGTGACCACTAAAGAAGAAGACAAGGATCTAAAAAAGATTAATATTCCGGAAACTAAGGATCACCGTGAGGTTGAAGGTCCACAGATAGTGAATCCAGACATAACCACGCTGCTGAAAACTAGGCAGGTCAACATTGGCATAGAGGCGGAGCCAAAATTTGCAAATATTAGGGATTGTTGGGATGATGTGACAGTAGACAAGGTCACTAAGCTCCTCCGTGAATATCAGGATTTGTTCCCCACGAAGTTTTCTGATCTAAAGGGAATAATAGGAGACCTGGGTGTCATGAAGATCACCCTGAAACCGCACGCAAAACTTGTGAAACAAAGACCTTACTGCCTTAATATGAAGTATAAGGAAAGGGTTCACGCTAAGTTATATGAGATGCTCATGGTAGGAATTATTGAATGAGTGGAAGAATCTGATTGAGTAAGCCTAATAGTGGTTCAGGAAAAGAAATAGAAAGAAGAAATAAGGATATGCGTAGATCTCCAGAAATTGAATGATGCTTGTGTGCATGATCCTTTCCTGACCCTGTTCACTAACAAGGTCTTGGATAATGTAGGCAGCCAAGAAGCATACTCTTTCACTTATGGGTTCTCTAGGTACCATCAGATCAAAATCGCGCCTGAGGATAGAAGAAAGACGACCTTCGTGACTGAATGGGGATGTTTTTAGTAAACCGTGATGCCTTTTGGGCTGAAGAATGCACCAACAATCTTTTCGTGTGTAGTCATTATGACATTCAAAGAATTCATTCATAAGTTTCTGGAGGTATACTTTGACGATTAGACAATGTTTGGATTGGTCAAGCGCCATGTGGCAAGTCTATGCTTGATTCTAAATACATGTGGGCGATACCAGATCACACTCAATCTGGAGAAGTGTCTGTTTTGTGTCCCTTTTGGGGTCTTGCTAGGTCATGTGGTATGTCGACAAGGATTGATGGTAGAGGCTGCAAAGATCGTGGTGGTAATCAACTTGGAGGTGCCGAGGAATGTGAAACAGCTGTGCGTAAATCTAGGGCATACTAGATACTATAGGAAGTTCATCAAGAGCTATGCCCAGATCACCACGCCTATGGAGAAATTATTGAAAAAGGATGCTACATTCTGTTGGAATGATGAATGTTAGAAGAGCTTGGATGTGCTGAAAGAGAAAATGGTCAACGCGCCAATCCTAGTCTTCTTGGACTGGAAGAAGGAATTTCATGTGCGCATGGATGCATCATGTATTACGCTAGGGACTATGCTGACATAGGCCGATGAGGGAGAATTGGATCACCCTATAACATTTGCATGTAGGAAGCTGTCTAAAGTAGAGAAAAATTATTCGACGACAGAGTGTGAAGGATTAGGTATGGTGTATGCGATCTAGAAGTTCAGGCACAATTTTTTTGGTGAACATTTTAAGATGTATACGGATCATTCCACGTTGAAGTACCTGGTCAACAAGCCTGTGTTGGGGGGGAAATATGTAGGTGGCTGCTGATGAGCCCCATAAATGGGTAATTATATGGGCTCATTTTGCCTCCTAACTTAGCTTAATACACCATTCTCCTTAGTTTATTGCATGTTTTGATTATATTTATGCTAATAGAGTGAGTTGGGTTGGTCATTATGCCATGGAGTCTAATGTGTGCTTAATGCAGATTTTTGGTCAATTTTGGAGACAAAGTCAAAGATTTAATGGACATTTGGCAACAAATATTCGAAGAAAATAAGGGAGAGGATTTATAGGAGGGTGTCCCCCTCATTTATGACTCCCTACTTCAAATTCTCCTTCAGGAAGCTCAGAGCACAAGCAGCCACATCAATGCACCAAAGAGATAGCCGAGCAAGTGGAGGATAACTTTTGTCCATCTCAAGTTTTGGGAGCAAATCCTCCCTGATTTTAAGGAAGCTATTGGGAGCTTCAGTTGTATAAGTAGAGAGGCCTAGGGCCTCATTAGGTTGTTGAATGTTAGTCAAATTTTCAGACTTTTTTTGCAGTTTTGCTCTGCTCAACTTCAAGCTTACTTTTGTGGACAGTTTCATGTAATCTTTTTGTTAGTTTGATAATGAAGATGAGATTGTTTTTGAGCTAGCACTGAGTCACCTCAGAGTGTTGAAGCTTTTGGGTTAGGTATAGGTTAGGGATTAGTTAAGGATATGTTTATTTTGGTGATTTAAAAGGTTGTTTCCATTTCAGTTTGTTGTAACAGGTTGAACAGTGATAGGAAAAAGATACAAAAAGGCCATCAATAGAGCCTTGGCCTCCTTTCCTCCCTCTGGGACCATGAACTGAGGCCAAGACCCTCTTGCTGCCACAAAAAACACAGATTTGTCTTTTCCATAGGATTTCTAGTGTTGCAGCTTGTTAGAAGGTTCATGTTTTGCTGTAGATCTATTTCCCCATGCTCATTTCTGTCTTTGCAATAAATTTCCTTCCATGCTTCCTTTCCATATAACATTTTTCAGCATTTACTTTCCTAGATCAAAATTTAGCTTAGCTTGATGCAAAGTTTTGTTTTTTGGTGTAGCTAGTTTCTTTGCTTGCTTAATCTCAGTGTTTGATTTTTAGTTCTCTGGTAGTACATCTCCGCTCACAATAATTCAGCCAATCAACCATCACCATCTCTCTTTGATCTATGTTCCATAGGTCATCCAAAGTCCCTCACAAATCTACCTTAATTTTCTGTACTTTTCTCATAAACTTTCCTCTCTTTCCTTGAACAAGTCCAACCATCTTTTTCTTCCCTAATCCTTCTTAATGAACCTTAGACACCTTAACACATCCTCCTAGCCATCAACTACCCTTTCCACCCATTTTCCTACCTTCAAAACCCTCTAAAACAGCTCTCGACATCCTCCTGTAGACCTCCTGTAGATCCCCTGCAGCCTCCTGTAGATTTTCCTGTAGGTGTCTTTTTGAAGTCCGATTGCAGGAAAAGCCTCCAGAAGGCCACCTGGGACCTCCTAGGACCCATCCACACCTTCCTACACCTCTGAAAACTCCAAAGTCGCCCTCCATTTCCACCTAATCACTGCCACATTCATAAACAAATAAATTACATGCATGACAATTTCACCTAAAAATACATAAAAATCCAAAAAGATGTTTTTTTCTCATTTCCTTCTAGAAATAGCTTGAGTAGATGTTGTTTGCTTCCTAGATTAAGTAATAACATTCATTTCATGGTTTTTCATCTCTCTTTCTGCAAAAATAGGATTAGTTGGTTAATCAGGATTTGCTAGGTTTACTTCACATTTCAGTCTTCTTTTCCTTTCTGCAAGTAGAGTAGCCTCTATAGAGTAAGTTTTCCTATTTTTCATCACATATAGAGCTTCTTCTGGAATCCATAAAAGTTGGCTTGAGCTCCTAGTGATCTTGCGCTAGCTGACCAAGTGACAACCTACAGTAAGAACTAGTACTTGTGCGTACATCACCATCACTTCCATGTTTGTTACGAACTACCAGGTTGATAAAAGTAAAGTAGGAAGCCCAAGAGTTGCAGCATTATTGCTGCAATACTAGTGCTCACCACTTTTTGGCACCGTTGCTGGGGAAGCATCAGAGTATTTTGTGATTACTGCTTTTCTTCTATTTTCTACTGCAACATTCTGCTAAGTAGTTTATTTAAGCAAAAGTAGAGTAGTTGTCTCTTTCAATTTCCGCATTTCCTTACTTTCATTTCAATTCTGCAATTTCCATGCCAGCAAAAGTAGATTAGCTATTTCCTTGCTTTCATTTCAACTTTGCAATTTCCATTTCAGGAAAAGTAGATCAGTCATTTCCTTGCTTTCATTTCAATTCTGCAATTTCCATTTCAACAAAAGTAGATTAGTCATTTCCTTGCTTTCATTTCTGCAATTTCCATTTCCACAAGTTCATTTCAGTTAGTTGCAATTTGTTTGTTCAATCAATTTTAGTTTTGCAGGTACAAGAAGAAAAAAAACAAAAAGCACCCAAAAAGAGATTTCCTTTCATGCCTCATAGGAACAGAGATAATTCAGGAAAATTCTTTCCCAACACCCCCACCACATCACATAGCCACCATTCTCTCTCCTTCGATGGTAGTGATCAAGAAGAACCTTTAGGTGAACAACTAGAGATATTTGAAGAACCTATAGGGGAAGAAGAAGAAGAAAACATCCCTCCTCAGACAATGGCTGAAAACAAAAATGCTAGGGGGAATGGAGAAAGAGTAAAGGGTACCTTTCGCATCCAAGAGACCAATGGGGACACTAAAATGAAGACATAAGCCCTTCAGCCCTACCTCACTTTCATGGATTGACTACAAAAGATCCTAACACCTTTTTGTTTGAGTTTGTTGTTATCTTTCGAACCTATGACTATGTAGAAGATGAGAAAAAGTTGAAACTATTTCCTTCTACCCTCAAGGATGTAGCATTGCGTTGGTTCATGCAGTTATTTGGCAATTGAATCACAACTTAGGCTCACATGCAGTAGGCCTTTAATAACAAATATCGAGACTATTGTAGGTCAAAATACACCAAGGAAGAAATCTTTCGAATGACCATGGGAAGTGATGAATCATTGGAAGATTATGAAGAGAGGTTCCAACTCAGTTATAAAAGGGCCAAGTGCACACTTGACCCCAAATCTCTGAAGTTGGTCCTGATCAGGGTAATTCCGAAAGACCTTCTAGATGCCCTCCATCTACTGGCTAGAGGAGACATCTACCAACTACCTTATGAAGACATAAAGACTGTTTTTAGAAAGCATTCTAGGGCAGCCAGGAAGAGAGGTAAGGGGAGTCAACCCATAGCCAGTACCTCCTCATCCAGTTCATCCCAAAAAAGGTGAACTTGGAAACATGCTGAAAGACTTCAAGAGTGAGATGCTACAAACTCTTGCCATGCAAATGGATACCTTGCATATCAAAAGGAAATAAGAGGAAGTAGAGAGGGCTTTGGCCATTTTTTGTCCTAGGTGCACCAGAAGGCATCCTAGGAACGAATGTCCATTGAACTCTATAGAGGTTTGTTCAGTCTGTGAAGAAGATCATTCTACAGATAAGTGCCCTTCCTTGCCTGGACTTAAAGCTGTATACCAAGGGGCTGAAGGAGCCACTGAACCACTCTATTTCATGAACCAAAGGAGACCGCATGGACCTAGACCATACTAGCAGGGGATGCAAGGGACATCTTAGGCATACTACAACCCCAACCAAGCCAATTCCATACCTTCTTAGGGACCTCTTGCTCATCCTTCTTGGTCCACACCTTGTCCTTGGTCCTACCCATCTCAATATCATGCCCAACCAACTACTCATGCATTTCAATCCTATGCTCAGCCACAAACTCAGTGGAATGCATCTCATCAGGGGTGGAGGCCCTAGTACAACTCTCCTCCCATTCTTTTGCCTCCATCACCTGCTCAACCACAACCATTGCCTCCTGCTCCACCAAGGCAACCCCAAATGCTTGCTCAACTGAACCCAAACCCAAACAACAGACAGGCCTAGCAAGTATATAGTGGGTAATCGTCATGCCCAACTTATGTTGTGGAGATTCAGGAGGTTAACCTACGATCTGGGAAGGTTCTCGTAGATAGCTAGCCTCCCCTTAGAAGGTTGAGGAAGATAAAGGGGAAAGTGAACCAAAAGAAATTCCACCCTTTCCTGAGAGACTATTCGGGGAAAAACAACCCATCCGAGAAGAAATTGAACTTCTAGGAGAATTGAAACAGTTATGTGTAAAGATACCACTTCTCCAAGCCATAAAGGATGTGCCTGTATACAATAAAATGATCAAAGAGAAGTGCTTTAGGCATCCAGGCAGGCGCAAGAGAGATGCCCCAACCATCAATGTCATAGGAGAACTGTCTGACCTGATGTTGGGGTAGGTAATCTGTCTGAAATATCTAGACCCTGAAGCCTAGTAGTTGATGTCCACATCAATGGCACCATGATCCCACACACCTTGATTGATTTGGGAGCTACCATAATGTGATGACAAAGGACACCATGCTCAAACTCAACCTCCAGGGCTCCTTGAGAAAGACCACGACAGTACTACAGCTAGTAGACTGCTCCATCGTGACCCCTAAAGGGATTGTGGAGGATGTGATGGTCTCCATTGATTCTTGGGAGTACCCTGCTGATTTCTTAGTTCTCCAGCTGAAGGCAAAGCTCACTGGGTATCCTCTCATCTTATGAAGACCTTGGTTGGCCATTGCCGATGCTTACATCAGTTGTCGGGTTGGGAACATGACCATCAAGAATAGGCATATGTCCAAGAAACTAATCCTATACCCTCCTGCCCAACCCTTGCTAGAACATGATCTACCTCTCTAGTTGGAGGAGGAGGATGAGGATGAAGTCTATTCTACACCACTGTGTGTAGTAGAAATTGTCATGGGGGGGAACCGCAAAATGAGGATGATATCATTGAAAATTTAATTTAGAATCCACCCTCCAGTATTTTGCCATTAAAAGAGCTAATGAAAGAAACCCAAGACAATCCCTTAACTGATCCCTGTGTGGCCGACCCAACCTCTCTCCGTGTTAAGAATATAGAGTTTGGCCCAGAAAGAACCTTGAAAATCAACTCATCCCTATCCACTTCCCAGGAGAAGGAACTGTGCAGCTTATTGAGAAAACATTTAGATGCCTTTGCTTGGAGTTATAAGGAGATGAAGAGAGTACACCCTTTAGTTTGTACTCATCACATATACATTAAGGAAGATTGCAAACCAGTCAGGCAACCTCAAAGGAGGATGAATCTAGCCCTTAAAGACATTGTTAAGGAATAATTGTAGAAATTACTAGATGCAAGATTCATCTACCCCATCTCTGATAGTGAATGGGTCTCTCCTTTGGTGCTAGTGCCAAAGAAAAATGGTAAGTGGAGAATCTGTGTCGATTATCGGGAACTAAACAAAGCCACTAAAAAGGACCATTTTCCTTTGCCCTTCATAGATCAAGTGTTAGATGGTCTGGCAGGGAAAATGTTTTTCTCCTTCCTAGATGGGTTTAACGGGTACAACCAGATTCAAATCAGCCTGGAAGACCAAGATAAGACCACTTTCACTTGTCCTTAGGGTACCTTTGCATACCGGGTCCTTCCTTTTGGTTTGTGCAACACTCCAACCACTTTCAAGAGAGCAGTATTGAGTATATTTTCTAAACTGGTTCATGATGCAGTGGAAATATATATGGATGATTTTACTCCTTATGGTTCTAACTTTCAGGAAGCTTTATCTAACCTAGGAAAAATTTTGGACAAGTGTATTGAAATGAACCTGTCCCTCAGTCCGGAAAAGTGTGAATTTTTGATGACTTAAGTGACTGTGCTAGGTCATGCAATCTCTCAACAAGGATTACAGGTGGACCCCAAAAAATTTTCCATCATCCAAAGGGTCCCACCTCCTCAAAAGGTGAGAGATGTCTAAAGTTTCCTAAGTTTAGCAAGATAGTACAAAAGATTCATTAAAGATTTTAGTAAGTTAGCCTCTCTGTTTTTTGCTCTTTTGGTAAAAGATGTCGAGTTCATATGGACTGAACACTGTCAAGAAGCCATAGATACCTTGAAAAGCAAACTTGTGACTGTCCAAATTTTGAGAGGCCCAAATTGGGTCCTACCTTTCCACATTCACATAGATGCCTCGAACAAAGCAATAGGATCAACCTTGGGACAAATTGATGAAAAGTTACCTTATTCCATATACTTTATAAGTAAAAACTTGTCAAAGGCAGAGTTAAACTGCACAGTAACCGAGAAGGAACTCCTAGCTGTAGTGCATTCCTTAAATAAATTTAGACATTACATCACAGGCTATCAAAACTTTGTACACACTGATCATGCTGCAATTAGGTATTTAATGAATAAACTAGATGTAAATGCTCACATTATTAGATGGTTTCTTTTACTGCAGCAATTTGATTTAACCATTGTCGATAAGCCTGGTAAAGAAAATGTTGTTACTAACTTTTTGTCTAGAGTAAATTTGCCTGCAGGTGAGGAAGGAATGGTGGATAATCAAATGCCAGATGAGCACCTATTTTCTATCTCAGTACTCTCTCCATGGTTTGCTGATATAGCAAATTACTTGGTTTCATCAAAGTTCCCACCACACCTATCCTCAAAAGAGAAGAGCAAGATCATGAGGAAAAGTGCCCCTTTCACATGGATTGGGGAAAATCTCTTCAAACTTGGACCAGATCAGATCTTGAGAAGATGTGTCAGGGAGGAGGAGGTTTTTGACATTCTCCTAACCTATCATGATGGGCCCTGTGGAGGGCATTTTGTAGCAAAAAGGACTGCCTTCAAAATCTTGCAAGCAGGCTACTATTGGCTCACTCTTCATCAAGATGTGAAGAGATATACCAACCAATGTGATCGGTGCCAAAGGATGGGGAAACCTACTCCAAAGGATGAGATGCCCATGCAACCTCAAGTGACCTTTGAGCCATTTGAGAAGTGGGGCATGGACTTTGTGGGTCCTATCAACCCTCCAAAACAAAGGCAATACATCATTGTGTGCACCCATTATCTGAAAAAATGGGCAGAGAAAAAAGAAATCAAGGCAGCAACAGAGGAAAAAGTATCTATGTTTTTAAGAGAAAACATATTCTATAAGTTCAGGTATCCAAGAGAATTGCTACAGATCAAGGTAGTCAGTGCAATTCCAATTTGATTGAAGACCTGCTCACACATCATAAAATCAAGAACAGGACTTCCACCCCTTACCACCCACAAGCCTATGGACAGGTGGAAGTCAATAACAAAGCTTTGGAAGGAATTTTGACCAAGGTAGTGAGTAGCAATAGAAAAGATTTGGCGAATAGACTAGTTGATGCCACCTGGGCCTACAACACAACATAGAATACCACCACAAGGTTCACACCCTATGAAATAGTCTATGGGAATAAGGCTTTGTTGTCGATAGAATTTGAATACAATACACTAAGGATGGTAGCTCAGTTGGACCTAGACCTCAGCCATGCACAGAGGGAAAGGCTACTCCATCTCAATGGATTGGATGAATAAAGATTGCAGGCCCTTCTCCACACAGAGGTAGTCCAACTTCAAAGGAAAATATGGCATGATAAAAATATCAAGGAGAAGCAATTCCAAGAGGGATTGGGCACTGCTCTATGACTCAAGATATAAAGACTTCAAAGGAAAGATGAGGACAAGATGGCTGGGACCCTACTCTATGGAAAAATGTAATGACAATGGTTCAGTCTTGATCAGAACCATTGATGAGGAAGCCATCCCCATGCTTGTTAATGGACATAGGTTGAAAATTTACAAGAAGCCCCTCTCCAAGTGAGAGTTCATTGAAGATCTGAATAAGACAATTTTGGCAGTGGAGCAGGTCTTAGGCTCCACTCCACCCGCTCACTAAAGAAGCAGAAAAAAGAAAAATAATAAGGACTCAAGTGAAAACCTCCATGAGGCGCTTGAGTCCCATGATTAGGTTGAAAACCTCCTTTGAGGCGGCCTAGTGATGACAAAAACAAAAAAAAAGAAAGATAAAAAAGAGAATAATATCCCTGGGTGAAAACCGCCTTTAGAGGAGCCCGGGGTAGGCAATTAGGGTGAAAACCTCCTTGAGGTGCCCTAATTGTCTTTCAAAAAAAAAAGAAAAAAAAAGGAAGAGAAATTTGACTTTTAAAATGCATTGCAAGTTACAGGTGGACCACAGGAAGCAAGAGAAGATGCCACAAAGCCTATTTCACCTCCTCCACACTCTTCTCCATCATTTCTGACCTTTCTTCCACCTCACTGTGTGTTTTTTCTGAACATCATGTATCCTATAGGAGGCCCTGTGTGTTCTACAGGAGGCTCTTGTAGAAATCACAGAGAGCTTGAAATGGATTTTAAAAACAGTTTGAGGAACTGGGAAGCTTCATGAAGAGCATGTAGGCCCTCCTACATCTATCCACCCTCCTGGCTATCCTTCCCACACTTGCACCACCTCATCAACATTGATTTCTTTCCTTCCTGCTAAAAAACACAGAAACCAGTTTATAGAAACAAAAAAACAAAAAAATGAAAGGAACAACACCTCCAAATCTCACCTGCAGCTTACCAAATACCTCTCCATCACCATCAGCATCTCGGGTAGCATCCTCATAGCTTCCAACACAAGAATCAACTAAAAATTTTAAAGGGAGAAGCAACTACAGGAGCTCCTATAGGATTTCCTGTGGCAGCTGATCCCCTCAAAATCAAGCCACAACAGCAAAATAGGTGCAGTCATAGGATTGAAGAGGATGTCTGAAGCCAAATCCAGACAGAGGGTACCTGCACAAAGCAAACAAGCCACACATTAGGGAGTAGAAAGCATACAGTAGAGGAGATATAGGCATGCAACAACTGAAATACGAGCATGCAGCAACAAAGGAACCAAGATGCACCACAACATGAACATTCGACTTGCAGGTAAGTGTCTAACCCTCTCCTCTGTTGCATCTGTGTAATTCAAAAATATGCATAAGCGAATGAGATGGTTAGGGTTGAATTAGACCACCCTCGTCCAGTTGACTGCGCTCATCCGGAGATGCCACCACACGCGTGACTAGTCAACTCATAGAAAATCCAAAGGACAGGTAGTGGAGGGTATACAAACTCTGATGCAATGATGGGAAGTGATTGCGTGAAGGAGTCATGAGGAGTCATGATGACAAGGCAATGGGGACCAACGGTCCAAATATGGCAACGTACCCTTTTTCCAGCTCACCCCATTACCGGAAATATCTCAAAGAAGACATAAGTACTCCTCGAAACTCCTTCACCACCTTTTCTTCCATTTCATCCTCATCCACTTAGCTGCAGCAAGCTCTATACCACCTCCATAACCTCGAAACCATCATTCTCTATCATTTTCAGCCATCCTTCTGCTATCAGCATTCTATAGGAGCAGGAACAGGTTCTACAGGAGCACTTATAGCCAGTTCTATAGGAGGGGTAGTAAGTAGTTTTTAAGGAGGAAACATGGGGTTTTTGCTCAAATTCTGGCTTGAAGAGGTAGGTTCTGGATAGACCCACCTTGATTATTAATATGTGCAAATGAATGATACAATTTTAAGGGGGAATTGAGCCTATAGAAGGAGAGGAATTCCATAAAAATATTTCTTCCTGTTTTCTTAAAAAAACACAATTTTTCTTTGTTTCCTATTTCTTCAAAATTTTTGTCTCCATCTCTACCTAGGGTGTTCCAAAGGGGTATAATCAAAATGACAGGGGGGTTCATGAGTAAGGAACCCAAAAATTCAGTTAGGCTCCATGAACATCCTAAGGTGGTAGCCATTTTCACCAAAGCAAATTGGATGCCATTTTTCGAAAAATTTTGAGGGTTTGATGAAGAAGTGGCTCAGGAGTTTGCCATTTCTTTAGTCCCTCACTCAAGGACCCATGCTATTGTTATTTTGAGGGGTATCTCCATGGAAATCACCCCAAAATTTATCAGTAGGGTTACCAGCCTTCCCCTTGGATTACCTTGGAGCAAAGACGAAAAGCCAATGGGACAAGTTGCCAAGAAAACCTTCTTCCAACCAAATGAACATCCCGTAGAAGACAAAAATGGCATTAGAAGAACAAGCATACCTTACCCTTGGGATGAGGCAGTTACCAAATTATCAAGTATATTTCCTGTGAAGGAAGGAATAACATAGTTTATGGCTACCATTTCAGACTCCTTCATGAGCTGAGATATGGCATGGACACTCCAACACCCCAGAAACTCAACATTCCCTATTTTCTCCTACAGTCCCTCATAGACTCTAGCATTAAGTTGAAGGTAGGAGGTCCAGATCAGTTGGCTCACCATGGATTACTTAAACTATTAGTGGAAGAAGCCCTCCACACCTTCACAATCCCCATAGCATGGGAAATCTTCAGAAATATGATAGGAGAAGATGATATAAAGGCCCTCACATATGACCACAGTCCTTATGAAAGTGAGGGGGAAGAGCAACAATGGGAAGAAGGGGAGGAAACTAAGGAACAAACAGAGGAGGAAGACACCAAAATAGAGAAGGACGAAACTAAACTAGAGGAGGAAGAAACCAAAACAGAGCAAGAGGAAACAAAACCAGTAGAGATAGAGAAGACAAAAGGGAAGAAAAAGGGGCAGAAAATACAGAAGTGTCTCCTGAGACCCTAGAAAAGGAGGCAACAACTGTTCTTGCTGCCCTCAGCACCCCAGTTAAACCCAAGAAAAAGAGGAAGAGGTGAAAATCAATGTATTTTAGGGCTCATAAAAGCACAATGATAAAAATAGGGAAACCACAACCATCTTCAACAGTGCCTATTATCATTGAAGATTCACCCACTGTCAAAGGGGAATAATCTTCCTCTAAAACCCCCATCACATATGAAAGAGGAAGTCCTAAATCTTCCACCTAGAAGGAAAGAGTGCAACTACAGGACTCACAAATAGCTCTATAGGAGGTACATACTGTTCTATAGGAGACCCTAACTAAGCTACATGAGACTGAAAAACTGGAGAAAAGGGTGGAAGAATAGCCAAAAGGGAAGGAAGAAACAACCGAGAATCAAGAATCTAACCCCTAGCCTAGTTTGGGCTCTTTCTACAATCTTCTTGAGGGGGGAAAATCATTCCATAGAAATTTGCAGTTCCACTTTTCTTTGAGTTGGAGAAAGAAAGGATAATGGTGGGCTCCAGTATTGTAGCAATAATGCTACAACTCCTGGAGCTTCTGATCCAGATCTTGGAGGAGGCCCCCGAGATCTAAAAGATTGAATTGGATCTTGGGGGGAAAGGACCCCAAGATCTGAAAACTTGAAATGGATCTTGGGGGAAAGGCCCCAAGATCTAGAAGATTGAAATGGATCTTGGGAGGAGAGACCCCCAAGATCTGAAAACTTGCATTGCCAGAAGAAAAATAGGAGAATGCCCAATAAAAAAAACCACAAAGAAACTTTTTTATTAAAACCGATAATAACTGTAAAGGCTACATTGTGGCGGACAACCTGTCCTTTTACAAAATGTGACTTGTTACTTATAGTATTTTTCAGTTACAATACCACGGGTCAATTCCATGGGTGAATGAATACCATGGGTGGATTTTTACAATACCACAGGCAGATGCCATTTACAATACCATGGGTAAATTCCATGGGTGAATGAATACCATGGGTAAATTCCATGGGTGAATGAATACCATGGGTGGATTTTACAATACCATGGGCGGATGCCATTTAGAATACCATGGGTAAATTCCATGGGTCGATGAATAATATGGGTGGATGAGTACCATGGGTTGATGCCATTTTCCATACCATGGGTAAATTCCATGGGTCAATGAATAATATGGGTGGATGAGTACCATGGGTTGATGCCATTTTCCATTCGGATCATTCCTCCCTCCTTAAGAAGCAATGGTCCCCATTGCGTAAAGTTCCCTCCTGCAAAGCCTTTGTTGATTATGAAGATCCTGTGAAGATAAGGGTTTTATGTGGTTAACCCAAAACCCCGATAAATGAAGATCCGAGGATAGAGATACCCTGTAATGCTTGTGACCAACTGTGATTCTGACAGTGTGTGGCCTAGCAAATGGACTTCGATGAACTGTGGGTTTGTGGATGACCCATAACCATGAAGAACGAAGATCTGAGGATAGAGATACCCTGTAATGCTTGTGACCAACTGTGATACTAACAGTGTACGACCTAGCAAATGGACTTCGATGAAGTGTGGGTTTGTGGATGACCCACAACCGTGATGTTGGTTGCTGATGAAGTAGCAGGTGCCTACATAGCCTGGGTGGGAGGGCACATCTCCAAATAACCCAAGCCGATTGCTGCTATGTTGAAACTGATGAATGTGAAGCAGATGCCTACTAAAGTGGGGTGGGAGGGCACGTCTCCAATGGAAACCCACTCCGAATGCTGCTCCAGAATTAAAATGGACATAACTCGGCCAATATAACTCAAAATATTTATTATAACCTGTTTTTGGAAGCAGAAGGACCATTTTGCATCTGCCCATGTGATAGAAATCCTGATCTAGGCACTAGAATTCCAGATCTGCGCTGCAACTCTCCCGCCGTCACCAAAATTTCTGCAAAAAAGAGCTGATTTTAAATCAGCGATATCTCCCTCATCCGGACTCCGATTCCACTGATTTTTTTTTTTAAGTTGGGTAGTTTTTCCCAAAGAATCTAGATCTGCAATTAGATTTTTCAGATCTTGTACCAGGACGTCTAGATCTGCGCCGCAAAATCGCTGCCCTGAAAATTGTCTGCAACCCCACTGATTTTTAAATCAGCGATATCTTCTTCATCCGGACTCCGATTCAACCGATTTTTTTTTTTGAAATCGGCTATTTTTTCACCAGGAATTCAGATCTACAATTAGATTTTGCAGATCTTGCACCAAAATGTACAGATCTGATCTGCAATTTTGCCACCCAAAAATAAATCCTGCAAAAAAATGAAAAAAGAAAAAATTCTTCCTGCTTGACCCAAGAAATCTCTGTGGAGGTTGTAGCACATGCCTGAAGTTTGTTGAATATTGCTGCAAAATTTGAAATTGAAACATGCATCAAACCCTCGTTCCCATGGAATCATAACCTGCTCCGATACCACTGATCCAGATCTTGGAGGAGGCCCCCGAGATCTAAAAGATTGAATTGGATCTTGGGGGGAAAGGACCCCAAGATCTGAAAACTTGAAATGGATCTTGGGGGAAAGGCCCCAAGATCTAGAAGATTGAAATGGATCTTGGGAGGAGAGACCCCCAAGATCTGAAAACTTGCATTGCCAGAAGAAAAATAGGAGAATGCCCAATAAAAAAAAACCACAAAGAAACTTTTTTATTAAAACCGATAATAACTGTAAAGGCTACATTGTGGCGGACAACCTGTCCTTTTACAAAATGTGACTTGTTACTTATAGTATTTTTCAGTTACAATACCACGGGTCAATTCCATGGGTGAATGAATACCATGGGTGGATTTTTACAATACCACAGGCAGATGCCATTTACAATACCATGGGTAAATTCCATGGGTGAATGAATACCATGGGTGGATTTTACAATACCATGGGCGGATGCCATTTAGAATACCATGGGTAAATTCCATGGGTCGATGAATAATATGGGTGGATGAGTACCATGGGTTGATGCCATTTTCCATACCATGGGTAAATTCCATGGGTCAATGAATAATATGGGTGGATGAGTACCATGGGTTGATGCCATTTTCCATTCGGATCAGCTTCCTATCTCTAATTTTATCAACCCGGTAGTTCGTACAAACTTGGAAGCGACGGTGCTGTATGCACAAGTACTAGCTCTTGTCGCAGCTGTCACTTGGTCAGCTGGCACAAGTCCGCTAGGGCTCAAGCCAACTTCTA
This sequence comes from Pinus tabuliformis, assembly GCA_031772625.1. Classification (NCBI taxonomy): domain Eukaryota; kingdom Viridiplantae; phylum Streptophyta; class Pinopsida; order Pinales; family Pinaceae; genus Pinus; species Pinus tabuliformis. Next base: position 1,952,159,115 of record CM062818.1, read on the forward strand.
TAGGCTCACAGAAGAAGCTTTATGAATGATGGACGAAAGCTAACTTAAAGAAGACTAATCTAGTTGCAGAAAGGAATTGAAAGTCAACAAAGCATGAAAATCCTAGTAAACCCTAATTTGACTAGCTAGGCCCTTACAATGCAAAACTATGAATGAAACTTCTACCAATGATGCCATTACTTGCAGTGAACTGAAATACATGCATCTAAGCTACTTGCATCTGAAAAGACATGTTTTTGTATGTTTTCATTGAGTGGTTGGATTTATTGTGATGATGCTTTTGATTAGGGTTTGGTTGTGCAGGAGTGGTTGGAATGGAAGGAAAGCATGGGCAAGGTCAGGATGGCTAGGGGAGGTCCCAGAGGGTCTCTAGCATCGATCCACAGAAGTCTACCACGTTCGGATGCTCAGCAACCGAGTTTGCAGGCTTCTACAGGAAGTCTGCAGGGGATCCTACAGGAAACTCAGGGATTTCTACAGGAAGTCTGTGCAATTCTACAGGATGTTTGGCCGTGGAGGTTTTGGGAGATGGTGAAGTGTTGGAGTGGTGTGGGAGGATAGGTGAGATGGAGATGGAGTTGGTGATGGCTCAGGAGCAGAGAAATCAGATGGAGCAAGAGTGTATGCAGGGGTTTGATGGCTTGGAAGGATGGGATCAACGAAAGGTTAAGTAAATGAAGCTACGTGGCAATAAATGAGTTGGAGGATAAATGAGCTGGACAGAGGCCGAGTAGGTGGATTGAGGAGAGATCAAGAAGAAGAAGAAGGAAGTGGAATGATATGGAGCAGCGTAAATGAAACAAATGACTTATGCACCAAAAAGCGAGAATTCATTAACCTATGATAACTGTGCCATGAAACCTATGAACAACAATGGAAAACCAAGAAAGGAAACTCGTGCATGGAAGTGGAATGTAGAAATATGGTTCAATATCAAAAGTGCATGGATGGATCTTCAATGAAAATGTCTATGTTGCAGCTTGCATGGAAGTGAGAAGAACTGCATTTCTTTTTGGTGGTTGGTTATGGACTGCACCCCAATCACTAACAGAGATGGCAGTGAGCCTTAACAACCTTTTGCTGGAGCTCCAATAAGTTATAACTATCCTCCTATCGAATCTAAGTAACTGAAAGCAAATTCACCATGAACTAATCCTATTCAATCTCATAAAAAAGACTAAATTAACAGACTGTAAATTCGAATTGCATGTTAAAGTAAAAACTCAAAGTGCTGGAACGAAATGCAAACAACATTACAACACCGAAGAGATCTATTGCTCTCAGGTTGGGCCCTAACCTGAGAGCTATAGCTCCCTTAGAAACTCAGAATGAGATCAAAATCTGCCTGCCTTTATTCATAAACGAAAATATGATGTCATGCCAAAACTGGCTTACAAAAGGAACAAACACCGAGCTGTAGCTCGTACTTCTAAATTACAAGAGCAATACAAAAGTTCAAAAAAGATCCTATCCAAGGCTACAACCTCAGTATTTATGCAAAATGATCATCCAACAGGTGTCCTTGATTTGTGGAGCTCGGCTGTCCAACTGAAGGTTAAACTGCTAATCCTGTAGAACAGTTATAACTGCTGTTCCTGTAGAACAGTTGGCTGCCTCTAAGCTCGGTGGGGAGATGGATTGGAGCTCGGAGCTATGGTGGGAATCACGAGGAGGGTCCCTAAGACTGTGGACATCCTCTCCTAAAAACCAGCAGTGCCACCTCATTGTCTCCTTGTCTCCTTTCTCGTGGTCTTTGCTCCCTTTTAATGCCAAAAACCTGAAATCACCATGTATTAGTCACGTAGATAGAATGCCTACCCTTCTTCCTACAAACAACACGAATAAACCAAGAAATGAATGCATAAGCAATAAAAAATGAATGGTTTGAGCAGAGCAAGTAGGCCAAATGAGACCAAATTGTACCAAAAATTGGGGCTCATCATCACCCCCCAGCTAAACTATTTGCTCATCCTTGAGCAACTTTGCTCTGACTCCTCGTCTTTGGCCGAGAACTAGAGCCCGGAGCATGCTTTTCCTTTCCTGTTTTTGGTGGCCCTGCCTTTTTTGCCGAGGGTGGTGCTGCTTCCTTTCCTATTTTTAGCGGCCCTGCCTTTGCTGCCCCTGGTGGTGACGAAGGTGGTGCTTCTTCCCCCTTCCCCATTTCCTTGAGCCGGGCTTCGGAAGGCGATTGGCCTATTTTTCGTGTCCAGGAAGTTATTTTTGGGCTTCCCTTCTCAGGGGTGGCTGATGCTTTAGAGGGGGTTCTTGCACTGGGTGAAGTAGGGGCATCCCCTAAAATGGTTTGGCTGCTGGGTGGAGGCTGTGGCTTTCCCGTGGTCATCCTCTTGCTTCTCCTGGCTTTAGATGGTAGAGGGGTCTCCCTCTCCCTCTTCTCCTTCGGTTTTGGAGATGTACTGAGGGCGGCCAGCGCCACTGCTGCCTCCTTTTCGAGAATACTATCCTTCTCTTTCTTGCGTTTTTCTCTCTCAGAGCTCCTTGTAGAGGGCCCCTCCTTTTTAGATTTCAGGCTTCCTGTAGAAGACCCTGCTTTGCCCACTTCCAGGCCTCCTGTAGAAGATTCTTTCTTTCCCGATTTTGGGCTCCCTATAGAAGACCCGGCTTTAGCCACTCCCGGGCTTTCTGTAGAAGCCCCTGCTTTGGTAGTTTTCGGGCTTCCTGTAGAAGGCCCTTTCTCTGTCTCCAGGCTTCCTGTAGGAGCCTGTCTCTCAATGACTTTCGGGCTTCCTGTAGAAGCCCCTTTTTCCAATTTCGGGCTTCCTGTAGAAGCCTTTGTCTCCGTTTTTGGGCTTCCTGTAGAAGCCTTTGTCTTTGTTCGTGGGCTTCCTGTAGCAGCCTGTTGCTCAATGATTTTCGGCTTCCTGTAGAAGCCTTTGTTTTTGTTTTCGGGCTTCCTGTAGGAGCTTGTTTCTGCTTTCCTGTAGACACAGGTGTCTCCACCTCCGCTTGCTTGCCTGCCTGAGTTTTGCTTTTTGCTTTGGTTGCAGGTGCTGTTGAGGTACTTGGGCTGACGTGGACCACCTCAGCTTTGTCCATTCTGCTCTTCATCCTCTTTTCCCTTGCTGACAAGATAGGTGTGCCACCTTTTTCTTGGTCCTCCTTTTCCTCATGCTTCTTCCTTTGTTCCTTCTTCTGTACTGTTGTCGGGGTCTCTTGGCTTTCTTCTTTCTGTTCCTTGGCCACTGCTTCTTATTCCTCACCGCTGGAGGAACCCGTTTCTTCGATCAACATTTTAATGTCCCCATCTTTTGTCAAATTCCGGAAGGATTCCCATGAGAGGGGGACCTTATATGAGTGTAGTGCATCCTCCACAAGAAGCTTGATCAACCCATGGTGGGCTATCTGATCTGGTATGCCCTCTTTCAGCTTTGTGGCACACTCCATTAGAGACTGCAGTAGGTAATAAGGGATGCTCAGTTTTTGTTCTACAGGAAGATCAATTCGGTGCCTCAATTCGGTGAGCAGCCGAAAGTGGTATGCATATACGATGCTGAAACGGCCTTCACAAGTGATATATTTCATGATTTGCAAACTGACTTCATTCCAAGGTGGCAACAGGCTCGTTCTTCGCACCCCATTTTTGTCCTCCGAGAATTCTTCCTCAAGTGGAAAGAATTCTTTCTTTGCCTGCTGGCTCAGCTTTCTTTCTTCCTTATCCCACGACAAACCCATAGGAAGTTCTGTGATCCGGCTGATATGTTGCGGGGTGAGCTTGAGGCTCAGACCTCTGAAGTTCACTATGGCCAGTGTCTGGGATTTAGGCTTCAGAGCTTGTAAGAATTCTTCGGCCACATCATCATCGTAACCCTGCAGCTTATCACAAAAAGGCATCCATTGTGTTCTGGTGAAGAGCTCTACCACTGCCGGGTTTTCCCTTAGTTTAGTTGCATCAGTGGGTTCCCGTCTTATAAACCCACCTGGCATGATGAACACGGTTGTTTTAATTAAAGGTGGCAAATGCAAAAGAGGTTTGGTCTATTAAGACAGAGCATGCACATAATCCAAAAAATTCAACACAGTCTACTTCACTTCTTGTAGAATGACAGCATAGGCACAGCAAACAACAATTTCACCGATATCTTTATGACGAGACTGTGGACGATGGTCTTACCACTCTTACTAACCAGTTGCATGAAGAGTTTAGGGTTACCTCTTTAATTGGCCACCTTTTTCGTGAGGCACCCGCTTCCCTGTAGAAGACTGCGTTCCTGTAGACTGCGTTCCTGTAGAACTGCGTTCCTGTAGAACTGCGTTCCTGTAGAAACTGTGTTCCTGTAGGAGCAGTGCGCAATTCTCAGGGAGGACTGTAGTTGGCCCGCGTTCAAGGTGTGCTTCATCGGCGTTCTGGTAACCAACAGCTCGGCGTATCAAAGCGCAGAGGAGATCAGAATAGCCACTCGAGTTTGAAGTGGTGGTTGATAAATGCATGCGCATGATCTAGCTGATTAGATTTTGAATCGGCTCAATCCGTGGCGCGGAGGATGAGCTGTCCCCGCCGGACCATTGGGCGACGTCATCCATCATTCGCCTACGTATTCACTTGCTGCCGCATCCATTCCCACAGATTTGCCGCCGCCTTTTCCTGTTAAACTTATGCTTCTGACGAGAGTGTTCTCACGTGCGTGCCATTCATTCTCTTTGTCGTGGCCGCCACCCAAACATCCAATTACACTTTAACTAGCCGACGTGGCCAGTCGACTGGCCATACGGCCGCTCAACCATTCAATTTTACGCTATGCAAACAATTTCAAAGTAAAATTCATGCGATTTGATGGAAGGAAGGGTTGAGACACTTACCTGCGTGGCTGCACACGATTTTTCCAGTTCTTGGACGATGGTGAGTGGATCTACCTGCTGAATGCGACTTACACAGATTTGGAGGCTCGTGGTTACAGGCTGCCGACGATGGAGTGGATGTTTTGCTTGCATGCGCCCGCGTTTCATTTCAGATGGCGGTGCTGTGAATGGTATCCACTCGAGCAGGTTGAACTGTTACAGGATTCCCGCGAGGTGTCTCGTAACAGTCCTTTCTCCTTGGGTGCATGCTACACGATGGAGGCTCTGGCCTTTCAATCACGTTCCCGGAGCTCTGGATGCCTGCGGTATGAGATCCCAGCATTTGTTTAACTTTGAAAATGGCTTTCCCGCGAGAACTCATCGATCTGCTTTTTTGGTGCAGGGAACTTGGTCGCATGTCGACAAGGATGGTGGAGCAAGGTGACAACAATGTGCAAGGGTGCCAACAAAGGCTTGCATGCATCCAAACCAATCCATAGTCGCTAAATCTCCTTTTAAGATGAATTTTGGGCCGTCCAAAACTTATACAGGAAGTTTCCTGTAGAACACAGAGCTTCCTGTAGAAAGTTCGGCCTTCCTGTAGAAAGTCTGCACTTTCCTGTAGAAAATCCGCGCCTTCCTGTAGAAAGACTGCATCTTCCTGTAGAAAAACTGCATCTTCCTGTAGAAGATTCAAACCATGATAAAATTGCACATACCTTGAAGAAAACATGGGTTCCCTTGGAGGAGGTGCTGGTGAGGTCTCTTGACAGCAACATAAGGACCCTTGGCTTTGAGTTGAAGGCTTCCTCTCCTCCATAGAACATCTGCAACCTGCATGCAATTTTATCATATTTTGCTTATTGTTTTTTTTCCTTTTTTCTTTTTTTTTTTTTGAAAGATAACAGGGGCGCCTCAAAGAGGTTTTCACCCTTGCCATCTGCCCTGAGCGCCTCAGAGAGGTTTTCACTCAAGGATCTTTTTCAAACCTTTTCTCTTTTTTTTTTGAAAGACAATAGGGGCGCCTCAATGAGGTTTTCACCCCTACCACCTGCCTTGGGTGCCTCAGAGAGGTTTTCACCTAAGGATCTTTATTATTTTTTTCTTTTTTTTCCCTTTTTTTCCTCTTTTTTTTTTCCTTTTTTTTTATCTTTTTTTTCTTTTATCTTTTTTTTTTTATATCCCTCAGGGTATGCCAAAAGCAGAGGCAGAACCCTTCTCTATGACCATTACAGATTTCTCCATAGTTTTGATGAAATCTTGTCTTGAGAGAGGTCTCCTGTAGATCTTCAATCGATGCCCATTGACAAGCATGGGAATGGCTTCTTCATCAATGGTTCGAATGAGGACAGATCCATTGTCATGGCATTTCTCCACTGCATATGGTCCTAGCCATCTGGTTCTCAGCTTCCCCTTGAAGTCTTTGTATCTGGATTTATACAACAAAGCCCAATCTCCCGGCTGAAATTGCTTGTCATGGAGATGTTGGTCATGCCACACCTTTCTCTGAAGTTGAACCACTTCTGAGTGAAGGAGGGCCTGCATTCTGTGCTCATCCAGGCCATTCAGCTGCAGTAGCCTTTCTTGTTGTGCATGGCTGAGATCTAGGTCCAGCTGAGCTGCCATCCTCAAAGTGTTTTATTCAAACTCAATGGACAGCAAAGCTTTCTTCCCATAGACCAGCTCATATGGTGTGAAGCCGGTGGTGGTATTCCAAGTGGTGTTGTAAGCCCATGTGGCTTCAACCAGGCGATCTGCCCAGTCCTTTCTGCTGCTGCTCACCACCTTAGTCAAGATCCCTTCTAATGCTCTATTGGTGACTTCCACCTGCCCATTTGCTTAAGGGTGATAAGGGGTGGAAGTCCTATGCTTGATCTTGTGATGAGCTAGGAGATCTTCAACCAGGTTGGAGGTGAACTGGCTCCCTTGATCGGTGACCAGCTCTCTTGGATAGCCAAACTTATAGAAGATGTTTTCTCTTAGGAACTCGGCCACCTTTTCTTCTGTTGCTGCTTTGATTGCTTTGGTCTCTACCCACTTTGTCAAATAGTTAGTACACACAATGATATAAGTCCTTTGCCTCGAAGAGGGGTTGATTGGGCCCACAAAGTCCATGCCCCACTTCTCAAATGGCTCAAGAGTCACTTGAGGTTGGAGAGGCATCTCATCCCTTTGGGTCGGTTTCCCCATTCTTTGGCATTGGTCACACTGACTGACATATCTTCTGACATCTTGATGAAGTGTGGGCCAATAGTAGCCTGCCTGCAGGATTTTGAAGGCAGTTCTCTTTGCTGCAAAATGTCCTCCACAAGGCCCATCATGACAAGTGAGGAGGATATCAAAGACTTCCTCCTCCCTCACACAATGCCTTAAGATCTGATCGGGGCTAAGCTTGAACAGATTGCCCCCGATCCAAGTAAATGAGACACTTTTTCTGATGATTCTGCTCTTCTCTCTGGAAGATAGGTGTGGAGGGAACTGTGCTGAAACAAGATAGTTTGCTATATCAGCAAACCATGGAGAGAGTACTGAAATAGCAAACAGATGTTCATCGGGCATCTGGTCATCCACTGTTCCATCCTCATCTGCAGACAAATCCAATCTAGATAAAAAGTCAACAACAACATTTTCTCTACCTGGTTTGTCAACAATGGTCAAATCAAACTGCTGCAATAAAAGTAACCATCTAATAATACGAGCATTCACATCTGGTTTATTCATTAAATATCTAATAGCAGCATGGTTAGTATGTACAAAGGTCTGGTAACCAGTAATATAATGTCGGAACTTGTTCAGTACATGGACCACAGCCAAGAATTCTTTCTCGGTTACAGTGTAATTTAGCTCAGCTTTGGACAAGTTTTTGCTAACAAAGTAAATGGCATATGGAAGTTTTTGCTCAACTTGTCCTAAAGCTGCACCTATGGCTTTGTTCGAGGCATCGGTGTGGATGTGGAAAGGTAGGGCCCAGTTTGGACCTCTCAGGATTGGGGCTGACACCAACTTATCCTTCAATTCATTTAAAGCCCTCTGACAATCGTCAGTCCAATTAAACTCCACATCTTTTGCCAACAGGCCAAACAATGGCGAGGCTAGCTTGCTGAAATCTTTGATGAATCTTCGGTAGTATCTTGCTAATCCCAAGAAACTCCGGACATCCCTTACCTTTTGAGGAGGTGGAACCCTCTTGATGAGAGCAATTTTGTTAGGATCCACCTACAACCCTTGGCAAGAGATGGTATGGCCTAGCACGGTCCCTTCAGTCATTAGGAATTCACATTTTTCAGGACTAAGGGACAAGTTCATCTCGGTGCATTTGGTTAGGACGTTTCCCAGGTTGGACAATGCTTCCTGGAAGTTGGCCCCATAAGGAGTAAAGTCATCCATATAGATTTCTACTGCATCATGGACCAACTCCGAGAAGATGCTCAAGACATCTCTCTGAAAGGTAGCAGGAGCATTGCATAGCCCAAAGGGAAGGACTCGATAGGCAAAGGTACCCCAAGGACAAGTGAAGGTGGTCTTATCTTGGTCTTCTGGGCTGATTTGGATTTGGTTGTACCCGCTAAACCCATCCAGGAAAGAGAAGAACTTCTTTCCTGCCAGTCCATCCAACACTTGATCTATGAAAGGTAGAGGGAAATGGTCCTTCTTGGTAGCTTTGTTCAGTTCTCGGTAGTCCACACAGATTCTCCATTTCCCATTTTTCTTGGGAACCAACACTAGAGGGGACACCCATTCACTATCTGAGATGGGGTAGATGAATCCGGCATCCAACAGTTTTTGCAGTTCTTCCTTGACAATGTCCTTAAGGGCTGGATTCATTCTCCTCTGAGGTTGCCTAACCAGTTTACAATCCTCTTTGATGTATATATGATGGGTACAGACCGAAGGATGGACTCCTTTCATTTCCTTATAGCTCCAAGCAAAAGCATCTAGGTGGCTGGCCAACAGACTACACAGCTCCTTTTCCTGGGAAGGAGATAGGGAGGAGCTGATCTTTAATGTTTTCTCAGGGCCGAACTCCACACTCTTGACTCTGGGAGTGACAGGGTTGGTTGTACAAAGATCCACTAAGGTGCTAGCTTGGGCATCCTCCACCAATTTCTCTAAGGGTAGTGCACTGGAAGGTGGATTCTGGATCAAGGTCTTGATCAAGTCATCCTCGGTTGGGGGGTCTCTTCTAGTGGTATCTAAGGTGCACAGAGGTGTTGAGTACACCTCATCTTCCTCTCCTTCTTCCAACCAAAGTGGTAAGTCATGCTCTAAGGAGGGTTGGGCAGGAGGGTATAGGACTAGCTGCTTGGACATGGGACCATTTTTGATGGTCATGTTTCCTGCACGACAACTTATGTAAGCATCTGCAGTAGCTAACCAAGGCCTTCCCAAAATGAGGGGATATCCAGTGAGCTTGGCCTTTGGTTGCAGAACCAGGAAGTCTGTAGGGTATTCCCAAGAGTCAATAGAGACCAAGACATCCTCCACAATCCCTTCGGGAGTCACGGTGGAGCGATCTGCTAATTGCAGTACTGTCGAGGTCTTCCTCAAGGAACCCTGAAGATTAAGCTTGAGCATGGTATCCCTGGTCATCACATTAATGGCAGCCCCCAGATCGATCAAGGTGTGAGGTATAATGGTGCCATTGATGTGAACATCTACTACAGGACTTCCAGGATCTAGGTACTTTGGGCAGATGACTTGTCCTAACATAAGGTCAGACAGTTGTCCTATGACATTGATAGTTGAAGCATCTTTCTTCCGTCTGCCTGGGTGTTTGAAACACTTCTCCTTAACCAGTTTGTTGTATATTGGCACATCCTTGATGGCTTGGAGAAGTGGTATCTTTACACACAACTGCTTGAGCTCACCCAGAAGCTCATCCTCCTCTGGGTTGGGTTGTGTGGTGGCTGTTAGTCTCTCAGGAAAGGGTGGAATAACCTTCGGTTCACTTTCCTGTTTATCTTCCTCATCCTCCGGGGGAGGAGGTTGGCGATCTGGTAGAGTCTTTCCAGACCGAAGATTGATCTCCTGGATCTCCACCGCATAGGTAGGGCATGAGGTTTCCCTAGTGTGTACCTGCTGGGCCTGTCTATTGTTGGGGTTCGGGTTCGGTTGAGCAGGCATTTGAGGTTGCCTTGGAGGAGCAGGAGGTAATGGCTGAGGTTGAACTGGTGGTGGAGGCAAGATGGCAGGAGGAGTGTTGTATTGAGGCCTCCACCTCGATTGAGGTGCATTCCATTGAGGCTGTGGCTGGGCATGTGAGTGATATGAATGAGAAGTAGGTTGAGTGGGGTACTGAGGTGGATAAGACCATGGAGGAGGCATGGACCATGAAGGATGAGCAGGGGGACCCCAGGAAGGCATAGGAGTCGATTGGTTGGGGCTGTAATAAGCTTGAGATGCCCCTTGCATCCCCTGCTGATAAGGTCTAGATCCCTGTGGCCTCCTTTGGTTGAGGTAATAGAGAGGTTCAGTGGGAGCTTCTGTCCCTTGGTACATGGCTTTAAACCCAGGTAAGGTTGGACACTGATTTGTGGGATGGTCCTCCTCACAAACGAAACACACTTCAACCGAATGCAATGGACATTCGTTTTTAGGGTGTCTACTTGTGCACCTAGGGCAGAAAATAGCCAAGGCTCTCTCAGCTTCTTCTTTCTTTTTCTGAATCCTGAATGTATCAAGCTGCATAGCAATGGTCTGTCTCACCTCACTCTTAAGATCTTCTAATTGATTTGCAAGCTCATGTTTGGAGAAAGGGACACTAGTTGAGAGGTGGTTTCCTCTACCTCGTTTCCGAGCTGCCCTGGAGTGGTTTCTAAACACAGTCTTGATGTCCTCATAAGGCAGTTGGTAAATGTCCCCCCCAGCTAACATGTGAAGGGTATCTAAGAGGTCTTCAGGGACTCCTCGGAGCAGGACCAACTTGAGGGATTCAGGATCAAGTGTGCACCTGGCCCGCTTATAGCTTAGTTGGAACCTCTCCTCATAATCCTCTAAGGACTCATCATTTCCCATGGACATCCGAAAGATTTCCCCCTTTGTTTCCTTGGACCTACAGTAATCCCGGTACTTGGTGTTGAAAGCTTGCTGCATTTGAGCCCAAGTGGTGATATTATTCCCAGGTAAGCCCATGAACCAGCATAGTGCTGCATCCTTAAGAGTGGAAGGGAAAAGTTTCAAATTTTTCTCATCTTCAGTATAGTCATAGGTTCTACAAAGGACAGCAAACTCAAACAGGAAGGTATCCGGATCTTCAGTGGTCAGCCCATGGAAGTGAGGTAAGGCGGAGGGGCTAATGTTCTTCATCTTCATCTCTCCATTGGTCTCTCGGATGGGGAAGGCACCTTCTATTCTCTCATCTTCTCTCCTATTGTCAGCCATAGCTTCCAATGGAGTGGTCTCTAACTCTTCTTCTACTATAGGATCTTTGGATATCTCAGGATGTTCACCTATAGGTTCTTCTGGGTCACTGTCACCAAAGAAGAGAGAAGGGTGACTCAGTGATGTGGTGGGGGTGTTTGGTAGGAATTTGCCTGATCTATCTCGGTTCCTACGAGGCATGAAATGGAAAAGACTTTCTTTTTCTTTTGATTGTTTTTGCTTTTCTTTTCTTTTGGTACCTGCAAAACTAAGACAGATTGATCTACAACTAACTATGAAAGATGCAAAATTAAAATGAAAGCAGGAAAGAACTATTCTACTTTGCTCAAATGAAATTGCAAGAATGGAAATGCTAGTCTACGCTTGCAGAAAGGAAATGCTAATCTATGAAAGCAGGAAATGCTAATCTATGAAAGCAGGAAATGTCTATGCTACTTTTGCAAAATGGAAATGAAGTAAACTACTTAGCAGAAGGCAAGAGTAAGAAAGTAGAAGAAAAGCAACAATTACTAATACTCTGACGCTTCCCCGGCAACGACGCCAAAAAGATGGTGGGCTCCAGTATTGTAGCAATAATGCTACAACTCCTGGAGCTTCCTATCTCTAATTTTATCAACCCGGTAGTTCGTACAAACTTGGAAGCGACGGTGCTGTATGCACAAGTACTAGCTCTTGTCGCAGCTGTCACTTGGTCAGCTGGCACAAGTCCGCTAGGGCTCAAGCCAACTTCTATAGGCTCACAGAAGAAGATTTATGAATGATGGACGAAAGCTAACTTAAAGAAGACTAATCTAGTTGCAGAAAGGAACTGAAAGTCAACAAAGCATGAAAATCCTAGTAAACCCTAATTTGACTAGCTAGGCCCTTACAATGCAAAACTATGAATGAAACTTCTACCAATGATGCCATTACTTGCAGTGAACTGAAATACATGCATCTAAGCTACTTGCATATGAAAAGACATGTTTTTGTATGTTTTCATTGAGTGGTTGGATTTATTGTGATGATGCTTTTGATTAGGGTTTGTTTGTGCAGGAGCGGTTGGAATGGAAGGAAAGCATGGGCAAGGTCAGGATGGCTAGGGGAGGTCCCAGAGGGTCTCTAGCATCGATCCACAGAAGTCTACCACATTCGGATGCTCAGCAACCGAGTTTGCAGGCTTCTACAGGAAGTCTGCAGGGGATCCTACAGGAAACTCAGGGATTTCTACAGGAAGTCTGTGCAATTCTACAGGATGTTTGGCCGTGGAGGTTTTGGGAGATGGTGAAGTGTTGGAGTGGTGTGGGAGGATAGGTGAGATGGAGATGGAGCTGGTGACGACTCAGGAGCAGAGAAATCAGATGGAGGAAGAGTGTATGCAGGGGTTTGATGGCTTGGAAGGATGGGATCAACGAAAGGTTAAGTAAATGAAGCTACGTGGCAATAGATGAGTTGGAGGATAAATGAGCTGGACAGAGGCCGAGTAGGTGGATTGAGGAGAGATCAAGAAGAAGAAGAAGGAAGTGGAATGATATGGAGCAGCGTAAATGAAACAAATGACTTATGCACCAAAAAGCGAGAATTCATTAACCTATGATAACTGTGCCATGAAACCTATGAACAGCAATGGAAAACCAAGAAAGGAAACTCATGCATGGAAGTGGAATGTAGAAGTATGGTTCAATATCAAAAGTGCATGGATGGATCTTCAACGAAAATGTCTATGTTGCAGCTTGCATGGAAGTGAGAAGAACTGCGTTTCTTTTTGGTGGTTGGTTATGGACTGCACCCCAATCCCTAACAGAGATGGCAGTGAGCCTTAAAAACCTTTTGCTGGAGCTCCAATAAGTTATAACTATCCTCCTATCGAATCTAAGTAACTGAAAGCAAATTCACCATGAACTAATCCTATTCAATCTCATAAAAAAGACTAAATTAACAGACTGTAAATTCGAATTGCATGTTAAAGTAAAAACTCAAAGTGCTGGAACGAAATGCAAACAACATTACAACACCGAGGAGATCTATTGCTCTCAGGTTGGGCCCTAACCTGAGAGCTATAGCTCCCGTAGAAACTCAGAATGAGATCAAAATCTACCTGCCTTTATTCATAAACGAAAATCTGATGTCATGCCAAAACTGGCTTACAAAAGGAACAAACACCGAGCTGTAGCTCGTACTTCTAAATTACAAGAGCAATACAAAAGTTCAAAAAAGCTCCTATCCAAGGCTACGGCCTCAGTATTTATGCAAAATGATCATCCAACAGATGTCCTTGATTTGTGGAGCTCGGCTGTCCAACTGAAGGTTAAACTGCTGATCTTGTAGAACAGTTATAACTGTTGTTCCTGTAGAACAGTTGGCTGCCTCTAAGCTCGGTGGGGAGATGGATTGGAGCTCAGAGCTATGGTGGGAATCACGAGGAGGGTCCCCAAGACTGTGGACATCCTCTCCTAAAAACCAGCAGTGCCACCTCATTGTCTCCTTGTCTCCTTTCTCGTGGTCTTTGCTCCCTTTTAATGCCAAAAACCTGAAATCACCATGTATTAGTCACGTAGATAGAATGCCTACCCTTCTTCCTACAAACAACACGAATAAACCAAGAAATGAATGCATAAGCAATAAAAAATGAATGGTTTGAGCAGAGCAAGTAGGCCAAATGAGCCCAAATTGTACCAAAAATTGGGGCTCATCAGATAAGGACCCATAGATGGATGCAAATCACCAAATCCAAGGGGGTAGAGGATATTGGCCACATGGATAACCAACTTAAAGAGATGGGAAGGGAGCTAAGTGCTGTAAGAAATAGAGAAGCAATCATAAGAACTCACTTGGAAACAGAAAATGAGCTGCTAAGAAGATAGCTGCAAGAAAAGGAAACACAATTGGCATGCATGGTCAGCTGGTCTATGGAGGCACTACAGTACAGAACACCAATAAAATCATATGGAGTATACCTCAAAGACCAGTGGCTATAGTTTCAAATCAAAACTTTGGCACAGAGAGGCACAATGCCTTTTTAGGATTACAGATAGTTCACGGACCTATGTGACCAAAGTTTAGCAGAAGACAAGGCAAAGATAGCAGAGTTCTATTTGAATAACATGGTCCTCACCGATATGAAACTATGGGATCCCAATGCTAGGCTAGGGGACCTGCAGCTAATGTCCATGGCCTCATGGATGAATCATGAGGAGAAAAGGGAAACATAAATAAAAAAGTTGATGGAAAAAGAGAAAAATGAGCCCCTATTGATTAGAGCTAAGCCATTAGACCCCATGGCTCTCATCAGTACACACCAGCTGCTTGCAAATAATCCTTAAAGTGCCCCTAAGTATATCAAATTATGATCAGGCTTAGGCCATTGTACATTTTGAGGACATGGAAAGATTAATTGGATATGACTGTATGCATGCTTGTATGTGGAGGTGGAATACACTACCACATAGCTTGCAGATAAAGGAGTATCACTCCCCAACAAGGATGAAAGAAGAATTAAGGAGAGTGCCATTGTACAAGCACTCTATGCAAAGTTTGAAGGTCAATTGGATTGGCCTCAAACTAAGTCCCCCATTGCTGCTAGGACTGCTAGAGGGCATAAAAGAGGAAGAAGAAGAACAACAGTGGGAAGAAGAGGATAAAAAGGCAGGATTCCATGATAAAGTAGAGGATCTCACATTAGAAGCATGGGATGTCAAGGAGGTCATCAGGGCCATCAAAGATGAGTAGGTGGACTAGTTGCTCAGAGGATGAGCAACACATTCAGTAGGGGGTGATGATGAGCCCCACAAATGGGTATTTATATGTGCTCATTTTTCCTCCTAACTTAGCTTAATCCACCATTCTCATTAGTTTATTGCATGTTTTTTATTATATTTATGCTAATAGAGTGAGTTAGGTTGGTCATTATGCCATGGAGTCTAATGTGTGCTTAATGCAGATTTTTGGTCAATTTTGGAGACAAAGTCAAAGATATAATGGACATTTTGCAGAAAATATTCGAAGAAAACAAGGGAGAGGATTTATAGGAGGGTGTCCCCCTCATTTATGACTCCCTACTTCGAATTCTCCTTCAGGAAGCTCGGAGCACAAGTAGCCACATCAATGCACCAAAGAGGCAGCCGAGCAAGTGGAGGATAACTTCTGTCTATCTCAAGTTTTGGGAGCCAAGCCTTCCTAATTTTAAGGAAGCTATTGGGAGCTTCAGTTGTATAAGTAGAGAGGCCTAGGGCCTCATTAGGTTGTTGAATGTTAGTCAAATTTTCAAACTTTTGTCGCAGTTTTTCTCTGCTCAACTTCAAGCTTATTTTTGTGGCAGTTTCATGTAATCTTATTGTTATTTTGATAATGAAGATGAGATTGTTTTTGAGATAGCACTGAGTTACCTCAGAGTGCTAAAGCTCTTGTTTTAGGGCCCAATATAAGCATCCAAGCACCTCTTGTTTTGTATTTATATGCTTTGTTTCAGTTTATGAATTAGTTGCTATTAGATAGATTTATTTCTTAGTTAAGGATAGGTTGTTTTTGGTGATTTAAAAGGTTGTTTCCATTTTAGTTTGCTGTAGTAGGTTGAATAGTGATAGGAAAAAGATACAAAAAGGCCATCAACAGAGTCTTGGCCTCCTTTCCTCCCTCTGGGACCATGAACTGAGACCAAGACACTTTTGCTGCCACAAAAAACACAGATTTGTCTTTTCCATAGGATTTATAGTGTTGCAGTTTGTTAGAAGGTTCATGTTTTTCTATAAATCTATTTCCCCATCCTCATTTCTATATTTGCAATAAATTTCCTTCCATGCTTCCTTTCCATATATCATTGTTCAGCATTTACTTTCCTAGATCAAAATTTAGCTTAGCTTGATGCAAAGTTCTATTTTTTGGTGTAGCTAGTTTCTTTGCGTGCTTAATCTCAGTGTTTTATTTTCAATTCTCTGGAAGCACATCTCTGCTCACAATAATTCAGCCAATCAGCCATCACCATCTCCCTTTGATCTATGTTCCACAGGTCATCCAAAGTCCCTCACAAATTTTCCTTAATTTTTTGCACTTTTCTCATAAACTTTCCTCTCTTTCCTTGAACAAATCCAACCATATTTCTCTTCCCTAATCCTTGTTGATGAACCCTAGAAACCTTAACACATCCTCCTAGCCATCAAATACTCTTTCCACCCATTTCCCTACCTTCAAAACCCTCTAAAATAGCTCTCGACATCCTCCTGTAGACCTCCTGTAGATCCCGTGCAGCCTCCTGTAGATTTTCCTTTAGGTGTCGTTTTGAAGTCCGATTGCAGGAAAAGCCTCCAGAAGGCCACCTGGGACCTCCTAGGACCCATCCAAACCTTCCTACACCTCTACAAACTCCAAAGTCATCCTCCATCACCACCTGATCACTACCACAGTTGCAAACAAATAAATTACATGCATGACAATTTCACCTAAAAATACATAAAAATCCAAAAGATGTTTTTTTTTCTCATTTCCTTCTAGAAATAGCTTGAGTAGATGTTGTTTGCTTCCTAGATTAAGTAATAGCATTCATTTCATGGTTTTTCATCTCTCTTTCTACAAAAATAGGATTAGTTGGTTAATCAGGGTTTTCTTGGTTTACTTTACATTTCAGTCTTCTTTTCCTTTCTACAAGTAGAGTAGCCTTTGTAGAGTAATCTTTCCCATCTTTCATCACATATAGAGCTTCTTCTGGAATCCATAGAAGTTGGCTTGAGATCCTAGTGATCTTGCGCCAACTGACCAAGTGATAGCCTGCAGTAAGAACCAATACTTGTGCATACAACACCGTCGCTTCCAAGTTTGTTACGAATTACCGGGTTGATAAAAGTAAAGTAGGAAGCCCAAGAGTTGTAGCATTATTGCTGCAATACTGGTGCTCACCACCTACTGTTGTTCCAAGCGTATGACTTTGAAGTTATTGTGAAGCTAGGATGATTGAACGCAGGACCTGATCATCTGTCGTGCATTGAAATGGGAGAGGAACCTACTAATTTGGAGGAAGGGCTAACTGACGCGTAGCTCTTTGCGATGCATGTTGTGGAAATCCACTTTGAATATATTATCCACTTCTTGATGATAGGATCAACTCCGAAACGTTATACAAGTCAACAGAAGAAGGAATTGGTAGTGCGCGCGACAAACTTTTCTATCATTGCAGTGCACTTGTACAAAATGGGGTTAGAGAAAATATTGCGACGTTATGTGCCTGACTTTGAACGAAGCAGTATCCTCATTAAGGCTCATGGAGGAGCTGTAAGAGGACATTATGCAGGGAAAACAACAATGCATAAGGTTCCACGTGCTGGGTTGTGGTGGTCAACCCTACATAAGGATTCAAAAGAATATTGTAGGGCATGTGACACATGTCAAAGGACTGGTAGGTCGACACAGAGGGATGAACTACCTCTGATGCTGTAGGTGATGTTAAAACCATTCGAGAAATGGGCAATTGACTTTGTGGGTCCAATTCAGCCTCAAGGAAAGAATATGGGTGAGTGATACATCATCACCATGACTGAGTACTTGACTAGGTGGGCAAAGGCGCAACCTATGAAGGACTGTATAGGCGTGAAAACAACAAAGTTTATTTTTGAATATGTGTTGACAAGATTTGGCTATCCAAAGATCTTGATGAGTGATTGTGGTATGCACTTTCTTAATGAAACAATTAGCGCATTGACAGAAGAATTTCAGGTTGTATCATCCGAAAAGTATGCCTTATCATCCGTAGGATAATGGGGCGGTGGAAGAATTCAATAAGATACTAGAGAGCGCACTGATGAAGGTTTGAAATTCTTAGAGAAATGACTGGGATGTGCATGTACCCATGGTGCTATGGGCCTACAGAATGACTTGCAAGAAGTTGACTGGGAAAATTCCTTTCAGACTCGTGTATGGTGTAGAATCTATGTTGCCAGTGGAATACATTGTACCTAGTCTACACATAGTGGCACTCACAGGAATTGTGGACCGTGGAGCACTGGAAAAGAGGCTCGCATATCTAGTAGAGCCTGAGGAGCACTGATTTCTAGCTAGATTTCATCAACAAGTTCAAAAGGAACATGAAAAGGCATGACACGATTGGCACATCAAACTACGCATCTTCAAGGTAAATGATCTGGTCTTGTTACATGATAGTAAATTTGAAAAGTTTCCAGGGAAATTTTGGATGCATTGGCTAGGGCCATATGTCATCAAGGAGATTACCGATGGTGGAGTAGTTCAACTGGTTAAATTGAATGGAGAACCCTTTCCAGGGAAGGTGAATGGTAGCTGGTTGAAGCCATACACTGGTGATCCAACTAGGTGACTATATGAGGGAAGCATAATCTTAGTGCTTTAGGCAGTTGAAAGGAAGCATTGGACTATAAACTACACTGCCCGGGTCGGAGAGCTGCACGATCGAGGAATTGCACAGAACAAAGATATGTCACAGAGTCTGCAGAAGTGCGCAGGGAGATACCTTGCCAAAGGAAAAACCATGTAGGATAGCTGAAAAGTGACTATTAAAGTCACTGTTCATGATTTGACGATGAAAAAATGGCCAAAGGGAGGGGGGCGCATTTAAGTCGAAATTTATGGACCAGATATTTGAAAATCTATCGCCAATATAGCATTAATGAACCAATTTTTGGGGGAATGGTCGGATTTGAATTAAAAAGTGCCTATAAATTATAGGCAGCTTGCTAGTGAAAAACACCTGGCATTTTGAGAATTGAGTTGTTGAGCTGTCAGGTGCACATGAACTGTGAAACCTTTGAAGTTTTGCTAGAAAGTTCCATATTTGAGATATTGCCATAGGCGACACAGGAGTTGTTGCATAGCATCCTGTCGATGGCCACAGAAGCTATGAGCATTGAAGTAGTGAAAACCGAGGGAGCTGTTCTAGAGGTGGCTATGGCAACAGAGGGAGATGCCTCGGATGTTGCCCCTGCGAAAGTGCCTAAATCCCCTAGGACACCCCGGCCAAGGCCTACGCCTACCCAAAAGGGGCCAAAACCAAAGAAGGACAAGCAGAAAATGTCATGCCAGTGTGTGCATCACCTAAGAGGCCAAGGAATTGAAAGAGTAGGTAGATGCAACTCAACACAAGGAAGCTGTGCTGAAGGCTCGCTCGAAGCCTTAGTTCGATGAGGCCAACTTGATCATGACCACTATTGAAGGAAAGCTGGCTAGTCTACAGGAGACTCAACAAAAGATTAAGTCAGAGAGCGTAGGTTCAACAACAGAGCAATTGGTCGAGGAGACGAAGCAGGTGGAAACACAGTGCACCGCCAAGGTAGAAGTTGTCCAAGTCGAGCTGGGAGGTCTTCGCGACAAGATGTTTGCACCAGATGAGTGACTCGAGGGTGATTCACCATGTTTGTGTTGGGGGCTTGTTCGGAACGGGTCCTCTCGGGGTCAATTTTGGGGTTAAAAACCCAAGTTTTGGGGCAGAAGGATGAAGTTTGTATAAAGAGATGTAAAGTCTCCGCATTTTGTGGTCATGGAGCATGAAGATATCTAAAGTCAAAAATGGATTTCCACCCTTAGTTTAGATGTGTTGTGTTGGTTTTGGATATCCTCCCTTAGTTTGCGAATCATGGGATTGTATAAAAAGGAGGTCTTAAGAGGAGTCTAGGTTAGTAGTAGAAGAAAAAATGACGTGAAGTAGAAGTAATGGATGAGTCTATAAAGAACTAAGAGTGAGAGTCTTAATGTAGGAAGAGGCTCTGCAGATGAGTGCACATAGGCCTAGGGTAGAAGTCCACAGATGAGTGCGTGAACCCCTGTAGCTGTTTGCATAGGGCAGATAGAGTCTGTATTGGGAATTTGAATAATCAATAAAGAGAAGTATTCTGAAATTACTATGTACTTTCCATCTATGTGTGCGTTATTTTACTTCTGTTATGGATGTTGTGATTATGCTATTTTGAATACTGGGGTTGTGAATTAATGCTATATTGATGCGTGAATATATGTATTTCAATTTGTCATATGAACACAAGTAAGAATATTTGTTTACGCGAAGATAATCATAATGCATGTTAAAGTTAACTAATACTTAAGCTAATATGGGTAAACACAGAAGTAAGACTAATTATAGAAGCACGTAAGCACCTGATATATCTATTTAGGGTCCGCGGAGGATAACTAGAGACTTCCATAGAGGCTCCAAGGATGAATAAGAGAAGTACATTTATAATCCCTAGAGGGCTTATCGATCTACGTGAAGGTAGAGTCAAGGTCTAAAAACTGACATCACAACCTTCTCAGGGTGCAGAAACTTGGTTCCTATATCCCCCCATACTGCTTCGGGTGAGCCTTCAGTCCGCGCTCTGTAGATTAATGCCAAAAGGGCCAGTAGTGTAGGGATTTGCTTGGATGCTTAACGCTGAACCTGGGTCAAGGCCCATCAAGACAATAATTTCCCCAAAGTACATTCTTTGCATACACCTTGCTACTCAAGTTCTCTTTTGGGGAGGCATGTGGTTATTTGTTGAATAATATTCAGGGTTCCATAATGAGAATGGCCAAGTCTTCTATGCTAAAGTTCACCAACATTGGGGCTCTGCACCTTCTCTGACTTTGTGCTTAATGCAACACATTATTCCACATCTAGCTTATATAGGTTCTTCACATGAACCCTGATCTGCTTCACCTATCCCGTGGCTATGTGTCTCAGGAATGCCTTTCCTTTGCTGAAGATCACATCATAACCACGGTCTTCCAAAACTACAACAGAGATGAGATTTTTCTTTAGGCCCAGAACGAACATGACATCCTTGAGCCTAAGAGGGGAGCCTGAATCCATTTGAAAGGTGATTGTACCAATCCTGGTCATGTTGTATCTTCCGTCATCCCCCAGCTCAATGTGCATCAACAATTATTTCTCATCTAGGTCACTAAAAAACTCTCTACACCCTATCATGTGGAATGATGCACTTGAGTCCAAGTACCATACCCTGCCCATCACTATGCTCACCATGCATGTGATAAGGGTAAAGTCAAGCTCAAACTGTGAAGCCAAGGCTTCACCTGCTCCTCCTCCTGAGGCCTTCTTGCTTGCCTTTTTGTTTGGACACTTTATGGCATAGTGCCTAAATTCATGACAATTGAACTATTTAATTTTAGACAAATATTTCTTCTTGCCCCCTTGGTTGGATTCTTGTTTGGTTTGATATTTATTCCCTTTTCCATTCTTTCCCTTTCAAACCAATGCAAAATTTTCTTCATCCTTGCCCTTGGATGAAGTCCCATCTTTGGTGTTCTGCCTTATTTCCTAATGTACCAAATTAGACCATAAACGTTCCCAGTTCAGTAGTTTCTCCCTCCCGTTCACTGAATCTTGATAGCTATGCCAGCTCTTGGGAAGGCCTAAGAGGGCTAGGTTTACCAAGTCATCTTCTACAACATTAACATCAACCCTAATAAGTTCATCACAAAATTGTGTGAACTTGCTCAAATACTACGAAATAATGTTGTTCTTCTACATCTTGGTATTTTAAAGTTTATCCTTGAGCACCAGCTTCCTGTGGTCACTACTATTATCGAAAAAATCTCTCAGTGCTTTCCACATTGCGAATGAAGTTTCTTTCTAGTGGAGATTTGAGACAATGTGATCCCATAACCCCTACAACATTATTCTCCTCACATTGGCTACATCTTTCTTCCAGTGAGCAAGGTTTTGGGCATCAAATGCTTGTCGTTTTTCAACATTTTTCTTGATGTATTCTACCAAATCCATTGTCATCCATTACTACCTCGATGTGATCCTGTTATACAACCAGTTCACGAAATAGAACAAAATATAGGTAAACGACTTCAAAATATACCTCTTCGAGGGGTCAACCTCCTCTACATTACACAAATGAACAATTCTTTGATGATTCAAATGACAAAACTTCCTTTCTATATATAAGAGTCTAAGGGGTCACAATATAAGAAAAGTCGACATAACAATAATAATATAAGGGCACAAAAATAACCATAGTGGGCTTCTATGGGGCGCAATAATAACAATGTGGGGACAACTGGGGCACAACAATAACAATAAGGGGCTACAATGACAATAGTAATTGGGGAATCATTAGTATTATAGGGACTTAACATGCCCCTCTCCTTCAAAAAAGTGTTGTCTTCAATTCTTGAATAGTTCTTGATCTTTTTGTATAAAATTATCATCCTCCCATGTGGAATCTTCAACGGGTAAGTTCTTCCACTTTATGAGATACTTTGAAATTGATCAATTTCATAGCTACCAAGTTCTTGTTTCTGTGACTGCTTCAGGTTCCAATATGATTTTTCCTTCCTCATCAAGTTCTGGCAATATTGTTTTAACTAGGAGCTTGTCACCTATAACTTTCTTTAATTATCCTTCTTAGCTTGCTTGAGGGACATTTGTTTGTATGGTTGTAGTCGTACAAATACCTAGTCACCTACATCAAAACTTCTTTCACTGTGATGTTGAATGCCTGTTGTTTCATTCTATTCTGCGCCAAAGTGAGGTTATCATTTAAGAGTTGGAGAACCTATTGTTGAAGCTCGATGTGATCTTCCACTGATTGAAAATAAGAATTTTCTCTTAAAGATGTTGTGATGGACGGTGGATGATATCCATAAAGTGCCATAAATGGGGTCATTTTTGCTACAATATGGAAGGAAATGTTATACCACCATTCAGCCAGACGCAACCACTTGACCCATTGTGTTTGTCTATCAGATACTAAGCAACGAAGATATCCTTCTAAACATTTGTTCACTATCTCAGTTTGGCCATTAGATTGAGAATGATAAGATGAACTATGATGTAACTGAGTACTGAGACAAGAAAATAATTATGTCCAAAAATTTCCAGTGAAAATGGGATCTCTATCACTTACAATAATCTTTGGGTTTTTATGTAGCTTTTGAGTTGTTTCCATAAATTAAGTAGCAAATGTACTGGATTTAAATGGATGAGATAATGCACAAAAGTGTGCATACTTGGTAAGTCTATCAACTACCACCATGATGACACTCTTTCCTTCGGACTTGGGTAAACCTATGATAAAATCCATTGAAACCTCCTCCCAACATTGAATTGGAATGGATAAAGGTTGTAACAGACCCAAGGTCTTAATTGTCTCAACTTTATTTTGTTGGAAAACCAAACATTCCGCCACAAACCTTTGAATATCAGATTTAAGGCCATCCCAAAAAAATTCCTTCTTAACCCTATGGTAAGTTTTTAAAAATCCTGAGTGCCCTCCTAAGGGAGAGGTGTGCAATTCTAGAAGAATCTTTTGTTTGAGTTGGGAATTCTTATAGAAGTAGAAGCGATCTTTGTACCATAATGAATCATATTTCCAGCGAAATGTATAAGATGTACTGGGATCTTGCTGCAACTTTTGAATGAGTGCCCACACTTCTTCATCATGCTTCCATTCATCCCTTGCTTCATTTATCCAATCTGGTTGGATGATAGAGATGGCACAAAGAAACGCTTTCACATCCTCATCCTTTCTTTAAGGTGCATATGCAACAAAATTTTGCTTCCCTTTTTTGTAGATGATTTCAAAGTCATAACCCAACATCTTTGTGACCCATTTTTATGTTCTTTTGAAGATAATATATTTTCTAAAATGTATTTAAGACTATCATGATATGTTTTTACCTTGAAGTGTCTTCCCATTAGGTAAGGTTGCCATTTCTTAAGTGCATGTAGTATTGCTAGGATTTCCTTCTCATAAATAGCTTTGTGTAAATACTTTCCTTTGATTGGACGACTTTCAAAAGCAATGTGTCTTCCTTTTTTCATTAAAACAATGCCAATTCCATTTCTTGAGGCATCACATTCCCCCATAAAGGTTTTTATGAAGTCTGGCATAGCTTATACCGGTGCTTGGAACATTGCCTCTTTAAGATATTGAAAGGCCTTCATTGCTGTTGGAGTCCAAGAAAATGCATCTTTCTTTAGTAATGTTGTTAGAGGTGCTACTATTTTCCCATAATTCTTAACAAACTTGTGATAATACCTTGTCAACTTGAAAAATCCTCGTAGATTCTTTATGGTTGTGGGGATTTTCCATTCCTTAATGGCTTTAATTTTGCTAGGGTCTACCTTAACACCTTCAAGAGATACAATATGACCTAGATATTCCATCTCCTATACTCCAAAGAAACATTTGGAGGTTTTTGAATATAATTGTTTCTCCTCAATAGTTTGAGCACGCTGTCAACATGTTGACCATGATCCTCCCAAGACTTGCTACAGATTATTATACCATCAAAAAATACTAACACAAAATTTCTAAGGAAGGGTTTGAAAATGGAATTCATCAAACCTTGAAATGTAGAAGGTACATTGGTAAGGCCAAAAGGCATGAACAAAAATTCATAATGACCCTTATGAGTTGTAAATGCTGTTTTCAGAATGTCTTCAGTCTTCATTCTGATTTGATGATATCCTAAATGAAGATCCAACTTGGTGAAGTAAATTGCTCCATATAATTCATCCAATAATTCATCAATGATAGGAATGGGAAATTTATCTTTAATAGTGAGTTTGTTGAGCTCCCTATAATCCGGACACATGCGCCATGATCCATCCTTCTTGTGCACCAATACTACTGGAGTAGAGAAGGAACTTTGACTAGGTTGGAATATACTAGCCTCTAGCATTTCTGCAACCATACATTGAATTTCACTCTTTTAGGCATATGGATATTTATAAGGTCTGATGTTTGGAGGAACACTTCATAGAATCAAATGAATAGCATGATCATGATCATGAATAGGTGGGAGGCCTTTGGGAGTCTCAAACACCTTGGAATGATCATCCAATACTTTTTGAAGATCTGGAGAAATATATGATTTCAATGTGGGAACTTCTAGTGAACATAATTGTGAAATTACGCTCCGTTGTTATTTCTTTAGAAGCTTTTTCATGCCATTATAGCCAATTATCTTTCTCGATTTCCATGCGATACCCCTTAATTCAACTTCCTTTCCTTCCCAACAAAATTTCATGAAAAGTTCTTGAAAATTAAAAACTATCATACCCAAAGATTGTAACCATTGGAATCCTAGTACAACATCAACACCACCCATTGGAATAGAAAGCATAGGACTATTCAATACATATTCTCCCATGGATAGCTTGATATTATGGCACTTTCCAGAGAAATTTACGGTTCCTCCATTTGCAACCATCACTTGACACTCTGTTGCTGGATATAGGAAGCAATTCAATTCCTTGGCTATCTTACAATGAATAAAATTATGGGTACTACCAGAATCAATCAACACTATTACCTTTTTCTTCTTGATATGTCCTTCTATCTTGAGAGTTTGAGGAGTAGTAATTCCTGCCAATGGATTATAAGATATGGTTGGATTCATTTATTCTTTCTCTAGGGTTGATTATCGATGTATATCCTCTTCTTTTGACGTTTATTGTTCCTTTTATTCCTCCTCTTCACAGTCTATGTAAGATAATTTATTCTTAGCACACTTATGGCCTTTAGTGTATTTGCTATCACAACTGTAACAAAGCCCCTTTTCTCTTTTTTCTTCCAATTGTTGTGGTGTCATCCTTGTAGGTTGTGGAAGGCTAGGGGTAGAAACGCTTCCATATTTATAGTTGTGAGTGGTAGGCTTCCTTGTTGACATAACTTTGCTTTCAATTTTTCTTGCCAACCTGAATGCCTTCTCAATGAATTAGGTTCCCAAAGGCAAACCTCATGTTGTATGTTATCCTTTAAAGTCCCTATGAACACATCAATCCTATGCTCCTCTGGAATATCATTTACCCTTATATTCAATTTTTGGAAGTCCTCAATGTGCTCCACCATTGAACCATTTTGTTTGAGATTTATCAATTGGCTAAAGAGGTGTTTCTCTTTGTATCCTCATAATGTGCTATGAAGTTGCAATGTGTACCTTTTGTGTGTGTTTGCACATTATGGAGATTGAAATATTTTTCCATCTGTAGTATCCATGTTATGAGATACTTGCCATCAAACTTCCTCATATCGATCTTTGGAACATGATGGGTCTTTATTCCAAAGTTAGAGTCTATGAAATCATGATTAACATTTCTTTTTTTCTCATCATGAGTTTCCTCTACTACCTTTTTGCCATTAGGAAGCCTTTCTTGTAGCAAATTTGTCAAGCTTTCTTTCAAACCTTCCACGTCTTTCTTCAAATATTCAATGTTGTCCCTCTTCCAATCATGATTAACATTTCTTTTGTTCTCCTTATGAGTTTTCTCTACTACCTTTTCATCATTAGGAAGCCTTTCTTGTAGCAACTTTTTCAAACCTTCCTTCCAACCATCCATGTCTTTCTTCCAATCTTCAATGTCGTCTTTCAAACAATCAATCTTAGATTCTGTTACTTTTTGCAAGAGAGAAATTTGTTGCACTTGGTCTCGTAATTTTGATATATCATGTTTCATTTCTTCCTCTTCTTCATGTGTCATAGTAGAGCTTTCGGGTTGCTTACTAGGTGTTATCATTTTATTTCTTCGGGGCATCAACTAATGATAATTTTCTTCACTATTCCCTTGATATTATGCAAATTTTTAAAAAGACTACACACCTTGGTTTTTTATTTTTGTAGGAGCTTGATATTAAATATGATGCATCTCTGAAATTTCAGATCTCAAAGGATTAAAATTGCGAACTATGGTATCCCTCTGCGTCCTCTTTCCAATGCCACCAATCTCATTGAAATTGGATTCTCCAAGAAAGAGTTATGTCCAATCTCCCAAGATGACCCTATTATACACTTTTTTAGTAGAGTGAACTTGTACGAAGTACCACGTGTCACTGTTTCCACCTTCGGACCTGAAACTGATACAAAAAAAATTATAGTTCGTCCTCTTTCTATAGCTTCTTACTAAATTTAAATCTGATGATTAGAGAGAAAGTTATGACTATTTTCACAAGCTCACCTATTTGGGATGTAATTTGGGACCATGCAAAAACCATAAATTCCTCATATCATATCTCTGAAAATATAGCAAGATAAGATCTGAAATTTGGACCTAAGGTTTAGAATGATTTCGGCTAAAATGATTTTTTCTTAGCTTCTGAAACTTCCTAGAAAATAAGTTATAGCCAAAATGCTACGATGATTTGTTTGGAGTAGTGAAACCCTAGAATCCAAACCTCTGATACCAAATTTTATGCAACTAGTTCAAAAAATAGAAGAAAAGAGAGGTAAACAACCTCAAAATTAGCCTCTTCAAGGGGGAAACCTCCTTTACATTACACAAATGAACAATTCTTCGATGATTCAAATCAGAAAACCTCCTTTCTATATATAGGAGTCTAAGGGGTCACAATATAATCAAATCCGACATAACAATAATAATATAAGAGCACAACAATAACCATAGTGGGCTTCTATGGGGCACAATAATAACAATGTGGGGACAACTGGGGCACAAAAATAACAATAAGGGGCTACAATGAAAATAGTAATGGGGGAATCATTAGTATTATAGGGACCTAATAGATCCTTCCATGTGATGAAATTAGAGGTGCCTTCCAAGGCACATTCTAGCCTCAACCCGTTGAAGGTCATCTTCTCAGCTCTAAAGAGATTTTGCTACATTGAACTGAAAATTCAATCCTCCTCATAAACAACTTCGAAATTCTTGTTCTACTGTGAATCCTGCTTTGATACCATTTAGAAATTATGGTGTATATTTGGAACTACTCATGAATTTTTAATCAGAATCACAAGACATAAACCTACTCTACTATTATGTGGAAGTTAATTCACAATTTAGAACAAAATCTTAGACATGCAATAAGAAACAACACACATCCACACAATATTTTTCCCGGGGAAATAAATATGCTAAAAACCCCAATGCTCACTTGAATTAATTAGACGAATAGAGATGTATTACAATTGCTTTACTCAATTGAGCACAACCTACAAGTGAATAACCTATCTCTCTGCTCACTGAGAAGATCTGACCTAGACTTAGTCAATTTCTATCATGTTTCTGCCTTTTCTTGAGCCCCTATTTCCTTGCGCAATTCCTTGATAAATTAGGCCCCCATTATTTAGGAATTTCTCCAAAATGGAATGCGCAATTCCCAAGGTTGATCATATGATTGCATGAACCACCTGTACACTTAAGACTAGTCTACAACTGATGTTACATTGCCTTGTAATATCCACCATAGTTGGGGAACTTGAATTCTCTATATGCAGTAGCTATTTTGGGTTGATAGCTCAGTTAATTGGATGATCACTGAGTTTGAATGAAATCCCACTGGACAAATGACCTTCCACTAGTTCGTCTAACAATTAGAAATAGTCTAACTGAGAACAACTTGAGATAATTGACTTTGATTGCTACTAATTAGCAATCACACATACTTAGTTGAATTATAACTCCTCCAACTTGAATTTACTGAGTAAATTAGGTGACACAAGCCATGTCACACAACTTAACTAAATTCAACTTGTCTGCTGATGTGGAAATTTGATTTTTCTCAATTTAATCAAGGAAAAATCAAATTAAGAATTTCTTGATGCATTTTTCAACACTATCAGGGAGACTAAACGACCAAAGAGGTTCTGCAGTTATTTGGCTATAGTGAGAAACATCTGAGAGGTAGAGCCTTCTTGATATGAGGAGGTAGTATATCAATAGGTCTAGAGAGATGCCATGGTAGAAGAGTATGCTTTGACCATGAAGTACGATGTTTGGGAGGTGGTACTAAGATTGGAGGGGAAGTCAATCGTGGCTTTCAGGTGGTTGTATGAGATCAAGTATGCTTTGAATGGAAACATAAATAAGTACAAAGCATGATTTGTGGCAAGATTTTTTTAACAAGTGGAGGGATTTTATTATGATGAGACATTCACACCTATTGTTTGATACACTTTTATTAGAGCAATGATCTCCATTGCAATAGAGATGGGGTGGAAGATCCACTAGATGGATGTGAAGGCCACATTTTTGAATGGATTCCTTAGGAGGAAGTGTATCTTAACCAACCACAAGGGTTTTAGATTCATGGGAGAGAGTCTCATGTGTGCTGCTTAAAGAAGGAACTGTATGGATTGAGGCAAGTTATACGAGCTTGATATTCATAGATAGATACTATTTGAAATAGATTAGTTTTGAGAAGAGTGAGGTAGATCAAAACATGTATTACATTTGTATTGGAGGTGAACCCCTCATTCTTGTACTGTACATTGATGAATTGCTCATGAAAAGAGAGGAGAGACTAATATCTGCTTACAAGTAGGCTCTTGCTTTAGACTACGAGATGAAGGACCTTGTATTGATGCATTATTTTTCTTGGGATGGAGGTGTGGCAGGAGGATGGGCATATCTTTTTGGGATTGGGAAAGTATGAAACTAATGTTCTAAGGAGATTGTGGATAGAGGGTTGCAAGCCTGTGGCTACACCAATAATCACCAACTTCCAGAAGATTAGCACTTCTAAGGGAGAGTTGTTGGACCCCACTTTATATCATCATCTCATTAAATTGTTGATGTGTCTGGTCAACACTAGGCCATACTTGTGTTTTGTTGATAACACTCTTAATCAGTATATGGTGGAGCCTAGGAGAGTGCATTGGACTAAATCAAAGTATGCACTAAGAGATTTGTAGGGGACAATGGACTATGGACTAGATTATTTGTGAGGGGATGGAGTCCACCTAATTGGCTATACAAATTCTGATTAGGAAAGTAACGCAACATACAAAAATAGCACTTTTGGATGCCATTTTAGTTTGGGCTTGAAAATTGTGTCTTGGCTCATTAAAACATAGAGGTGAGTGTCACTGAGTTTTGCAGAGGTAGAATACATGGCAACTAGTCAGGAAAGTTGCCAGGCCATTTGGTTTCACAAGCTATTGGTGGGTCTATTTGGTCAGTGGTTAGAGGCCACCAATATTTACTGTGATAATTAGAGTTGCATCAAACTCTTGTAATAATCTAGTATTTCATAATCAATCCAAACATATTGATATCAGATACCATTTTATTCAAGATCATGTCCAGAGAGGCACAATGAAGCTGAGATACATTTCTATTGATGAGAAAGTTGCAAACATTCTCACAAATTCTCTTATGAGGGGATAATTTGTAGTTTTAGGGACAAGATGGGGGTTGTGAAGAAAACTTTCCTCGCTAAGAAGGAGTGTTAAAACTATCTAGGATAAGTATCCTCCACATTGGCTTGGGGCTGTCATGCGGGAGAATATCCTAAAGTGGCTTGGGAAATAAATTAACTTTATGAGATACAAATTTATGAGATAAAGTGCACTTTAAGTGAAGTTAATGAAAGATTGAAACATAACCATTGGATCATGGGGAGCTAAGATCAAATTTCATATATTGACCTTGGAAGGACAAGAGACATACCCATTTGGACTTTTAAATGACACAAATCTAAAGGAGATCTCATTCACTCATTTGTGTTAGAGACACAAAAGAAGTTGAGAAGGAGGAGGGATTGAATCCCAAGAAGGGAACAAATTTATAAAGAGGAAGAACAACTCAAATTATAATAAAAGGGGTAGAAACTTCTAGGCCAAGAAGGCATGAATTTTGAGGAGATTTCCCCAACAGTCAGCAACAAGCTACAACATGATTTTTGAGGGTAGATTCCAAAATTTATTGCTTTATTTGTACAACAATATTAGCGTAGTTTTCAAGGCATTTGGAGGCATGCAATTCGAGGCATGTTGGGGCACAAAATTTGAGGGAATTATACAACATTTAATGTCACATGTTTCTATGAAAATTGACACAAATTTATGGGAAAAGTGGGCACAAAAATCAAGACAACAAAGGCACAAAATTCAAGGGGGAAGTATGACACAAATTTCAAGTAAATATGGGCACAATTTCCAACAGATAGGCATACATGCTTGAAGTTGGGCTGACAATGTGAATAATGCTTGTGAAAAAGGTGACTACGAATATGTTGTATCCATAATCACTATTGATCCATATGCATATATTATATATGTAATTATGCATTCATTCATTATATATGCAATTACTATCGGTTATAACAAAAGGTTCACTTTTTGGATGCAAGCAACTATTCATTCCATTTCACCAGTGAGCGATGAGTGAGTGTGCACATGGTTTTTTTGCGAGAGAGGAAAGAGTAATATTTAGATAAATTAATAAAAGGGAACAATTTTGTACCTTGGTTTATTTGCGATTCTTTTTCCCTCAAGCTTGATATTTCAGGATTAATGAGTTTATATGTATGCATATTTCATCTTGTCTCAAGAATAGCATTATTCTTATTACTCATCTTGGTAAGCCTTTACCAAAAACTAATGGCATGCATATAATGTGTAAATAACAAACTAAGAAGCTAAAGTTGAACTAACTAACTAGCTGCCTTCTTATGAGCTTAAAGACACCGATGGTGGTATTAGAATAGAGTGAAGGGAAGCTATTACTATTAATGGTGCATTCATTAGTTCTTGAACCCCTTGGAGACTTTTTTATTAGGTTTTTTTATTAAACCCTAGTTTTGACTTTTTAGTGTTATCTAATGCCTCCTGGGGTTGTCATTGGCCATTTACAAATTTAGAAAGAGGACAAAATGTTAGATATTCAGATAAATTGATAAAAGGGAATTATTTTGATCCTTCGATTTATTATAAGAAATATCTCTTTCAAATTCTTTATTTGATGTCAAAAGAACCAATTCCATAGTGAACATTCCTTTCAGTTTAAGGAAGATTTTGGAAACCCTTAGGATTAGAATGATGAGAGTATTTACCATATTGAAGAAATTTCATTCCCCCCTTACACCCCATTCAAAGAGACCAAATTGCCATTGAATAGAAGACATTTCTCTTTGAGAAGGGGAAGTTTTTCCCATCAATGAAACCCCATTACTTATTTATTATTGTTGAAGTTTATTGCTATAAATTTCTCTGAAGCAATGATAAAAATGATTTCTCTCTCTCACTGGTTTTCCCTCTGAGGTTTTTATACTGAAAAATTTTCCAAAAATTTATGAGTTCCGTTGATGAATTTCTTAATTGTATGTTGTTGATGTCAAATTCAAATTTGTCTTCTGTGTTGTTGTTCATAAAAATGAGAGCTCTGTTTGTTGAGTTAAATGCAATTTTCTAAGTAATTTTTATTGGAATAGTTACCTGAGTGTTGACAAAGTGTTTGATGAAAATTCCTAGAAGAGATTTATGAACTATAGGTTAATTTCTCAATGTATTTCCAAACATGGGGCACATAAGCCTTTTGGCCTTTCATCTCCTAGGGTTATGTTTTTGACTATTTATGGTTTCCTCATTATTTATTATGTTAAAAAGGGCCTTTAAAACTCATTGTAATATGCTTTATTGAATGCATATAGCTGTCACCTATTCTTTCATATAATCTACCACCATTTTAGCTAGTCTGTTCCATTATTCATTTTTATAGTTTCAACACTTTCCATTTATTAACAGAAGTCAAGTTTTACTGTATCTCTATGCTATTTGTATAAATTTTATTTGTTCTATCCAATTGTGATATCATTCTCAACACCATGCTTCTCCTTATGTTACTAATTTCATTGGGTCTCCATATCCCTTTAGAGAGATATTTTAATATAATGTTTTGCAATTCTTTTATTTCTTCCCTAATGGATTTTTGTATATATTTCTTGACATTTTTCATTTCTTCCTTATTTTCATTCATCTTGTTTTCTATTTCCTCATTTTCATTTATCTTTTTTCTATTCCTTTAATATTTTCATTCATTGTTCTTTTCCATATATATATTTTAAGTTTTTCTTGACAGTCGGATATATCCACATTTTTCAACATACTACAATCCATATTAAATTTCTTCTCTAATTGAGATAACCTAAATTATAAGTCTTCACTTTATTTATGAGTCAAGGATGGGCCTTTAGTAGGTTTAATTGATGTAGTAGCTTTCTTTGGAATCATTTTTGAAAATAATAATAGTACTCTTCTTTATCACAACTTTTAGTCACAAAGAAAACATCTTCTAATAAATAGCTAGGTCATTCACAAGTTATGTACCTTTAATACATTAATTTGGAGAATATATGAATGGGTGAAGATTTTCTTAATATATATATGAGATTTGAGTCCTTTTTGGATATGAAAGTTGGTCTGTACTACTCTAATACGACTTTTAGAAAATTCTACAAGTGTGACCAAAGTTTGATGTGCCAACTAAAAGCTATGGTAA
Organism: Pinus tabuliformis; assembly: GCA_031772625.1. Taxonomy (NCBI): domain Eukaryota; kingdom Viridiplantae; phylum Streptophyta; class Pinopsida; order Pinales; family Pinaceae; genus Pinus; species Pinus tabuliformis. The sequence goes on from CM062818.1 coordinate 1,952,192,473, forward strand.
GTTTCCCAAAACTTGTTGATTTTTGACTTCTTCCCATGACCACTGTTTTATAACATGCCACATGTCTAATTATTCAAATATAATTATGAAGTTTTTTTTTATTTTTGTGACAATGACCCTCCAAAATTTTTACCTAACTCAATTTTGGAGCCTACATGAACTATCGTTCCAAGTTATCTAGTTTTTTTAGGTTGTTTTTTGACTATCCTTGTGTTTTATCTAAGTGTTGCATCCTCCTGAGTCAATTTTTTCTAAGTGCCGTCACCTTTTTCTTAAGAGAGCTCATGTTAGGCTTATCCAAAGATAGGTGAAGACATAGCTTTTATTGAATTACTATCTAGCTTTGTTTGCCATGCAACACATACACAAAAGCGAGAGAACAGTGCTTTCCTTGGACAAAAGCACATTCCAAGATGGCAAAGGCCTGCACTCTATTTTAGTGCACTCCTTCAAGCTGAACAAATGCGCCCAAGTGGAGTGCACTTCATTAGGCTCAATGAGTGCGCCACTCCTTTGACACGAAGAATTGCACCCTCTTCAACTCATGCATGCACTTTTCTTATTGGATGTGGGCATGCTCCTAGAAAATAGAAGCCCACTTCACTTTACTTAACTAACTCATCCATACGTCGACAAGTGGCGAGAATGCATGGAATGGATTTGTATGTAATCTCCTTATAGTCATTCTTGTGAATCATTCTTGCACATAATCACTCTCATCTGGGTTGAGTGCACTTCTTTGGATCTAGGATCTCTTTCTTGATCTTCATTCTAAGTAAGTTATGCATGTCGATTCTATTTCTTTCCTTTAATATTTTTGCTGTCGATCTTTCTTTCGTTGCTGGAGTTTCACTTCTTTTCAGTTTCTTTGTTGGCATTTTAGTTCATTCTTTACATTACAAGTATCAATTTTCTCTCGTAGGTTGTGATTCTTCACATTCTTCAACTCTTCATGTTCTAGTCATGACTGCGATATAATATATAAGAACTTGTAGATCCTTCCTCTGAGCATTTCAATCATTTTATCTTGATGTTAAACTTGTTCTTGAGTAATTCCAAGATAGAGCACACTTCTGGAAGCGAAGGACTGATTGTGTCAAAAAATTGTGCCCAAAAAGACAAGTTTCCCCTTTGAGCACACTACTTTGGTACGAAGAACTATGCCCTCCTTGAGCACATGAGCACACCCTAAATCCACAAATGTTTTCTCCTTTGTGCTTCGACAGTGCGCCCTGCACCCTCCATGTTCCTCTTAAGAATATGAGCACACTAGGAAGGCTTGAAGCCTGACCCCTTCACCCCTTCAGTGTGCGCCCTTGTGCCCTCTTAGCCTCCTTGAGTGCATGAGTGCACCCCAAAACCACGAATGAACTTCCTTCATGCTTTGACAGTGTACCCCACGCCCTTGGTGATCTCACTCTCTTGCTTGAGCGCATGAGCACACCTTGAAGCTTTGAATGATCCTTGAACTTCCCTTCGTGCTCCGACAATGCACCTTCCTTATTTTGATGGAGATTTATAGGCTGTATAATTAACCATGTCCCGTCATTGATAGGATTATAGTCTCAGCTACATTTGATGGATTTTTGAATATGATATGCTAAGTTATTGCTTGTGATGGATAGGGGATTTCATAAAGCTAATATTTGTCACCATGAGTGTGCTTCCACTTACAGGTGCTCCAACTACTAGTCTCATTACTCTTTCTTTATCTATTGGAACGATGCCTCTTGCTACATGTGGAGTGGCCTCAAAAGAAGCTTTAGACGCAAGCAATAAAGAAGTAGTGGAGATTACAAATCCTCCCATTCCTATTATTACAGACACATAATGCTTCATAGACAAATATATCAAGGTCACGTGGAAATATATTAAAGACACATTCATGCAAAATAAGTTCCCAAAAGATTTGGAAGACAAGGAAGTATATCGTAGTATCCAACGGTCAAGGATACACAAGATTGTATGCAAGTTTCCAGTTATACCTTATGCTTAGGTAATTGAATGCATTCTATCACACATGGATGACTCATATCTGGTGCTTCGTAGTGAAAGTGGTGGTCAACTTACCACCTACTATGGAGAGTGATTTAGGTGGCTCCAGAAATAGAAGTGGCCTTGAAAAAGCTCAATAATAATAGTAATCATATGGAATTAAAACTAGAACCATATCATAGTGCTTGTCGGCCTGATTCCAATGGTGCAAATGACACTCAAATCTGAGTTCATATGCTTAAGACATAGCCGGTCAAAGTTTTGGTCAAACTAGGCCAAGTGGCAGTCACTAATGAGGCAACAATTTGGTGAATGGAGGCACATGGAAAACATGGTTGGAAAGGGAGAGTTTTTCACCCCTTTAATTTTCCTAATGGCCCTTAAAAACCGGATCCGAAATTTTAAATGTTATATTTAAAATATAAAAAAAAATATAATTTTGGGGTAGTTGGCTGCCACCCCCCAACAGTCCCAACGACATAAACATATATGTGTTTAATTATAAATGTGGTGGGTGGGCCATATACCGGTGGGCCCACCTGACCCTTCAATGTAATGGTGATTCATGACAAGAGGCCGATGGGGTTTGACCCCCTCGACCCAGGTGGGTTGACCCCTAACAGGCGACCCCAATTATAAAAAAACGCCGAAACTATATAAATTGTGCGTGTATTATATTAAACCATAAAACTTAACCATACCACCTATTAAAAAAAATTCACACCAAATTTGGGTTAGGCGAGTTTTAAACCCAGTCTTCCCCCTTCCTATTCAACCACGCCACTAATGCGCCAATGAGGTACCATTGGTAAATTCACCTGCTGTTGGCTGATATGGGCCTGACCTAGGTTTGGAAGAGTTATTCAACTAAGCAAATCCCGTAGCTACCGGCCCTTTCAGCAACATCCCACGGAGTGCGGATTGAGGTCTCACCCAAGGTAGCAGGGGAGGGTGCTAGAACCAGGTTTCCGCACCTAGGGATGTCTTGGTGTGGTCTGGAGGTTTTGCACACTGGTTTACAGCTCTGCGCTGCTCGGTATTCACACAGATCTAGCTTGAGTATATCTTTCTTATTAGTGCACTATTCTATTAGATGATGTGGTTATCAATTACCAAGGTCTTTAAGAAAACATTTAACCAACATAATTGATTTAGATATTAAAATAAACCCAGATTTATACTCATTCCAACCATAAATAGATAAGAATAAACAAATAGTATGATAGTTCAGAAGAAACACAAAATTCCAGAAGAAACTTATCTTTATTTCCACTTTGTCCTTAATACATCTAGATCCACCCTGCGCACTCAGCTACAGGGGTCTGTGCACACAGCTGCAGACTTTCTAAGCCTCTACCCACATAGTTGCAGAGCCTCTACCTACTACCCCAATCCCTCGACTCGGACTTACAGACGCTTTCCAAATATCTTTTTCAAGAATCCATTACATTTCATATTCCCCAAAAGAACTGCCTTTCCCTCATAGAGCTGCACTTTATTATGCCCTTCCTTGGCCTGCGATCCTTTCGGGGCTGACTTTATTTATATTTCTTTACATTATTTTCGGGCGTACTACCCTTTGACTCAATCCTACTATAATTCGCGCTCCGCATACTTCGGAGTTTTTACAATAATTTAATCCTACTTTTTGGGCTTTCTGCCCCAAAACCCATTTCGCGGGACCTCCGCTACCCAATAGTCCCCCAACAAAATCATCGTGACTCGTCCTAAGTCACTCACTGGCGCAGCTAGACGCTCTGCCTTGGCTTCACGGTTCGCCTCCCTATGAGTGGTGCTCGTTGTCCTGCTGCTCCTTCATTTTTTCCTGCAATGCTTCGTTTGGCTCCTACTTCAGTGTTTCTACCACGTCTCGCAACTGATGATGTTCATTCTACTCTGCTCGGTTAACACAGAACACCCCCTCATAGTATTTTAACACGAGTGGGGGAGCCGCATATGGGACCTCCTGGTACCACAGCAGCCACTTCCGACCTTTGTATCTTTTCTTCGCACTGTCTGCCGCAGCTTGTGTTGCAATTTTGCAAGATCCTGGCTGCTGTTCATAAGATCCCAATCTTCGAGGGACATCAGAGATGATTTATTAACTACATATCTACCCATGGTCACCGTCTGTCTATCCTTTCGTTGTTCTATTGTAGTGCACCATCCTGCCCCTGGGCGAGGCGACGACATCCGGACCAATTCAACTTTGTATTCCGTCTTTTCCGATACATCCCCTACTGGTGATGCTGCAGCTTGCAGGATGCCCGTAGCTATCACCCCCATACTCCTTAGAAAGTCCTGCTGCTCTATTGGCCAGATTACTACCTTGGGCACATGCCTTGGGGTTTCATGAAGCTACATTGCTGCCTCTAACGCTTCTGCTTGGGTTGAGATCTTCTGTTGTGACAAGGCCGACTTCAGATATGGCATTAGTGATGCGATGAACCAAACACAGTGCTGTGCATCCGTCAGGGTCATGTTGGCCTCGCGAATGGTGCTTTTCAACCTCTGATCCAAATCCCACGGAGTCTCACCAGGCATCATCATGATCTCTTTGAATCCAACAACTGACTGTGCTTCTGACTTAGGCTGGCTAAACTCCTTTGTTAATTCAGTATGGATGTCCGCTATCCCTACCATTGGGTTGATGCTTGAATACTTCATGTACCATGTTAGCGCTCGATCCTGCAGTGCGCTGACTAAGATGGCTTTCTTGATATTATCATTCAAAACCTATTGCGCTTTCCATACTGACATTAGTACAAACCAAAATTGTTTCGAGTCTTCGCCTCCTGCTCCTTTGAACACTGGTAACTGAATCGTGTTCGCCATAGTTACCCTTGTTCTACTCCCGTCCCTGATTCTCTTGATTTTTAAAAGTTCTTTTCTATCGAGTCCCCGCGCTTCACACCAGATACCTCTTATGCAAATTCTGGTCCCGGCAATGGAACCATTTGTTGGCTTATATGGGCCTGACCCAGGTTTGGAAGAGTTATTCAACCAAGCAAATCCCACAGCTACTGGCTCGTTTAGCAACAGCCCGCGGAGCGCAGATTGAGGTCTCACTCGAGGTAGTAGGGGAGGGTGCTAGAACCAAGTTTCCGCACCCTAGGGATGTCTTGGTGTGGTATAGAGGTTTCGCGCACTGGTTTACAGCTCTGCGCTGCCCGATATTCACATAGATCCAGCTTAAGTATATCTTTCTTATTAGTGTGCTATTCTATTAGATGATGTGGTTATCAATTACCAAGGTCTTTAAGCAAACATTTAACCAAAACAACTGATTCACATATTAAAATAAACCCAGATTTATACTCATTACAACCATAAGTAGATAAGATTAGACAGATAGTATGACAGTTCAGAAGAAACACAGAATTCCAGAAGAAACTTATCTTTATTTCCACTTTGTCCTTAATAGATCTAGATCCGCCCTGTGCACTCAGCTGCAGGGGTCCGCACACATAGCTATGAACTTTCTAGGCCTCTGCGCACACAGCTACAGAGCCTCTACCTACTACCCCAATCCCTCGACTCGGACTTATAGATGCTTTCCAAATATCTTTTTCAAGAACCCATTACATTTGATATTCCCCAAAAGAACTGCCTTTCCCTCATAGAGCCGTGCTCTATTTATACCCTTCCTTGGCTTGTGATCCCTGCATGGGCTAACTCTATTTATATTTTTTTTATATTATTTTCGGGCGGACTACCTTTTGACTCAATCCTACTATAATTCACGTTCCACATAATTTAGAGTTTTTACAATAATTTAATCCTACTTTTTGGGCTTTCTACCCAAAAACCCATTTCGGGGGACCTCCACTATCCAACACCTACCAAATCCTATATAAACCCGAACTTGCCATTTGACTGAGGGGGAGAGCGGAGTGGGGTTTGACCAACAGAACTAGGAGCGGTTGAGGAGTGACGGAACCCTGAAGAGGGGTATCTTTTGATGCCGAGAAGATTCCTTTGGGGTCCAAAAGTGCCAGTGTCAGAACAAGACAAATTTATAGTCATTTTTACATGATTTCGTGCCACGAATCCAATGGTGATGTCCATTTATGCATTTGAGCTGCATTTTTCGTCCATGACCGATATTGGAGGTATAAGGGTTATTTATGTAAAGTTGATTGTAATTCATTTCTTTGTTTCCATTTAATGAAAGAAGGTCCCCCACTTTGATCAGGGCCTAGAGACATAGTCCACATTGGGTGAACTCCGTAATAAAATAATTTGTGTGCCTCTAACCTCATGGTTTCTTTATGATTTCTGCTTCTTTGCATGTGTTTAAGTTACCTGGTTACATGCTCTTTTATATGCAATTTTGTATGCATCATTGAAGTTAAAAGACCCGGATCAATTTTGGTATCAGAGCAGGTCTTCTTGATGTGCGTTGTATGAGTGAATGATAACTAGGAACAAGCTCCAAAGAGGAGAAGGAAAACTTAAATCCTTTGATCCTGAAGTGGGTGTGCACCATGAAGATGGAACATGGAAGATCAGGAAGCTCGAATGGAGGAAGAGAAAAATTATTGCAAGATCTTCTTCACCTTGGCAGAGAAAGTTGAAAAGATGTTTGCAGAATATGAGAAGACAATCAAGCCTGAGAAGAAAGAACTAGATGACCATGCATCAATAAATCATGAAGGTGGAAGAGAAGAGCCTCTTGAACCGTCCTCTCCATCCTCTAGTTCATCACTCTAACAAGTATCATAGGAATACATCTAAGAAGCCATTTTTTAAGATAGATGTAAAGTTTGATTTGCCCACATATAATGGAGAATGTAATGCAGAGAAACTAAACAATTGGATTAGATAGATTGAGATTTATTGCTAGATTCAGCAGATTGAATTAGACAGATCGAGGTTTATTGCTTGGTCCAATTTTGTTTCTGCATTAAAAGATCAATTGTTTTTTCCCTTAAGGAAAAATCATAATTTTCATTAAGATTAGAAAATTACATGTTATAAATGCTTATAGAAGCATATGCTATAAGTTGGGGTGACTCACCCTTCAAAAATGTTGAGTACAAAAACCCCCATGGGGAGTGTTGATATATATATATATATATATATATATATATATATATATATATATATATATATATATATATGTATGTATGTATGCATATATATATATAGTGTTCAGTCAAGATATATACAGGATGGAGATAAAAAAATATACAAAAAACAGGCCCTTCAGGCCCCTATACTTTGATGTCAATATATGGCATGGTAGTAGTGGTAATGTTCCCTATCCAACTACTCCAGAATCAACCATGAACCCCTAGGCCTGACTGCAGCCTCCTTGGAAAGCTGGTCGAAGCCTTGATTACATTCCCTGTATATATGGTGACAAACAATGGAATCAAATTGGGCCCTTAAACGAAGTGCATCATCCAATATATGCCTCAGAGAAAAAGCATGACAAATAGATACATTGTTGAACCAATTAATAATGATCTTGGAGTCCCCATATATTTGCAGATGTCTACACTGTTTTTCTAATGCAAATTGTAGAAGATTTCTGAGGGTGATTAGTTCAACAAAATTGTTTGTCCCATTGCCCAACCCCATTTGGATTTTGAAAAAGTGAGTGTCAGATAGATATAATATGGCTCCCCCCCAACATCCCACCTCTTGTGCAGAGCCATCAAAATAGGCCCAGGGGATATTTTTATCAATTACTTCAAGGATAATAGTGCACTGGGAGGCAGGTTGATCATCATCAGGTATTAAGGAATAGATGGACAGTACCCGGGCAGAGACAAGATTCTAGAGAGGTGTTATGTTACTGAATATAAGCTTGTTCCTAGCAAGCCAAATGGCCCAGCAGACAAGGATAGGAATATTCTAAGCCTTTAGTGGCCTAACCAACGACCACCAAGTATGCCAAGCCTCCTGAATAGAATTTCCTTGCCATCGGGTGGGTAAGGGAAGAGAAGAGAGGATCAGTCCCCAGAATTCCATTGTAACAGGACAATGTAGAAAAAGATGATCAATGGTTTCAGAGTTTTGACGACATAAACAACACCATGAAGGTCCATTAAGGAACGTTTCATGAGGTTATCCCCAGTGGGTGCTTTGTTCCAGAGAACAGTCCACATGAATAGTCTAGAGCGAGGGGGGGCTTTCATCTTCCATAGTATGCTCCACCACCTCTCAAGAACTGGTGGTCGATAAGCAGAAAATATGATAGGGTATCCATCCTTGGGGGTATATTTTCCATGCTTTGCCTTTGCCCATATCAATTCATCATCCCCATCAATGATCCTGACATGAGATTCTGTGAGAGCATTAATATAGTTAATCCAATCTTGATGCCATATGTCCGGTATGCCCAGTTGGATAGCTGATTTCCAAGCTTGGGAGAAAATATTGGAGTTCCCAGGGTCTGCAATCTGATCAAGATGTGAGATACCCATGTTGGATAAGAATGTGATCAATTCCTGTGATAGATTGTATGCATTGCCACTTCTTGTCCAGGAGTCCAATCCTACTCTAATAGAGGTACCTGACCTAATCCGCCAGGTTAGACCATCACGTATATATGAAATAGAATTAAGAACTTCTTTCCAGATTACCAAGATGCCTGTCCTGTTCCAAGAGGGTAATCTAATCCAATCCAGAATACGAAGGGGGTAAATATATTTATGAAGTACAACCTTAGTCCATAGACTATGTGTAGTGAGAATCTGCCACCCCAATTTGGCTACTAGGGTGGTGGAGAAATGAGTCAGGATTTTTAATCCCCACCCTCCCCATTTCTTAGGAAGGGCTATCAGTTCCCAATGGACCCAGGCATATATTCGTCCATCCTGTCTTCCCTTCCATAGAAATCTACAACATTATTTTCATAAGGATGCCCCTTGGGATCCAAGCTAAGGACATCTAGTAGATAAGAGTTGCTTCCAAAACAGATTTGATGAGTACAAGGTGACCGACCCTCAAGAGGTATTTATGATGCCAGATATTGAGTTTGTGTTCAATCTTTGCCACCAACCATATCCAATCTGCAATTCTATAATGCAAAGGCTTAAGACAAAACCCAAGGTACTTGAGGCCATCATCCATAGATTGTAAAGTAAAGGGGAATCTGTGAAGTGCGAAATGAATCTCATGGGGAGAGAAACCAGATGTTGTAATGGTAGATTTACTGTCATTGGTCTCCATGCCTGTAGTAGTGCTGAATAGTAGCATAACAGAGTATATATCTGTTAGATCCCCAATACTCCCATTAAGGAAAAGCAAGACATCGTCTACAAATAGTAAGTGTGTTAATGTGTAATCGTTGGTGATCTTGATGCCCTGTATGCACCCCAAGTGACACTCTTCAGATATGAGTCTACTAAGACCTTCCATAATAAGAAAAAATAGTAGAGGAGAGAGAGGACATCCTTGTCTGAGTCCCCTTTCCGCATGAAAGAATGGAGATGCAGAGCCATTTATAAGTACACTGAAGGATACCTTTGTGATACAACACATTATCCAATTGATGAACTCTAGAGGAAATCCCAGATGTGTTAATAACATTCTAAGATATAGCCAACTTTCACGATCAAAAGCTTTAGAAAGATCAACCTTAAGAATCATACCTTTCAACCTCTTCATCTTGATAGGGTGGAGAACCTCTTGTGCTGTACCAATAACATCATGTATCTGGCAGTTGTAGGATGGGTCGGAGTTGATTGACAATGATTTTGGCCATTATTTTGTAAATACAATTGCAGAGAGAGATTGTTCGAAAACCATTGAAGGATTTAGGACAATCTATCTTCAGTATGAGAGAAATAAAGGTGGAGTTGAAGGCTTCATACATGCGACCTAAAGTACGACATTCCTCAATAATTCTTAGAAGGTCCTCCCCAAGTATGTCAAAAAAGGCAATATAGAACTCAACATGCCATCCATATGGTCCAGGGCTCTTATCCTTATTAAACCATTTAAGTGTGCACTCTAGTTCCCCCATCGAGACAGGCTTAAGCAGATCCTCAACATCCTCCTGTTCCACATAGTGGGGAAATAAACCAGCCACTCTTATGACTTCGACCAACAATGCATTGCGAGGAGCCCTATATAGGTTCCAGAAGTGTGATGAGTCGAGGGAGGCCAGTTGTTGAAATGATTGTACCCACTGTCCCTGATCATTTGTCATCTGCCAAATAGTATTGATAACACGATGACCATTGGTGAATTTATGATAGAATTTGGTATTATCATCCCCCTCTTTCAGCCAAATTTCTCTACTTTGGAGTCTCCATGATTCTTCCTTGTCCTTCAAAATTTTATCCCATTCAACTACTAGAGAAGTGATATGTGACTTAAAATCATCAGGCATATAGCCTCTTCCATTCTCATCCTCTAAGCTCGCAATCTCAGACTCAATTGTTCGAAGGGAGTCATCATCATGCAATCGTTTGTTATGGGCCCATTTCATGGAAATATGCTTGAGGCTGATGAGATTATGTGAGAACCCCTCCGATATGGTTTGACCCGAACTGGGAGGATTTTCCTTCCAATAGTCAGATACAAGATAGAGATACTCAGGATCCTTCAACCATGTTGCATTGAATTTGAAAGGTTCTTTGGGCTTATGATTGTGGCCACTGATTTCAAGATATATGGGGGAGTGATCTGACAAACCCCCCGATCCAACCCACTGTTTGTAATTACGTCAATTCCCTAATAGTCTCTCCTTGATAAGGAAGCGATCCAATCTTTGGGACAACATAGCATCCCCAATCCTCCTGTTCCTCCAAGTCATCTAAAGTTGAGCCATGGGTATATCAATTAACCCATGCTCCTCAAGGAGGGATTCAAATGTGTTAGATAGGGAGTTAGTTTGGGCATTATGTCCCCATGATTCAGCATGTCCAATTGAAAAATTAAGATCACCACCCAAAATGATATTATCAGCTTGAAGGGGACCTGATCTGAGGAGATGTTCCCAGAAGGTGACCCGATTGTGGCAGGGTCCATATACATTGATCAACTAAATATATATACAAAGATTAGATGAATAAATGTCTGCCCCAATGTATCCAAACCCTCCCCAGATATTGGATAATTTGACCATTCTAGGATTGAACCCCAAGGCGATGCCTCTAGATCTCCCACACACATCCAAAGCATGAAATTTCCAACTAGAAACTAGTGATTCAAGGGCTGGAATAATGTGATCAATAAGCTCGAGTGTCTCTGGTAAAAAAATGACATCCACCCTCTTTGTATTCAAGAGTCTGCGAAAGGCTAGTTTTTTGATGGGACTAGCTAACCCTCGATAATTGAAAGAGAGCCACTTCATTGGGGGGAAGACACCAGGGTATTCTGTGCTCTAAGAACCTAATCAATAGCTAGTTGATGACCCAAAACCACATCTATACTAGCTTGTAAAGTATTTTTCGAAATAAAGGAGGGATGACCTTGAGGTGGTTTAGGAGGTAGGGGAGGGGAGATAATTCCAATACCACAAGAATCCTGTATCAGAGGATGATTTAGGGATTGGAGGTTGTAGGAGTGGGAGTGGATAGAGGAGTTTGATGCCTTTGAGGGAGTAACTGTCAGGTTGTGCTCCAAGAAGGAGGGAGGGGTACAGGAAAAGATAGGGGAGGGTTGATTCAAGGGGAAAGTCAAGGAGGGGGGAACATATACAAATGCAGAGCTACAATGAGATGCAGTGGAGAATATGACATATGTATAAGATTTAAGGGAATTAACAAAGGAACAGAGATTAGAATTACCCGAAGAAAGCGCATCAACACCCATCACCTGAGCCCTAGTGAGAGGTGGCAAGGGAGGCTGAATTTGAGTTGTGCCACACTTCTTCTCATGATACTTTACAATAGTCACTAATACATTGCCTGAAGGAGCAAGACGAACTTGAGCATCTGGGGTGATTTCTTGATCCACATACTGATGTTCCTCTATTGTGGTATTCTTTACCAGGGGGAATTCCTTATAAAGGTGCCCAACTTTTTGGCAGCAGCATCATCAGAGGGGTACCCCTTCGTAGTCCAGGATCTGAATGCAAGTGAAATGCTTCCAATAGAGAGTGATATGTTCCTCTAATCCTTCTCGAGTGTCAAGGTGAACCAGTATCTGAGCTAGGGACATGTTACCAGATGAAATATAGGATTTATCATGGTCTAGATAAGTGCCCAGAGCATTGCCAATGCGCTTGAAAATGTCATCAGACAAAGAATGCAAGGGCAGGATAGGGAGTCTTACCCAAAGAGGACCAACTCCTAATTTTTCCCACTCTGGATCAAAAATGGGGCTCCATCTCTTGAGCAAGACTGGGGTGAGCTTGATGTGCCAATACTTGGAGAGTACCCATGATGTGTAATCAACCCTCTGGAAGCGTAGAGTGAACCAACCTCGTGCCAGGGTGGTAACAGTCGGAAGTTCCGATAGTATGTGACCCCATATCTCCGAGATCCATTGTTGTAGCATGGACGATGTGTAGGTTCACCCCAAAACGCGCCCAACCAAGACCTGATCCACAGTATCCATAACTTCCCCCATTTTTATACCTTCCTCAAAGTGGAGTGATACATCCTGATTCTTTTTCTTGACACACTTTGTTTTCTTTCCATGCTTTCCATTCCGAGCACCCAAGGAGGGTTCAAGCGGAAGATCTTGCTCTTCTAGCCTTTTTTTTTTTTTTTTTTTTTCAGTTAGGCAAGTCAGAGTCCCTTTGAAATAACCCGATGAGGGTGGGCCAGAAACAAGGGTATTCGGATGGGTAGAGCAAGGTCCAGAGGGTATAACTGAAGGGTTTGATTCTAGCACAGAGGAAGAGGGGTAGGTCAAAACGCTGACATGGTGAGAAATAGAATAACTTGGTGGGTAATAAGGGGGACAAAGGTCTATGTAGGAGGCTAGGAAGCTAAGGATGCCAAAGAGGGAGGAGGGGTAACAGAATCCAACCAAGGGAGGGAGACATTGGACAGTTGATCGACCGGACACGAGGGACTGAGATCTGATAGCAACGACAAAGAAACCATCATGGGAAGTAGGAAGTGAGGAAAAAGACACATTCGTTATCGGGGGGGAGGGTGGTGGTGGTGTGTGTGGTCATCCAGATGGGGACCGATGCGTAGGGATCTTTCGAATAGTCCTCTTGATCAATCTCCATGCTTCTATTAATAGGCAAATCGAGAGATATCCATGCCACCTGCCAAGTCAGTCAGTGATGCAGGTATGCCTCAGAGAAACTACGAAGGGTAAGTCAGAGGCGTCAGTATGTAGGTTAGGGAGCGTGACCAGGGTAGACACTGTGTAGAATGCCTTAGGAGGAAAACCCTAAGCACCTCTATGTAGGTTCGAGGCCTTCCCTCTCTTAAATTCCATTATGTTTTTGAACAAAAGAAGTATTATATAAAATATCAATTTTATCCTTTGGGTTATCAACAAAATGCTTTAATGGAATGGAAATATTTAAGAGAAGGAAAGGGTCAAAATGTACAAAGCTTCATAGAAGAGTTTAGAAAACAAGCATTGAATATGGGAATTTCACTTGATTCACCTAAAATCGTAACAAAGTATATTAGTGCTTTACATAATTACATCAGACATTCTTTGCTATTATTTGAGCCTACTACTATTGATGCGATAAGTGTGAAGGTGTTCAGGTGCTCAAAATTATGCTCAAAATTCAAATTTGTCAAAATGGTGTGGAGCGTAAATGACCCCATAGTGCTCATCATCCTAAATCTGATGCAACTCATTTTGTGCGAAACAGACACTATATGGCTTCAGAAATGTGTTATGTTCACTTTGGAAAACATGTAAATTTTTTGGAAAAAAAGGGGACAACTCGGTCAGCAGTCCGTACTGCTAACTAGGCTTCCCAATTGGCATTGACTATGCAGTTGAGGTGGCACTGTAATCTCATCAGCGAATGGTTGAGTTCCATGTGGCATGTTCATATAGGCATGAGTTGGAAGGATTCTATTGGTTGAAGGCTATATAGGTGGACTAATGAGGGGGTGACACGTGGCAAACCAGGAGGCCGCCACGTGCCCTCCCAAAGGTCGAATAAAATTTTATGTGGGGAGGTCGGGGCCAAACCCATGACCTCACCCACAACAACACCAAGATTTACCGCCACGCCCGCAAGTTGGTTCTTAAAAAACATATCGCAAGCAGGTCGGCGTTAAAGAATCGACCCCAAAACAAGTCAAGGTTACGATGCAATGATCACAATTACACATCGTAGAAGGGAGGTGTTATGGAATCAACCCTGATAGGATCAGGTTGTGATTGCGATATCACAATCTCGTATCATACAATTCAAAGTTCTGTTATATGTTTTACCCCGGCTCTACCGGTTGCGATATATTATGGATGTGGTACAAGCTATACTGCAGTTGATAGTTCGTCGGGTTCGATTCTTATCACAATCACACATCACCCATGATGCATTCAAAAACCATAAGTGTTTTGGAGAATTTAGCACCTACGGTTAAATACTAATTCACTAGACAAATAGTTGTGCCTAGAACAACAGTTTAAAGTGTTTTAGACTTTCCCTATACGTAATAGATAAGAAGAGAGGATAGAAGGCCTACCTGTAGTTCAGCTTTCCTCTCGTCTCCCTTGTATCGATTCCATCACTCCTTCCCGTACTTAATCCACTTGAAAAGTACCCTGTCAACACAACAGAAGATGAAAACTGATCAAAGCATACGATCCACTAAATATAAGTGAAAGGAATCAAAAGAAATTCATACATATAAGCATTATGAAAGAATACATCATATGGAAAAAGGTTCAAACACTTTATTAGATAGAATAAGGAATTACAACCATCAGTGTATGATTCAAAATCATTCCTCCAGCCTGGATCCCATCAACATCACATCAAAAGCAAGTCAAGCTTGTGGAATCACATCATTTGCTCCAAAGTCAAGTCTCATAGCAACATTATCTCCTTACAATTCAACATAATCCAGCCCCTGATCACTTAGATGAGTGGTCAATTTATAGGAAGATGAAGGAGGTTTTGTCATTAATGGTGACCTTGAATGGCCTTCCATACTTAGAATTAGTTCCATGGAGGAAGGGATGAGAGGGTAGGATACACCTTAACTCATTCCTCATCCATTTTCGAGCTTATAGGAGTTGATAAGATAGGGAAACTTCTAGATGACTCAATAAGATAAGAATATTCCCCAAACCCTATGTGAATTTCGCTCATTATCACCTAGTGCAGGTGAAAGGAAGCCTAAGTGCTTTGTAGAGCACCCTGGTAGTGGACTAAGGCTGCTTTGCAGCGCACCTTCATAAGGGCTTACCTGCGCTGGTCCCTCTAGAGGCAATTTCTGGATGTCTTCAAGTCATGAAATTTTCTAGGAAGGAGGCATTCAAAGGTTTGACTTGTTTAGGGAATGAAACAAATGATTTTAGGGTTTGGTGAGTCCTAAATCACTGATCTAAATGTTGGGATTTGATGTGCCCAAATGGATCTGTAGCAATAAGATGTGCTAGTTCGCACCGATTGTGATTTGCGATGGGGCTGTCAATAGTTTATGACCAGAACCGTCACCTTAATCGTCAGACCTAGCCATATTGCATATGACCACTTGACCTTAACTGCAAGATAGACGATTTCATTGGTGGGACCACCAATTTCGGCAGAATTTCCATAATTAACTCCAGATAATGAATTTAATTGGCAGTTAACTAGATTTGGAGGAGGAAATTGTGGAAAGATTGGCAGAAGTCATAACTAAGGCAGTTTTCGACCAAATGAGGAGAGAAAGGAGGCTACGGTATGATTTTTGAGTATTCTGGACTCATTATAGCATGTTTCAGAATCATTTGAGCATTGTAAACACATATTTTTACACTTTTGAGCATAATAGAGAGGCCCAAGCCATTGGAAGCTAGACCAAGGAGACGTAGCCCAAGAGGGGTGAACTCCTTTATCATGTTCCTGTTGTAATGTGTTTTTGATGATGTTCTGTACATGTTTATGTTGTTGTTCAGTCTCTTATTTATGTTAAATTTCTCATAAAATTAACATAAAAACTCATCATTTCACTTGCAAAAATTCATGAATCCTTAAGCACAATGAAAGCATTTTGTTTCTAATCTGAGGAGGATCTTAGCACAACAATCTAATATTCTAAATCAGATCATTTTGGTATCAGAGCTCTAGGTTTGCTTTGTGAAAGAATGATTTAACTATTTGCAAGTTTATGTCATTCTTTCAAGGTTAAAACTCAAAAGAGGAGAAGGGAAGCTGGTTGGAATCCCTGAAGTTGGGCCAAGGGGAAGGAGAGAAAGGTTGCCACAATCTCCAACACCAATTCAAACTCGAGCTACAGTTGAGACTCTAGAGATCATGTCTCATGAAGGAGAACCTACAAACATGACAGAAGATGAGAAGATCTTCAGAAAGGCTTTGACATGACAGAGATGGTGAAGGTACTCTATGAAGAGAGGAATACCAAGTTGCAAGGGGAAAGTTCCAAACCTCCCAAAGGAGAAGGCTCTTCAGGAGGAGGTAATGGAAATGGAGACAAACCTCCACACTCTCCACCATCTTCTTCATCTTCTTCTTCACAAGCATCTTCACCCTCTTCCACTAATACAACCCTTACTCATACTCATCATCATACTTCAAAAGGAATTGGTAAATCACATTTTTTAAAACTTGATGTTAAATTTGAGATACCCATGTATAATGGTGAAGTGAATGCAGAGAATCTTGATAATTGGATTCATCATTTGGAATTCTATTGCAGGATTCAAAACCTTCAAGAGGATGACATAAAGATTCAATTAGCTTCCTTAAGAATGGAGGGTGCAACACTAGTATGGTGGGAATCAAAGGCCAAAGAGGAGATTAAAAAACACAATCAGATCTAAATTTCTTGATTGATTTCATTGTTGAAATCAAAAGACAATTCTACCCTCTAGATTATATGCAGAAAGCCATCATGAATTGGCAGAACTTTAGACAACTTAAAGGTCAAAATGTGCAAGATTACACCCAAGAATTCAGAAAAATGTCTTTGATGTTAGGTGTAGATTTGCAATCATAGGACACATTGCTGAAGTACATAGGGGGTTTACACATTTACCTTAGTCATACTATCTTAATGTTTAATCCCAATAATCTAGATGATGTGTGTGTGCAAGCCACTCATCTTGAAGCAAGAGGGAAAAATACTCCAAAAGAAGGTAGTAAAAATCCATTTAAGGGTAAAGAGAAAGAAAAGGGTTTAAAGGGAAAGAAAAATGCATCCATTAAAAAGGAAGAAGAGAAAACAATATGTAAACATTGTTCCAAAGAGGGTCATGATGAATCTCATTGTTGGAATCTTCACCCTAAAATGAAACCAAAAAAATTCAACAACAAAGGAAAAGAAAAGACAAGCACTGCCATTCAAGAGGATTTGAGATTTGATTCAGGTGATGAGACTAAAATTACAGCCATGGGTATAAAAGGAAAAGAATGCATTGTTAGCACTAGTTCTTCAAACTCACAAAATGAAACTCCAAATGAAAAGAGGAGAATATAACTTTTTCACATAAGGGTGATCTCAAAACATACAAAAATCGACACACTTTTTGATAGTGGGTCTCAAGCTTATTTGATATCTATTGACTTAGTAAAGAAACTTAATATTGAAACCATTTTACATCCCAAGCCATATGCATTGGGTTGGATATGCAAGGATACAAACTTATATGTTACAAGAAAATGTATTCTTCGATTTGCAATCACAACAAACTTCATTGATGAAGTTGAATTAGATGTTGTACAGCTTGATATATTAGGAATTGTTTTGGGTAGTCTGTACCTTTATGACATAAAAGCTATCTTCCATAGACATGAAAAAAATTATCATTTATTCAAATATGGAGTAGAATATATTTTGAGAGCTCATCACAAGAAACTAATCTTTCATTAGTTAATGCAGGGAAAATGAAAGACTAGTGAATTCAAGCAAGAATTTAGTGCTTCTTATGATGAAACCCAATGTTGATATTGATTATGAAGCATTTTATGGTTGTAATTCAAACTTGAAAACTGATTCAGTTGATGTAGTTAACCATGATGATGAGGTGTTTTAGAATGCAAAAGGATTTGCTTCCAAGAGGAGAACCCAACATGAAATACCATTGCAACAAAAGTGTCTTCTTCCTAACATTGACATGCACACGATGTTAAGAAGGGAAAGTGAAGAAATAACAAAACAAATCCAAGTATTTTTGAAAAAAAGGATCATCTGACCTTCTCCTTTACCATGTGGTTCACCTCTTGTTTTGGTGCCCGAGAAGAATGATAAGCATTTCATTGAATGGAATTCAAGAAGTGATTTCATCAAAGTAGAGTTTTTGAAGGAGACATATGGAAGACGACATGCAAAACCAAGCAAGGTTTGTTTGAATGGCTTGTTATAATTTTTGGTCTTTTCCATGCTCCTACCAATTTCACACATATGAAGAAAGATGTATTGAATCCATTTCTAGACATGATAGTCTACTTGGGTGACATTTTCATTTTCAGAAAATTTCATTATGAACATGTCATGTACGAGAAATAAATAGTTGATGTCTTATGTCAAGAACATTTGTTATTGAAGATGTCAAAGTATATGTTTGATAAAAATTCTTTGATGTACTTGGGCCATGATATTGGAGAAGATGAACTGAAGTTAGACTTCTCCAAGATTGATGCCATTATGGATTGGTCAATGCTCAAGATAGTCGTTTGGATAAGAGGTTTTTTGGGAGAAGTACAATGTTGGAGGAAATATTTTGTTAATTTATCTTCTATTGTAGCTCATTTGCATTCTTTGGCAGTTGTACAAAAGGACTTCCAGTGGGGAGGAAAACAAAAAGAGGCATTTGATGCTTTAAGACAAAAGTTCAATTCAGCCTTTATACTTGTTCTTCTAAACTTGAAAAAGTCATTTGAGTTTCAGGTTGATGTATGTGACTATGCCATGGGCACAGTCTTTATGCAATATGGTAAGCCCATTTCATTTCATTCAAAAATTTTCAGTGGTGTAGTGTTTAAGCTGCAATGATAAGGGCACTTTCATTGGATGGGTTTTCTTCTACCATTCCACTTGGTCAAAAGGTATAAGAAAGGTATAAGTGACAAGTTTGTTTATGTACTTTCTAGGCCTATAGTTTGTGTAGTTACTATCCTCAAGCATAATTTTGTTTTACATGAAAGTTATATTCAACAAAATACATACTTTCAAGATGTATAGTCAAGCTTGAGTCAAAGGAATCAAGCAGAGGAATTTGATTACCATTTGCATCAGAATGTGTTATATCATTTTGGTAAGAAGGATGTTGCTACTGATAATGACATGGATAAAGCCAAATGGATAGAGGTTGGAAAGGTGTGGAAACTGTACCCTCACATGCTGGACAACTGAAAGTGATCTTTTGGAGTCCAAAAGGCTTCCAATGGGGAGGAGTGATCTAGTGCTCAAAATTATGCTCAAAAATCAAAGTTGTCAGAATGGTGTGGAATTTGAACGACCTCGTAGTTCTTGTCATCCAGAATTTGGTGCAACTCGTTTCGTGTGAAACATACACCGTATAGCTTCAGAAACATGTTTTGTTCACTTTGGAAAATAGGTAATTTTTTTGGAAAAAAAAGGGGGCAACCCAGTCAGCAGTCCGTACACTGACTAGGCTGTTGGAAATACTGAGAGGGAGGGTGAATCAATATTTTTTTTTCCAACTATTGTTTTATCAGTTAAACAATTTATATTAAGAACACAATATGAACAACAATAATAAATGCTTTTATTAATATAATCTTTGCAGTAAAATAGATACAATATATAAGTGGTTGCAATCAGTTTCCAAGCTCCAACACAGACTTTGGTGAGGCTCCAACCTCCAGAGCACCAACTCTATTTTGCTAAGACACCAATCTAGGACTTAGGAGCACCAACTCCCAAGGACTTCAATCCTTCCATTTCTTGAGACACTAGTCCCAAGGACACCTATCCTTCCTACTTCTGAGGCATCAACCCCAAGGACTTCAATCCTTCTTACTTCTGAGGCATCAACCCCAAGGAATCCTATCCTTCTTGCTTCTGAGGCACCAGCCCCAAAGACTTCAATCCTACTTACGTTTGAGGCACCAGCCCCAAGGACTCCAATCCTACTTACTTCTGAGGCACCAGCCTCAAGGGTTCTGACCCAATCTTGTCAAGGTTCATTTGATAGTAAGGTTCTACTCTCATAACTCTTCTCTGCTGAGTTCTGTCTATTTATAACTTCAATGTAGTCTCCAAGCTATAGTATCAATGACAACTAGTCTTCTTATGAAGAAATCTTTACAACTCTGCACACTGCCCACACATAGTCTCCAATAGCCTTCATGCTCTCTGATAATGTCTTCAC
This sequence comes from Pinus tabuliformis, assembly GCA_031772625.1. Lineage (NCBI taxonomy): Eukaryota > Viridiplantae > Streptophyta > Pinopsida > Pinales > Pinaceae > Pinus > Pinus tabuliformis. The sequence continues at coordinate 1,952,212,867 of CM062818.1, forward strand.
ACAACTTTAGTCAGTCTACTGTTAGCTGTACCAAGCTTTGCATAAAGAACAACTTCCTGTTCAAGCTTATGTTCTCTATTGGCTACTTCTCCCCTTCGACTGTTTGCTGTCCTGTTGGTCCTTTGACCCTCTCTCTGTTCTGCTGGATCCTCTCACTGCCTCTTTCTCCTCCAAATTATTTTCCACAGCGTTCAACAGCCTTCAACAACATTCAACAACTCAATGTTCTCTGCTTTTCTCATCTTATTCATCCCACATGCATTTGTCTATTAGTTTCCTTTTTTCTGCTGGCTTTTTGGCTTCCTCAATGCTCGCTTATCCTATCAGTTTCCTCCTCGGTCACTGTCATTTCCTCTGCACTCGCTTGCTGCTTCAGCTTCCCGCTTTCGGTTTCCTCTATCTATTTGAGTGTTCCAATATTCATAGGACACGTTCATGAGGAAGAGGGGCTGTATAGATAGAGAATACCTATTACAATTTAAAGACTGTAATAACGCTCCTTTTATCAATAATTATATGACATACACAGGGATTTACAGCGTAATGGACATGCCATGTCCTATCGTAATCGCAATTGGCTTGATTCTAGTCTTTTGAGCTATCGAGATCATTCCTTAACGTATCTATGTCTCCAAACCCCACACAAGAAAAATATACAAATACATAGGAATTACAATCAAACTTAGCCAAAAAACTAAAGGGCGAACATCAAGAATCCATACACCCACATTAATACTGTATCGGATCCACTCCTCCACAGTTTCATCGCAATTGGCCCCAAAACATTTTCCACATGATCCATGCCTTTTCCTTTTAGAACTGGAATGTCCTTGAAGAATGCCTAAACACCCTAAATCACCTCGCGGATCACCCTTTTAACTATATCCTCCTGGTTTCCTTTTAAATAGAAATACTTTGAAAAATACCCCAAAACACTGGTTTTTACCATTTCCTATCGGCGCGCTTATCGTATGTCGAAGTCAACGCGCCAAGCATTTTTGATCATTGATCTGGAGCAATGAGATCTGACGGTCCAGATCAAATCACCTTATTGGTGATCAGAGGTCCCAATGGACTACACTATCGGCACTATTCCTTTGGCTTGATGCGATATCACTGATCGTTATCAGCGATTTACAATGGTGCTTAACACTTAATACATTCCCACTCCGATATGTAGTGTGATGTAAGTCCCGGACCCGATTGGATCCCAAAAATCCCATGCATATATTTTCAAGTATGTTTTTTTGGATCCGCTAAGTGTTTAGCGTGATTTTCCAGTGTAAAAGGCTTTTGGCGATGCGCTAAGGAAATACACAGGATTGATGTAATTTGGGTTTCTATGGACCCGATAACGTTCAAAATATCTGTCTAAAGGATTTGAGATCCAGATTCTCAATCCAACTGTGTTTTATGCCCGATACTTAATGTATTTGTGTTTTTCTACCTTCAAAACCAGTTTCATGGAATGCGCCCACCAAACAATCCTTTAACACAGTAATTCCATTAAAACATATGAAAAAGACACAGGCCGGCACCTGTAAATGCATGCATATATGGCCTCCGATAGTGTATTTGTATGCTTATAACTCTTTTGTGGCCCAATAGCTCCCGATAATATAAATGCACCCATTGCTCCTCTAATGGCTCTGTCTGCTTCCTCTGATGGTTGTTTGTGTCCTCTGTTGCTCCGATGGCTCTGTTTGTTCCTCTGTACTTTGGCATATATGTATGGTGTATATATATATATATATATATCTATGGCTCCTCCTGTTGGTTCTTCGTGGGCATGTATTACATGCAATGCTCCTCTGATATGGCTCCTCTTGCTCTGATATGCCTCCTTGCTATATGGTTCCTCATGTAACTCCTCTTGCTCCAATGTGGCTCCTCTGGCTTGGCAGTGTCTTTCAAAGACCTCCTTGCATATATGAATGCCTCTCTTGCTCTGATATCCTATGATATGCTTTGATCTGCCTCCCTTGGTAACTCCTCATGCTTATGGCTTGGCTATCCTGATGGCCTTGCTCCTATCTCTTCATGGATCTTCTCTGCTTCCCCTTGGATCCATATCATCATCTAGTATCTAGAATATTGCCATATTGACATCAATGACAACCTAGGTCAACCATCTCCCCCTTTGTTATTGATGGAAATATTATTCTTCTCTCCCCCTTTGACATCAATGGCAAAGGAGTGCTTTGGGACTCCCCATATCAAACTGCTTCTTTTTTTCATAAATGATAGATCTTCATGGGTCTGGACTCCCCCTGTCATAGTGCTCTTATTCTTTTTACTCAAGATAGAAGGATTGATGCTTTATCATCAATTAACACATTATTCCCTCTTCATGTCTTAGAACTACCTTATCATGGCTTGTACAATACTTAAAGGTGCTCTATTTCAATGCTTTCAATTAGATTGCAAATAGCCATACACTAAGTGTCTAAATAGAGGTTTTTATGCTTCAATCCATATGCTATCTCCATAGGCAGAATTGAGAGACCTTCATAGTCCTAATCTAGAGAAAAATGCCACTGAGATTGTATTTCTTGCCATCTTTCTTCATATCTGAGTTTCTTTGTGTCTTTGTGCTTCTCCTTGTTATAGACATTTTTGGGCACTACAACCCCAAGCATAAATGTCCACAAACTAAGGGCTCCTAAGTCCCTAAAGGTGCTGTTCCAACCCCAAAAAGAACAAGGTCAACTGATTACAACTTCTCCCAAAAGTTCTCCATGAAAAACTACTTAGAACTGGTCAAAACTGGATCATTTCACTTGCTCCATGGCTAGGGTGCGATGCATCGCACCTTGTACACACGGGAAGTGCGTTGCATTTCAAAAAGCCCTTCTATGGGGTACGATGGACGGGAAAAGACAAGTGGCGGAGACAGTTTGCGAGGTGGATGATCATGGAATCTTCCAGAAACTTCTCCTGGGACACTTGCCTCTCAGAATCGCCCAAGGATGAGTAAGAGATCAATGAGATCTACAAGTGGCATCAAGAACTATCAGAGAGAAGACACTAATCAAAAACCTAGAGTTGACTCACACCTCTGCAAATATCTATATATAGATCTCTCACCCTAGAGATCCAGAGGTTAGAGGCTGGAATTATACATATTGTAAGGAATTGCTGTTGGTTTCTTGAGACAAACATCAGATTGGTTGGTGATCTAAGCTTTGTTTGAGGTGAAGAGGGGCTTCTTTGCTGGGAGGCTGATACTGGGTCAGAACAACTGGTTGTAACTCCTCTTGGCTCTTTTCTTGTTTATCAATAAAAGCTATTCAAGTTTTCCTCCATGCTTTTGTGTCATTGATGCTTGCTACATTTGTATGGTCAATTTACATCTGATCCTAGATTCTTTATGATTATAGATCCATGTCTTTGTATAGTGCTATGCTTCTGTGATATTACAGGTACTTTGTGAAGCTGGGCGTGCAAGGGAGCAGGTAGCTGAAGACTATCAAAGAGGAGAGGGATCAAATCAGGAGATTAGCGAAAGACAGAGGTTGGTATTTATGTTCCTCTCTATCTATAATTCATAAAGGAAAAATGAAAGTAGCTTTTCTCTGTTTGTTTCTAAGGCAGCTGTCACACCTTAGTGGGATAGAGCAGTTATATATAGACACTTTTCCCTGTAACAAAATGGCGACTCCGCTGGGGAGCTAATTAGTTTGTTTGTTTATCATTCTTTGTTGCCTGTTTCATAAACTTACAAGTAGCATTCGAACTGCATTTGCCATAACAATGCAAAGTAGATAACTGCTACTTCAATCCATCTACTGGATATGTTTATGATTTAAACAACTGATTCATAAACTATCTGATTGCCCTTGTGATAGCTCTTAGATCCTCCTTAGATCTACCCCTGATTGTTGCATTACTGATTGCTTTTTGCTCGGCCAAAATCCAAGAACTAAACTACAAACTGTGACCTGGAACAGAGTCTCGTTTCTGGCCCAGCCCAGGTACTGTTCAGAGAATCTGAATTTCAACGCACTTCCCGAGTGGACAAGCTGCGCTGCATTTCAAATTCTTTGTGTTACAGGTGCGCTGATCAGACTAGCTCTGTGTAGTTGTGGCTTCTGTGGTTCATTCTTTCCAGTTCTATTCCTGAATTTCACTGCCTGTGATCAATATATGTCTGTGTGGAACCCCTTTTCCTTGTTGTTATTCTGCCTCCTTTGTACAAAAGAACTACAGATTTTTTTGTGTGTTTGTTGAGTCATTTACAATTCTCCTTTGCAAAAGTAGCATAATCGTACTGTCATCCTTTGATTTGAAACTGCCGCAAGTGTCGATTTCAATCGTAGGAAAGAGTTTGATTGCTGTTGATGGTAAATTATCTTGTTACTATTGCTTTTGGTCTGAATTTGTAATTTTCTAGTGTCGAGAACAAGTATTTAGTTCAAAATCGTAAAGTGTTGTGATCGTCTCCATTTTTTGATTTCGAAAAGAAACTTGCTGATATTTGTCGCTTGAAAAGAAATTCAGATTTGTGCATCAACTTTCTTTTTAGCATTCATATACTAAGAAAGTCGAAAACAAATACATGCATGTGCATTTGCATATAGACAGTCTGATTGGCTTGATTTAGGAAAGTGCATTTAGAGTGTGCTCTTTGCTCTTTGTGAAAAGATTCTGTCTTTCTTTTCCTTAGTAGCTAGGATTTTCATTGCACAAAGAAGATAAAAAGTTTGTTTATCATCTTAGATTGCATTTTAGGAATTACATCTACATCTCGTGGTGAACCTGAAAGGAAAACTTCATAAACAAGATCAACTTAAAATAAATTCAATGAATCTAACAATGCTTTAGAACTTAATGCACAACATTTATAAGTCTAGGCTAGAGATGTATTCCGGCGTCGTAAAGCCTGGTAACTATTGTTCTCACTGATGGTTGGGTGATTCCTCCACTTTGAGACGATAAGTGCCAGTACGGACTTGTGCTCCCACGTACCATTGATTATATTTTGGGAGACCCCAATAGGCTTAATCCTTTATCCATAGGAAGCCGTGTCTGCCGCCCCATCGATCGCAATGCACTGAACACAACATTCGGGAAGATTGACTGCCGTACCATAAAAATTATTCTGCAGTTTTGCGATTGGTTTGGTAATCCCTCTACCTAGATTTCCAGAGCAGTCCCTTTCGTTCCTTTTTAGACTCTTTAATGGAAAAGGTCCATCTGAGCACTTGTCACTTCAGGCTCATTAAAAATCGAAGGCGAGTAGAGTCATCTTTTGTTTTTTCTCGACTCTTAAAAATTGAAAAAACAAGTTGTGTCAAAGCATCTAAAATTTATTTTAAACGGAATAATTATCACCTTTCCCTCGTTGGTCTCTGAAGTTAGTCTCCCTTCATCGCCAGTTCTTGTAGAATTGCTAGGAAATCTTTTGGATAGACTAGATATTTCTGAACAACCATCGACATCTAGGACTGTGCCATCCGACACAGCAGCAGCAGAACCTCCTGCTGCTACTCCAACAATGTTCGCCAATATACCATCTATACCGGCTAGTTATCAACAACAAGCCGGAGTCCAATCAGGGATTGTTTCGACGACATGGTCTGTTCCTATTTCTTCATCCGGATTATCATCTGGTATTTCTTATGTTGAAACTCAACAAATTGATCCAATGTGTCTTCAAAGGCCAATCTACCCTTTAAGTACTGGATTGCCACCATATGGAGGACAGTATGCCTTTTCATTGTTCCCCCTCGGAGAACAACCATATGGGAGTTTACAACAAAGTTCAGGTCAAACTGGAATTACATCCAGCGGTTGGGTACCAATACTGCCTCAGCAACCAAGGGTTGTATATTCAATGCAACCAGTCCACCCTGTGTTGAATATTCCCACTATACCTGCTATGGTGACTGCGTCACAAGTACAAGCGCTACCTGTTGTATGTCAACCCCAAGTTTCTCAGGTTGCAATACAACAGCCTCTTGTCTCGACGACTCAATCACAACCTCAGGTTAGTGCCTCCTTATCTGGAGCGACTTAGGCTCAAACAAGTACTATGACTCCTCATCTTGGTCAATCATCCAGTATTGGACAACAGCAAATGGTCCAACAACCAGGGCTGGTTCAATCTCAACAACTGCAATTCCAGTAATCATATCAAGGACCTGAGCAACAAGTCTTTGTAAGTAAAGGGCAACTGCATTTCCAAAGTGGTTATCAACAACCATACTATAATGGTTATGCCCATCAACCTTGTCAAAGTTGCCAACATCAAATACATTATGCTTGTATGCAAAGACCCACTACTCAGGCGATTCCATCTTATCTTGGGTATGCTTCGCCTAACCTGAATCAACAGTTGCCCTTTGTAGCAACTCTAGAATTACCAGATCTAAACCGGCTGACGAATGATCTGATTGCTTATGCCCCTTGGTGGCCAGCGATTCCGCATAAAATTCTGTTAGATATTCCTAAATTTAATGGAAATCCGGGTGAAGAGTCGTCGAATCATGTGATGACATTTCATCTGTGGTGTTCATTAAGCACCCTGAACGATGATTCGATTAGGCTTCGCCTTTTCCAGAGGACGTTAACTGGTCCGACAACAAAATGGTATATCGAGTTACCCAGAGCTTCGTTTGACAACTTCAGTACCCTAGCCACAACCTTTTTAACCCATTTTCAGTTACCAATAAGGTACGAAACAAGAACAGAGCTTCTTACCAATTTCAAACAGACAACGGCCACTCACATATCCGATCATATTCATGAGTGGCGACGTTGTCGTAGAATGGTAAAAACGTACGTTCCTGATCAGCTTTTAGCTGAATGGTTTATTAAGTCATTATTACCTTCCATTACAGAAGATGTGGCAAAGGGAGGAGTCATCACAGAAGAGCAAGTTGTTGCTCGTGCACAATATTTAGACTTGATTTATACTCAGTCTGGCACGCTCTACGATAAAATCCCTGACGCTCCCAGACCAGAATTTTCTGTTCCACCTCCTCCTAAATCAAACAATGACTCTCATGTCGGCGATGGCGTGATTGACGCAACAGACACAAAATCGACAAAGGCTACATCTAAAAAGGCCCGTAAGATTTCTAGTCAAAATGCAAATGAGGAACTTCTTGCCTCGGAAGTAAATGCCGTGTCGACCGACAAGGGCAAACAACTGAAGCAACCAGGGGGCAAGAAGAAAAAGAAAGGGAGGAAAAAGAAGCAGGATGAGTCATCTCCTAAAAAAACTTCTACAAACCCTTCTGGGCAAAGGAAACCCCCTGCGGGGTGTCATATATGCGATGAGGATCATTGGATGAGAGATTGTCCACATAAAGCTGAATTTAAGAAACTCTTTAAGAGTTCAAAAACCTTAGCAGTATTGACTGATCCGTTTCCAAACCCGGGAACCAAATTGGTTGCTAATCGAAATGCTTCCCGATCCCAAGTGCTTATGTTGTCTATATCAAAGCAACAAAATGATGCTTTGACAAGGAATAAAGATTACGGGAATCCACAGCTGTCGAATAACAAGGCTAATGAACAACCTAGTAGTTCGACAACAACTTTGATCGAAGTTGTGCCGCCCATCATTCCTGAACAAATGATAAAGTCACCAAAGGGAGTAGTACACAAATTGACATTTAATCCTCGTGCAAAAATAGCACAGAATTATAATATAATAGAGGACCTGGCCCAATCGCCGTCCGCTATGTCGACACTTGAGGTACCGCAAAATTGCCTCTCCCAAGAGCAAGCTTTATTATCAGCAATAGGTGGGATTGACCCAATGGATTCCAATATTGTGGCCTTTGATCATAAAGGATATGACCCTCAGTTACCAGCTCAACTAGCTTTCCTTATTCAAGTGAAAGCCCTCAACAAAACTGTTCATCGAACAATTATTGATGAGGGGGCATCCACATGTATTATGTCGATGAGTTGCTGGAAAAATTTAGGCTCACCACCCTTGTCGTGATCGTCAACAATGTTAAAAGCATTTGATGGACGATCATACACTCCATACGAGATTTTAAGTAACTTGCAAGTTGAACTGGGGGGTAAAACAGTAGAAATTGATGTTGAAGTAATCGATGCAAACCTCGATTACAACATCCTACTGGGAAGGCCCTGGATATATGCCATGGCCACAGTTGTGTCGACCTACTTCAGGAAGATTGTATTTCCCTTCCAAGGAGGAATTACAATCGTCGACCAACAAACATTTCTCCCCAACAGTTCACAAGTTATGGGAAGCATTCCAATGATCCATGGAAGCAATCATCCGCTCCAAAATATCAGAGTAGGTCTCCTAAAAGACCCTGCCTTAATGGGTACTTTTGCCCTACCACCTCCGAGTAATCTGGCGGAAGTGGCCACAGTGGAATATGAAATCTTCTATATCTAATGGATTCAGAAGATTCCTAAACATTTTGTCAGCATGGATCATCGCCATTTTAGAAATATTGTAGCAATCAATTTTCTTGGCCTGGGGGGCAAACCCAAATCAACGCTCATCGAGTGTTTGGATAGATAGGTCTAAAGGAATATGGCACCTCTTCAAATCCTTCATCGCATGTACATTCAACAGACGAAGGAATCATTCATTCAATGATAGGAGAGGCACCCTGGGAAGATTACCACCATCGCTCCCATCTTCCAAATTACCACGAAGATTATTCCAGCAACCTTAATCATCCTTCAGTTTTTGATTCTCTATCAAATACTGTAAATATGGTGGATTCCGAGGACGGTTCTTATCTTGTGTCGACCTCGTTAAAAAATGAAACAAGGAGTCATGAGGATAGTTCTTTTACTGTATCAACCTCATTAAAAAATGAAACAAATCCCCTTTCCAAATCTCAAAGGTAAACCTTCATTCCAACCACCGAGTTGAATGCAATGAAGCTTGGGGGGCATGCACCTCGATTTGCATTATTATGCTGGGGGCATACAAACTTATCACAAGCAATGTTACTGTAGGGTTCAAGCTCGTTAAAAAATAAACCCACCACGAGCAGTGTTACTGCAGCGTTCAAGCTTGTTAAAAAAAAAACCCGCATCGAGCAGTTTTAACGCATAATTCAAGCTTGTTAAAAAATAAACATAAGCCATGAGCAAATGTTTCCCCCCGCGTTTAAGCTCATTAAAAAATGAACTATTCCCCAGTAAATAACCATTGTGGATGTAGTACTTCAGCCGTTAAAGCCTTGGTCGTGTTTGCACCGTCATCTCCACTTTTGCATTGGCCGATCATTCACCTCCATTTGATTGTTTACCCATTTTGAGGAACAACTGTGAAGAGTGATCTCACTAGCCATCCTTGTAACACTGCCGTGATTGGAAAATTCCAAACCTTACCTGGAATCAGTTGCTACCCGTTTTATCACTCGTTCCTCAAAAGACGAGTCTCCTTTAAGCTCTTTTCAACTAACTCGTAAAATATGAAAAGATTGCCGAGCCATTGGCCTCTCCAGCTCGTTAAAGGGACCGGGAGTGCTATCCCTCCTCTAAATTTTAATCTTTTTGGACCTAAGGGATTATTATACAAAAAGATCGAGCGCTTGTTTTGTTCGGCTCGTTAAAAGGATTGAAAATTCATCCCTTCTGTATTGTTTTATACTTTTTCGGACTTAAGGGATTAGATGACAAAAAAGGAATTTTGGAGTCTCCTTTACGTTCCTTTTCAGACTCTCTAAAATTGAAAAGGACCGAGTTATCTTTGTCGTTAAACTCATTAAATGTGTAATAGCGACAAACTTGTCTATAGACGAGAACGAGTTTCACTATCACTAGGCTCGTTAAAACATAGCGATGGGTTTTCCCAAAGGGAAAATTATAGAACAAGCATATGTTATCCTCCTCAAGCTTGACAAAAATAAAGAGGTACTGGTCAGTAATGACTGGGGAAAAATGGGAAGAAAACTTGAAGAAACTTTGTTGGTAGCAAGTTGCTCTTGAACATGACACTTCCACTCCGTGTCCAAGTCGGGTTGGGTTGTTTCATTCATCGGTCACATCACCATGGTCCCATCATACCATCCACATTTGGGGTTAATGCTACCAATCCATCACAACAGTGTCGCCGATATGTTCAAGAGAAGTCATTCAGAGAATTCACCTGTGTCTCAGCCACTACCATACATTATACTCCATTCTTTCATGACTGCCACCCTAAACCTTATATCACCAGATCGTTTTCACCTCCATTAAAATCATTTTCTATGTTCCGTGTCATTGATGTGGGATTCATTAAGGCCCTCCTGTGATGGATCACTTCTTGTCGACATCAGCTCATTATCCAAGAAGTTGATCTAGGAACACCCCATTCAGTACTTTGAAGCTTGCATGCCTCAATGGCAAGTTTCTCACTTCCGGCGACAGGTTTACATCAATGGCCTTCGACCGAAAGATTTTGCGTGGTGTTCGACGCCAAGTCCTTTATTCACACCATGTAAATTGCACTGCAGTACCTTGAGGGTCATTATCATTATCAGTGATTCCTCTCGCGCTTGTTAACAGTTTACATCATTGGCTGGTAATCAAGTGATGTCTTTCCATGTTCGACTTCAGAACATTTCTCACATGGATCGACTTGTACTCGGAGTGAAGATCAAACGAGATTGAAGACCCTGGATCTAGTTTCATCCATCTAGGCTGCGATATGTATTCAGGGAAATAAAGACATTAAATGTACATCATTGCTGCACAGATAATCATCCAATCAAAGGGATGATGGCTCTACCAGAATCATCAGTCTACACTCAGACGATTGTCTGTCCTATGTACATGAAAATGAATTTATAAAGCTGAGCATGGGAATGCCCGCCTCAGCTAGATCATGAAAATATTATGAAGATAATGTATTGTATTGTATCTTATTACAGGTCTCCTCCCAGCTTGAAAGAACTTCGGATCCTCATAATAAAGCATTTCACCCGACATCAAAAAGATTAACGACCTCATGCTTTAGGGGGCAACTGTTATAGACATTTTTGGGCACTACAACCCCAAGCATAAATGTCCATAAACTAAGGGCTCCTAAGTCCCTAAAGGTGTTGTTCCAACCCCTAAAAGAACAAGGTCAACTGATTACAACTTCTCCCAGAAGTTCTCCATGAAAAACTACTCAGAACTGGTCAAAACTGGATCATTTCACTTGCTCCATGGCCAGGGTGCGATGCATCGCACCTTGTACACACAGGAAGTGCGTTGCATTTCAAAAATCCCTACCATGGGGTGTGATGGACGGGAAAAGACAAGTGGCAGAGACAGTTTGCGAGGTGGATGATCATGGAATCTTCCAGAAACTTCTCCTGGGACACTTGCCTCTCAGAATCGCCCAAGGATGAGTAAGAGATCAATGAGATCTCCAAGTGGTATCAAGAACTATCAGAGAGAAGACACTAATCAAAAACCTAGAGCTAACTCACACCTCTGCAAATATCTATATATAGATCTCTCACCCCAGAGATCTAGAGGTTAGAGGCTGGAATTTTGCATATTGTAAGGAATTTCTATTGGTTTCATGAGACAAACATCAGGTTGTTGGGTGATCTGAGCTTTGTTTGAGGTGAAGAGGGGCTTCTTTGCTGGGAGGTTGATGCTGGGTCAGAACAACTGGTTGTAACTCCTCTTGGCTCTTTTCTTGTTTATCAATAAAAGCTATTCAAGTTGTCCTCCATGCTTTTGTGTCATTGATGATTGCTACATTTGTATGGTCAATTTACATCTGATCCTAGATTGTTTATGATTATAGATCCATGTCTTTGTATAGTGCTATGCTTCTGTGATCTTACAGGTACTTTGTGAAGCTGGGCGTGCAAGGGAGCAGGTAGCTGAAGACTATCAAAGAGGAGAGGGATCAAATCAGGAGATTAGCGCAAGATAGAGGTTGGTCTTTCTGTTCCTCTCTATCTATAATTCATAAAGGAAAAACGAAAGTAGCTTTTCTCTGTTTGTTTCTAAGGCAGTTGTCACACCTTAGTGGGATAGAGTAGTTCTATATAGACACTTTTCCCTGTAACACTCCTTAATCACTACCATCCACTGTTCAACATCATTTCATTTGGGTGAAATGGTGAGAGGTTGTGCCTTACCGTTGCTATATTTTCTAAGTGGCCAGTATCAGCATAAGCTATTTTTGACTGCACACCATTCTCCTTTCTATGATCCATCTTTTCCTTGTGTTCTTGTACATATGTCAACTAGTTATTTCCTCTTATAAGATTTAGATATCCAATCTGTGACTGACTTTTAAATACAATTGTTGATTTGCATCTTCATGCAGTGCTTTAGTTTTGATATAGGCTGCCAGCTACCCTTACTTCAAACTCTATTCCAGATGTTTCTGTTTGTTTGAAGATTGCCTCTATTAGTGTCTAGAATTTATCTGTTCCCACATTAAATCCCTGAGTCAAGACATAAAATTCTGTGATAACAACACCATATTTGTTTGCTCTATTTCTTTAGTGTTAGATGCCATTCTCTGTTGTTCCAAATACTAGTTAGAGTTTAAGTGGAAAGCATCTTTAACAACATTCCATAGACTGGTTACAAGATCTTATTCTTCAATGGAGTACTCCTGAGAAATGATCTTCATCAAAGAATGATTGTTAATATATCTCAACAAGGATTTCATAAGGACCCTTTCACTAAAGCTTCATCAATAATGATCAAGAATCATAGGCTCCCCCTAACTGTATGCATCATCTCTTTTTGGCAGAGTCTTCCCATCAAATTATTAGATTGTCAAAATTCAGGCCAATGACATATGCTGTTGGCTAGAGAACTCAAGGGACTTTCGAACTGTATTTTCTTTCTTATTTTTCATGGTTCTATCTTGTGTAAGAGCCCATGTTAAGTTATAATCACGTGCCATATGACCAATGTTGTGACACTTTAAGCATTCTACATTGTTCATGAATAAGAATTCATGATTTCTTCCCGCAAAATTGTTTCTTGGAGATTGTTGGGGACCATAATATCTATCTCTATGAGGTTGTTGGGGAAAATAACATCTATCTTTATGATATGCTTTACAGTCTTTGCCATGTTACCAAAGTTTGTACAAGAATAAAAATAACCAAAAAATGAACTTTGGTACCTGGGAGATGGAGGTTTCCTTGATGTACTTCTGAAGCCTTTCTACCTTGAGATCCTTTGATGATAACCATTGCCTCTCGCATCTTTGACATCATCTATATTTATTCTTGGAGCTGGATTTCTTCTTGGAGCAAGATTTCTTCTATTGTAGCCTTGATTTTTCTCCTTTCCTTTGCTGGAGTTGGGAGCATCACCGTTTCTTTCTGGATTCTTCACATCTCTTTTGTTTAAAGCATTTTCATTCTTGTTTGAGGATTCACCTACATATCCGAGACCTGATTTATCAGATGGACATTTGTGATAGTTGAGCATGTCATCCAAGGCTTGATATCTCTTCAAGATTTTGTTCATCCCTTCAACCTTTGTTCTGAGGAAGACAAACTATTCTTCCAATCTTTCACACTCATTATTCTTCTTGGAAAGTTGTTTCTCAGTTTCTTCCTTGCTACGAGTAGCTTCATCTGCTACTATTTTAAGGGAGATGATATCTGACTTTATTTTGAAGATTTCTTCATTCTTTGCTTGACTGCTCTCCATTTCTTCCTTGATCCTTGAAGCTTTACATGTTTAAGCCTTGAGAAGCTTGATATTAAATTTTAATTTGAAGATTTCTTCATCCTTTTCTTTCAGCTGACAGATCATGGTGTTTCTTTCCTTTCCTACTTCGTCAACCTGTCCTTCTCTGACTTCCAATGATTCCATGGCCTTTTCAGCTCCTTGTGCTTGTTTCCTTACTTCTTGTAGTTAAGACTTGAGAGAGGAGACCTCTACCTTGTACTAACCAATCTCTTCTTCAAGTTTGTTCAAGCTCTTGTGCCTTTGTTCAAGTTGACTTGACAAGGTATCTTCCTGCTTCTTTGCTTTATTCAATTTATTATTAAGCTTGACAAGCTCTTCATTCCTTGTTTGATCTTGGTCACCAGCTAGTACTATCTTCTTAAGTTCCTTATTTTCCTTTTTTAGATTGTTAATCTCTTCCATGGCAGCCATAAGTTGAGCGAGGAGATCCTCTACAAATTATTTTTCATTCTCTTCATCTTCTAGGTCTGTTTTAGCCTTGATGGCATCATTCTCATGTTCAGCTTCTATGATGGGTTCTGGATCTCCTTCTTGATTTACATCATCTTCTTAACTGATGGTCATGGTAAATTCTCATTTTGAGTGAAGATCATGAAGTTTGTCCCATATACGTTTTGCTGATGAATATTTTCCTAGATTATTCTTTACAGAATTAGGTAGCCCATTCAATATTACCTTCATGGCTTTTGCATTGTACTTTTTGGATTCTCTATCCATCGTGCTATCATTAATCACTGATTTCCAGATTTCAATGCCTTGAGTATATAAGAAATTTCTCATTCTTGCTTCCCATATATTAAAGTTCCCATTGAGCCTTGGAGCCTCCTCAAATTGATTGTCTTCTATTTTAGTAGTAGAGGGAGACACATCCTTAGGAGGATTGGAGACTTTCTTTCTTGACTTTGCCATTTTTGTTCTAAAGGTCAACCTTCAAGCTGTTAGGCTTTGAATGAAGGTACCTGCTTTGATACCAATTGTTGGAAATACTGGGGGGTGGGGGTTGAATCAGTATTTATTTTTCCGATTATTGTTTTACTAGTTAAACAATTTATATTTAGAACACAAGATGAAAAACAATAATAAATGCTTTTATTAATATAATCTTTGCAATAAAATATATACAATATATAAGTGGTTACAATCAGTTGCCAAGCTCCAACTTGGACTTTGGTGAGGCTCCAACCTCCAGAGCACCAACTCTATTTTGCCAAGACACCAATCTAGGACTTAGGAGCACCAACTCCCAAGGACTTCAATCCTTCCATTTCCTGAGGCACCAGTCCCAAGGAAGCCTATCCTTCATACTTATAAGGCATCAACCCCAAGGACTTCAATCCTTCTTACTTCTAAGGCACTAGCCCCAAGGACTCCTATCCTTCTTGCTTCTTAGGCACCAGCCCCAAAGACTTCAATCCTACTTACTTCTGAGGCATCAGCCCCAAGGAATCCAATCCTACTTACTTCTAAGGCACCAACCTCAAGGGTTCTGACCCAATCTTGTCAAGGTTCATTTGATACTAATGTTATGCTCTCAGGACTCTTCTCTGCTGAGTTCTGTCTATTTATAGCTTCACTATAGTCTCCAAGCTACTGTATCAATGACAACCATTCTTCTTATGAAGAAGTCTTTACAACTCTGCACATTGCTCACACATAGTCTCCAATAGCCTTCATTCTCTCTAATAAAGTCTTCACACAAGTTTAGTCAGTCTATTGTTAGCTGCACTAAGCTCTACATAAAGAACAACTTCCTGTTCAAGCTTATGTTCTCTGTTGGCTACTTCTCCCCTTTAACTGTCGGTTGTCCTGTTGGCCCTTCGACCCTCTTTCTGTTCTGCTGGATCCTCTCATTGCCTCTGTCTCCTCTAGCTTATTTCCCACAGCGTTCAACAACCTTCAACAAAATTCAACAACTCACTTTTCTCTGCTTTTTCTCATCTTATCCATCCTACATGCTACTGTTTATTAGTTTCCTTTTTTTTCGTTGGCTTTTTGGCTTCCTCAACGCTCGCTTATCCTGTTAGTTTCCTCCTCGGTCGTTGTCATTTCCTCTGCACTCGCTTGCTGCTTCGGCTTCCTGCTTTCGATTTCCTCTGTCTTTTTGAGCGTTCCAATATTCATAGGACATGTTCAAGAGGAAGAGGGGCTGTATACATAGAGAATACCTATTACAAGTTAAAGACTATAACAATGCTCCTTTTATCCATAATTATTTGACATACATAGGGCTTTATAGTGTAACGGACATGCCACGTCCTATCACAATCTCAATAGGCTTGATTCTAGTCTTCTGAGCTATCAGGAGCATTCCTTAACGTATCTCTATCTCCAAACCCCGTGCAAGAAAAATATACAAATAAATAGGAATTACGATCGAACACAGCCAAAAAACTAAAGGGCAGACTTCAAGAATCCATACACCCGCATTAATACTGTATCGGATCCACTCCTCCACAGTTTCATCGCAATTGGCCCCAAAACCTTTTCCACATGATCCATGACTTTTCCTTATGAAACCAAAATGTTCTGGAAGAATGCCTAAACACCCCGAATCGCCCCGCGGATCACCCTTTTAACTATATCCACCTGTTTTCCTTTTAAACAGAAATACTTTGAAAAATACCGCAAAACACTGGTTTTTACCTTTCCCTATTAGCGCACTTATTGTACGCCGAAGTCAACACACCAAGAATTTGTGACCATTGATATGGAGCGATGAGATTTGATGGTCCAAATAAAATCACCTTATTGGTGATCAGAGGTCCCAATGGACTACACTATCGGGGCTATTCCATTGGTCCGATGCGATATCGCTAATCGCTATCGGTGATTTACAATGGCACTTAACTCTTAATACATTCCTACTCCGATATGTCGATGCGATGTAAGTCTCAGACCCAATTGGATCCCAAAACTCCTGTGCATATATTTTCAAGTCTGTTTTTCTGGATCCGCCAAGTGTTTAGCGTGATTTTCCAATGTAAAAGGCTTTCAGTGATGCGATAAGGAAATACATAGGGTTGATGTAATTTGGGTTTCTACGGACTTAATAACGTTCAAAATATTTGTCTAAAGGACTTGAGATCTGGATTCTCAATCCAACTATGTTTTACACCCAATACTTAATGTATTTGGGTTTTTCTACCTTCAAAACTAGTTCCATGGAATGCACCTGCCAAACGATCCTTTAACATAGTAATTCCATTAAAACATATGAAAAAAACACAGGCTGACGCTTGTAAATTCATGCATATATGGCCTCCGATAGTGTATTTGTATGCATATAACTCTTTTGTGGCCCGATAGCTCCCGATAATATAAATGCACTCATTGCTCCTCTAATGGCTTTGTTTGCTTCCTCCGATGGCTGTTTATGTCCTCTATTGCTCTGATGGCTCTATTTGTTCCTTTGTACTTTGGCATATATGTATGGTATCTATATATATATATATATATATATATATATATATATATATATATATATATATATATATATATATATATATATATATATATATATATATATATATATGGCTCCTCCTGTTGGTTCTTTGTGGGCATGCATTACATGCAGCACTACTCTACTATGGCTCGTCTTGCTCTGATATGCCTCCTTGCTATATGGTTCCTCCTGTAACTCCTCTTGGTCCAATGTGGCTCCTCTGGCTTGGCAGTGTCTTTCAAAGACCTCCTTTCATATATGAATGCCTCTCTTGCTCTGATATCCTGTGATATGCTTTGATCTGCCTCCTTTGGTAACTCCTCTTGCTTATGGCTTGGCTATCTTGATGACCTTTCTCTTGTCTTTTCATGGATCTGCTCTGCTTTCCCTTGGCTCCATATCATCATCTAGTATCTATAATATTTCCATATTGACATCAATGAAAACCTAGGTCAACATAGGCTTCCTATTTGGCGCTGACTGTGTAGCTGAGGTCGCACTGTAATCTCATCAGCGAATGGTTGAGTTCCATGTGGCACGTTTGTACAAGCATGAGTTGGTAGGATGCTATTGGTTGAAGGCTATACAGGTGGACCAATGAGAGGGTGACACGTGGAAAAAGTGGAGGCCGCCACGTGCCCTCTCAAAGGTCAAATAAAATTTTATGTGGGGAGGTTGGGGTCGAACCCACGACCTCACCCACAACAACACCAAGATTTACCACCACGCTTGTAGGTTGGTTCTTAATTAACATATCACAGGTGGGTCGACGTTAAAGAATCGGTCCCAAAACAAGTTAGGGTTGTGATGCAATGATCGCAATCACACATCACAAAAGGGAGGTGTTACAAAATAGACCCTGACATGATCATGTTGCAATTGCGATATTGCAATTTCATATTGCACAAATCAAAGTTCTGTTATATGTTTTAGCTCGGCTTCGTCGATTGCGATATATTCCAGATGCAATACAAATTATATTGCAGTTGATATTCTACTGGGTTTGATGCTTATCGCAATTTCATATTTCCCATGTTGCGTTCACAAACCATAAGACCCCCCTTTTCTCGCCGATTGCGATTTGCGATGGGGCTGTCGGTATTGATAGTTTATGACCGGAACCGTCACCTTAACCATTGGACCTAACCACCTTCTATATGACCACTCAACCTTAACCGCGAGTTAGATGGGTTCATTGGCGGGGCCACCAATTTCGGAGGAAGTTCCTGAACTAACTCTAGATAATGAATTTAACTGGCAGTTAGCGAGATTTGAAGGAGGAAATTGTGGAAAGACTAGTAGAAATCATAACTAAGGCATTTTTCGACCAAATGAGGAGAAAAAGAGGCTGGGGTACTATTTTTCAGTATTCCGAACTCATTGGAGTAGCTTGCAGAAGCATTTGAGCATTGTCAACACATATTTGTACACTTTTGAGCATAATAGAGAGGCCTAAGCCATTGGAATCTGGACCAATAAGACATAGCCTAGGAGGGGTGAACTCCTTTATCATGTTCTTGTTGTAATGTGTTTTTGATGATGTTCTGTACATGTTTACACTACTGTTCAATCTCTTATTTATGTTAAATTGCTCATAAAATTAACATAAAAACTCATCATTTCACTTGCAAAAATTCATGAATCCTTAAGCACAATGAAATCATTTTGTTTCTAATATGAGGAGGATCTTAGCACAAAAATATAATATTCTAAATCATATCAGAAGGCCATTCAAATTGAAATCAGGGGAAATAATGATAAATAAGAGTAATTGAAGAAATCATCTTTTAAATCTCATAATGGCAAGTTCAAAGGAAAAGGCAAGGGAAAAGACAAGAAGGCAACTACAACCAAGAAAGAGGAAGGAGCAAAGCCATCTTGCACACATTGCTAGAAGGAAGGCCACGATGATGAAAATCTATGGAAGTTTCATCTAGAGTTGAAACCAAAAATATTTGGTGGGAAGAACAAGCAAAAGATGGTGACAACCATGCAATAGGTCCTTGGATCTAATTCCAGTAATGAGACAATAACCACAATAGTGGGAACACAAGGTAATATTTCTCTTCATGCTACTAAAAATTATGAATTGCATACAAGTAAAAGTTCTTTAGATGAGTCTTTTATTAGTGAATGAAAGAGGATTGAATTTTTCCACATTAGAGTCATAAAGAAACATACTAAACTGGAAACCTTGTTTGATCTGAGCTCACAAACAAATTTTATTTCAAAATCCTTGGTTAAAAGGTTAAGATTAGAGACCAAGCCTCATCCAAAACCATACCCTCTTGTTGTGTGATAAAGAAAAATTACATGTAACTAAGCAATGTAGAGCCAGATTTGTGATTGCATCCAAACTAGTAGATGAGGTTGATCTTGATGTTGTACCCTTGGATATTTGTGGTATTGTATTGGGGAGTCCATATTTGTATGATAGGAAATCAATTTTCTTTTGCCATGAAAACAAGTATCATCTCACGAAAGATGAGGTGGAATACATTGTTAGAGCTCATCGTGCTAAAATCAATACCAGTCTTGTAAGTGCAAGTCAGATGAAGAAATTGATCGATTCCAGCAAAGGGTGCATGCTAATGGTTGTGAAAGAAAAGATGTCGAGACATCTAAATATTTCCAAGGTTGTGATACCACTCATAAAAAGGAATTGTATGAAATTTTTTCTAACTATAATGGGATTTTTCAAGAACCAAGTGGGTTGCCTCCAAAGCATGAGTTCCAACATTAGATTCACTTACAACAGGATGATCCTTTACCTAACATTGGCATGTACAGGTTGTTAGCCATCGAGATGGAGGAGATAAAGAAGCAGGTGCAAGAATTACTGAACCAAGGGGTGGCAAGGCCAAGTTCTTCTCCATGCGGTTCACCTATTGTGTTGGTGCAAAAGAAGGATGGCACATGGAGGATGTGCATGGACTACAGGGCACTCAACAAGATGACTATGAAGAATCAGTACCCTCTTCCTCACATTGATGATTTATTGGATCAATTGAAAAATGTTGTCTATTTCACAAAACTGGACTTGCGCAGTGGCTATCATCAGGTAATGATTGCAGAACATGATGTATGGAATATTGCATTCAAGATGAAACAAGGGTTGTTTGAATGACTAGTGATGCCATTCGGACTATGAAATGATTCAAACACATTCATGAGGGTGATGAATGATATTTTCAGACCTTTTCTTGATGATTTTTACGTGTGTATCTTGATGACTTTCTTTTTTTCAGTAGGATATAGGATGATCATGCGAGTTATGTTAAAAAGGTGCTTGATGTTTTACAAAAAGAAAAATTGTATGTTAAAATTTCTAAGTGTGAATTTGGTAAGACCTCTTGGGTTTAATTGGGTCACATTGTCAGAGGTGGAAATTAAAAATAGATCCTTCTAAAATTGATGTGATTGTAAAGCGGCATAAATCCACCAATGTTACAGAGGTTCATATATTTTTGGGTGCAGTACAATATTGGAGAAGGTTCATTGCCAAATTATCCATCATTACATCCCCTTTATATGCATTGATGAGTGTGAAGCGAATCTTTGAGTGGGGAGGAAAGTAGCATAAATCCTTTGATACACTAAAAGAGAATGTCAGTATCGCACTAGTTTTGGCCTTACCTGACTTCCAACAACCTTTTGAAATTGAGACAGATGCCAGTGGATACACCATGGGAGAAGTATTGATGTAGTAGAGGAAACCTGTATGTTACGATTCAGAGACATCTCCCAAGCTGTTGTGAACTATCCTAGATTTGACAAGGAGTTTTATGCCTTGGTTCAAAGCGTGAAGAAGTGGAAGAATTATTTAATTGGGAAGGAGACCATCATTCACACAGATCACCAGCCCTTGTTGTACCTCCAGTCAAAAATCAAGCTTCAATAAGAACGCCATTTTGGATGGATGGGATTCCTCTATCAGTTTCACTTGGTAATAAAATACAAGAAGGGCACTAGCAACAAAGTGGCAGATATGCTTTCTCTCGCTCCTATTTCTACATATATAGTTTTGCAAATTGATTCATCTTTTGATAGTTATGTTGAACAATATGTTGATGATGATGATTTTAAGGATATTTATGAAAAGTTGACTTATAGATCGCAAGTGAAAAATTACCATTTGTAGGGAAAGTTGTATTACCACCTTGGAAAAATTTGTACCCCCTCCAATGAGAGAATGCATGTAATCAGAGAGGCACATACCTCTCTTGTCTCAGCTCATTTTGGTGTAGGGAAAAATTTGTGTCATTTACAAAGGTTGTGTTATTTGCGTCAAATGAAAAATATTGTGACTTGATATGTAAAGGGATGTGTTTTATGTTCAGTTATCAAGCCCACTAATAGAAAATTGGGGCTCTACACACCACTCCCTGTTTCAAGTCATCCATGGGAAAGAGTATCAATGGATTTTGTAGGCGGTTTTCCTTTATCTAGGGAAGGTCATGAATATTTGTATGTTGTTATGTATTGATTTAGAAAAATGTGTGTCTTAATGCCTTTAAAAAGTGGTCACCACAAAGAAAATTGCTCATCTCTTCTTCCAATCTGTATGGGTCCACTTTGGGTTGCCCACATCCATTGTGTTTGATCGAGACTCTCACTTTCTTGGAGAATTTTGGAAAATTTTGTGGAGAATGATGGACTCCAAGTTGAAGAGGAGCACGACATTTCATCCACAGATTGACGGACAAATAGAGGTTGTCAACTGCACATTGATACACTTACTCCAAGGTTATTGTGACAAGCATCCCAAGTTGTGGGACGAGAAGATTCCTTATGTAAAACATGCATATAAATGGGTAATGCATTCATCCACTCAGATCTCATCGTTAGAGACATGATTTGGATATTTTCCAAAGGATCCCTTAGAAATGGTCTTTGGGAGAGATGAATATTCCAGTGGGCAAGATGATAGGGACAAAGCGCGGAATTTCATTCAATGAATTCAGATGATTCACCAGGTAGTGCAGGAGTAGTTGGAGAAAAGTCAAGCTCAATACAAAGCCTGACATGACAAGCACCAAGTCGATCACCAATTCCAGGTTGGAGACAAAGTGTGGATCCACATCAATAGGATGAAAGGGGAAGCAAAGAAGTTGATACCAATCCAATATGGCCCATTCACCATATTAGAGAAGATTGGAGATAATGCTTCTAATCTCGTTTTACTAGCATACATGCATATGTAGTGGTGAATGTTGAAAAGTTGAAGCTTTATGAGCCTCCTTTGATCATGGACACCGAAGAGGTTGGACAGGTCCCTACAATGGATGATTTTTCACTTGAATACTTCGACAACCTACTAGAGGAGATCATTCTTGACTAGAGGAGGAAGACTTCACGTCGACGAGACATGGAGTACCTTAATATTGGTTTCAAGGGAATGTGGTCGAGTAAGGCCTAATGGATTGAAAGGATAAAGTGAGGGAACAATTCCCTCATTTTCCAATTCACTAATAATGATTTTGGTGGTCCAAAAACTCATTAGTGGTGAGGAATTATTTGGGTGGCTCCAGAAATAGAAGTGGCCTTGAAAAATATCAAAAATAAAAGTCATCATATGGAAGTTAAACCAAGACCAGATCATATTTCCCATCACTCTGATTCCATCGGTGTAAACGACACTCAAATCTGAGTTTGTATGCTCAAGATATAGCCAGTCAAAGTTTTGGTCAAACAAGGCCAAGTGGTAGTCACTGATGAGGAAACAAATTGGCAAAGGGATGGCGCATGGAAAAAAATGGCCAGAAAGGGAGAATTTGTTGCCTATTTAATTTTCTTAATGAACCTTAAAAATAGGATTTGAAATTTTAACCGTTATATTAAAAAGATCGAATAAAATATAATTTTGGGTGGCGGGCCGACACCCATGCCACCCCCAACAGTACCAATGACTTAACAATATATATGTCTAAATATAAATGTGGTGGGTGGGCTACCCACTAGCAGACCCACCCGACCCTTCAATGTAATGGTGACACTTGGCAGGAGGCCAGCGGGGTTCAAACCCGCTCGACCCAGGTGGGCCGGTCCCCAACG
The DNA here is from genome assembly GCA_031772625.1 of Pinus tabuliformis. NCBI lineage: Eukaryota > Viridiplantae > Streptophyta > Pinopsida > Pinales > Pinaceae > Pinus > Pinus tabuliformis. Next base: position 1,952,236,025 of record CM062818.1, read on the forward strand.
TGTGGCCCCAGTTATAACAAAACATCAAAACTATATAAATTGTGCTGTGTATTATATTCAACCATAAAACATAACCATACCGCCTATTAAAAACAATTCACACCAAATTTGGGGCGGGCAGGTTTTGAATCTAGTCTGCCCCCCTCTTATTCAATCATGCCACCAATGCGCCAATGAGGCACCATTGGTAAATGTGCCTACCAAATCCTATAAACTGAACTTGCCAATTGAGCGGGTTACAGAGAGCAGAGCGGGGTGCAACTAGTAGAACCAAGAGAAGTTGAGGAGTGGGGGAACCCTGAAGAGGTGTATCTTTTGATGCTGAGAAGATTCCTTTGGGGTCCAGAAGTGCTAGTATCAGAATGTTATGAAACCAGCTCAAGAAAAGATAGAAAAGCTAGATCAATGCCTTAGAATTCAGCCTCTTCGAGGGGGAAACCTCCTTTACATTACATAAATTAACAATTCTTGGATGATACAAATGAAAAGACCTCCTTTCTATATATAGGAGTCTAAGGGGTCATAACATAATTAGAGCCGACATAACAATAATAATGTAAGGGCACAATAATAACAATAGTGGGCTTCTATGGGGCACAATAGTAACAATGTGGGCACTACATGGGTACATCAATATAATAAGTGGGTTGTACTAATAACAATAAGGGGTTACACTAGTAGTATAGGGGCCTAACATGCCCCTCTCCTTCAAAAAGCGTTGTCCTCAACACTTGAGTAGTTCTTGATTCTTCTATATAAAATTCTTGTCCTCCCATGTGGAATGTTCAATGGGTAAGTTCTTCCACTTGATGAGATACTCTGAAATTGATCGATTTTGTAGTTGTCGAGTTCTTGTTTCTGTGATTGCTCCAGGTTCCAATATGATTTTTCCTTCCTCTTCAATTTCTGGCAATATTGTTTGAATTGGGATCTTTTGCAACTTTTGAATAAGTGGTCATACTTCTTCATCCTTCTTCCATTCATCCCTTGCTTTGTTTATCCAATCTGGTTGGATAATAGAAATAGCATAAAACAATGCTTTCACATCCTCATCTTTGAAGAGTCTTCCCATTCGGTAAGGTCGCCGTTTTTTAAGGGCATGTAGTATTGCCAACATTTCCTTCTCATCAATAGATTTCTTGAGATGTAGCAGTAAAAATACCCAATCACCTCCATCAAAACATTTTTCACTACAATGTTGATCTACTTGTTGTTTCCTTTGATTTTGCACCGAAGTAGCGTTGTCCTTTAAAAGTTGGAGAACTTGTTGTTGATGCTCGATGTAATCTTTCACTGCTTGAACATTTTTCTTCTTGATATGTCCTTCTATCTCTAGAGTTTGAGGAGTGGTAATTTCTTCCAATCCTTTATAAGATATGGTCGGATTCATTTCTTGATGCTCAATGTGATTTTTCACTTCTTGAACATTTTTCTTCTTGATATGTCCTTCTATCTTGATAGATTGAGGAGTGGTAATTTCGACCAATGAATTACAAGATATGGTTGGATTCATTTCTTCTTTCTCGATGTGATCTTTCACTTCTTGCACCTTTTTCTTCTTGATATGTCCTTCTATCTTGAGAGTTTTAGAAGTGGTAATTCTTGCCAATGCTTTACAAGATATCGTCTGATTCATTTCTTCTTTCTCTGGGATGGGGTCCTGGCACATATCTTCTTCTTTTGATGTTTGTTGATCCTTTTCTTCCTCCTCTTCATATTCTATGTAAAACAATTTCTTTTCAGCACACTTATGACCTTTAATGCATTTGATATCACAATTGTAACAAAGCCCTTTTTCTCTTTTTTCTTCCAATTGTTGTGGTGTAACCCTTGTAGGTTGTGGAAGGCTAGGAGAAACAACACTTCCATCTTTATAGTTGTGAGGGGTATGCTTCCTGGTTTCCATAATTTTGCTTTCCACTATGTCACAAAGCCCTTTTACACTTTCCAATTGTTGTGGTGTTGCTCTAAAGAAGGTGTTGCTCTTTGTATCCTCATAATGTGCTATCATTTCCTCCATGAAAATTGACCACGTAACAAGTTTTTTACGAGAAAAAAGCCCCTCATACCATAAAAATTGATCCAGTTCTAAATATGAAGATGCAATACATACCTTTTGTAACAGTTGCACCTCATGTAGATCGAAATATTTCTCCATCTGTAGTATCTAATTTATCGGATCCTTGCCATCAAACTTCCTCATCTCGCTTTTTATTGATTTTAGGAGCTAGATCTTGAAAAGACTGTAACTCTGTACTTTCAGATCTTTAAGTTTTGAACTTTTGGCCTGCAATAGCCCTCTGTGTCCTCTTTCCAATTCCACAAGTGTGACCCAATTTGGATTCTCCAAGGAAGAGTTATATGAAAGCTCCCATAGTGACTTGATTATAGACCTTTCCAGAAGAGCAAAGTTGTATGAAGCGCCATGTGTACAATTTTTGATATTTGGTTTTGAAAAAGATAAAAACTAAACTACAGTCCGTCCTCTTTCTGTTCCTTCTTACGAAATTTCAATCTGATTCTCAGAGAGAAAGTTATGACGATTTTCCCCAGGTCACCTGTTTTCAATGTAATTCAGGAGTCTGCAAAACAGAGCAACTTCGTCAGATCATATCTCCACGAATATTGCGCGAAAAGCTCTGAAATTCATACCCAAGGTTCAACTCGATTTCGTCTCAAATGGGTTTTTTTTTTGACTTCTGAAACATCACAGAAAAAAAGTTATAGCGAAAATTCCACGATGACCTGTTTGGAGCAGCGAAACCTTAGAATCCAAAGCTCTGATACCAAATGTTATGAAACCAGCTCAAGAAAAGATAGAAAAGCTAGATCAACACCTTAGAATTCAGCCTCTTCGAGGGGGAAACCTCCTTTACATTACATAAATGAACAATTCTTGGATGATACAAATGAAAAGACCTCCTTTCTATATATAGGAGTCTAAGGGGTCATAACATAATCAGAGCCGACATAACAATAATAATGTAAGGGCACAATAATAACAATAGTGGGCTTCTATGGGGCACAATAGTAACAATGTGGGCACTACATGGGTACATCAATATAATAAGTGGGTTGTACTAATAACAATAAGGGGTTACACTAGTAGTATAGGGGCCTAACATGCCCCTCTCCTTCAAAAAGCGTTGTCCTCAACACTTGAGTAGTTCTTGATTCTTCTGTATAAAATTCTTGTCCTCCCATGTGGAATGTTCAATGGGTAAGTTCTTCCACTTGATGAGATACTCTGAAATTGATCGATTTTGTAGTTGTCGAGTTCTTGTTTCTGAGATTGCTCCAGGTTCCAATATGATTTTTCCTTCCTCTTCAATTTCTGGCAATATTGTTTGAATTGGGATCTTTTGCAACTTTTGAATAAGTGGCCATACTTCTTCATCCTTCTTCCATTCATCCCTTGCTTTGTTTATCCAATCTGGTTGGATAATAGAAATAGCATAAAACAATGCTTTCACATCCTCATCTTTGAAGAGTCTTCCCATTCGGTAAGGTCGCCGTTTTTTAAGGGCATGTAGTATTGCCAACATTTCCTTCTCATCAATAGATTTCTTGAGATGTAGTAGTAAAAATACCCAATCACCTCCATCAAAACATTTTTCACTACAATGTTGATCTACTTGTTGTTTCCTTTGATTTTGCACCGAAGTAGCGTTATCCTTTAAAAGTTGGAGAACTTGTTGTTGATGCTCGATGTAATCTTTCACTGCTTGAACATTTTTCTTATTGATATGTCCTTCTATCTCTAGAGTTTGAGGAGTGGTAATTTCTTCCAATCCTTTATAAGATATGGTCGGATTCATTTCTTGATGCTCAATGTGATTTTTCACTTCTTGAACATTTTTCTTCTTGATATGTCCTTCTATCTTGATAGATTGAGGAGTGGTAATTTCGACCAATGAATTACAAGATATGGTTGGATTCATTTCTTCTTTCTCGATGTGATCTTTCACTTCTTGCACCTTTTTCTTCTTGATATGTCCTTCTATCTTGAGAGTTTGAGAAGTGGTAATTCTTGCCAATGCTTTACAAGATATCGTCTGATTCATTTCTTATTTCTCTGGGATGGGGTCTTGGCGCATATCTTCTTCTTTTGATGTTTGTTGATCCTTTTCTTCCTCCTCTTCATATTCTATGTAAAATAATTTCTTTTCAGCACACTTATGACCTTTAATGCATTTGCTATCACAATTGTAACAAAGCCCTTTTTCTCTTTTTTCTTCCAATTGTTGTGGTGTAACCCTTGTAGGTTGTGGAAGGCTAGGAGAAACAACACTTCCATCTTTATAGTTGTGAGGGGTATGCTTCCTGGTTTCCATAATTTTGCTTTCCACTATGTCACAAAGCCCTTTTACACTTTCCAATTGTTGTGGTGTTGCTCTAAAGAAGGTGTTGCTCTTTGTATCCTCATAATGTGCTATCATTTCCTCCATGAAAATTGACCACGTAACAAGTTTTTTACGAGAACAAAGCCCCTCATACCATAAAAATTGATCCAGTTCTAAATATGAAGATGCAATACATACCTTTTGTAACAGTTGCACCTCATGTAGATCGAAATATTTCTCCATCTGTAGTATCCAATTTATCGGATCCTTGCCATCAAACTTCCTCATCTCGCTTTTTATTGATTTTAGGAGCTAGATCTTGAAATGACTGTAACTCTGTACTTTCAGATCTTTAAGTTTTGAACTTTTGGCCTGCAATAGCCCTCTGTGTCCTCTTTCCAATTCCACAAGTGTGACCCAATTTGGATTCTCCAAGGAAGAGTTATACGAAATCTCCCATAGTGACTTGATTATAGACCTTTCCAGAAGAGCGAAGTTGTATGAAGAGCTATGTGTACAATTTTTGATATTTGGTTCTGAAAAAGATAAAAACTAAACTACAGTCCATCCTCTTTCTGTTCCTTCTTACGAAATTTCAATCTAATTCTCAGAGAGAAAGTTATGACGATTTTCCCCAGGTCACCTGTTTTCAATGTAATTCAGGAGTCTGCAAAAAAGAGCAACTTCGTCAGATCATATCTCCACGAATATTGCGCGAAAAGCTCTGAAATACGGACTCAAGGTTCAACTCGATTTCGTCTCAAATGGGTTTTTTTTGCGACTTCTGAAACATCACAGAAAAAAGTTATAGCGAAAATTCCACGATGACCTGTTTGGAGCAGCGAAACCTTAGAATCCAAAGCTCTGATACCAAATGTTATGAAACCAGCTCAAGAAAAGATAGAAAAGCTAGATCAACACCTTAGAATTCAGCCTCTTCGAGGGGGAAACCTCCTTTACATTACATAAATGAACAATTCTTGGATGATACAAATGAAAAGACCTCCTTTCTATATATAGGAGTCTAAGGGGTCATAACATAATCAGAGCCGACATAACAATAATAATGTAAGGGCACAATAATAACAATAGTGGGCTTCTATGGGGCACAATAGTAACAATGTGGGCACTACATGGGTACATCAATATCATAAGTGGGTTGTACTAATAACAATAAGGGGTTACACTAGTAGTATAGGGGCCTAACACAAAACGAGACAAATTTATAGCCATTTTACACAAATTTTCACCTTGAATCCAATGGTGATGTCCGTTTCTACATCTGAGCTCTGAATTTTTCATCCATGATCAAGATTGGAGGTATAAGTGTCATTTATGTAAAGTTGATTGCAATTCATTTATTTTATACCATTTAATGAAAGAAGGCCTCCCCACTTTGAGCAGGGCCCGAAGACATAACTCACATTAGGTGAACCCCATAATTAAATCATTTGTGTGCCTTTGATCTCATGGTTGCTTTATTATTTCTGTTTCTTTGCATGTGTTTAAGTTACTTGGTTACATGCTCTTTTATATGCAATTCTGTATGCATCCTTGAAGTTAAAAGATATGGATTAGAGAGGATATGCAAACTTATTACAATATGTTGAATCCACATAATATTTCTATTATAGGACATTTTATCACATCAGCCCAAAAGGCCTGAAAACCAGATCAATAAACATCCTTGAACACTTTGTCATAATCCCTTTACAAAGCCCTAAACATAATTTCTCCAAAAAGTCTGATCTTTTGGGTTTATATACTCAAAACCCATTTTTTTAGGCCCAACACACCTTGTGGTCTTGTCCACCATTGTTGGGGTCAAGTTTCATACCTAAGCATATGTCCTAATCAACGCAAGTTGCTCTACTCTACAGGTGCGCTAATTCTAGAATTTCAAGAAAATTAAAAAATATTTTCGATTTTTCTCCTTCCAGAAGCTTCTAAGGTGGTTCTAACCATTTACCATGGATAGAGATCTCAAATTCCTATCTGATCCTACTCTAGTGATATTATCTCCTACCCATTTTTCTTATCCTCCCTCATATGTGGATCTCAAGCCTAGATTGGTAAATCCTAAACTACCATGTTTACCCTATAAATTTATTGCCTTCTATAGAGTCTGGGTTGGATTTTGGAGATTATTAGGTTGGCTTTGGAGATTGCTAGTGCCCTCATTCTATTGCTTTGAGCTTAAGAAATTGTCATCCACTTGCATTAGGGTTGAGCATGAAGGTTTGCTTTGTGATAAGAAAGGACAAGTCAAGTGGGGAGACTCATCCATAAAGTCAACTTCTATATATGGTTGTAACTCTCTCCTTTATTTATTAATACAAAATGCATCATATTTTCCTATTCTTGTGATATGCTTATGCTCTTGTATTTCAATGCCATGTTGACTCATTGAATAGGGATATTGGATTATGCTATGTGGATATTGTAGTTCCTTTCCATGTTTTAGTCATTGTTATAGGTTCCATTTATAGCGTGTGAAGCTAGAATTGAATCTTACAAGAAAAGTGGAGAGAAGTAATTTCTACGAATTCTGGGTAGGTTCCTTTCCATATTCCAATACCTCTAAGAAAAATTGATTCTTTTTGTCATATGTTGTTCTAGATTAGACCACCAGATCTAGGGAACTCAATTTTGTCTGCAGAAGTGAATTTCCATATAATAAATTGGTGACCATACTGAGTTCCTTTCCTTGTGCCAAGCTCGTTAAAAATTGAAACAAGGTACCAGAGAATAGTTCCTTGTCTTGTGTCAAGCTCGTCAAAAAATGAAACATGGTCTCGGAGAAGAGTTCCTTATCTTGTGTCAAGCTCGTTAAAAAATGAAACAAGGTCCCTTGAGAATAGTTCTTTTATTTTGTTAAGCTTATTAAAATGAAACAAATGCTCCTCCAATCAAGTCTTTGACTAGATATCGCAAATGTTGAGTCGAGTCTTTCACTTGATCTTGTAAATGAACCTTCATTCCATCCGCCTGTTAGTAACCAATAGTCTACTTAGGTGAATAAAATGAAGCTTGGGGGCATGTGCCTAGAATTAAATCATTATGCTAGGGCATGCAAACTTATCTCAATCATGTTTTTTTCTCATGTTTCAAGTTTGTGTAAAAATGAAACCAATTCCAAGCATAGTTTCCACATGTTTCAAGCTTGTGTAAAAATGAAACCAATTCCAAGCATAGTTTCCACATGTTTCAAGCGTGTGTAAAAATGAAACCAATTTCAAGCATAGTTTCCCATGTTTCAAGCATGTGTAAAAATGAAACTATTCTCATCCTATTCTCATGGTTTCCATTTTTACCAGCCTATTTCTTCTAGATGAGCCTTGGTTTTCTCATTCCATCGTCACCATCTACTTGGATGATCATACACTTTCACTTGGTGTTTTCCCCTTTCTAGAGGAACAACTATGATGAGTAGTCTTATTAGCCAGCCTCTTGACCTTTACGTGTTTTGAGCAGTTCCATCATGATCAAAACCAATTGATACCCTTTATACCACTTATTCCTCTAGGAGAAGTCCCCTTTTAGCTCTTTTCAGACTCCCAAAACATGAAAATATTGCTGAGCAATTGCCTTTTCGAACTCGTTAAAGTAAATGAAAATATGTCTACTCAGTATAAGTTTAACCCTTTTGCAGACTGGGATAAACTATTTACGAAAAATGAATACTTTAGTCAAACATGACTAAAAGGTTCTCTTGGGTATTATTGTACACCTTTTTAGGCCCAAGAGACTAAATTTATGAAAAAGAACCTTTTTATTTTTTCTTTTTTTTTGCCTCTTTTTCAAACTCTCTAAACATGAAAAATAATCCGAGTTACACCTTCGTTGGACTCGTAAAATAATTAAACAACATTAGAATTGTCGAACATGATGGGACCAAAACACTCCTTCTCAACATTCATTGAAAATACTCAAAAATATTCATCTGAAGGATGAACTTATAGATCAAGCATATTTTATCCTCCCCAAGCTTGTCAAAAATAAAGAGGTAGTAACTTGAAATGGTTGGGAAAATTGGGAAAAAAAGGTACTTAACCTATTAATTGTAGCAAGTCACTCTTTAACATGACAGTCTTTTACTTCATCTTTGTGACTATTGGGTTGGGGAATCTACTTTCCTCTTTTGTTAATCATACCATGTTAGAAGCCTCCACATTCAATTTTGATTCAATGCTACCAACTCCATTAAGTGTTGTTGATATGTTCAAGATAAGTCCTTTAGTTGATATCTTCTACAATACTAAGCCTTCATTCATGTCTATCATTCTAGAACCAACTCTTCATCAACATCGTTCTATCTCAAATTTTTATACCCATTTCGTATCGTTGATGAGGGATACATAAAATCCCTCCTACGACGGGTCACTTCTTATTGACATCAACTCATTATCCAAGAAGTTGAATTAAAAAATCTCTTTAATACCTTGGAGCTTACATACATCAATGGAAAGTTTCCTCACTCTCAGTGACAGGTCCTCATCACTAGTCTTCAACTGAATGATTCTATGTGGTGTTCGAATTCAACTCATATATTCACACCACATAGATTATACTATAGTAACTTGAGAGCCATTAACATCATTGATGGTTTCTCTCACATCTGTTAACGACGTACATCATTCACCGACAATCATATGGTGTTTACCATGTCCAACTTTAACTCATTTATTTTCATGACTAGATTCATACTATCAAGTGATAGAGTGAATGAGATAGAAGACCCCAGATCTAGTTCCATCCATCTGGGCTGCAATTTTAGGATTCACACAAGGTTACAAAGTATGATGGCTATGATCATTCAGAGAGTAGTCCAAGCATGGGCCCACACTTTGTCATCAGTAGACAAGACTTCTTGATCATTGTACATGTAATATTGGCTTATATGCTGAGTATGGGTATGCCTCCCTCAATAATGATATCATGATCATAATATGTATTGTAACAGATGATGATATTGACCAACTTCTTATTGAACCAGAGTTGTCACAAGGTAAATCACTTCAGTCCTCAGCCATTGCTTCTGACTTTTCACTTTAGGGGGAAATATGTTACAGGACCTTTTGCGTCATTAGCCCAAAATTCCTAAAAACTAGATCAATCAATATCTTTGAACGCTTTGTAACAATCCCTTTGCAAATCCCTAAGCATAATTTCTCCAAAAAGTTAGATTTTTTGGGTCTATCTGCTCAAAAACCATTTTCCTAGGCCCAACACACCCTATGTTCTTGTCCACCAGCGTTAGGTGCATGTTGCATACCTGAGAATTTGTGCTTCTCAATGCAAGTTTCTCTACGATGCAGGTGCATTGATTCTAGAATATCGGGAAAATTATAAAATATTTTCAAATCTTCTCCTTCCAGAAGCTTCTAAGGCAGTTTAACCATTTAGAATGGATAGAGATATCTAATTCCTATTTGATCTTACTCTAGTGATATTATCTCTTATCCCTTGACCTTATCCTCCCTCATATATGGATCTCAAGCCTAGATTGGTAAATCCTAAAATACCATGTTTACCCTATAAATTTACTACCTCCCATAGAGTTTGGGTTGGCTTTTGGAGATTATTTGGTCGGAATTTGGATATTTGTACTGCCCTCATGCTGCTACTTTGAGCTTAATGAATCATCATCCATTTGGTTGAGTGTGAAGGTTTTCTTTGTGACAAGGAAGGACAAGTCAAGTGGGGAGACACATGTACAAATTCAACTTCTATATATGGTTGTAACTCTCTCCTTTATTTATTAATACAAAAAGCATCCTGTTTTCCTATAGTTTTGATATGTTTATGCTCTTATATTTCAATTCCATGTTGACTCATTGAATAGGGATATTGGATTATTATATGTGCATATTGTAGTTCCTTTCACTGCAATAAATAAGGTCATTAGTGAGGGTCATGCCTGTGACAGACCTTTAAGGTCCATCACCAATGTTGCATATGGTTACTGTCTTTATAAACGCGTTGTTGTAAGTGTATATAGTGATGGTCCTTTAAGATTTTGTTGTAACATAATTTGGTTTTGATAAGTTAGATATTTTATTCCATTTTCAGATAAGGATTGTGTGCAAATTGTTCTTTAATGCCACAATGATCGAAATTTTGTTTAGGTCATACAGTTTAATCATGACTAAAATCATTTAAATTTATGTTAAATATATTAGTGAATGAAGGTTTACCAAACAGTTTAAACTTGGTAAATCAGTAGCTAGGTAGAAATAACATTGACTCAATAGTTTAATCCAAGTAAATGGTGAAATAAGTGATAGGATAAGGTAGATGTAGATAAAATAAAAATGATTTGGGTCTGCTAGCTTAAGTGCACCCTGCAAAGCAAGAAGAGAAAATGTTAGCTTAGAAAAAGAATGAAATGCAAAAGGGTAGTAATATTTTATCCTAAAGTCAAATGTCAAGTATTATTTTCATGTTTAGAAGACAAAGGATTCAAGTTGTACTAGAAAGATAAATATATCAAATACTTTTGGTGTATAAATCCCCATTCCTAAGTTCTAATACCCAAACTCATCCCCCACTCATATTTTTGTCCACTTCCCTATTCCTAAGTTTTATTACCCCACCATATACTCCAAATATTCCCCAATATGCATTAAATTATTTTCTCTCGACCCCACCAAGAAACCCGTCACCTCACATTAACACTTCGCCACCTCTCACCTCATTTGTGCCCATCTCCGAAGATCCGACGGCCCACACAACATTTTGGCCCCCCCTCACCATCCGAGATTTACCATCGGGGGGGGGGGGTTCGAAATGGGCGGTATTCGAAATCGCACTCGACCCTATGCATAAACACTACAACATTTCAGAACCCCCTTAGGCGAAATAGTTAACCACCTCCCCCCCCTCCAAAAAGTAGTTTCTCCACCACCTGATACCACTCTTCTACCCATTGTGCTCCTGGTACTCACCTTTTGCCATGTCATTTGCCCATTGATTCAGCCAATCACATCTGCTCCCTCCAAAACTAAGTCGTTAAATAATCAAATGGTTTAGTCGTTAATCCAACGGACCCACACCACCCTCAATAGAAAAACCAAATTGCTATATAATTCTCCCTTTCACTCATTAACTGGTTACTGAATTCATACACTGCCATTGTTATTGCTATGTTATAGGTTTTCTGGACCAAACTCTGACATTTTCACCTACCAACAACATTGTCCACTCACTCGTTTTCAGCCTATTACCTCTGTTCTTGTCCTTAAATCCTAAGTCCCCTCTGTGTATTGAATCTTGTAATCTAGTTTTAACTACTCTCCTTAGCCTTATTTGAAGATGCCTCCAAAGGAAAAGGGACCATAAGAACCTATCAATCCTCTGATCTATCCTCCCATTGATTTTCACCACATCCCTTTGGCTAATAGAGACCATAAAATCCATGAAACTCTATGCGAATTTAAACTTTTTGAGATGTATTGCTGGCTTGAGGACAAATAAATAGACAAATCCGATGACATTCTAATGTGGGAATCCAATTTACCCCACAACATTTTCCCCCGTACCCACAACACCCCATAATTTGTTAGGAAGTGTCATGCATGTTATTTTATAAGCCAAAGAGCCATCATTGCTCCCATTGGAGAAATTCTGTTTACTATCACTTCTCAAGCCATAGACTAGATGATGCAAGTGCCTGTAGTAGAGAATGCCACCCCATTTTCCTATGAAGTACTTGTTGAATTGTACTAGAAATTGGACTTTGCAAAGAGGGAAAAAAGCGATTGAAATTTTCTTGACAGAAGATGCCCCATTGCTAAAGAAAAATACTCCCTATCCCTCCTATATTTTCCCTGAGAGAGCCAAGAAAATTATCACAGTCATCTCTTACCTCCTTGGCTACTACTCAGATTAGTGGGTAGATGAGGCCATCATAGGATTTCAGTCCATTTTCTTTGCTGATTCTAAGCCCTCCATCATGTTTAACTATAGCCATTTTCTTGCAGATTCAATTCATGATAAGTTTATCCAATTCCAGACTGAGGAGGTGTTCAAGTATGCTTCCGTGTTAGTCTATATGTTCTTATATTTTCATGGAGACAACTTCAAGCTTTACAAAAGCTAGATGCAGAAGGGAACCAGTAGTCAATCATCTTTTGGACTACTTTGGTGATGAAGGAACAAAAGAAATACACATACAAATAGTTCGTAGAGATGTTTGTGCATCCAAAAATCAGTCCCTTAAGCAACAAGAAGCAGAACAGAACTGAGGATCAGTGAGGAAATTAGAAAGGTGTTGTAGCTATTAGGCCAAGTTCAAACAGGGGATTGGTACCTCTATCAGAATTATACATAACTGAGAATATTTGGGTGTCAGGTTTCCCCTTACAAGCTGCCTAAATTCCTCACAATGAGGATTTTTTCTCTAGAGTACATAAGACAGATTCTTAATATGGATGAGATCCACTTTGTAGCTGCCAAGAAGAAGTCCTAATTCAAAATTAAAACATAGATAGGGCCTTTCATTTGCAACAACAAGGAAGCAGGGGAAGAAGCAAATAAGCTACTAAAATAAATGCAGTTCAGCCTTAGTTTCACCTAGTCATATGATCCATTGGGGGTCATTTATAAATTAAGAGTGGAAAACAAATCCACTACCTATTTTCACATAGCCAGACCAGAGATAGAGAAGTATAAAAACTGGCTAGAATGGGCTAAGAACACCCTACAAGAGGAAGAAGAGTAGCTGGTATCATCCTCCACAGTACAGACTCCAAACATGCAGGAGAAAACACCTACGAGAAGTAGAGAAGAAGAGTCCCCTTCAAGGACTGAAATTTTTAGTGAAGGGTTCAAAATTATGTGTAGGAAGAAGGCCAAGCTTAGTTCCAATCTAAGCCTCAACAAATATTCAAAGCAGGAGAACATTATCACCACTAATGAGCCACTTGTTTCCTCATTAGTGGGTGATAAGACCACACTGTCTCCCACTACCTTCATGGCTTCACAATATTAGCAACAAATGCATACCAACACATCTACTACAAGGGAGAGAGAGAAAAGTATAATGGACATTTTTTACGAGATAAAATTAAGGAATGAGGCCTTGAATATTAACACCTACAAGCAGTTCTAGAAGCAGACTTCTAGTTCTCAAAGCAAGATGTTGTTAGCCTTTGATTCAGAGAAAGGTAAAATGCAAATGGCATTCCTCTAGGCACAGGTTCCCCAGCCCAAGGCAACATCAGACTACAATAATACAACATTTGAGTTTGATGTAAAATACATACATCTTATTGACCAAATCAAGATGCACAAGAAAACTGGGAAAATGATTTTTTCCACTGTCACTAACACTCCTATGAGTTTGTCTTAATTGCAGGTTACATTAACCAATGTTCAATCACAACTGTGTTAGCTACCTATACCAATAGGTTTCATATTTCATGATTGGCAAAGAAAGGTCCAAATATGCTCTGCTTTGATGATGCAAAGATCCCATATTTCCATGAGGAGACAAGGTGTGTATATAGCTTGATGTGGACTCAATTTTGATGGATGGTCCAACAGCCTAATCTGGATCATTCCATGTTTTGAATTTTCAGTTGTAGAATAGAGAAAGAATTCTGTCCAAACTGTTTAATCTTGGCAGACAAGTAGCTTAGGTAGAGAAGTAAGGCTCCCAACTGCTTAATATGGGACCTTGGAAGCAATAAGGGTAGCATTAGATAGAAAATCAAAAGTAAAAAGCCAGAGAAAAGAAAAGGCAAATAAGGGTCTGCAAGTCTAAGTGCACCCTCCAAGAAGAAACAAAAAATGCTAGACAAATAGATGGGTAGGCAGATGGGGTTGCAGAAGTGTCATTCCTTACAATTGAAGGTGTGCTAACCTATTTCACAAAGCAAAATCAATGGATTGAGAAGGTCTTCTTCTCTATCAAGGTGCAGCAAAGCAAAGAAGCATGTCTAACTTCCCAATTTTCCCCTTTTTCCATTCATTACTAACACCCCCTCATCAGTTGAGATTCATGGAAGAATTGGTGGTTTTTTGGTGGTTCTTTGTCCTTTAAAGCCACATTTCTTGTCTAAAATTCTTTTCATTTTGATCTACTCCCTAAGCTAAGTGATTTTCAAATAAACTTAGTGATATCACTCCCCATCCACCCTTTTCATCTATATTAACCCCTAACATCTATTATGTAATCCCCCTATGTTCCCTTTCCCTACTATTATAACACTATGGTGTATAAACCCCCAAGCATTGTATAAATATCCCTCCCCTTGGCATTATAGCCATATGTCCTCTGTCAGGGATCAAATTGACAGCTGGTCAGTTTGAGAACCCTAAGCTTTACCCCCCTTCCCCCTTCTGAATCCATTTGACCCATTAAACCCTTTATTTGCTAAGAAAAACCTTATGAAAAACCCTTTTTCCCATAACCCGCTTCATTTGCAAAAAAGCACACAAAAACCCACTTTTTCCATTTTATCCAAAGTATCGGCGCGATATTATTCTTATTTGAAAATACATTGAAAAACCATATAATTCCGCCGAAACCCAAAGTCCCGCTGGGCACGCCTTTCAAAAGAAAATAATATTTTATTACTTCCCCGCTGCCGTATCGTCCGCCCTATTCAGCGACCCGTCAACCGTCCGATCGGGCGCCTTTGATCGGACGGCTAATATACATATCGGGTTGGGCCCGACGTCCGAAGATTAGCACCCGAGAAACTGTCAGAGGGTGACATCAGGCCTCTGCCACGCGTCGCCCTCACAATTTCTCGGGTCGCCCTCTGAAAAAACCACAACCGTATCTAAGGCGGTCCGAGAAAAACCATTACCGCTTATGATTTACCGCCGGTTCTGTTATGCCTGCGTCATCACGACGTCAGACCCACGTCAGTGCCACCCCGCCGTCGCGTCAGCACTCTTGTCCGCCCCTGCGCTGATATGTCTGCCACCTCATTATCTCCGTGGACCAATCACAGCTTGCCACATCACCCGGTGACGTCATGCTGACGTCATCCGACCTTGACCCCACCTGATGATGTCATGCTGACATCATCCCAAAAACGCGCCAATATGCCAAAAATCCATATTTTAGCCAAAAATGCGTGTTTTTCCCACTTTTTGCCAAAGCAACTATTGATTTTCCTGCATGCATTTTACGACCAAAGCAGCGCCAACCTGCACAACTCGACTCTGAAACCGTGGGCGCCTCCGTCGTACCTGCATTTGCAACTGTTATCGACAATTCGCAAGGTATTTCTCAACATTGTTCCCTGCACCTGGCTTTATCCATATTTCTGCAAGCAAACTGTTTAAGAGAGTGTAAAGCACCGAAATCACCATTAAGCATCCAGCAACCTGCACTCATTTCCGACTAGCGAGGCAATAAACCTTCTGCCAAGCCTGCATTTGACAAAATTGACCTGAATTCACAGGTAGTTCGCGCAGTCGTGAACTAGAAACCTCCATTACATAAATTCACCATACAAACACTCTAGTCAATCCTACTACTGTTTTAATCAGTCCTATAAACGGTATTTCAATTGCTGTTTGCTCAATTCGCCCTCTGTTCCCTACAATTCACATTTACATTGTAAAGAAACTCCTCTGCGTTGTTTTGCTCACTTAAAACAGTTTACATACAATTCAGAAGCCTTACTAGCCATGGAAACACCAATAGCCCTGAATATCCAGCCTCTGAATGCCCCTCAAAGGGAGTTAGAATGGAAAGCCCTGGGAGATGTAGATTATCAGATGATAGACTGGTTCCCAATGGGTTCTAAGTTTAATATTCACATGCTAAATGAATTGAAAGCCCAACACCTTGGTGGAGCTGATATTTTAGGGATTTGGGACTCAAATTTGCCCATTTACAACCTCCCTCAAGTCAATGCCCTTCCAGACTTGATCCACAAGTGCCAGGAATGCTATGATCCATGCCAAAGAGCTGTTCTCAGTCCTACAGGCTCAATCTTGTTCCATATCACCCCAGAAACCATAAACGAGATGCTGCATTTCCACACTGCAAGGCCATTGACTCCTCTCTCCATGCTGGACTTAGTGAAGAAGGGGAGTAATTTGTCAAGTGCCCAGATCACCAAAATTAATCAGTTATTCATACAGCCAAGCTCTGAAACTATGAGAACTCCTCCTATTGGATATCACTACCTGAATGACTTGGGCAGAATGCTGGTGGATTTGATCAGCTACGTCCTGGGGTACAGGGGAATTGAGGATGTTGATAACACTATAATGGCAATGCTGTCCATATTTTCTCCTGGAAAGCCTCCAGCTGTACACTATGAATATGCCACATATATTGCAGAAAAGATCCATGAACAGCTAATGAATCTACAAAGGGAAAGGGTGTTCAGATACACCTCATACATTTACCATCTGTTCTTATTTTATCAACCAGACAATTTCTCCATTCCCCTCAAGAAACTTAATGCCCAGGGGAGTCCAAGGTCAGTTGTGTTTTGGACTTCAGTTTTTCATGATATTTCTAAATCACCATACACATACTGTGAATTCATAGACCTGTTCATTCACCCAGCTATGACATTACTGTATGGTGTCCCTCCTCCAAGGTTGACCGATGACATGCAGAGAGTTCTCCATCTCTCCAAATCTACAGCATTGGTGATTGGTATTTTTACCAACACCACACAGTAATCAGAGTATATGGCTGTGAGTTGGACCCTTATAGGCTACCAAGGTATGTCCCTATGAGACTTTTTTCCCTAGAATACTTCAGGCAGTTTGGAAATGCCAACTGCTTCCATTTCCAAAGTAAGAACAAGAAGGTGCAGCTGAAGGTAAGGAGCCAGCTAGGCCCTTTTCTATACAACAAAAGAGAGGAGGGATGGAAGGAGGCAGATATGATCCTAGAGGGCCTCAAATTGCAAACCAGTTTTAAATTGACACCTTATGACCCTAATCATTTTATTTCCCTCAGGAGGATAAAATACAAATTGGGTAACTATTCACATGTAAGGCTGCCTCATGTTGAAAAGTATGCCAATTCTTTGAGCTGGAAAGAGGGAACTCTAGAAGAGCCAATTACTAGAGAGCAGATGCTAGAAAGAGAGGCTAGGAATATGCAAAAAGAGGCTGAATTGGAAACTTGTGGATAGGTTTCCTTCTCATATCCAGCCTCTGAATGCCCCTCAAAGGGAGTTAGAATGGAAAGCCCTGGGAGATGTAGATTATCAGATGATAGACTGGTTCCCAATGGGTTCTAAGTTTAATATTCACATGCTAAATGAATTGAAAGCCCAACACCTTGGTGGAGCTGATATTTTAGGGATTTGGGACTCAAATTTGCCCATTTACAACCTCCCTCAAGTCAATGCCCTTCCAGACTTGATCCACAAGTGCCAGGAATGCTATGATCCATGCCAAAGAGCTGTTCTCAGTCCTACAGGCTCAATCTTGTTCCATATCACCCCAGAAACCATAAACGAGATGCTGCATTTCCACACTGCAAGGCCATTGACTCCTCTCTCCATGCTGGACTTAGTGAAGAAGGGGAGTAATTTGTCAAGTGCCCAGATCACCAAAATTAATCAGTTATTCATACAGCCAAGCTCTGAAACTATGAGAACTCCTCCTATTGGATATCACTACCTAAATGACTTGGGCAGAATGCTGGTGGATTTGATCAGCTACGTCCTGGGGTACAGGGGAATTGAGGATGTTGATAACACTATAATGGCAATGCTGTCCATATTTTCTCCTGGAAAGCCTCCAGCTGTACACTATGAATATGCCACATATATTGCAGAAAAGATCCATGAACAGCTAATGAATCTACAAAGGGAAAGGGTGTTCAGATACACCTCATACATTTACCATCTGTTCTTATTTTATCAACCAGACAATTTCTCCATTCCCCTCAAGAAACTTAATGCCCAGGGGAGTCCAAGGTCAGTTGTGTTTTGGACTTCAGTTTTTCATGATATTTCTAAATCACCATACACATACTGTGAATTCATAGACCTGTTCATTCACCCAGCTATGACATTACTGTATGGTGTCCCTCCTCCAAGGTTGACCGATGACATGCAGAGAGTTCTCCATCTCTCCAAATCTACAGCATTGGTGATTGGTATTTTTACCAACACCACACAGTAATCAGAGTATATGGCTGTGAGTTGGACCCTTATAGGCTACCAAGGTATGTCCCTATGAGACTTTTTTCCCTAGAATACTTCAGGCAGTTTGGAAATGCCAACTGCTTCCATTTCCAAAGTAAGAACAAGAAGGTGCAGCTGAAGGTAAGGAGCCAGCTAGGCCCTTTTCTATACAACAAAAGAGAGGAGGGATGGAAGGAGGCAGATATGATCCTAGAGGGCCTCAAATTGCAAACCAGTTTTAAATTGACACCTTATGACCCTAATCATTTTATTTCCCTCAGGAGGATAAAATACAAATTGGGTAACTATTCACATGTAAGGCTGCCTCATGTTGAAAAGTATGCCAATTCTTTGAGCTGGAAAGAGGGAACTCTAGAAGAGCCAATTACTAGAGAGCAGATGCTAGAAAGAGAGGCTAGGAATATGCAAAAAGAGGCTGAATTGGAAACTTGTGGATAGGTTTCCTTCTCATATCCAGCCTCTGAATGCCCCTCAAAGGGAGTTAGAATGGAAAGCCCTGGGAGATGTAGATTATCAGATGATAGACTGGTTCCCAATGGGTTCTAAGTTTAATATTCACATGCTAAATGAATTGAAAGCCCAACACCTTGGTGGAGCTGATATTTTAGGGATTTGGGACTCAAATTTGCCCATTTACAACCTCCCTCAAGTCAATGCCCTTCCAGACTTGATCCACAAGTGCCAGGAATGCTATGATCCATGCCAAAGAGCTGTTCTCAGTCCTACAGGCTCAATCTTGTTCCATATCACCCCAGAAACCATAAACGAGATGCTGCATTTCCACACTGCAAGGCCATTGACTCCTCTCTCCATGCTGGACTTAGTGAAGAAGGGGAGTAATTTGTCAAGTGCCCAGATCACCAAAATTAATCAGTTATTCATACAGCCAAGCTCTGAAACTATGAGAACTCCTCCTATTGGATATCACTACCTAAATGACTTGGGCAGAATGCTGGTGGATTTGATCAGCTACGTCCTGGGGTACAGGGGAATTGAGGATGTTGATAACACTATAATGGCAATGCTGTCCATATTTTCTCCTGGAAAGCCTCCAGCTGTACACTATGAATATGCCACATATATTGCAGAAAAGATCCATGAACAGCTAATGAATCTACAAAGGGAAAGGGTGTTCAGATACACCTCATACATTTACCATCTGTTCTTATTTTATCAACCAGACAATTTCTCCATTCCCCTCAAGAAACTTAATGCCCAGGGGAGTCCAAGGTCAGTTGTGTTTTGGACTTCAGTTTTTCATGATATTTCTAAATCACCATACACATACTGTGAATTCATAGACCTGTTCATTCACCCAGCTATGACATTACTGTATGGTGTCCCTCCTCCAAGGTTGACCGATGACATGCAGAGAGTTCTCCATCTCTCCAAATCTACAGCATTGGTGATTGGTATTTTTACCAACACCACACAGTAATCAGAGTATATGGCTGTGAGTTGGACCCTTATAGGCTACCAAGGTATGTCCCTATGAGACTTTTTTCCCTAGAATACTTCAGGCAGTTTGGAAATGCCAACTGCTTCCATTTCCAAAGTAAGAACAAGAAGGTGCAGCTGAAGGTAAGGAGCCAGCTAGGCCCTTTTCTATACAACAAAAGAGAGGAGGGATGGAAGGAGGCAGATATGATCCTAGAGGGCCTCAAATTGCAAACCAGTTTTAAATTGACACCTTATGACCCTAATCATTTTATTTCCCTCAGGAGGATAAAATACAAATTGGGTAACTATTCACATGTAAGGCTGCCTCATGTTGAAAAGTATGCCAATTCTTTGAGCTGGAAAGAGGGAACTCTAGAAGAGCCAATTACTAGAGAGCAGATGCTAGAAAGAGAGGCTAGGAATATGCAAAAAGAGGCTGAATTGGAAACTTGTGGATAGGTTTCCTTCTCATATCCAGCCTCTGAATGCCCCTCAAAGGGAGTTAGAATGGAAAGCCCTGGGAGATGTAGATTATCAGATGATAGACTGGTTCCCAATGGGTTCTAAGTTTAATATTCACATGCTAAATGAATTGAAAGCCCAACACCTTGGTGGAGCTGATATTTTAGGGATTTGGGACTCAAATTTGCCCATTTACAACCTCCCTCAAGTCAATGCCCTTCCAGACTTGATCCACAAGTGCCAGGAATGCTATGATCCATGCCAAAGAGCTGTTCTCAGTCCTACAGGCTCAATCTTGTTCCATATCACCCCAGAAACCATAAACGAGATGCTGCATTTCCACACTGCAAGGCCATTGACTCCTCTCTCCATGCTGGACTTAGTGAAGAAGGGGAGTAATTTGTCAAGTGCCCAGATCACCAAAATTAATCAGTTATTCATACAGCCAAGCTCTGAAACTATGAGAACTCCTCCTATTGGATATCACTACCTAAATGACTTGGGCAGAATGCTGGTGGATTTGATCAGCTACGTCCTGGGGTACAGGGGAATTGAGGATGTTGATAACACTATAATGGCAATGCTGTCCATATTTTCTCCTGGAAAGCCTCCAGCTGTACACTATGAATATGCCACATATATTGCAGAAAAGATCCATGAACAGCTAATGAATCTACAAAGGGAAAGGGTGTTCAGATACACCTCATACATTTACCATCTGTTCTTATTTTATCAACCAGACAATTTCTCCATTCCCCTCAAGAAACTTAATGCCTAGGGGAGTCCAAGGTCAGTTGTGTTTTGGACTTCAGTTTTTCATGATATTTCTAAATCACCATACACATACTGTGAATTCATAGACCTGTTCATTCACCCAGCTATGACATTACTGTATGGTGTCCCTCCTCCAAGGTTGACCGATGACATGCAGAGAGTTCTCCATCTCTCCAAATCTACAGCATTGGTGATTGGTATTTTTACCAACACCACACAATAATCAGAGTATATGGCTGTGAGTTGGACCCTTATAGGCTACCAAGGTATGTCCCTATGAGACTTTTTTCCCTAGAATACTTCAGGCAGTTTGGAAATGCCAACTGCTTCCATTTCCAAAGTAAGAACAAGAAGGTGCAGCTGAAGGTAAGGAGCCAGCTAGGCCCTTTTCTATACAACAAAAGAGAGGAGGGATGGAAGGAGGCAGATATGATCCTAGAGGGCCTCAAATTGCAAACCAGTTTTAAATTGACACCTTATGACCCTAATCATTTTATTTCCCTCAGGAGGATAAAATACAAATTGGGTAACTATTCACATGTAAGGCTGCCTCATGTTGAAAAGTATGCCAATTCTTTGAGCTGGAAAGAGGGAACTCTAGAAGAGCCAATTACTAGAGAGCAGATGCTAGAAAGAGAGGCTAGGAATATGCAAAAAGAGGCTGAATTGGAAACTTGTGGATAGGTTTCCTTCTCATATCAAAGGCAACTTGGAGCAGCTGCCTCATCTTCAACAACACATCAGCAAGCTGCCATGGACACTCAACAGACAACCAGCAAAGGCAAAGAAAAGCAGGTGGAGCAGGAGCAGCCACCTCCCATGACTGAAGGGCAAACAGAAAGAGAGATGGAACAACAAGAAGAAGTGCATCAGTAGGAAGTACATCAACAACAGCAACAACAACAACAAGAAGAACAAAGACAGGAGCAGCCTGTACAGCAAGAGCAGACAGTGGAAGCCCCAAAATCCACTGAGCAACAGCCACAACAAACTTTGCCTCCAAGGCAAGAAACATCAGTTGAAGCATCAATCCTCCAAACTCCACAAAAGGAGGATATAAGCAGAAAAAGAGACAGAGAGACTCCCCTTACATCATCCATAAATCAGGGAGGGAAAAGACAGAGAATGAATCCTTTCTCAGAGGAGGAAATGCCAATGGGACAGACTTTGGGCATGGGCCCACCTAGCAGGGAAGCATCCGCAAGTTCCTTCCAACAGGAACAGGACAAAGCAGTGGGAGGAGAAGTCAGCTCCTCAAGCCAGCAGAGAGAAGGTGAACTGAGCATCAAACAACAGTTCATTGACATAAAGAGGAGGAATGAGCCAATAAAGATACAACTATACAATCATTTGTTGAAAATGGCTCCCACTAACCAGCAAAGACTAATGTCTGCGTATGATGTTAGTGAAGGCAAAATGATCATGAGTCATTTTTTGCCAGCTGTAGCACAGCCCCAGTCCCCTGCAGATTATATAAGGACCAATCTTGAGGTCCTTGCCAAGGACATCCACCCGATGGACAAAATTGAATTACATAAGCAAACGGGTGAGATGGTGTATGCCTCCTTGGCAGACAAGACATTGGATAATTATAGGCTAGAGAATAGCCTTAATAATACAGCTGCCCAACTTGAGTTGGAGAGAGCATCCTCTCAAGCAAAGGACAACAGAATTAGGTCCTTAGAAGATATAATCATAGAGATTGGGCATGATCCCAAGGATATCAAGGGCATACAGGAAATATTGAAGTTGAGGGATGCAGACATGGCAGCTTTGAGGAGAAAGATCAAAATTCCAGCCACAATTCACCCTCAAACAGATGAAGTTGCCCAGCAGAGGCATGATCAAGATGCCACAGCCTTGCTGGTGTCTCTATATAAGCAGCTAATCCAGACTCAAGAAAAGCTGGGAGAATCAGAGGCTGCACAGGCAGCATTACAGGCAGCTTTGAAGCAAAAAGAAGAAGGTCAGACCTCCCAGCCTCCTCCTGAAATAATTAACCTTGAGGAAGCTGCTCCAACTACTGTTCCTCCTCCTCAACAAACAGAATAGGCAGCACCATCCACCTCAGCAGCTCCACCAACAACAGAGCAGGCCCCAAGCCTGGACATGCAAAAGCTGAGAAATGAGATTCAGGCCTTGGAAGCACAAATGACAGAATTAAATGAGGCCAGGGAGAAATTAGCCAAGGTAAATGAAAGGTATGACAAATCTAAGCAGACCGTGGCAGAAAAGGGCAGGGAAATAAAAGCCCTCAAAGACAGGATAAAGGAGCTAGAAAAGGAGCTCCAACTGGATAAAGTAGTGGTTGAAATCAAGACAGTGCTATGGGCTAATATTGGCCAGTCTATTACTGACCAATGGCAGTATATTGACACAATCCATGAGCAGTTGGAGCTCATTGCAAAAGCACAAAAGGAAATTCAGAGATCAAGGGCAGCTCTAGGCAATATGCCTGAAGTTGCCACCAGGATGATCAATGTGCTCAATAATAGAACAAGTTCTCAGTTAGCAACCATGGGAATTCCTAACAGGACTGAGACTATTTTGTTGATAAAAAGGGTCCTTACACTGAGAAACTTAGTGCAGACATTGGAGAGAAGGACCCAAGACATGCAGACCGAGGTGAACAGATTTATGGACAAATTTGTGGTACTACAGAACAGAGGTCTCCCTGGCTTGCTGAACAGTGCAGGAAGACTGCTTACCCATGAGCAGTATGCCAAGAGGGTCAATACATTCGCCACAAGTCAGATCACTGAAAGGCCCAGCACCTCAGAGGAAACAGGGCCAGCTACAGGACAAAGTCTCTACAACAGAGTAGAGAATTTATTCTTTATAATGAATGAAATTAATCACCTGTTTGAAGTGCCTCCTAACTTCTATAAATACACAGAGGCAGATGAGACTATGGATGCAATTCTTAGGCATCAACTGCCCACACAAGAATGGTGGACTAAGGCAATACAGATGATCTTGTAGACCAGGAAGCCATTCACTAAGTTTTTTCAGCAAAAATACTAGGTGGCATGCACAGGAAAAGTTAATAAAACCAACATGCATAAAAGGTGAAAGCTGAGCCAACTCAGCAGAACTTTCGGCCAGCAGGTCAAGATGGACAGCTACAGGTGACAGGGCCGAAAAGTTACAGCAGAGCATCCACAAAAGCGCATTTTCCAGCATTTAAAGCAGATCATTCCAACCGACTCGGTGGCCTCCAAAGGCCAAAATATCTTCTGACTGATATAAATGAGCATTTATGTTGTATTAAAAGCAGCAATAACTTCTTATCTGCTATTTTGTACAAAGTTGGTGAAACATTTATTTCTCAGATGACTCAACGCCTTAGATATTTTGTATTACCGTTTGTATATATTTGCCCCTCGCATAAGCTTGCAGGGGTTGTTGTTGATTTCTTTTGAAGAAGTTCCTATGCTGTAATCTTTGCAGAGTTTAATAACAAAAGTAATGGAATTTCTGAAGTTATGAGTTGTCTGAATGCGTTCATGGTGTTTGTTGAAGTTGGCAGGATCCCTGTGCATCTCATATACAATAAGTTTTCTGTAACTCTCTTCGTTTTGTGTTTTAATCTTTTACAACCCATAAATGTTTCTAAGTTCTAAGTATTTAGCAGCAAAGAAAAGGAATAGCCTTCAGGATTTATTCATGGAATACCCTGAGCTCAATCTATGTTGTTACTGAATGTTTTCCTCAGTTATAATCTTGATAAGTGTAATTCTTAATTGCTACACTTTCAGAATATATCTTTCACAGTGACCCTTGTCTCAGGAATTCAAGTTTTCTCCTGAGCAATACATTTCACTTTCACAGCATTAGCTTAATGGAGAATTCTTAATTGCTTTCCATTGGCTAAACATGCATCATCATACATCATCACTTAAGCCTTAAATTTTGTTTGTTGAGATACCCAATAGGCCCTGCAGTCTGAACATTCCCACTGAAGCATTTCAAGCATTTCACAGCTCTAGACTCCATTGCCCAATGAAATACAACTGTCTAAACATTACATCTTAGGTATTGAAAGACATCCTTCAACCAAAACATAAACAAAAACCTGAGCAAAATAGCTAGCCTAAAATACTATCATAACAGAGACAAATCATAAAGAGAGAGCCCTCTCTGATTGCAGTTTGGCTAGAAGCTGCAATCCAAAGATTGGTTAGTGGTTACCCCGGCCGTATTCCCTTGGGAGTCATAGGGAACAACCTGGGTGTTAACAAACTGAATATGGAGAAGGTCTCTGCACTTGCCAAAGACACCAGGACCAAAACTCTGGAGGACTTGGTGATCAAAGTGGGTTATGACCCTACAAACATCAATGCCGCAGAAGAACTTGTAAAGAAAAGGAATTTATACATAACAACATTAAGGAAGCAATTGAAATTGACAGCTACATAAGATCCTCTAGCCAAGGATATTGAAGAAATAGAGACACAAAAGGCAGACATGATGAAGCTCATCATGGAGAAGAGTGCACAGTTGAAGCAAATGGAGACAGAGATGGAAAAGATGATTAAAGAAAAGGAGCAAGCTGCCAAAATGACTGTTTTTCCTTTAGAAGCACTCCCTATCACATCCATTCCTACAACCAAATATTCTACAACAAGAAAAGGGGATGCTACAAATCAGTTGGAAAATGCAGTAAAAAACATGTCTCTCCAGACTGAAGAGATCAAAAAATTACAGGATCAAGTCAATCTTCTACAAGATCATCAAACAAAAACTGAGACTTTTCATGCAACAGAGCAATAGAGAGCTCAAAATTAGATGGAGGTATAGAAGAAGTCAGCCACTGAGTCCTCTATTGGCTACACATTGGCCCATGTTAAAGAAATCATATGGAACAACATCATTGAAGAAATAGATGAAATTTGGCCATGTATCCAGATTATATTCGAGTAGAAGGAATTGATGGAGAAAGCCAAGCAAACCATTTCCACTAACAATGATGAATTGGGAGAAATGCCTGCTACAACCAATGACATCATAAAGTTCCATCCTGGAAGTAAAGAAAGTTCTAACAAAGAAGAACTTGGTTGTACAATTGACAAAGAAATGTTACACTCTGGAGGTAGCCGTTAACAGGTTTTTCACTAGATTATATGCATTGAACAAGAAAGGTCTTCCTTCTCTATTTGTGATCAATGAAAAATTGATGACCAAGGAGGATTACAAAAATAAGCTTCAATATATTTCAAAGGATACAACTAAGTCTTACTGAATCAAAGGTACTATGGCAGGGAGCGATTTTTATGAAGCTATCAGCAACATAAGTTTGATCCAACATGAGATAAATTTTTTTTGCAGTAAAACCCACTTTTTCTCGATATACTAAGGTAGATGAGATCTACCGCAAAGTAACAAAGATTTCTATTCCAGATGAAGAGCAGTGGGATAAGTTGTGTGAATTCTAGTATTAAGAAGATAGGCCAGCTTCACCATCGCAACACCTGAATAGTGGCCACTCAGCAACTGTTCTCCTCCAAAGTAGGGCCAAATGTCCAAATCACTTCACCATATTCATTCCTTTTGATCGCATTATTTCTCTGTTAATTCAAATTCAATAATAGAATGTCGTGTCACCGAGGCATTAATTGTAATATTTTTTGTAAATTTTGTTTAAATACATCATTCTGTCGAAGTATTGAGGGTTGAACCCTTGAACAAGTTATCAAGAAGATTTGTACTAAGCTGGAGCATTTTTTGAGATAATAAAAGATTTTGGATTTGCCTCATATGGTCTGTCTCTGAGTGAGTTGTATTCCATCTTATATATTCATTATGTTTCCTACATATAAATTAATTCTTTTGCAGTCACCCGAATTAAAATTTAATTGAATATCATTTTCGTTTTGAATCCTATGATGTTGTAATTTAAATAAGAGATTAATTTACATAAGTATTTGTTATTGCACATTCCTATTTGAACATAAACTACACTAGATCTCTGTAGTAGTTTAATTATATTTTGTTGATTAATAAAAAACTCTTTTCTTAATTTCTTCTTATAAATGGTTAAATATTCAGTTTGAATATAAAAATCAATTATACCTCTCCATACTCTACTTCTCTATCACATTAAAACCAAACTAACCATGTGCAGTTAAAGAAAAACCTTTCATTTTATAAAAAAGATGTCTAAGTTTAAAGCACTTGTTTATAAATAGTTCACTGGTCATCCAATCACTCAAAACAACAAAACATTATAGATGCTTTGGTATAACTAATTGACCTTAGGTTATCTCAAATGACAACCTCAGATTGGCGCCATTGCCGGGGATGCGAAGGATTGAAAGCTAAATTTTTCTTGGGGCAACGATTCTCCCTTTCCTTTAAGGTGAATAAAGGATAAGGATATAGGTCAAAATATTTCACCTGGTGATTCCACTAGTCCAAGCTAGCTCCTTTTGAGCATACTAGGTCACGTTCTAATTATGAGATTGTTAATCCTCTACTAGATCCAGAAAGACTTATTAGGGGAGCCTCTTTAAGGAGAAGACTTAGAACCCCTTCTTCTTCTTTAGCCTTACACCCTTAAGGCATCCCATCTGTAGATCCCTTTTCATTTGTTCCATCCCATCCTGATTGGACTGAATTACCTCCTAGGGTTTCTAAACTCCATTCCAGAGGAGTAGATCTTCCATCAGCCTTTTTAATACAACTCCCATCCATTCCTATCAAATCACCTTCATCTAAGGAAGAATTGGGTTTACATTTACTTGAATTCAAGCCTACAGACTTCATTTCTCCAACTCCTTATTCTATTCCGTCAACCTCTACTAATCTTGAATAGACATTTTCTATCTATTCAAATCCTTTGTTTGATAATAAGGAAGAATTTCCACCAAGAGTTCAGAAGTTGGTTATTAAAACCCTTTGAAATCCTCAAAGAGGTCTCCTCCCTCTTTCTCTCCTTCACATACTAATACCCCTACCGATTCATCTTCATCCCCTTCATCTTCAATATCTTCCTCTTCCTCATCATCATCCACTCAGTCACCTTAGACTCCTCTTTCTATTATGGCTTTTCAACCCATTGTGAAAGCAAGGTACGCTGCTCTAGTTCTCCCTACAAACTTGACAAATTTTCCTGATGGATACCTAAAACATCTACCAAGATTTAATTGAGAAACAGGTCTCTCAACAGAGGATCATGTATCAACTTTCCTAGATTTTGCTGACAATATGAACATAGAACATGAAGTTGTTTATATGAGATTATTTGTAAAATCTTTAGAAGGAAATGTTAGGATCTGGTTTAGGCAACTTAGAGTTGACTTCATTACAACATGGAATGAGATCATAACTATCTTCGAAAACCAATGGGGGGTAAAGAAAGATCATGTTTACTTTCTCACTGAATTTGAAGAATTGAAGAGAAACCTTGGTGAACCAGTTGCTGAATTCATCAAAAGATTTAACAAACTCTATCATAAAATGCCTGCTGATTGTAAACCACCAGTAGTAGCTGTAAAGGTCAGATTTTCCAAAGCATTTGAAGATGAATTTGTAGTCATGCTAAGGGAAATATTTTCTAATACATTAGAAGACATGCAGAAAAATGCTATAGAGGTAGAAGCTATTTGGTTAGCTTCTAGAAAATTTAAAGCTAAAGCAGTGAAAGAATAAAGAAAACTAAAAGCTATGGTTGATGACTCATCTTCTTCCAAATCTAAACTTGAAGATCAAAAAATTGATGAAATTACATCTTTACTTAGAAACCTTTCTAATAGGATTTCTAAAATTGAAACACAACTTAGAACTGCTCAACAAATTTCTATCAGAGCTCAAGCTCAAATACAATTCTGAAGATCTCCTCAAATGCAGATTCTTCAGAGACCAGGTTCTGATCAAAACATTCAACCACCTTTGTTGATTGATGATCAATAGACACATGATACATGCCCTTTAATCACTGAAGATATAAATAATATTGATTCTTCAATAGTACAAATGGAAATAGTTCCTTCATCTTCACCTCAGTATTTTGAACAAGAACAAGGAGATGCTCAACTTTCAAAATACCAAGCATTCTTTGAATTTCTGATTGTAGAATTAAATAAGAGGTATGATCTAAGACCAAGATTAGGTCCAGGTATACCTTCAAAATCTACCACTATAATTGAACCTGCAATGAAATCCATTCAAACACAAACTCCAACACCTCAGACTACAGAGTCATCCACTGAAACCTTTTCATTTGACAAGACCATTTTGACAACTTTTAATATTGAAAAGGAATTGGAAAGGGTCAAGATTCCTATATATTTAGCTGAACTTTCCAAAAAATCTGGTTATAAAAATCAAGTTTCTAAATGGATACAATCCTCTAGTGTAGATGCTGAGGGAGATGTTATTAGTTTGCAAGATGAAAATCCCTCAGTAGCGTTTGGCCCTAGTTTTGATATGATTGATGAAATTTTTCCACCATTTTATGTAACTTTAAAGGCTCATGACTTTCTTTTGTATAACTGCATGTTAGGTTTTGGAGCTTCTCATAACCTTATGCCAAAGGTAATTATGGACCAGCTTCAGTTACAAGTTACTCGTTCTTATCATGATCTTTACACCTTTGATTCAAAGAAATTACCATGCCTAGGATTGATCAAAGATGTATTTTTGACCTTAGCTCAAATACCTATCAAGAGTATAGTTTTAGACACAGTTGTCACTAATATTCCTGACAATTTTGGCATGCCCCTATCTAGATCATGTTGTGCTAAAATTGAAGGATCACTTTAGATGGACATGTATTTTGCTACTATTCCAGTCTATGGAGGTGAACATTTAAGGCTATATAGAGAAGTTAGATCCCTTCATACCGTTTGTAGGTTTGGTCAAGAAAAACAATATCCTATCTATGCAGAAGATCAGGATTTTGGTTGCTTTCAATTATCTTCACAAAATTATTCAAACACCCAACTTTCCATTGAAAATATAGTTTCCAAACCTAAAATTGTAAAATTAGATATCTGGAAACTTTATTTTGATGACTCTCTCTCAAAAGGAGCAGGAGCATGAATTGTTTTAATTTCCCCAAATAAAGAAAACATAACTCAGTCATGTAAACATGAATTTGAGGTCACCAATAATGTGGTTGAGTATGAGGCTTTTCTTCTTGGTCTTGAGCTAGCTAAGAGTTTAAAGGTTCAAAAGTTGAGTGTCTTTTTTGATTTCGAGCTTATAGTGAAGCAGGTTAGAAATATGTGTCAAACGAAACACCCAAGGCTTAGGCCCTATAGAAATGAAGCTTGGGACACAATTGAAAATTTCTTCCAAGGATTTAACGTAATTGCTATTCCCAAGGATGAAAATATGCATGCTGACTCACTAGCTATCTTATCAAGCTCTTTCAAAATCCCTAAGCCAGTATTTTTAGAGTACCAAATTCAAGTCAAGTATAGACCATCAATTCTTGATAACCTTAAACACTGGCATATTTTTGAAGATGATGAACAATTAAAATCTTTTCTTCAAGTCATTGATGAATTCTCAAATATGAAAATTGAATAAGATAAAAAAGATGCTCAAGAATCAAATCACCAAAATCCAGAAACTTCATTCAGTTCTAAAATTCTTGATCATGATATCATCCAATTATCTAATAATTTTATTCCTAAAGGATTAGTTCCATTGGAAAAACTATTTGATAATAATGATGTCTCTAAAAACCCCTTGTTTAACTCACTTGAAGAAGAAATCGAAGAATGCAATATTGGGACTTTGAATGATGTGAGAAATGTTAAATTGTCATCAACCTTGCCTTTGGATGTAAAACTTAAATACTTGAATCTTCTTAAAAATTACAAAGATGTTTTTTCCTGGTCTTATAATGAGTTAAAAACTTATGATATATCTTTGATTGAGCATAAGATTCATTTGAAACCAGAAGCAAAACCCTTTCAGCAAAAACTAATAAGAATCAATCCCATACTACTTCCAACCATTGAGAAGGAACTTAAAAAGCGGCTTGATGCTCATATCAAAGTACCTTTAAGGTATTCTAATTGGGTAGCCAACCTAGTTCTTGTCAGAAAGAAAAATGTTGAGATTAGGCTATGTTTAGACTTCCGAAATATGAACAAATAATCTTTAAAGGATAACTATCCATTGCAAAAAATGGATCATCTACTTCAGAAAGTTTCAGGTGAAAATAGGATTTCTATGCTAGATGGATTTTCTGGCTACAACCAGATCATGGT
This sequence comes from Pinus tabuliformis, assembly GCA_031772625.1. Taxonomy (NCBI): domain Eukaryota; kingdom Viridiplantae; phylum Streptophyta; class Pinopsida; order Pinales; family Pinaceae; genus Pinus; species Pinus tabuliformis. The sequence continues at coordinate 1,952,267,411 of CM062818.1, forward strand.
AAGTCAAGCTGACCAAGACAAAATTTCTTTCACCACTCCTTGGGGTACATTTATGTATGCTAGTATTCCATTTGGGTTAACCAATGCTGGAGCCACTTTTCTGAGAGCCATGGATCTAGAATTTGTAGGTAAAACATCTGAATTTACTATCATTTATTTAGATGATTTAACTCACTTCTATGATTATGATGAAAATCATTTAAAACACTTAAGCAAGGTTTTTGATAGATGTTGGCATGGAATCCCCCCCACAACATGTTTTGGGGCCCCAAGTTTTGAGTTGTTCTTATTGTAAAAACTCCGCGAATTGCGGCCACGGAGCACGAATTGTATGTTAGAGTCATAGGGTTGTCGCCTTAAGTTTTGATTGTAGTGTCGGCCTACCCATGGTACGCAAACCATGGGATTGTATAAATAGAGCGAGGCTCTAAGTAATGATAGTGAAGCATAGAGCAAGAGTCTAAGTGTCTTGGGTCATAGTAGTAGGAAGAGGATCTATAGCTGAGTGCGCAGAGGCCTAGTAGAGTACGGAGCTGAGTGTGCGGACCCTTGCAGCTGAGTGCGCATGATAGTGTTGCATCTGTAATAGAAGGAAGAAAATAATAAAGAGAAGTTTCATCTAAATCTTGTGTATCTGTTCTGAGTTATTACATGTTTGATATTACTTGCAATCATACTATTTATTTACCGTGCGCAGTTACATGAATTATGAATATTGATAAGAATAACTAAAAGTGTATAAATAAGTTCAGTTAATCACCTAATATCAGTTGCAAGGAGGGACTTGGGTAATAACACTATTCAAGCCTTGGGTAGGAATACGTGAAGACAACATCTCGGGTTGTGAGGTATGGGTAAGCACGCGTAGCGACGTGCATGTAGGACCAAACCGCGGACCACTTGAAATCATCAGACATCTCTAGGGTGCAGAAACCTGGTTCTAACACCCTCCCATACTACTTCGGGTGAGACCTCAGTTCGCGCTCTGTGGATTGTTGCCGAAAGGGCGAATAGTACTGGGATTTGTTTGGCTAAATCATATTTGAACCTGGGTTAGGCCCCAACAAGCCAAAAAATTGTTCCATTGCCGTGATCAGGATCTACATAAGGGATGTTTGATGTCGTGTAATTGGAATCCAACAAAGAAATAAATTGAAGGGTGGTTGGATAAGAAAATTCATGAGTTCGCGACGCAGGAAAACATGAATCCATGAGTATCAAAGGAACAGTGGTTAGAACACTACTTATATACAGAAATCCACGAAATTTTCTTTGCATCCTTCCCCTCTGAGCTGTACGAGTGGATCGCGAAGCTAGCAAACAGTCAGGGAAGGTGTAGGCTCGACAAACCAATTGTGTGGACACCGAAATTAGTGCGCAGACTAGAAGTGTCAGAAGATAATATCACATGTGCTATGGACCATTGGATCAATTGAATTATAAGAGGATTTATCACCGAGTTCGCAGTAGATACGACCATCAGTTACAGTGAGGCAGAACGTCGCTTCATCAAGGGACCGCAAGGTAAGTACATTAAATCTTTGAATACCTAGATCAAAATGCTACTGTGTGAAAAGCAGGTTATGTGAATAAATTAATGTTTGGGACTATGCGAAGTGGGAAGATATATAGAAACGGAAGCAGTGAAGAATGTAGAAATTCCCACTATAGATCAACAAATTATGCAATATACTAAAGCAAAATACAAGATCTACTTCTACAAAAAACTTGCGGAAGCTTAATCGATTTTGAGCAAGATCAAATAGAAAACATATAATTGAGAATGAGAAAGCAATCACACATGAACACAGAAGAATACTCTAGGGAAAGCCTCAGCTAAAAACCCCGATCTCTGTATTATCATACAAGTGGAAATATGTTCAGATTACACAAAGAATTAGCTCACAAGCTATCCTGCTCTCAGTACAATCCAACAATACAACTCACAAATTGAATAGATACAACATATGCCTTCCCTCAGTCCTCCAAGCCTCCTATTTCCTTGCATAGTTTCTCTTGGGATCCATTTTTGCCACCTTTGTGAATTGGCCTCATCACACACACATTAAACTCAAAAGTAACTTCGCAATCTCTAAGGAATGAATTCCTTCTGCATGCAAGAGATATCCTCCATGGAATATTCATGCAACTGATAGTACATTGTCCCATCATTTTATCTCAACTGGGTCTCTGACTGAACTGACATGCATGAGTTATTTATGAGATAATATTCAGTTATATGAAGTGCAACAGTTACATGCATGTATGCATTAACTAACTGAACTCACAATTATTTCAATAAACTATTTTAACTAATCTAACTAGACTTAACTCAATTAACTGAGATAACTAATTACAACTCAAAGTACAACTCATCCTGATCTGCTATAATCAAGGGATAACTTCCTCAATCAATGGAGAAACTATTGCATGTTTTCACATAGACTTCATGTTTGATTTCCTACAACTAATTAACTCAAGATGAATTAATTAATTATTTTACAAATAGTTGTTAAGATCAAATTCATATTTTACTTCTCAATTTTAGTTCAGGGACTAACTAAAATTGGAATCTATCTCAAAATGCTATTTACAGCAGTGCTATTTTTAGCACTTCTATTTTTAGCATTTCTTGTTGCTATTTTCAACACTCCCTCTCAACAAGAAAGGGATTATCAGTCACCCCAATCCTGTCTCTGTGGAACTCGAACTTGCATTTTGACAATGCCTTATTCAAAATATCTACATCCTGTTCCTCAATCAAAACGTACATCAACAACATGATCCTCTTCACCACATAGTCTCAAAGATGATGGTATCGGATATCGATGTGCTTGGATCTATCATGAAAAACTGGATTCTCAGAGAGTTTGATACGACTCTGATTATCGCAGTAGATCACAGTTGGATCCTTCCTCCGACCAAACAATCCCACTAGAATCTTCCACATCCAAATGGCCTCACATGTTGCCTGACTGGTAGCCATGTATTAAACCTCTATTGAGATAAGTGCAACTGACCTCTGTTTCCTACTGTACCAAGAAACTGCCATTGAACCAAGGTTGAAGATTCCTCCAGAAGTGCTCTTCCGGTCTGATGGACTCCTTGCCTAATTTGCATCTGTGAAGCCTTGAAGGTTCACTCCCTCTATCCATCTATACCACAATCCATACTAAGATGTGCCTCTGAGGTATCTTAGCACATGCTTCACTACCTTCCAAAATAGCTTGGTAGGCTGAAACATAGCTTGACTCAGTTGGTTCACCGCAAAGCATAAGTCTAGTCATGTGTTCAATAGATACATCAGTGAACCCACAAGATGCCAATAAATAGTAGCAACTACTACCTCACCTGAAGTAGCATCCTCCTTCCTTTAGTTCCCAGCTAGAGGAGTCTGCATGGGCTTGCACTTCTCCATGTGGAAGTGCCTGAGTATCTCATTGGCATACTTGCCTTGAGACACAAATACTTCCCCATATTTCTTCCACACTTCTGTGCCTAGAAAGTAGTGCAGAAGACCCATGTCTTTCATCTCAAACTCTCTTGCAAGGTCCTCCTTGCAAGTCTTGATCAATTGATCATCACCTGTCAAAATCAGATCATCCACATAAAGAACAATGATCAATGGCTTACCTTCGACCATGATGTGGTAAAGGTTCACATCTACTTCACTCTTGGTGAAGCCAAATCCAGTGAAATAGCTGTCGATCCTGGTGTACCAAGCACGAGATGCTTGCTTCAGCCCATACAAAGCCTTCTTGAGCCGGCACACATGCAACTCACGATCGAAGGTCTCAAAACCTTCCAGCTACTCAATGTACACCTCTTCCTCAATCTTCCCATTGAGGAACACGGTCTTCACTTCCATCTGATGGATCTTCCACCCATATGAGCTGATAGTACCAACATCAATCAGATAGATGAGTACCTTGCTACAGGAGCAAAGGTCTCATCATAGTTGATCCCCTCGACCTGTGAGAAACCACGGGCAACAAACCTTTCCTTATGTTTCTCAACAATACCATCAACTGCCTACTTTACCCTATAAAGCCATCTGGAACTCACCATTGACTTGTCCTGAGGTCTTGGGACAAAATCCCACAAACTATTCTGAATGATAGAGTCATACTCCTCTACCATTGCATCAACCTAGACTGGTTGTTGCACTGCTTCTACGAAAGAATAATGTTTGGACTCTACACACTCCCTAACTAGGGCCATGTAGCCAGTGTACCTCTCGGGTGACCTCCTTTGTTTGCACTGAGAAGATGGCTATCCCACATTCTCTCGCTCATCCATCATCAACCTATCATCTTCCCTTGAGTGTTTCTGCCCATCTCTGGAAGACTCAGCATGAGTGGATGTCTCCACTCCTGGATCCTCTGCATGCGGCTACTCTGCATCAATCTGGCTCCTCCTCCTTAGGAACTAAAAGTTCCTCCTCTGCATTCAACTTGAACACCCTCTCAAGTGATACTTGCATGGATTTCTGCTCGTTGAACTTCATATCTCTGTGTACCACTATCCTCTGATTGGTAGGTAGAAACACTTGATAGTTTTGGGGTGTATGAGTGTACCCCACAAGTATCCCCAACTCAGTTGTTGGATCTAGCTTCTTCCGAGAATCTTTGGTCACATGGAAATAAACCGAAGATCCAAAGATCTTGAAGTGACTCACATCTGGTCTCTTCCCAGAAAAGGCCTCCGCAGGTCTCTTCATTCTCAGTATACGGTGCAGGCTTCTGTTTTGCAAGTATACTGTTGTATTGCATGCCTCAGCCCACAAATGAAGTGGTAGGCTTTGGTCATGCAACATCGCTTGAGTTGCTCCCACAATCGATCTGTTCTTCCTTTCGGCCACCCCATTTTTCTATGGGTTATGGGGTGCCGTCAACTCCTATTTAATTCCTTCTACAATGCAGAAGTCCTTAAACTGTTGGCAGACATACTATCCACCATTTTCGTTATGTAAGGATTTTATTTTCTTTCCAGATTATTTCTTTGCCAAGGATTTAAACTCACAAAACCTTAAGAAGGTTTGATCCTTCTTTTGCATAAAGTAGATCCAACATCTACGAGAAAATTCATCAATAAAAATAACATAGTACCTTTGTTTAGCGGTGGAGGCTGTAGAGAACGCTCCACATACATCTGTGTGAAATTGCTCTAGTACTTCTCCAGCTCTACTGTCTCGATCTTAAAAGGAAGATTTCACATACTTACCCAAGGTACAACCTTTGCATGTATCCATCTACTCTAGTTTTCACTTGGGAAGTTCGGTAGAAATCTGCTACATGATCTTCAAGGCCCCATGGTGTAAGTCGCCCAATCTTCTATTCCATAGCTCACCAACATCTTGGGTTTGCACCATCTCTGCTTTGGAACTCAATGCAGCACATTATTCTACCTCCAACTTGTAGAGATTCTTTACTCGAATCCCAATCCTCTTGGTCTATCCAGTACCGATATGCCTCAGGAATACCTTTCCTTTACTAAAGACTACATCATAGCTTTTGTCTTCTAGCATAGCGACAGACACAAGATTCTTCTTCAAACCTGGCACATACTTTACATCAGTCAGGGTGAGAGGAGCTCCATGCTCCCTCTGAAACACAATCATGCCTTCACCTGAAACACGGTACTTTCCATCATCGCCCATCTTGATCCGCATCTGGAGATCCTTCTCCTCCAGGGTATTGAAAAGATTATTGTTGCCAGACATGTGGAAAGAGGCTCCACTGTCTAGGTACCACACACATCCCACCATGGATGAAACCATGCATGCAATGAGAGAGAAATCCAACTCGAACTATGAGGCCGGTGCCTCACCGTCTGATCCCTTCAAGGATCCCTTCTTGGATTTATTCTATGGAAAATTCGTAGCATAATGGCCCACCTCATGACAATGAGCATCACACTTTCGATTTGTCAAACTTCTTCCCACCATGGGAAGAACTAGATTTGGGATGGGACGCCTTCCCTTTCCATTTCCTCGCCTTAGTCGCTAAGGCTAGTTTTTCTTCATCATCTTGTTTTGATGAAGATCCATCTTTGGTGCTTCTTCTTATCTCCTCCTACATCAGATCTAACAAAAGTCATTCCCAATCTAGCAGCTTCTCTCTTCCATTTACTGAGTCTTGGTAGCTATGCCGACTCTTAGGAAGACTCAGGAGAGCAAGATTCACCATGTCATCATCGACTGTCATGATCCCTACACTTCCAAGCTCATCCCTGTAGGTGGTGAGCTTGTTCAGATATGTAGAGATCGTGTCACCCTTTTCACATTTGATTTTCTGAAGCTTGTCTTTCAGCGCGAGCTTTCTCTGATCGCTACTGTTCTGATATAGATATTTTAATGTTTTCCACATTGAAAATGGTGTCTCTTTCCCATGGAGGCTCGAGACAATGTGGTCTTGAACTCCCTACAAGAGGATTCTCCTCGCTCTAGCCACACATTTCTTCCATTCCGCCAATTCTATAGCATTAGCCATTGCTGGCTTGGGGACTTCTTGATCAATGAAGTCCTTTAGACTATTGTCCTCTAATACTGCTTCCATGCGATCCTTCCAGGCTATATAATTCGAGCGGCCATTAAGGGAATACTTGAGTCTTAAACCATTGAATGCCATTGGTGAAATTTGAGATGTGATAAGAATTCGAATTCTATAATCAGGAACTTGAAACTTCGAACTTCTCCCTTTGTATATTTTTCTTCGCTTTGATCACCTTTGCCTTGATACCATGTAGAAATTCCCACTGTAGATCAACAAATTATGCAATATACTAAAGCAAAATACAAGATCTACTTCTACAACAAATTGGCGGAAGATTAATTGATTTTGAGCAAGATCAAATAGAACACATATAACTGAGAATGAGAAAGCAATCACACATGAACACAGAAGAATACTCTGGGGAAAGCCTTAGCTAAAAACCCCGATCTTTGTATTATCATACAAGTGGAAAAATGTTCAGATTACACAAAGCATTAGCTCACAAGCTATCCTGCTCTCAGTACAATCCAACAATACAGCTCACAGACTGAATAGACACAACATATGCCTTCCCTTAGCCCTCCAAGCCTCTTATTTCCTTGCACAGTTTCTCTTGGGGTCCAATGCTGCCACCTGTGTGAATTGGCCTCATCACACACTCATCAAACTCAAAAATAACTATGCAATGTCCAAGGAATGAATTCCTTTTGCATGCAAGAGATATCCTCCATGGAATATTCCTGAAACTGATAGTACACTGTCCCATCATCTGATCTCAACTGGGTCTCTGACTGAACTGAAATGAATGAGTTATTTATGAGAGAATATTTAGTTATCTGAAGTGCAACAGTTACATGCATGCATGCATTAACTAGCTGAACTCACAATTAGTTCAACAAACTATTTGAACTAATGTAATTGGACTTAACTCAGTTAACTGAGCTAACTAATTACAACTCAAAGTACAACTCATCCTGATTTCCTTTAATCATGGGATAACTTCCTCAATCAATGGAGAAACTATTGCATGTCTCACATAGACTTCATGTTTGATTTCCTACAACTAATTAACTCAAGATGAATTAATTAATTATTTTACAAACAACTGCTAAGATCAAATTCGAATTTTACTTCTCAATTTTAGTTCAAGGACTAACTAAAATTGGAATCTATCTTGAAATTCTATTTATAGAAGTGCTATTTTTAGCATTTCTATTTTTACCATTTCTTGTTGATATTTTCAACAAAGAATTAGAAACTAGTCCCTTGATTTCACCCTCACGGGATAATGAGGAGGAGCTGGCGAAAGTTTTTTCGAGGAGCACGATTAGTTTGATAAGGTAGTGAATTCTGCACATACCACCCCCACCTACGCCACCACCAGTTTCACCATCGTCACCCCCATCTCCACCCACACCACCTCTGCCACCACCATAGTTCAATATGGCAAGTGCGATCAAACTGCTGGTATTCAGAGGAGTACAGAACGAAGACCCGGACAAGTTCTGGTTCGTAGTAAAGGCTGTATGGGAAGCACAAGGAGTCGTGGATGATAATATAAAGAAGGATACGCTGGTGAGTGCTTTGCAGTATCACACACTAATTTGGTACATTAAGCATTCTAATGACCATCAAAATGCAGGGATCACAGATATCCAGGCTGCACTGAACAAGGAATTTAGTAGGCCAAAATTGGAGACACAATCGATTATCAGGTTTAAGGAAATCACAATGCTTCTGGGCGAGACCCCATGGGATCTAGACCAGCGACTGAAGAGTATGATTCGTGAAGCCAACATGACCTTGACGTATGGACAACACCGCACATGGTTTGTAGCATCACTAACACCGCATTTAAGGATGGCGCTGTCACAGCAAAAGCTATCCACCCAGGTCGAAGCTTTAGAGATTGCAATGATATTGCACGAGACCCCTATACAAGATCTTGGTCTGGGAGTCCAACAAATACACACATAACTGCAAAATTTGTGTTTTGAAATGCAGAGTTTGAATTAGGGAAAGACAAATCAGCCTAAGGTGCGCGAGGAGGTATGGTGTATAAAATGCAAAGGCCAGGGGCATGACAAGGACCACCATCCAGTTTTCATGAATTACTTGGTAGGAGGAGCACCGATGAAATTAATACCAGAGGAATAAGCAGGACTGAGTGCAACGCTTTCATTATGGTGCGTGATTTGTTAGATAGGAGGAAAACACACTATGGATAACTATCACCTATTACAGAAGTATACGTAGACATCCCAACAATTGTTTTGTAATTTTTACAAGTCGGTGGGCCATGATGAGCACACCTGTAGAAGTTATGAGCTAATGATGGATTGGACCCCTGCCTATAGAGTGCAGACCGAAATGAGAGCCCTCGATCTGAATGCAAGGATGGCGCGTGATGAATTTCAGGGGCACATACAAGGTCGAGGTGGAATGGAACCAAGAAGGGGTCATGGACAACTAATCTGTTACAATTGCAGAGTGCCAGGGCACCATGCTCATGATTATATGAATTTGACGTGAGCATCATTTTTATATTATACCTAATTTGATCATGAGATGGAGGACTTCCCTACACTGATAGCGAGGTTGCGCGATAAAGGAGTACTCCAGCCTCCCCCGACTCAGATTCTACAAATGATGAGGTTTGATCTGCGCGAAGAGGACCCAAATGTAAACATAGTGCTTCGAAGTGGTACCACAACTGGAGATGAAAAAGGTAAGCAGCTAGAAGAAAGTGCGTGGGTTCGTAAGGATCCTACAAAGGAACCTAAATTTTATTTGGAGTGCACGAAGGAGACATTCATGGAAGCTAAGAAGAGCTTCACGAAGGCCTCCACTTAAGGTAGTAAGGATAAGCTAGAACTAGGGATGGATCCTTGAATGCTCACTACCTTTCTGGAGACATGCATGAAATTGCTGCACGAAAACAAGGCTGTAAGTTAGGAGAACTGTGCGTAGTCTAGAAACTTGGAAAGTATGCATTGCGAACAGGAAGGGAAATGAGATTGACTACACAAATCAGAGAGTACAAAATGGATCATGTAATTTTGGATATTGGATCAGATGTGAATGTATTGCCAAAACAAACATGGGAATGCATGGGCAGACCCCACTATAATGGTCTCCTATTCAATTGTGAATGGTGAACCAACAGAAGCTCCTACCGATGGGACAATTGCAGGGGATAACAATAGATATCAAAGGTGCTAGCGCGCTGGTAGATTTCGAAGTGATAGAGATTGTTGACGATAGCAATCCCTATCCCACACTACTGGGAATAGATTGGGCCACTGATATGAATGGAGTCATAAACCTGAAGAAGCACAAAATGATTTTTGAGAAGAAGTCACTACACGTAGCAGTACTGCTAGATCCTGCCGAAGGAGCGTGATACACTGAACTGGTGCATGATGATGATAGTGATGATGATATTGATTGTATTTATAAGATAATTGCATGAGATCAAGATTGGGTGAATCCAACAACAGATGGTAGGATTTTGTGGGAGCGCGACAGCTCCTAAACTTCAGATTCAGACGAAGAAATAGAACGATGGCAGAATTAGATGCACGAAGTAACAACGCTCAATTGCAACATGATGGTAAGATCACCACGCTGCGTGACAACGGAGATAAGGGATCTACCTAGGTATGACGGGTTGAAGGTGGTGGATGAATTTTTGAACAAATTTGAGAGCGAAGTACCAGAACAACAATGTTTTGACGCTTTGAAATGGGCACTGTGTGCTACGTTCGCAAGGTGGTGGGGTACACATCAGAAAAGCTTTGAGGATTGGTGCAGATGTAGAAGGATGATGCGCCTACGATTTGGGAAACCATAGATGTGGCTGCCAGAAAACTATGATGGACGGGATGATCCATGTACACACCTCGCGAAATGGACCAAGGCCTAGCGGGATGAGCCACAACCTGAATGGGTGCATTTGTTCTATCATACCCTGGATGTCATACCCATGAATTGGTATATTGAGACAGAGCTTTTCCATGTTACGAGCGAATGGGATATTTTGTGTGAGGAATTTCTATTAACTTTCACGTTTGAAGATCATTGGTGGGATATTGTTGATGATGCGCTACAAGCAGTAAAAGCAGCTATCTTCAAAATACCCCCAGAGCCAATAGAAGTGCTTTAGCTAGAATGGGTGACAAAGCTGGGTTGCACGTTGGAATGTTACAATGTAAATGTTGAGGAGGATGATGAGGACCCATGAAATATTAGCATTCCAGAAATAGAAGGTTGTCGCAAGATTTGAGGACCCTTGATTGAGGACCCCGACATCACCGTGCCGCTAAAAACAAAGCTGGTAAACATTGGAACGGAGGCAGAGCCAAAGTATGCAACACTTGGAGACTATTAGGATGATGCCATAGTAGATAAGGTCATGGAGTTACTTCGTGAATATCAAGACTTATTCCCAACAAAAATTACAGATATAAAAAGGATCGTGGGCGACTTAAGAATGATGAGGATCACCCTGAAACCTGATGCAAATCCAGTCAAGCAGAGGCCTTACCACTTGAATCCTAAGTACAAGGAAAAGGTCTGCATAGAACTAGACAAAATGCTCACAGCCAGAATTATTGAACCAGTGGAAGAATCTGACTGGGTGAGTCCTATGGTAGTATAGGAGAAAAAATAGAAGGGGGAAATAAGAATATGTCTTGACCTCAGAAAGGTGAATGATTCCTATGTGCATGATCCATTGCTGACACCATTCACAGATGAGGTATTGTAAAATGTTGGCGGAAAAGAAGCATACTCATTCACAGATGGATTCTTGAGGTATCACCAGATCAAGATCATGCCGGAAGATAGGAGCAAAACAATCTTCGCAATAGAATGGGGATGCTTTCAATACACCATCATGTCGCTTGGATTGAATAACGCGCCAACAATTTTTTCGTGCATCGTTGTTGCTACGTTCAAAGAATACATCCACAAGTTCCTAGAGGTCTATCTAGATGACTAGATGGTCTTTGGATTGGTTAAGCACAATGTAGCAAGCTTACACTTGATGCTGGATACTTGCTGAAGACACCAGATTGCGTTGAACCTTAAAAAGTGCACATTTTTGGTCCCCTTTGGGAACCTATTGGGACATGTAGTTTGCAAACAAGGGCTAATGGTTGACCTTACGAATATTGCTATTATTCTAAATTTGGAAGCACCACGAAGTGTTAAATAGTTGCGCGCTACTTTGGGACATACAGGGTACTATAGGAAGTTCATCAAAAGCTATGCCCAAATAACAACGCCGATGGAAAAGCTATTTAAAAAGGGTGTTACTTTTTACTGGAATGATGATTGCATGAAGAATTTGGATGTCCTGAAGGGGAAATTGGCCTTTGCACCAATCCTGGTCTTCCCAAAATGGGATGTGGAGTTTCATGTACATGTTGATGCGTCGTGTATTGTGCTGGGAGCAATACTCACACAGGAGGGTGCGGAGGGTGTGGATCACCCTGTCGCGTTTGCAAGTCAAATATTATCTAAAGCTAAGAAGAAATATTCCACCACTGAGTGTGAGGGGTTGGCCATGGTGTATGCACTCCAAAAATACTGACATTATTTGTTAGGAGGACATTTCAAGATGTATATCGAGCATTCCGCACTCAAATACTTAGTCAATAAGCCTGTGTTTGGGGGGGGGGGGGGGGGGGGGGGGGGGCGTATATGCAGGTGGTTGTTATTGTTCCAGGAATATGATTTTGATGTCATAGTCAAGTCAAGACGTCTGAATGTAGGACTGGATCATTTATTGCACATTGAGACAGGCAAGGAAGCCACTAATTTGGAGGAGGGACTACCTGATGCACAGTTCTTTGCTGTGCGCATCGCGGATGGGCACTTCGACGATATAATCCATTTTTTGACAATAGGGACTGCATTGAAGGAATAATCCATCCAAAAGAATAAGGAATTGGTGGTGCACATGGTGGATTTTTCTGTCATCGCGGGGCACCTATACAAAATGTGAAATGATGAAATATTGCGAAGATAAGTACTTGAATTTAAACAGAGTCAAATCCTCGTGGAAGCACATGGGGGTGTTGCAGGAGGACACTATGCAGGATGCATGACCATACAAAATATTCTTTGCACAGGGTTATGGTGGCCAACCCTCCACTAGGATTCAAAAGCGCACTGTAAGGCCTGCGATATATGTCAAAGGACGGGAAAACCATCACGAAGGGACGAAATGCTGTTAAATCCACAAATGACACTGCAGCCATTCAAAAAATGGGCAATCAACTTTATGGGACCAATCAAACCTTAGGGAAAGATGGGCGCGTGCTACATCATCACTGCAATAGAGTACCTGACACGATGGACAGAAGCGCAGCTGGTCAAAGACTACACGGCCGCTATGACTGTGAAATTTTTGTTCAAAAACGTGTTAACCTGATTTGGTTGTCCGAATATCTTAATGAGTGATCACAGAATGCATTTCTTGAATGAAACCATCAATGCGCTCACAAAATAATTCTAGGTGTATCATCAGAAAAGTACACCGTATCACCCACAAGCGAATGGGACAGTAGAGGCATTCAACAAAATACTTGAAACCATGCTGACAAAAGTATGCAATGCATTTAGAAGCGATTGGGACCTACACGTACTTGCAGTACTATGGGCTTATAGAACAACGTGCAAAAAACTGACGGGACAAATCCCTTTCCAATTAGTCTATGGTGTGGAAGCTATCATGCCAATGGAATATATTGTACCTAGTCTGTGAATAGCAGCACTCACAGGGATGTCGGACCATGAAGCTCTGGAGGAAAGACTCGTGCAATTGGAAGAACTTGAGGAGGAATGGTTCTTAGTAGGTTTTCATCAGTAGGTTCAGAAACAACATGAAAAATCTTGGCATGATCGCCATATTAAGTTGCACACATTCAAAGTAAATGACTTAGTACTGCTATACAACAGTAAGTTTGAAAAATTTCTAGGCAAATTAAAAATGCATTGGCTAGGACCATACGTGGTTAAGGAAGTCACAGACGGAGGCGTGGTCCAACTCGTCAAATTAAATGGAGAACCCTTCCCAGGAAAAGTGAACGGCAGCCGCTTGAAGCCTTACAAAGGTGGGCTAGCCATCTGACATGTCGACAACAGTACAGTCTTCGTGCTTCATAGAGCTGGACAAGGATGTAGGACTATAAGTACATATCAATATGGCTACATGGGAACATTTTAGTTATAAAGGTCTCAGAGGAGAGAATGCAGCAAGTTTAGTAAGTAGCAGCTCAGTGCGTTGTAGACATCCAGACTGTTTAGGACCAGCTGGAGGGACTCTGCGTCAAGATTTTTGCGCTGACAGAGTGACTCGAGGGTAAGTTACGATGTTTGTGTTGGGGGCTTGTTGGGCATGGAATCCCCCCACAACATGTTTTTGGGCTTAAAGCCCAAGTTTTGAGTTGTTCTTATTGTAAAAACTCCGCGAATTGCGGGCACGGAGCACGAATTGTATGTTAGAGTCATAGGGTTGTCGCCTTAAGTTTTGATTGTAGTGTCGGCCTACCCATGGTCTGCGGACCATGGGATTGTATAAATAGAGTGAGGATCTAATTTGTAAAGTAACTAAGTAAGAAAATGAACGGATGGAGTCTAGACGATAGTGAATTGTAGAGCAAGATTCTAAGTGTCTTGGATCGTAGTAGTAGGAAGAGGCCCTACAGCTGAGTGCGCAGAGGCCTAGTAGAGTCCACAGTTGAGTGCGCAGACCCCTGTAGCTGAGTGCGCAAGATAGTGTCGAGTCTATAATAGAAGGAAGAAAATAATAAAGAGAAGTTTAATTTGAATCCTATGTATTTGTTCTAATTTATTACATGTTTGATATTACTTGCAATCATACTGTTTATTTACTGCGCGCACTTACATGAATTATGAATATTGTTAAGAATAACTTAAAGTGTATAAATAAGTTCAGTTAATCACCTAATATTGGATGTGAGGAGGGACTTGGGTAATAACACTGTTCGAGCCCTGGGTAGGGCTACATGAAGACAATATCTTGGGCTGCGAGGTATGGGTAAGCACACGTAGCGACATGCGCTCAAGACCAAACCGCAGACCACTTGAAATCATCAGACATCTCTAGGGTGCAGAAACATGGTTCTAGCACCCTCCCATACTACTTCAGGTGAGACCTCAGTCCGTGCTCCATAGAATGTTGCCGAAAGGGCCAGTAGTACCAGGATTTGTTTAGCTAAATCATCTCTGAACCTGGGTCAGGCTCCAACAAGCCAACAAATCTGAAGAAAACTTTATTTGTTGTAAAGGAAGTGAAATTACTAGGGCACATAATCTCCAAGGAGGTAGTTATAATTGACCCAAAGAGAGTTTCAACTATTTAGACCCTATCTCTACCAAGTAATAAGAAAGAGATACAAACCTTCCTTGGAAAGATTAATTTTCTTAGAAGGTTCATCCCTAATTATGCAGAGATAGTTAAGGATATAATTGATATGCTAAAGAAAAAAATGAAGTGAAATGGACATAATATGCTAGATATGCTTTTGATCATATCAAAAAGGCTATATCTGAGGCCCTGCATTAGCGAGCCCTGATTATTATTCACCTTTTAGCATATTTTATTTTGCATCCAGGACAACCTTAGCTGCTGTATTTTTAAAGAATAACACAAATGGTGATGACCAACCTATAGCATTATTTTCCAAGGTTATGGATGCTGCACTTAGGTATGATATTATTGAAAAACAAGCTTATGCCTTAATTCAAGCTTATGTGCACATAGGCTTTAGAGAATGGGAAGATATGTGCACGGATGATGAGGTTTATGAAAACTTTGCTTCATCTCTTTCTTCTTATTTGAAGTCTTGTCAATGTAGCCATGAATTTAAGCTCAATTTTTTGCAAGATTTTTCCATAAAAATTGAAGAATATCTAACTGAATTGGAGACCCAAATACAATCCCAGGATCTAGATTGTCAAGTCCCATTCTTTGGGGACCTTTTCTAGCAGAAGGAAGGAAAGGTAAGGTTTCCCTTGGATGTTTGCATTAATAATTTGCAGCTGAAAAAATGTATTGAGGAGTTGGGGTAGAAAGCAGAGTTTGGTTTCTTTGATCCTATTGCGACATATATGGAAAAAAATTTTAGTTTGAATAACAAGCAAGATTTCCTTTTACGCAGCCGCACTCATTTTGTGCATTTATGGCTGTCAACATTTCCAATTGTGTTCTGGTTCGAGCGCTTCCAAACAACATCCTTGTCACAGTTACTTGATTGGTTGGTTTGGCATTACAACATTACTTGATCTATCAATTTTGCATCAGAGTAGGGTAGATTTGTAAATAAATAAGCTACCCAAGGCAGCATTTCAGTTTTCGACATTTGTTTTAGTTTCCAAATTTATAGGTTGCAGTATGTATATGATTTTGGATTGGTATGAGTTGTTTTGGGTTTGTAGTTGTTTGACCGTATTGCCCAATGGATGAGGCACTTGGTATACGGTGTTCTTGACACCTCCAAGGAGCTGCCTTCCCCAATAAAGCAAATGTTAATTCTAGTCTTCGCAGCTTGTCACCAGGGATCAACATGAGCTCTTACTATGTTTGGTTTTGTTAGATGTTTTGCACATGATTTATGTATGTCACAATCTATTTCACTACTTCTAACTGAATGATATCAAGATAGATAGGTAGAATTCATTGTTTATAGTGCTCTGCCTTGGGAAACCATTTAGTATTCTATGTTTTTCTACTGTTTGAGAATGATACATGATATTTACATGCCCTCCTCAGCTCCTCACCAGTCTTAGACATCTCACCTCACTTAATTTCCAGTGCTAAAGCCTATACCTACCTTTCCCCATAGAACACCCTATATTTTGACCTGATTTCCCAGACCCAAACTACCTAACTCCATCTGATCCATCACAGAAACCAACGAATTCAATAAAAAACCCTAGAGCTACTATACCTAGCATAAAATCTTGTTCATGATCTAGTAATTTTGACTGAGATTCATACAGAGAGAGCCCTCTCCCAACCTGGTAGGGCTAGCTACCAGGTTAAGCTTGGTTTGTGGTTATCCTAGGATTGCCTTCCTTCAGCCTGAGGTCAATCTAGGCTCTGACAGTCTCCTTTCCAATTAGTTTATGGCAAGGAAGTAGTTTTTTCTACTCATTTACCTTTATCTGTTATGAGATTCCTACAGGAATCCTATGAAGAAAAATATGATTTCTCAAGAAGGATTAATCAAATTATTGAGTTGAATGAAGAGAGAGATGAAATTCAGTACAAGCTAGGGAAATACCAAAATAAGATGAAAGAACTGTTTGACAGAAAGGCTAGAGAAAGAAATTTCAAGAAAGGTGACCTAGTGCTTAGATGGGATACAAGGAGAGAAGATAAAGGCAAGCATGCAAAATTTGACAACCTCTAGTTTGGTCCATTTAGCATTGCAGAAGTCAAAGGGAACAATACATTCATCCTACAGAATTTGGAAGGAGAGTATTCCTCATTGCCAGTCAATGGGAAATACTTGAAACATTACATTCAATATTAATTTTTCATCCATTCATTCATCATCTGTAAATATCCAGAGAGTTCATTTCATTTTTGAAAAATTTGCAAGTGAGTATCTGTTTTAGCAAAGACTCCATAGCCCAAGGAGAAGGCACTTGGACCTGCTTGTTCTTTGCATCCCACAAGGGGAAGCAGTCCCCAATTGGAGCCGATGTTGTAACATAATTTGGTTTTGATAAGTTAGATCTTTTATTCCATTTTCAAATAAGGATTGTGTGCAAATTGTTCTTGAATGCCACAATGATCAAAATTCTGTTCAGGTCATACAGTTTAAACATGACTGAACTCATTTAAATTTCTGTTAAATATAATATTGAATGAAGGTTTACCAAATAGTTTAAACTTGGTAAATCAGTAGCTAGGTAGAAATAACATTGACTCAAAAATTTAATTTGAGTCAATGTTGAAATAAGTGATAGGATAAGGTAGATGTTGGCTTGGTGGGGCTTGACCTAGGTTCAACATTATTTAGCCAAACAAATCCCTACACTACTGGCACTTTCGGTATCAGTCCATGGAGCGTGGACTGAAGTCTCACCCGAAGTAGTATGGGGGGATGCTAGAACCAAGTTTCCGCACCCTGAGATGGTCATGATGTTAGTTTATTCCCCTTATTCCTATTTTCATGCAGGTTGTTAAGTTCTAGGGCCCTGTTAGTATATCCCTTTATTCCGTGCTTCAGTACCTTCGTGAAGGGGTATGATTGGCCTTCATGCAACCCTAACCTATAGTTAAGGTACTTTCAGACTTCTAGGGAAATGTAGCTTGCAGATTCCCAAATTATCTTAAGTGTCTTATTTATCTTATTAAACAATCACAGTTAGCACTGCGTAAATAAATATTCTTACTTGCGTTCAATTATCCAACATAATTACATACATTTGTGCATCATATAAGCATTTTAAATGAAATTCATACACAATATGACAAGATGAATTAATAGGAAACAAAGAAACAAAATTTGTAAAATGCTTCTCTTTATTGATATCTTCAGATGATTACGGACTCTATTTGCCCTGCACACATAGCTGTAGGGGTCTGCGCACTCAGCTACAGACTTCTACCCTAGGTATCTGTGCACTCAGCTGTAGAGCCTCTACCTACGCTATGAATCGAAACTTAGAATTCTCTCCTTATCCTCAAGACTTCGTACTTCTTAGAACTTATTGATGACTCTCTAGAGCTTACTTACTTAGCTCTTTTTATATAATCCCATGGTCCGCAGACAATGGGTAGATCTTTACATCTGACTTTAATTTACAAAATTAAGGGTGGACAACCATTTATGACTCATGACACCTTCACACTCCACAACCACAAAATGCGGAGACTTTACAAATTTATTACAAAATTTGACCCAAAACATGGGCTTTTAGCCCCAAAAATTTCCTTGGGGGATCCTGTTCCCAACAGGCCCCCAACACAAACATCGTGACTCACCCTTGAGTCACTTGACAGGGAAAAAGATCTTGGTACAAAGACCTCCCAGCTCGACCCTTATGACCGCAACCTAGACAGTGCACTGTGCAGTTGCCTGCTTCGTGTCTTCAACCATCTGCTTGGTCACTGCTCCTGAACTGTCGGCTTGAAGCTTTTGTTGAGTTGCTTGCAAAGTCACAGGCTTTCCTTCAATAGAGGTTGTGACCATGTAAGCCTCATCCAGCCAAGGCTTTAGTCGAGCCTTCAACACTGATTCCTTGTGCAACACTGCATCCACCTATTCCTTCAGTTTCTTAGCCTCCTGTAGCATTGCCAATCTCTGTGTGAGCGTGACAGTTCACGCTGTGCCTTTGACCTCATCATAGCGCTACTGTAGCTCGCATGCTTCTATTTCTAGTTGTTGTATGTTGGGGTCCTCCTGCAAGCTCGTTATGACCTCGAACAACTGCTCAAAAAGTTGCGTGTAGTCTGATACTACACTGTCAACTATCATTACTACTTCTGTGATAGCAGTCACTCACTGCTCCTTTACTTTCGGCATAGTTGAAGGCCATGCCTTCAATTGTAACTCTGTGATATGCAGGTTCAACTCCAACTGAACCCTCACCATTTCTGTATGAGTGTCATGCACCCCTGTGGCCATCTTTCGGACACGCTCCTCGACTGGTTCTTCCACATGAGTGACCAACTTTGTGACCATTCGGCATGCCTCCTTGACGACTTGCATTATACACTTGTTCTGGTTGGTTGCCTCGGTCACAACGACGATGGTAGAGTCTCGTTGTAGTGCCACCTTCTCATTGTTAATCTGTTGCTCACTAATCACCTGGAGGGCACAGTTCTCACGGGCCGTCAGCTCCGCAATCACTCCATCCCGTAAGCGGTGGAGTGATTCACTAGGGAGCGCTGCTAGATTCAACCCTACTCCCTTGAGGGCGTTGACAGTGGGCTTGTTAGCTTCATTATCCGTGGTTAGTGCTCCAGCAGGCAGCACTATTGCGTTGGAGGCCTTTGTGTGCAGCATCTCGGCAACTTCTAAAGTGCTGATAGCAAGGCCAATAGACACCATGCTAGCTTGTGATGCGCAGGTCTACAGCTCCTACAAATCTGTCTAGATAGCCCCCAAGATTATTTTCTACTCCTACTCAAAATGTTGTAGGGCCTCTGTAGTGACATCTCACACTGTGTCACCGATGTCATGCAAATCACCCTCTGTGAGGGTGATTGGGTCCAGTGATGTCTTAGTAGCCTTGGATTTCTTCTTGGACCCTCCTTTCTCTTTCTCCCTTGCACGCTTGATGTGGGTAGATGTCGCCTGTGGGTCCACGCCGTGCTGTTCTATCTACTCATCTGTCTCCTCCTCTCTCTTAGGTGAAGGCAACATTGCACCTTTGTCAGAGCCTTGCTCTATTCCACGTGTTTACTTCTCTGTCTGCTGAGCAACATCGTGCTCTGCCTGGGCCTTTTCAGTGACCTCCTTCTTTCTCTTTTTGGCCAACTACATCATCTTTATCTTGTCCTCCTCCTTCTTTCTCTGTGCGGAGGACTTGCTCTCTCCCACTGCCAAGTCTGCTATAGTGTGCCACTCTGCGTGCCATCGAACAAGTACTGCATCAATGGAATCATTCGTTGCTAGGTAAGGCAAGTCATACCATTTATTTGCAGGGTCCTTCCGTGCCCTGATGGCCACATGGTGAAAATATGCTTTGAACTCTGCGTAGCCCTACAGGTTGGAAAACACCGTAGGTGACAAGTGCGGTTTGCGATTGATGGCCATGCAGATGTTCATCTCCATCAAGATCCAAAAGATCTTGCTGTCCTTGATTTTCTGCGCATCCTTGGTTGCCCATAGTGAAGCATACTATGCTGCTTCTGGTAGGTCTGACACAACCGAAGGGAATTGGCTGTCCTTTGGTAGCTCCCATGCTACTAGCACAATCGACTGTAAGAGCCATTCATAGTGGAATGTCTTGCTGAGCTCTTGTGCTTCACGACAGTTTGGAAGGAACTCACCGCAGAGATAGTCTGCCCAATTGAATTGAACTCCTTTGGCCCACTAGGCTGCTAGTGCGACGACAAGCACCAACACCTCATCAGCACGAAACTTCCTCATCACCTTCCCTGCTAGAATCGGTGTAGCCACCTTTACAAAAAGGTCACAGATGCTGAATATGGTGTATCCACGTGGCTTCTTTACCAACTTAAACTTCTCTTTCATGGCCTCCGCGAGGGCCTGCTCACCGCCTTTCCTACCAAATATCATGGTCGAATTTTCTCCTATGTAAGGCAATCATGTGATCCTATGGATCAACCTATCAGTGATGGGTATTGGCTCCTCCAGCCATAGACACCCATCATGCACCAAGCATAGTAGCTTCTTCATGACCAGTACTGTAACCAGGGTGCGGTTGTAGTGCGGAACCCATAGTAGGTTGAGAAAACCTATCTTGTCTACTCCTCTAATCCACCTCTGTGGTTCTGATGCTGTCATTCTGGTGGTTGTATCGATAATGCGACGCATCAGTTACTCGGTCACCAGGTGTGGGAACTTCTCAGGGTTAGCTAAGTCACAGTCTTCAAGTTTTAGCAAGGGAACCTGCCCTAAGCACGGTCCTTCAAAAACAATTTCATCCCACAACAGAGGGGTTTGCAAGGGGACCTTGCTCTTGTTGATATCTTTTGGCACCTTGGTCTTTCCCTTTTGCAGAGGGACATACTCTGGAAACCGAGTGATAGGGTCAACACCCTGGACTTCAACTTCCTCCACATCTACTCCCACATCCTCATCATCCATCAGGATGTCTTTGATTTTTTTCCTCCTCTGGCTCTATATTGATGGCTTCGCCCTTCTCCTACGCGGTGGGCTTTAGTGGGTTTCTTCTCGGTGATGTGCACACTGGTATCACAAGCTGCTTGCCCTTCTTATCCTTCGTGCTTTCCTTGGTTGGGGTGGGCTTTGGTCTCAATATCATTGGTAATTTGGGGACTTTTGCTAATACTTCGGAAACCTTAGGAGCAAATTATTCGGCCTCCATATCAATTTCCAGCACTGACTCCTTTGTTTGGTATCTATAGCTTCTGTGGGCATCAACATGATGTTCTGCAAGAACTCCTATGTCTCCTTCAACAATGTCTCAAATACTAAACTCACTGTCAAAACTTTGAATTTCTCGTGGTTCATGTGCGCTTGAGAACTCAACAAATCAATTCTCAAAATGCCAAGTGTTTTTCCTTGGATAGCCACCTGTAAGTTATAGGGCATTTTGAATTCAAATCTGACTGTTCCCCCCAAATTCGGTTCATTAATGCCGAATTGGCGATAGATTTTCAAGGATCTGACCCATAAATTCTATCTTAAATGCCATTCGCCCACTCCATTTAGTGATGGGCTTCATCATTGGGTAATTAATGGGCCTTAATTCACCTTCTAGCTTAGTCATACCAACTTTTTTCATAACTTGTTCCATGTTTTTAATTATATTTTGTTTATGAGGTGAGTTAGAGTTGGGTATTATGCTTAGTGGACTAATATGCATTGAATGTAGGATTAAAGGAGAAAATCAAGGAATTTTGGCAAAGACTAAGGTCAAAACTTGAATGGGACAAGGGAGAGGGATTGTAGGAGGTAAATCCTCCTCATTTACTACTCCTCCATTAAAAATATTCCTCCATTCATCACATCAGCTCGGAGTGCAAACAACCAAATCATGGGGATTAGAAGGCAGTCGAGCAATTGAGAGACAAAGCACCAGTTTATCTCAAGTTTGGGAGTTGAGCCTCACTAATTTTAAGGAATTCGTTGGGGACTTTAGTTGTATAAGTATAGAGGCCTAGGACCTCAGTAGGATTTAGTTTTTTATTTTAAAACTCTAAGCTATTTTTGAGCTGCAATACTTGTGAAAGTTCTATTGATGTAATTTGATGTTTTGGTAATAAGAATGAGTTTTGTTTTGAACCAACTGAGTTAATTCAGAGGGTTGAAGCTCTTGGGTTAGGGTACAACCCTAGCATCCAAGGCTCTTCTTTCTTGTACATGTATGTTTAGTGTAGTTTCATAGTTTCATTGTTAATTTGCTTTTTAGATGCATTTCCATTACAATTAGTGTAGATTAGATTCGTTGTTTATTAGTTTGCTTTCATTTTTGCCTTACTTAAAGTAGCAGGTTAGCAGGGATAAAAAGGATCACCACAAGGTTATCAGTAGGTGTCTTGGCCTCACTTCCTCCATCTCGGATCTTGACTTGAGGAAGGGACCCTTAAGCAGCCGCAAAAACACAGATTTCTAGTTCTTTTATGAGCTTTGGAGTTTTTTGTATTTAAATTAGTATTTGGTTAGTTTTGAAAGGTATATTTCCATTGTTATCCATTTATTCTTTATTTTTGCAGTAGATCTCATCCATTCTTTCATCCCTTTTAGCAACTTTCCTCATGCATAGTGTAGGCAATTAATTCATTAATTCTTCTTTTCTAGTTTATGGAAATGTTTCTTGTTTGCATATCTTTTTGGAAGATATACATGTTTTATGTAGAGTAGGTGATTCAAGAGGAGACTAAGACTTCATAGCCAGCAACCACCTTCCACTCGATCCGCCTTATCCATCCCTTGTTTTCACCATCACCTTCACTATTTTTTCATCATTTTTCATAGAAATTCTTCCAAGCACATTGAGCGATTCCAACCATCTAATATATTGGATATTGTCTTCTAATGATCCTAGACCCTATCCCACTCTATTCCACCCATCACACACCTTTCCTAGGCCTTCCATCACCTCCAAAACCTCACATTTTGCTCTCGGCTATATCCTGTAGGTTTATAGGGGATCCTGTAGGTTTTCCTAAAATGCTCTGTTTTGAGGCCAAATTGATGGAAAACCTCTAGGAAGTCACCAAGAGCCTCCCAGGGGTCCTCCACACCATCAACCATCTCATAACCCTTCCAACCATCCTCAAACATCCTTAATTCACCAGCCACATCCATAAAAGCAATTAGTTTGCATACTTGATTTTGCATAAAAAGACAAAAAAGAAAAAACAAATTTAGTTCAATCTCTTTACTTGCACATTAGTGATGTTTGATTCTTCTTACTTCTATGACTTAGATAGTAGCATTTGTTTCATGTTGATTTAGCATTTCTGCCAAGCATAGTTTCTTAGTGGTTAATTAGGAAATGGTGTGATTTAGCATTACATGTCGACCTTCTCCATTATTGCAGTAGAGTAACTCTCTCTTAGAGTAGATTTACCTTTCTTCCATCAAAGAATCAAGCTTATTCTGACTCCAAGAACCCCAGTGGTCTCTCACCAATTGAATAGTGACAATAGGCAGAACCATCACTTTTACTTATGTATAAAACACTGTCACCTCCAAGTTTGTATAAACCCTGGGTTGATAAAGTAAAGCTGGTGTTATAGCTCCAAATCTCACTCTTATGGTTTGTGATGCTGCACTCATGGCCTAGGGCAACCCCTCCTTCCAGACCCGGTCCTAATATTTAAAAAATAGTGTTTTATCTCTTATACGTGACATTGCCCTGAGTTAAATGCGTGTATACGCGGGTCTGTGTATACCCAACCCATGTATATGTATTAAAACACTTAAAAAAATATAAAACTCCTTCTTTTCAGGTGGAGATCACGGGTTTTACCTGCTGATCACCTGTTAGTGCCTGTGGCCCAACTATTCCCAACCAACTCCCAACTAAAAAACTACTTTGGGAGAGGTATAAAAATACCTCAAAGGGAAGGCCTAAGGGAGGAGAGAAGAGAGAGAAAGGTTATTATGCTGAGATTTTTCCCCTGACCAGGTCTGAAGTCCCTTTTACCTTCTGCACTTCCCCCATTTGTATAGGAAACCCTTGTTTCCTTGTGTGTTGATGTTCATCCACCATTTATGACATCATGGAGTGAGTCATGGAAGGAGTTTGTTAAAGCCTTGAGGCTGGAACGGATCCGGAAGGAAGCTTTACTTGGAGCCTACTGAAGGTGACTCAGGTGAAATTATTCCTTTTATGTACTTTATTTGTCTATAATAAAAGAAACACATGTCTTGGTTCCCGATCTAAATCTTCTTTATGTTTATGATATTCATTTGTAGAATTCATATGTAAATGGTTGTTTAGATTTCATAACTAACTACCTTTATTTATAACATGAAGATGGTTTCTTTATAGGGTTTTGTCCATATATTGCTGTGTTCTTTGGAATTGGTTGTTTTGCAGGACAAAAGAGAAGAAGGGAACTCCAAGAAGGGTTTGGACCCTAAGGGCCTTCTCAAACGTAGGACCTAAGGTACGTACCCTTTACAATAGAATTTGCTTATAATAGCATAATGGTTGTGTGAATGTGTGTTTCTTTGAATAGATAACTTTCAGTCTGCTAGGGTTTCAACCCAAAAAGCCCTAGGGGAACATTTCCCTCCAACAGAATTGGCGACTCCACTGGGGACAACACTCTTGTTGTTCCTAGTTTGGGTGTTTTCAAGCCAATCAGGGCTTAGCTACCTTGTCTGCTTGTTGTTACTGTCTGGTCTGTTTTTGAACTTTAAGTTTTGCCAGTTTGTTCAGTTTGTTTTTTATTTTTCTTGAAACCTTTTATATACGCTATTTTTCTTAGTTACAGAGGCATATGTACGCATGTTTCTTTAAGTGAACCCATGTATACGCAAGTTTCCTTAGTTACAGTAGCGTATACATGCAATCTGTACATAAGTACAGTCGCGTATATCTTGCAATTTTCAAGATTTGTAAATCTTTTTGTCTCTGAAGGTCTGTCTGGTAGTTTGAGTCAGTCTGAAACAGTCATTTTCCAGTATCAGTTGTTCTTTTTACAGCGAGCATTTTGTTCCAAATTCTCTCTGATTACAAGGGGTATTGGTCTTGTGTTTTGTTATTGCAAGCGTCATCTTTTCTTGTTCAAGCACGCAAGATTTCTTTTTTGGAATCTTGGCTGCTTTGATTCATCAGGGTAGGGAGATTGATCTCAATCTTCGTGTCAAATCTTGCTTTTAGTGACTTTTTGTTTTCTTGACAAAACCGCTTTTGTGACCATCTGCTTCTTTGTTTCATGAAAGTTGTTGATTGACACTTTCTTGAAATTTGTCTTTTTTATTGTTTTTGGTTATTGTTTCCAAAGCTTTCATTGCTGCTTTTGATTGTTAAGAGCATCCTTAAACACATCTCTTTTTGTTGAGTTTTCATCCATTGTGTGGTGTCAATTTGCAAAAGTGTTTGTTGCCTATTCTTCAATCACAAGTTTTAGTGTTGTTGAGAGAATTCTTGAAAAGGCTTTTTTGTTGTTGTGTTTGAAGAAAATCTTTTTGAAAAACTTAGTTTTGCTTTCTTGAACTTGGTTTTCATTTGGTTTCCTTTTAGAGAATGAAAGTGCTTTATGTTTGTCTTAGAACTTGTTTTTAGTGTTTAGAAGAAATGAATGGTAGCATCTCATATTCCATCTAGACATTTTAAGTGGCAAGATAAAGATTGATAAGCAAGAAACTTTCATTTTTTGTTTTTAGATCGAATCTTGCATCGGCATATATTTGTTGCATTAGGATAGACTTGCATACCCTTTTAGGAATACATAGCTTTATTAACTTTTGTGAGTGTGAAGCATGAATTAATGAAAAGAAAAGAAAAAATTGTTTTATTAGAAGTTCCTCTGAACCCTATAGAAATTGCTCTTCATCGAAAAACGAAAAAGTGCATGTGCATGTAGTTAAGTTTTTATTAATTTCTTTTGCGTCAAAAAACACCACTAGTTTCACTTCCGTTACCTTGTGACTTAAAGAACAACCTATTTTAAAATCAAGCGCTAACTAAAATTCACTAGAACTTTTTGTTTAAGTTAGTTACACCAACAAGTTTAGGATTTTATGGCCTTGGATTAGGTGAGTGGAGAGTTAACTCTCCAAGGCCATATAAATGTCAAACATAGGAGTCTGAATAGTGAGAGAAAATCCAATAGTGTTAGGAAGACCAGGAAAGCTCCGGATCTGGGAGTTAAGCACGAGGGTCTGTGAAGACAGGGAAGAGAGATACCCCCTCTCCTACTTGTCCGAACTTACCTCACGACTGTTCCGCCTGGCTTCTGCGACGAGTTGGTATCCATAGTTGCTACTCCTAGGGATCTACACAGGTGGCTGCAGAGGGGAATCCCATGGCACTTGAGGTCGACGTTGCATCACTCTCGACAGTACTACTGGAGGGCACCCTTGCGAAGCTTGGGAGCTTGCACCGGCGCAGGCTGTTGTTAGGAGGTCAGCGTAACTTCCTTTGATACCTTCGATGATAGGACTGGGCCCTCATCATCCCAGAATATCTTCGGAAGGCCCCTTAATTCACTTTCTTTTATTTTGGTGTCCGGTCCTAATCACCCGGAGTGGAAATACTTGGAAGTTGTTTGACTGGCTGTTATCTTTAGGGACTTTATAGTGTGTGCTCTGTGCTCTTAGTTGGCCTAACTTTCAATTTTTTGAGTCTTTAGTTAGATCCTAACAAGAAATTCAAAGTGGCTGACCGATCTCCCAGATGGTCTCGAAGACTTCGTGGTCTTTCACCACCAAGTTTAGAGCCTTCTCCTAGAAGGCACAAAGGTAATACTACTGGTGGGTTTCGTCCCACGGCAGTTGACACATCGGGGATTGATCCTCCTCTCGGGGGCATTAGTGTTCAAGCAAGGCCTGGCACTTCCAAACAAGAGAGGGACACTCCAGTCCTTTCTCGAGTTCTCTTTCAAGCGGAGAATAACATAGAGGTAGAAGAACTCTCAGATTCGTTAGCGGCTTCGAATTATCCACTACCATCTAGTCATCCAGACGTATTACAATACGTTGGGACTCTGACGCATAGACCGTCAAGTCCAGGTTATGCTACGCGCTTACCATCGATGACCACTACTGGAAGCATGGCTTCTACAAGTGCTACAACTATGCAAACTCCAACATTGGTGCAAGGGGGAGGAACGATTTCCATCTCCTCTGCTTCCTTGTTTGGATCTTTTGCTAGCACATCTTTATTTGGGTCTACCTCCATTCTGTCCATGAGTGGAAATGCCCAAACCAATGCTTTTGGTACTGGATTCTTCCCATTTGGCACCCACTCACAAGCTATTCCATCGGTTCCGTTTAGTGCCGCTACATCCATGATGGGCGGCTCGGCTTCATTCCAAGGTTTTACTTTTGGAAGTGGTCATATACCACATTCCAACCCGACGATAGGATCCATGCCTTTTTCTTCTGTAGGACAAAGCAATAATCCTTTCCAAGGTTGGACTAACCCTGGGGCTAGTGGCGCGAGAACTGGGAATCCATTTATCGGCCAACTAGGGAATAGGCCATACTCCATGGTTAGTTCTTTTCAAAGTATTCCTCCCTTAGCTTCGGCTTGGAATCCATATCAGGGGTTATCAACTCCTTATAATCCTTTAGGAGGAAACTTTGCTGGTTATGGAGGCTTTGTGGCCGGAGTTGGTCAAACTCCGAATTTTGCTGGATCATAAGGCTTGCCTTTTGGTTCAGCCGGTTCTACTGGTTACTTCAGGCAGCCTGGTGCCTTCCAAAATCTAGGCCAATCTTTTCAGAACTTTGGGAGTTTCGCCCAGTCTGGGTGGAATCCCTAAGGTCCTCCTAGGCTTCTGTTTCTGGCAACGTTGAACTTGCCAGATCTCACTAAGTTAACAAACGATCTAATCAAGTACAATCCAGCCTGGCCTCCGGTCCCAACCAAACTCCCTTCGGACATTCCAAAATTCGAAGGAAAGAGTGGTGAGGACCCAGGCGACCATGTAACCACATTCCATTTGTGGTGCTCATCTAACTCCCTTATCGATGACTCGATCAGGTTGAGACTTTTTCAACGCACCTTGACTGGTAATGCGGCCAAATGGTATATAGAGTTGCCAAGGGGCAACTTTACATCTTTCGCTGACTTAGCCAATATTTTCTTAAATCATTTTCAGTTGCCTGTCCGTTATGATGCCGGAACTGAACTTCTGGCCACTTTTTGTCAAGACAAGGCAACTCACATTTCTGACCATATTCAGGAATGGAGATGGAGAAAGAGGCTCATTAAAGCCGAAATCCCTCCGGAGTACCGTCTCGAATGGTTTTTGAAATCTTTACAACCCGAGATCTCTAAGGATGTCTCCATGTCTGGAGTCTATTCTGAGGAGCAAGCCATTTTTAGGGCCCAACAACTAGAACTGATCTACTCTCAGTCCGGGATCCTACAAAAATACTTGCCAGATGCTCCTGGGTCTAAGGTTGACATAGCTAAGTCGAAGCTAGGTCCCCACGCGGATGGTATCGTTGGGTCGGTAGACACAACTACCGTGAAATTGTTGAACCAATTGCAGCAGTTGTCCTTACAAACTGCTTCTAACAACCAGGTCACATCGTCTAATCCCCCGGCTTCCCAAAATTCTTCAATTAATGTCGTCCAATCTGATCACCCCAAAGGAAATCAAAATTCCAATGGGAAAAAGAAAGGACGAGGTAAGAAAAAGAACCAGGATGGGAAGCCTGATGCAAATAAGTCTGACAACAACGCTGGTGGTGGTAGAAATGAGTCTAGAAAGAAAGTCAAGTTTCCA